>CAWUFW010002726.1:1200000-1800000 GCA_963921515.1 Calotriton arnoldi
TGCCTGGGGTATGTGGCACACGCACATGCAGCGGGTGGGAACAATGTTTGGGCCCCAGGAGTGTGCAGATTACGTGTGTCACACATACATGGCCAGCTATCCACTGTCCAGGGCACATCCCTCATTCATGTGGAGCAGGACAGTCATGCCTACTCCAGGCCATGCAATGCACTCTGTACTCCCACTCCCGTGTATCAGCTGACACATTGTGCACAGTGATTTGACCCCTCAGGTGTCTGCCTCTGTGTCAGTGTGCTGTGGATTAGTTGCCAGGACTGCTGGGGTGTTTCTTGGTAGGGGCTCAGCATGCCCCTGGAGATGTGACCATAGGAGACGATACTTGTGTGTCACATAGGTGTTTGATCAGCTGCCCGTGCAGACTGGGGTATGCGAATGTGAAGTCCAGGCAGCTGTTCCCCATTCACAGCAAATTGTGAGGGGCTCAGGTTCCAAGGGTAGTGTCACAGGTCTCCCATATGTCCAATAGGTGTGACCTGGACAGATGAGGGTTAAGATGATGTGTTGTGTGGGGGATGTACATGTGCACTTGTGCAGCTCCAGGACTTGCATTCCCCATGACCTACTATTGTGACACAGTGCATAGTGTTTATTGTCTGGCTGCCAAGTCATACATCACTGAGACAGTGATGTATGACTTAGCAGTCATGCCTCTGCCATGGCATGTGTCAACTTATTGGTGGTCCTGCAGGGGAGTGACATGTGCTACATGCACACCATAGTGGCGCTGGCTATCAGGACATGGGTGCATCATGGTGTCTGTCGCTGGTATGCATCACATGCATTTCCTATTTGACTCTGGGCATCCCTTTCATCCGGAAACCTGTACTGACTCAGTGGCAAGAGCTGTGATGTGTGCATGTCCACATGCCACACCGTGTCCTCTGCACTGTCCAACTACTGTGTACTTGGTGCATGTGTCCACACTGGGGTGTTGCAATCCAACAGACACCAGACAGATGGGTGCAAGGCCATGTGGGATGTGAGTGCCATGCTTGGCATCAGACTGACAATTGGCTTCTCCTGTTCAGTTAGGGCACTTTTAGCAATGTACAACTAATGATGCCAGGGCTTGCTCTGTAATGTGCTGTGCTCACAGTGGTGTGTGCGTTTGGTGCAGGTGACTGATGTCTGTCTGTTTCCCCATTGTTTGCAGATACATCCATGGCCACGGAAGGGGACAGCTCCACGGACCAGGAGGAGCCAGAGAGCCAGACTGGGTCAGCAGCCGAGGAGTGGTCGGAGGGACCCAGTGGCACGGAGGGCGAGGGAGCCACACCGAGGAGTCCTCAGCACCATCCACCTCAGCTGAGGACCAGAGCAACTCGGAGGATGACTCCCTTGTGGAGGCGGGTGTCAGCAGCCACCACACGCCAGCTAGTGTTGCTGTCCCCGCCACCACCAGCACCACCACCGCCCTCCCATCGGCTCCCATTCCCCAGGTCCGTGGAGGCTCCCATGTTCGGGAGCGTGTCTCCTTTGGCCCAGGCACCGCACCCTCTGCCCCTGTGTCCCCTGCTGCCCTGAGTGAGGAGTCTGTGTACCTCCTTCGCCAGCTCCATGTAGGGCAGACAGCCATGCTGAGTGTCCTCCATGCGCACACCGCACTGTTGACTCAGCTGGTGTCGTTCATGGAGGGCATCTCATCGGGCATGTCTGACCTACAGAGGGGCAACAGGTCCATGGACTCCTCCCTGACGGCAGCAGTGTCCCTCCTCAGACAGTCCCTCACCCTTCCTGCCTCTGCTCCATCCACACTCCCCAGCACCTTACCCGTCCCAAGCACACACACACCGGCACAGGCACACACCAGCACACACACGTCCAGCACACAGACACACACGCCACAAACTAAACGCACACGCGCGCACAGTCAGGGGACTGAAACCAGACTCACAGGGGATGGGGCCCTGGTACACACACACGCATCCACTGGCACTGCGCAGTCCTCAGTTGCCTCTCCCTCCAAAGCACCCTCCCTTGCCTCACCTGCAACCCCAAAGACCCAGCGCCTCTTCCTCAGTGACCTCGGCCTCTTCCCCTCCGATCCAGCTGCCCCAGCATCCAGGGGGAAGAGGAAGCCACCCCACACGGAGCAGAGTGCCCCTCGCCCCCGGACACCCTCCCCCAGGCGCAGACAGACTGAAGCCCCCACCCGCAAGTCCCCCGGAGTGGTAAGAGCAAGACCCCGCCGCCGCCCTGCAGCTCAAGCACCAGGTCTCCTTCCTCCATCCCTCAGGCCCCCACTCCACAGGTGCCCCCACCACACCCTGCCCCAGGTTCCCCCACCCACAGATATACCATCCCCAAGAGGCTCCGGCCTTCTCCCCATGGCACTTGCTCTCCCGGCACCACACCCCCCGCTGCGCTTGTCTGTGCCACTGATGTGGTGAGGGTGTCCTCCCCCTCTGTCCAGCCCACCTTGCCTGTTCTCCATTCTCCTCCCCTGGTGGTAGGCACTGCAGTGGAGTCCACTACCACCCTGTCTGACTTGGGCACTGCAGTGGCGGACCTGTCCACTCCATCTGCAGGGTCCACTGCAGTCGTGCCGGCACCCACAACATCTGAGCCATGCCCCCCAGTTGTGCCGGCACACACCATGTCAGACACCTCCACTGCAGTTGTCAGTGGCTCTCCAGCACCCACCACCCCTTCCCTGCTTCCTCCTGGTGAGCCCTGATCCTGTCCCTGCGGTGCCTGGCCTACCCCCGGATGCCCCTCCTAGTGGATTGTCCCTGGTTTTGTGCAGGCATGTGTAGGGTGGCATCTGCCACTGTCACCCACTTGTGACTTTGTTGATGGACTGGCCATTGGCCTTTGTTTATGTTCTACTGGACTTCTCCTTTTAATGCCACATATGCTGAATAAAGCAACTTTCTGTTCTCTAGAGCTTTTGCTTCTGATGTACATGATGTTGATGATGCTAACCATGCCCTTGCTGCAGTGATGGTGACATTTGGTCTCATGATAATGAAGTGTTACTGTGCAGGAACCCATGTGGTCCAGGGGGAATGTGTCCTATCCTGTGGTGTATCCATGTCATCCATAGCAGCATCTGAGGGTGTCATGTGTTCAGTATTTGGCAATGGGATTTCCTACTTAGATTGGCAATTTCACATCTGTGGCTTCCACCCCTGCACATCTGTTGTGCCTGCCATTGTTCTATTCGTCTACTTCCCTGACCGTGTGGCCAACTCCACTGGACATGCAGGTTTGGGCATCAATGGGGAAGGACTCATCTGTGTTGTCAGTGCAACATTGCTATACAAGTGTGTTGGATCTGTGCTGATGATTCCGTTGGCAATTCCATGACCAGGCTGATGTGACGGGAGCCCTCATTTGGTGCTAATTGTTGATTGTGTGACCAAGTGCTCAGCTGACATGGTGGGGCCCTACTGAGGCAACATATGGCACAGCTGTCCTCACACAGGAGTGGAGTCCCCTCATGGCAGTGTGTACTCCTGTGACATTGCCTGCGCCCAAGGTGTGTGTTGTATGTGCATGTCTGTGTGTTCACTTCCGTTTAGCTGTGCATGCTGTGATCCCTAGTGTTGTACCTGTTTGTGATGCTTGCTGAGTTAACCTATGATCCCCCCAAGTCTTCTCCCTGGATTCTCTGTGATGTGGGTGCATTGCACATTACTGGTCATCAGGGTGTCACCCATAGGTGTGCTTGCTGTCAGGGCTGAGTTTGTGTGCAGACGCAGCTGGGTCACAGTCAGGTTTCCCCTTGGCACTTTTTGTTTGCCCCTGTCATGTGATTTCCAGTTTGTGTTATCTTTCAGTGATTGTGACACGATGTGTGTGTGACTGCTGGCACTCCTCAGGTTCCGGGCTGCAATGTTGGTTGTTGTCTATGTGTGTTCTTTGTGGGTGACCTTGGCTTCTTCATTGGTGTGTGACTGTGGCTGCGATCCCATTGGTTGGTGTGGTATTGCCGTCATGTCCATGTACGGCGTAGTGTGCAGTGTGTCAGACATTCAGGAGTCTTGTTTAGTGTCCATGTGTGATGTGTTTCTGCACCTTGGTTCCCACCCACCACCCTGGAATAGTCATGGGTGCATGTGCAATGTCACCAGTGCATGTGTGCTTCACTGCTGCACATTGTTGGAGGTCGAGGGTGTGGTGTTGAGTGTGTGCAGATGAGAGTTGTTGCCCGGCTAGGCCCCTGCCTCCATGTTGGCCTTGGCTCACTGGCCATGCTGTTTGATTTGTGCTTGTGTAGGTGTGATGGTAGTTAGTTGCTCAGTACACATGACTGTGGTTCACAGTGTGAACCACATTTAGCTTTGTCATCACAGTGGGATTGTAATGCAGCCCAGGGTCCCCACATTGTGGGGGCCCTGGGGGTGGTGCTGTGGTGTGTCTGTGTCTTGCTGTGTCAGTTGCTGTCCCTACATGCCTGTGTGACATGTGTGATTTGTGCTCCCTCTCATCTGACAATGCCTGCTTGCCCACATAGGGAATTTGGATCCATGAGTTACCTTTGTGTGGCACTGTATGCACATCTGTATGATTGGTATTCATGTCTCCTCATGTGTTGTGTGGTTGCCTGGGGACACTGGCACCCCCACCCTCACCTGTTGTGTATGATGTGCAGGGTGGGTCTGCCTGTTTGTGTTTGTGCATCTGCACCACTGCATTGGCATATCTTGGGTGTGCCATTGGCTGTATGTAGTTTGGTGGGTTTCCCCTGCTGTCCCTGGGACTCCTAGGTCATCGGTCAGCACAATGATCATGGTTTGTGTGTCCCATTGCTGCCATGGTATGGTATCTGTTCACCTCACATCTGCAGTCTCCACAGGGTATCTGCATGT
The DNA here is from genome assembly GCA_963921515.1 of Calotriton arnoldi. Taxonomy (NCBI): domain Eukaryota; kingdom Metazoa; phylum Chordata; class Amphibia; order Caudata; family Salamandridae; genus Calotriton; species Calotriton arnoldi. Next base: position 1,204,836 of record CAWUFW010002726.1, read on the forward strand.
GTGTGCCCATTGGTGCAAATATGTGGGTCTGCATTCGGATGGTCACTTCTGTCATTGTGTCATTGATGATTGTTGACGGTGTCAGCCCCCATGGGTGTTGTTTGTCTGCACATGGCCAAAGTTATGTCTTATTTGCACTGCAGGATTTGGCTCCCCCAATTTATGTTGCAATGGGACACATACACTACTTTGCCACTGATGTGTTTGTTGTTCTGTGACCAGGAATCATCCATGCAGTTTGGCAGTTGCACCTCTTACTTTGTCAACACTTACCTTTTGGTCACTGTGATGATGGGGGTTTGGACCCCATTGCCACAATGTTCAAAATGTGCTGCAGCTATGGACCCCACACTTACCTTTTGGTCACTGTGATGATGGGGGTTTGGACCCCATTGCCACAATGTTCAAAATGTGCTGCAGCTATGGACCCCACACTTACATTTTGGTCACTGTGATGATGGGGGTTTGGACCCCATTGCCACAATGTTCAAAATGTGCTGCAGCTATGGACCCCACACTTACCTTTTGGTCACTGTGATGATGGGGGTTTGGACCCCATTGCCACAATGGTCATGGCCTGCTTGCATTGTGGGTGCCACACACATATTTGTGTGGCACATGTGCTAGGGGTCACATTGTATGTTCAAAGTCATGTTCGGTGTTGTAGGCATTTGACACAGTCTACACACGCTTGTCATGGTGTTGGGGGGATGTCTTCTTCTTGCATTCCCTAGGTTGTGGTGTGCTGGTTGTGTCATGCATTGTCCATCCTATGGGTGGGGGTGGTAGTGGTGGTAGGCATCCTGCCCCCTCTGGCTGAGGGTGGTAGTAGTGGTAGGCATCCTGCCCCCCCTGGCTAAGGGTGGTAGTAGTGGTAGGCATCCTGCCCCCCTGGCTAAGGGTGGTAGTAGTGGTAGGCATCCTGCCCCCCTGGCTAAGGGTGGTAGTAGTGGTAGGCATCCTGCCCCCCTGGGTGAGGGTGGTAGTAGTGGTAGGCATCCTGCCCCCCTGGGTGAGGGTGGTAGTAGTGGTAGGCATCCTGCCCCCCTGGCTAAGGGTGGTAGTAGTGGTAGGCATCCTGCCCCCCTGGCTAAGGGTGGTAGTAGTGGTAGGCATCCAGCCCCCCTGGCTAAGGGTGGTAGTAGTGGTAGGCATCCTGCCCCCCCTGGGTGAGGGTGGTAGTAGTGGTAGGCATCCTGCCCCCCTGGCTAAGGGTGGTAGTAGTGGTAGGCATCCTGCCCCCCAGGCTAAGGGTGGTAGTAGTGGTAGGCATCCTGCCCCCCCTGGGTGAGGGTGGTAGTAGTGGTAGGCATCCTGCCCCCCTGGGTGAGGGTGGTAGTAGTGGTAGGCATCCTGCCCCCCTGGGTGAGGGTGGTAGTAGTGGTAGGCATCCTGCCCCCCTGGGTGAGGGTGGTAGTAGTGGTAGGCATCCTGCCCCCCTGGCTAAGGGTGGTAGTAGTGGTAGGCATCCTGCCCCCTGGCTAAGGGTGGTAGTAGTGGTAGGCATCCTGCCCCCCTGGGTGAGGGTGGTAGTAGTGGTAGGCATCCTGCCCCCCTGGGTGAGGGTGGTAGTAGTGGTAGGCATCCTGCCCCCCTGGCTAAGGGTGGTAGTAGTGGTAGGCATCCTGCCCCCTGGCTAAGGGTGGTAGTAGTGGTAGGCATCCTGCCCCCCTGGGTGAGGGTGGTAGTAGTGGTAGGCATCCTGCCCCCCGGGGGAGGGTGGTAGTAGTGGTAGGCATCCTGCCCCCCTGGGTGAGGGTGGTAGTAGTGGTAGGCATCCTGCCCCCTGGGTGAGGGTGGTAGTAGTGGTAGGCATCCTGCCCCCCTGGCTAAGGGTGGTAGTAGTGGTAGGCATCCTGCCCTCCTGGCTAAGGGTGGTAGTAGTGGTAGGCATCCTGCCCCCCTGGGTGAGGGTGGTAGTAGTGGTAGGCATCCTGCCCCCTGGGTGAGGGTGGTAGTAGTGGTAGGCATCCTGCCCCCCTGGGTGAGGGTGGTAGTAGTGGTAGGCATCCTACCCCCCTGGCTAAGGGTGGTAGTAGTGGTAGGCATCCTGCCCCCTGGGTGAGGGTGGTAGTAGTGGTAGGCATCCTGCCCCCCTGGGTGAGGGTGGTAGTAGTGGTAGGCATCCTGCCCCCCTGGCTGAGGGTGGTAGTAGTGGTAGGCATCCTGCCCCCTGGGTGAGGGTGGTAGTAGTGGTAGGCATCCTGCCCCCCTGGGTGAGGGTGGTAGTAGTGGTAGGCATCCTACCCCCCTGGCTGAGGGTGGTAGTAGTGGTAGGCATCCTGCCCCCCTGGGTGAGGGTGGTAGTAGTGGTAGGCATCCTGCCCCCCTGGGTGAGGGTGGTAGTAGTGGTAGGCATCCTGCCCCCTGGGTGAGGGTGGTAGTAGTGGTAGGCATCCTGCCCCCCTGGCTAAGGGTGGTAGTAGTGGTAGGCATCCTGCCCCCCTGGCTGAGGGTGGTAGTAGTGGTAGGCATCCTGCCCCCCTGGGTGAGGGTGGTAGTAGTGGTAGGCATCCTGCCCCCCTGGCTAAGGGTGGTAGTAGTGGTAGGCATCCTGCCCCCCTGGGTGAGGGTGATAGTAGTGGTAGGCATCCTGCCCCCCTGGGTGAGGGTGGTAGTAGTGGTAGGCATGCTGCCCCCCTGGGTGAGGGTGGTAGTAGTGGTAGGCATCCTGCCCCCCCTGGGTGAGGGTGGTAGTAGTGGTAGGCATCCTGCCCCCCCTGGGTGAGGGTGGTAGTAGTGGTAGGCATCCTGCCACCCCCTGGGTGAGGGTGGTGGTGCGCATTCAGGCCCCTGTGTGCATATGTGGCATTGGTGATGGGCATCCCGCCCCTATGGTGCTGCTGTTGCTGGTGTAAGTATATTCTGCATCCCTCTGTGTGTGTGTGATGTGTCGTGTACGTGTTGTATGTGTTTCGTGGTTGGTGTCTGGCTTACCTTCTGCGCCGTACGCGTCCGTGCCTATTCCGGTAGTAAATGTAGAATATTGGTATGATCGGGACGAAGGGATTCATGGTTGGTTCGTGTCGTTCGTCCTTCTCGTTGCTTCGCGTCGTCCTCGTTGCTTCGCCTCGTCCTCGTCGCTTCGCCTCGTCCTCGTCGCTGCCGTGTTCGTCTCGGAGCCGTGGATCGTGTTGTGGCGCGAATCGGAGCTTATGTGCGCCTCTCCCGGATGCTTTGACGTGCCGTGCGTAGCGACGGGTTCGGCGCGTACGGAAGCGCATCGTACTTGTCCGGCCGGACGGGGCTGCATTTTCCTTCCGTGCGGCTCGATTCGGCGTTTCCGGATTCGCCTCGGTTGGGGAACAGGACCTGGTTTGGGTGAGTACGGCTCGGCCGGATTCTTTGCTGTTGTGCGCATCGTACTTACTCGTTCGGTGTGCTGTACGGATCGGTCGGGAAACAGGCTTTCGCATGGCTTTTTTCCCGACCGAATGGTGTTGGGTATGCCTCCGACCGAGATCGGAATCGGCCCCTAAGCATGGGCAATTCAACAAATATACAACCCACATTTGAAATAAACAACATAATAGCGCTGGCCTATGTGCCAACTGTAGAAGTAACAAAACACCAAGACTTACTCATAGAGTCATCCTTCTACCAAAACACATGAACAAAACCTATCTCCACTACTAGCCTATTTTTAAACCCTTGGGTTGGATGCCTGCACAATTCAGATCACAGGCGCTAATCTAAGTTTCAAATTCCCTGGTGGAACGCATATGGCAATTCGATTTCACAAAAAGTGAAGACCAACATTGCTAAGCATGGCACAATTTCTTCCAAGGAACTCTTAGACTGAGCCATCCTACACTCTATTAATTTACAGAAATACCAAAAAAGAGCGATACTGCCAAGAGCAAAGAATAGCACAACCCCTGTCACAACTAAAACCCCAAATATCAAAACAAACAAGACAGATGTACGAAATACTAACTATCAAAGTTCTCTTTTTCTTGACTATCAAGGCCTACACTATCTTGACTCAGGATGCACGCTACTAAAAAAAATGGAAACATCACAAGTTATATACATGTATAAAACATTACTTATGTTGTAAAAATAGTAAATTTATTTTAAAAGAACATTACAAATACATTCAAGAAAATAAAAAGTGAAAAATAAAACATTTACTTTTTAGTTAAACAATGTACATATATTATTATACAAGAAAATAAAAAAATGATTATATTGAAATGTATTATATATGAAAAGATATAAATCGCATAAATAAGTATACCAAGTATACCCTTACCCACATAATAGAAACTGTTGGACTCTTTGAGGGTAATGTATACTATTCGCTTTCTAACCTTAGCCATGCTTGAGGAAGGTGTGGAAAGTGTTGTACTCTGAAAGGGTCACATAAACTATTGACACTCCCACCCTAGCCACATTGGGGAAAGTGTTGGACTCTGAAGGAGTCAGATATACTATTCCCATTCCAAACGTAGCCACACTGGGGAAACTGTTGGACTCTGGTGGGGATGGGTAGGGGGGTCACATTTACTAGTCCCACTCCAACCTTAGCTAGATTAGGGAATGATTTAGACTCAGGGAGGGTGCAGATTTACTATCCACTCCAAACTTAGCCACATTGGGAAAACTGTTGGCCTCAGGGTGGGCCATATTTAGTATTTCCACTCCCCCCTAGCTTAGTCAAATAGGGGGAAAATATTGGCCTTTAAAGGGGGTCGCATAAACTATTCTTAGCCTAAATTTAGCCACACTTGGGAAAGTGTTAGACACTGTGGGGGGGCGCATTTACTATTCCCACTCCAACTTTAGCCATAATGGGGAAAGTGTTAGACTCTCTTGGGGGTCATATTTACAATTCCTGCTTCTATTTACAAGCATTGGGGGGATGTGTTGGACTCTGAAGAGGTCATATTAGTTATTACCACTCCAAACATAGCCATTGGTAAAAGTATTGGACTCTGGGTGAGGTGCCACCACCCATTTGCGAAGGGCTCCTGGGACAACTGAAATGCCTAGTTGCGGCCCTTTCTGACTACCTAGGAGTGTGTCCTATACAGTTTACATAATGCATTCTTTTAACTCATGAAAACAAGCTGCAGTGTCCAAGTATCCGTTCACAAATGAATACATGGCAGCCCTCACAGTATTGGATTAGGATGTTGCTAAATTTTCACCTCACTTTTTTGGGATAGGAGCAGCCACATTAACAGCAGGCTTTAGGTGTGGGGCCTGGTCAGGTTAAGCAGACTAGGCAGTGGAAATCCAATTGTTATGAGAATAATGTGTGCCCCAGTTTGATTTGGCTAGTGAAATCTAGTTTTATAGCGCTTTCATTTTTTCCCTTTCATCTCCTCATGTCAATCTTACAGACAGTATGGGTTTATTTTGTCAGGAAAGCAGCCATACGTATCGAAGTTCATTGGACAGAGCATGGCATGAACATTTGTCTATCAGAAGCCTCTGTTTGTCTGACTTGGGGGTCATGATTATGGACATTTTGCAGAGCAGCTCATTGCCCTCATGTGACTGTTATTGTTTGAGGTATCAGGCCTCAAAGAGGAGCACCACATACATCTAGGATTAGCTATCACAGAGGCAAAACCCTTAGAAATATCTTATGGCCCAGATTCATTCCACTAGAAGCCAGTACAGAAAATTGATTACTCGCTAATCCCAATGACTTCTAAACGTGTACTGATTACAATATGTGTAACTATGGAGTAAACAAAGAATTACATTTAATTACAATGCACAACATTAACATGAGATTAGACATTTTATTAACTGTCATACAAGATTTATGCTTTATGCCACAGAGTTTTCTTGCAACCTGCGCTATGTAAGGAATACTTTTAGACCCCTTAAGTTACTCATACAAGAACATGCCAGGGCACTAAGAAATAAGGTTCCAAAATATCAGATTACTATCCACCATGTGGACCGGCATGTGGAGAACAATTTCTGGTTCTATTGAATAGGAAATGTACCTCAAGGCAATACAAGATGGGATAGGGAGCTGTTACTGAGGAAAAATTAATTGAAATGGATATCTTAGTTAAGATCGATTGACAAGGGTCACAATACTGGTCATGAATTCCACTATTTTTTTAAGCCTTCTGAACTGTGTTTCATCATTTCTAACTAGATACCTATGGTTTTATGTTCATGGATCTGGAAGTATATTGCTCATTAGGGATGGTACAATCTGTATATATCAGACATTTTATCTAAGGACACATTATGATGTAAGAATTAATAATCACATTGATTATATTGGCACACATATTAGAACTATGTAACCTACTGACACATATAATTTGTACATACTGCATTTAAGGAGTAATACATATTATTTGTCCTTGATGATGTTTAACATGTTCTTTTAGGTACAACGTGTCAAATATGGGGCATTTTTCAAAGAAGACTGTGATGACCAATCTACATATACACCATGGCCTTGGTGTAAATATAGGAGACACATGGCCTGTTTAACAAAATGAGTATACTATTTATACTGCAACTGACGCAACACAGTTGCTTCCTAAGATACTTTAGTTTGTTATATTACATTGTTGATTGAAGAATGTTGTTCTTCTGTTAATCCAACAGTACCAATATCATGCGACATATGGGTTGTATAGATCCCATAGATAGCGATATTTTTTTTTAATTATAATTAAAAGAACTTTACTTTTACAAATTAGTGTATCTTAGGTAGATGAGACTCTCTTTTGATTACAGTCCACTTCTGAATTTTAAATTTAGGTTCCATCTATATAACCAGTGCCTATATGGTGCCTAAATGCATCACTTCAATAGTGACACAAGTCTCATGCTTCTAAATTGAAACTAATTCTGTGCTTGCATGCGGAACACTGATTTCTATATTACTGAAGGTAATTGATCAGTGATTAACATTTCAGCTTTCACAATCAGTGCCAATATGACATACAGATGTAGTATGTCGATCTTAATATCTGACTCTGGCTTTATAAATGGGACCAATCTGGCTCTTGCACACGGAACGCAGACTCTAATACAAGGAAGAGTGGCCGAACCCAGGTGAGTGTCTTACACTTTTGGAAGACAGTTATGCTGAATATCCATAGTACATTTGGAATGTATCCTTGTGCACATACTCTGTGAGAGATTACTATTTTTTAGGACTACAAATGCTCTCTTTGACCTAACCTAGAGCTTCCCTGATTAGTCTAATTATGTCTCTTCCATTCAGATGCGGCAGTGCTTTCTATACTAACTTCAGGCATTTTCCGTTCACACTTACATTAAACTAGTGATTTTTTGATTGACCTTTAGTATTACATGGTGCACTTATGTAGTGCGTCGCTTTGTTTAACATGACTCTGGTTGTTTATCAGAGTCTACATGGTGCTCGCGCATGAAATACAACATGAATTATGATGAACCAAACACTGGGTGTTATGACCCAATTTTTAATTGTCTATAGATAAATGTTGTTTTTGACATGTTTTGTACAATTTTAAATGTTAGGCTTGTATGTAATCATGTCATTTATAGCCCTAAAGAAGTTCATTGAGCATGAAACAAGTTAGCTAAAAGGTGCAAAGGGCCCCTTTTTTCAGTAGTTGAATTAAAATTCTGGTACTCTTTCACAGAAGTCTATTCCCTTATCCTAGAGGATAAACTGAATTGAGAGGTGATTGGGTGTCAAGACATGAGTGATGAACTCTTCTGTTTGGAAGTTTAGCCAGAAATGTGCCAGGCTCCCTGGGAAGGAAGTGATGTTTTGAACCATACCACACTTCCTCATATGGGAAACACAAATGTTCCATATGGATGTGTGCATCTTTTAGTAAATAGCACTTACATTTCCTGTGACACCTTATTCACATTTGCAAGGACCTTTTGTATCGTAGCGGAGTCAGGGTTTCCAGAAGAACACTTTACTAGTGTAAGGGATTGTCAAGTTTAGAACCTTATTCACCTCCAAGGGACTCTCTTTTCAGCATTACATTTTTTTAATAACTAAACCAAGATGATAATGTTTATGGGCATTTGCCAATTTTAACTTCTAGTTTTCTTTGTTGGATGCTTCCCTAGTAGTGGGTCCATCATTAGTACTTCTTTGTAATGGCCAAGCAGTCAGTTCGGGACAACTGACAGGCTAGTTGTTTCACAGGTGGAGAGGTGGGTAAAAATGCAATCCAAACCCTGTGCTTGTCACTGCAACAAGTAAAAAGAGCGTTCTGCTTCTAATCGCTTATGACACCTGTTTACTGTCTTTATTAGTTTGTTTTTAAGTGTGTTTCTGACTCGTCTCAAATAGTTATTTGCACTGCAGTTTTGACTTGGTTTTAACGTTTAGGATTTTTTTTAACTACGGTGGGCGTCATTTGGTTTTTGTCCTTGTTTTGTGCAATATATTTTTTTGTTTGTTTTGCTTTTGGGCATTTGTTAATTTTAACATCTGGTTCTATTTGTTGGCTGGTTCCTGAGCAGCGGGTAAATGACTTTTCCTTCCTTGAAAGAGCCCTTTTGCAGCAGCCATTTTGGGATGACTGAAGAGCTACTTGTTTATCTGGACTTATTACATGTGATGGGGCAGGTATAAAATTTAACCACCAGCAGTTCTGCGCTGGCAGAGTGGCAAAGGATGCCAGAGGCAAGCTTATCTGCACCCAGACCATGCCCAATGCCCAGGGATGCTGCCAGTCCATGACTTGCTTGGTACGGGTTTCCTTAGGCAGTTATATCATCATGACCAGTTGCTGTAGTCGTTTTCTCCTTTTTATTGTCCAAACATGCAAACTCTTGGCATGCTTATAGATTTAAATGTGTATATTAAACCCACTCACTCCTTTCTCTATCCTATACCGGTTGTTATTCTAGGAGGATGCCCCTCCCAAGCAAGTCTCCTTATTTATGTTTGGTCTATGATAAACAATAGTCACGCCATAAGAAACTTACCAGAAGATCATAATGATGTCATCCTTCGTTTGATCGAGACTGTCTTGCAGAGGATACACGGGATATTTTGAATGAGCTTATGCACCAAACTTTACCCTACACACTTTACATCACCTTGGCAAAAATGGCGTTGGATTAGCATTTCATATCAAAAATAATCTAAAATGTATTGTTACATTCTAACTTTACTTTGGAGCTAGAAGCACTGACAGTAAAAAAGGAATGACTCCTCTAGGACTTATTGCTCTTTTGATTTAGTTTACCACACACCTCCTGGGAGCATAGAGGGTCTTGAGTTAATTTAATTACCCTTTTTCCAAGCAACATCTCATACAACTCATCTTAGTGCTCTTGGGCGAGCTATATTTTCATTTCATTTTGAGACTGCCATTTATCCTCAAGATTCCAAGTTTCATGAGATATTCTCTTCTTAGTTACAATCGTCCTCTTTCCACTCATCATCTGCGTCACTGTTTATATATCATTACTACAAATGCCCATGCTGCCATACATACTGTCCTTCCTATCTCCTAGTGACAGAAGCTTTTTTTCTAAGAGCCATCCTACACACTTCCCTATCATCAGAGACCATTTCTAGGATGGTTTAATTACACTAATTCACAAAAGCCAACTAAAGACGAGGAGACTTCATCCACATACCGCCATATATCTCAACTGCCCTACTTGGCTGAACTACTGGAGCATGCTGTTTTTCTTCAGTTATTTGATTTTGTGACTAAATTTTCCATTCTACATCACTCACAAATTGGTTAGGGGCTTTGCCTCAGTACTAAGGTTGCCCTGGTTTCAGCACTTGATGAACTCTATTGTGGTGCTGACAATCACCTATCTGCTTCTGCAGTACTTTTAGATGTCTCAGCAGCATTCAACTCTGTCAACAATCTTATCCTTCTAAACAGGCTTCCCAAAATTGGTATTGGTTGAGTTGGCTCTGCTCTTTCGTGGTTCTCCAGTTTTTTTCACTTAGAGAACATTCCTGGTCTCGGCTCTTCATTCAATTCCACAACCAGAACCTTGGACTGCAGAGTTCTTCAAAGCTCAATGATATCACCCCTATTGTTCAATCTGTATATGATTCCCCTGGCTCATCTAGTCCATGTTTGTGGCTATGATCTGTTTCTTTATGCAGATGACACGAAGATTGTGCTGAGGATTGAAGGCAATTCAAGTCCGCAGTCACAGAGCTGCACGGTTGCTGGTCTGGGAGATGGGTGCGCTCAAACTAACTACAACGGATTTGTGATAGGACATAGGTTCTCTGTCCTCCCAGGCCGCCACCATTTTGAGATCAACCCTTTTGGCCTTCCTCTATGGGCCCAAAACCATTGTCAGCATGCATGAGAAACGTGTGGGTGAAGATGTATTCTGCCTTAGCTATGATGAACCTGATTAATGCAGTAATCAATACCTGTTATTTTCAATGTTGCTCCTTGAAACGTATCCACACCTGTTTACATTTTCTCTCTAGGTGCAAATTGTTTGTATTTAATAAGCTTTATTAAGTAGATAACAATTACATAAGAATAGGTCATGAAAAAACAAAATATCTATAGTATAATAGAAATATAAAAACACAATAAATTTGAGTAGAAAGCTGTTTACATTTTAACAATAATAAAAGGAGGAGAAAAAGGGGGAGGGGTAGAGGGGAAAGAAGGCAATTCTATAATTTAAGATCATGAGAATGTATTATAGACTTACTAAACCTATTCAAATTATTAAACTTATTATACTATTAAGCTCATCATATCTTATCCAAGAGGCAGGAAAACTGTCAAAAACATAAGAAATGCAATATACGAAAAAAGGGGGGAAACAATAGTATAGGGGAGAAAAACAGTGACCAAATGATCTATGGAGGCTGGAAATTCTCAGAGCGATTACGTGATACATGCGTTGAAATCTTAGTTAAATAATTAGATAATGGTAACCAAAATAAATCCCTATTGACATAAGGTTTAACAGAAGAAGCAAACGCAATGTCTAGTCTATGGTAACGACAAACGTTATTCCACCAGGATTTCACTGAGAGTTTAGTTGAACATTTCCAATTAAGTGAGATCTGCTGAAAAGCTAAGGCCAACATTAAATCAAATAAACCCTTCTCATGTAAAGACAATCCCAATGAGTCTGATAAACTACCAATAAAAAAATTAATGTTTGATAAAGGGGTCTGTAGGTTAAAAATATGGGGAAGGTGCTTCCAAACATCCTTCCAGAAGGAAGCGACAGCGGGGCAAGAAAAAAGGAGGTGCATCAGATCAGCCAAAGGCGATTGACAGGACCAGCAGGACTCATCATTAGAGTGTGTAAACTTAGCTATAGAAGAGGGTGTATAGTATAATCTGTGATAAAGAAAGAACATGGACTGAGTGGTGGAGGCAGACCTAGAGACCTTCAAAGATCTATCCCATAGTTTGTTCCAAAAGTCAATGCTCCAATCACAGCCCAAATCCGCTTCCCAGGCAGCCCCTATTTTAGATTTAGAGCGAACAAGATCAGGAGAAATAAGAAATTTATAGATCAAGGAAGCTCTGGGAAATGTAGTTAAAACTTTGAGTAGTGGATCTGCTATGGAAATGGGTTCAGTAGAGGGTAAAGAATAAAAAACATCTAAGATTATTGTCATAAGAGTAGAAAATTTGTGTCAGAACGAGCGAGGGCATTTAAAGGTGGCTTGAAATTGAGGGAAGGAGCATGGAGATAAGCCATCAAACAAATCCTGAACCCATATAATCCCCTTAATTCTCAAAGATTTCCAAAAAATAGGTCTGTTATTGAAGGTAATGAGACGATTGTACCAAAGGGGAGAATGAAGGAAAGTATTCCTAGAGATGATTTCCAATTGATAATGAGGCTTTAATAATGAAAGAGGGTGTTTAAATAAGGGGAGAGAGGTAATGGTGACCTTTGTTGAGAAAGTAAGGACTTCCTTAAAAGAGAAGGTGCAAGCAAGGATCGTTCAATTGTGACCCATAAAGGTATAAAGGGGGAGACTTCGCAAAGGAGCCAATTAGAAGCTAATCGTAGACAAAAGGCCTTATGATACAGTCGAAAATCGGGAAAATTCACTCCACCCATAGACTTAGGTTTACGAAGATGTGCCAGGGAAAGTCTAGACTTTTTATTGTTCCATAAAAATTTAGAGAGAAGGGAGTCAATTTTTTTAAAATAGACATTTGGGATGTGAATGGGAATCATAGAAAGAATATATCATAAAATAGGAGTAATCATCATTTTAATAGAATTAAGCCATCCCCACCAAGAAAGAAAGAGAGGGTTCCAGGAGGCGAGAAGCTTAGAGATACAATCTAGCACATCCTTCATGTTAATCTTAACTGAATCTACTATGGAGTTATTAAACCAAATGCCTAGGTATTTGATTTTAGAACTGTTCCAACGGAAACCAGTGGCATCAAAGTGTTGTTTAAAACAAAATTTAGTGATGGGGAGAATTTCTGTCTTGTCAGTGTTAATTTTATAACCTGAGACAAGAGAAACATCTGAGATTTCTTGCACAAGAGGAGGGATAGAAGTTTCGGGTAGAGAAATGAAGAGTAGGATATCATCTGCATAGGCAGATAATTTCAAATGTTGATCACAATATATAAAACCAGAAATGGACGAATTCTGGCGGATATGAGATAAAAAGGGTTCAAGTGATAAAATAAAAAGAAGGGGCGATAGAGGGCAGCCTTGACGTACACCGCGATTTAAATTAAAAGATTGAGAAACAAGACCATTAACTGTTACGGAAGCTTTAGGAGCAGAATATAACAAAGAAATCAAAGAAATGAATTTAGGACCAAAACCGTGCCAATGGAGGGCTTTAAATTAAAAGGACCAATTAACTCTGTCAAAGGCCTTCTCTGCATCAATAGAAACTGCAGCAAGAGGGTATGAAAGAGAAGAGGCCTTATTTAAAACATTAAAAAATAAACGAGAATTGTCAGAAGTTAATCTGCCCTTAACTAAACCACTTGCTCTAAACCAATTAGCTTCAGTAAAAGAGGCTCAAGACGTAGCGCGAGCAGTTTGGCAAAGATTTTATAATCTACGTTTACAAGGGAGATAGGACGATAATTTTTACACTGTTTGGGATCGCGGCCGTCTTTATGGATTAAACAAATTGTAACATCTAAGAAAGTACCCTGTGCCTTACCGTTATTGTGGAAAAATTTAAAAAGTTGTAGAAGTTTCGGAAAAAGAAGATGTGAGAAATGTAGAAACAATTCTACCGTAAAGCCATCAGGACCTGGCGTTTTATTTTTCTTAAGAAGATTTAGGGATTGAGATATTTCATGGACAGACAGATCGGATTCCAGAGGGCTAAAGTCAAGGTCCGCATGAGTTGAAGGAGGAACATGATTAAGATATGAGTCAATAGAAGAGGGAAGTGAGGAGGATTCTGGAGTATATAAAGTTTTGTAAAATTCCATGAATTCATTTAAGATGTCTTGATCCTTGAATCCGATGAATGAATAGAATCTATCAAAACACGTTCTTTTCGAGATTTAAGATAATTCGCTAGAAGTTTACCAACTTTATTATGTCCACCGTAATATCGAGCGCTCGTTCGGAGTAGAACAGATGAGGCATTAACAGTAGTGGTTTTGTTAAAGTCGAATTTAGCACGAACAAGCTCCTGTAAGGAGGAATCAGAAGAGGATGTATAGAAATGATGCTCTAGATGTTTGATATTAGCTAGCAAGATCTTTTGCTGGTTAAGAAAATGTTTCTTTTTCTTGGATACATAATCTATAATAAAGCCATGAGCTGTAGCTTTAAAAGTATCCCAAAGCAGTGAAGAAGAGGTATCAGGAGATGAATTTAAAGAGAAAAATTCTTCTGAAAAAGAAATGAAAGAAGAGGAGAAAAGTGGATCCTGCAGAAGCGAATTATTAACTTCCATCTAGAAGATTTGGGATGCGAGCGGAGCAAATCGAAATCAGCAACAACCGGGGCATGATCAGAGATGACAATGGGTTCAATTGAGGAGGAGATAAGGGTCTGTGTTAAAGCAGAAGAAAGAAAAATATAGTCCAATCATGTCAGAGTGCCATGTGGGGGAGAGAAAAAGAGAATTCTGAGTTGTCAGGGGGACAGAGTCTCCAGGCATCTACCAGATGGGTCTGAGATATTGTGTTTTGAAATAGTTTGTGGGTCTTGTGGGGGATGAAACGAACTTGGGATTGTCGATCAATGAAAGGATCCATAATTTGGTTGCAATCACCACCCAAAATAAAAAATGTGTCTTTATGTTGAATGCATTTTTTGTGATATTAGGCCAAAAGGAAGAATCTGGTTGAGTTGGACCATAAATATTAAAAACTGTAAGAGAAATATTGTTAATGAGTAACTTAACTAATAGCCATCTACCATCTGAATCAGTCTCCTTAGAAATAACAGAACATTTTACACGTTTATGAACAAGAATAATTACCCCATTTTTCTTCGTGGTCGTAGGAGATACTAAGACTAAACCCACCCACTGCCTTTTAAGTTTCAGAGCTTCTGACTCCGTCAAATGTGTCTCTTGTAATAAAACTAAGTCAGGGTATAAGTAGCTAAGTGGGATAGTATTCTCTGCCTCTTTATGGGATTAATAAAACCTTTTACATTCCATGAAATAACTTTGAATGTAAATGAAATGGAATAAATATAGAATCACACAATCAACATTGATGTAAAGAAATAAAAAGAAGAAAGAATGAAGAAGGTTGTAGAATAAAGTCTCCAATGAGAAGAATAAGAGAAAGGGAAGAGTATGGGAGATGAAACAACTCTGAATGTAAGAGATTAAACCTATATGTAGAACAAAAGAACTGACAGTAATGAAGGAGTATAGGAAGAGCAATAGGCAAAGCCAAAAAATAGGATAAGGTAGATATAGAAACAGTTTAAAAAGAACTATATGACCGTCAATAGTAAATGAAAAGGAGAAGAAGAAAGAAAGAAAAGAAATAGATGTGAGACGAAAAATAGACTGGAGCATAAACTGAGGAAGAGAGAAAAGAGAGATAAAGAAGAGGAGAAGAAGAAAGGGGAAAAAGATAGCCAGATAGGACAGTACATGTCAAATAGACGACTGTAATACATACCGTTAAAGGGGGGAATGAAGACAACAATAAGGAGTGGCGACAACGAATGAAGACGGCACAACCGACAAGGGAGAAGGCATCACGCCGGGACGCCAACACGACATATAGGGAAACAGGAAACTGAATTCCAAAAAACCTACAAGGGAATTGACAAAGGAAAGAATGTTAAGCAAGTGAGAAAGATCAGAATTAAGGAGCAACCTGTAAAGGAATCAAACATTAGTAAAACAGAGAACAAGATTTGCGTAACAGTCAAGTGACAGAAGAAGGACCAGGAATCTCCATCGACGAAGCAGAGTGCGAATGGATGAATTTCCTCAGATCTGCAGGATCATCAAATGTGGACGTGTTGTTCTGAAATGTCACCTTAAAGAGACAAGGATGGAAGAGCCCATATCGTGCACCTAGGGCCCGTAGTGCGGGTCGTAGTTCGAGGAAGTCCTTACGTCGTTTAGCCGTAGTAGTAGAAACATCTTGAGAAATAAACAAGTTAGCACCAGACCAAACGAGACGCTTTTTAGAATTAGCTGCGTTGAGCAATTGGATGAGGTCTGTGAACTGCAAGAAAAGAAGAATCACTCCACGAGGTTTTGATGGAGCCGACGCCGAAGAGAGACGAGGGCCTAATCTATGAGCACGCTGAATGTTCAAATTAGTTGAAGGTGGAAGATCTAGAAGCTTTGGAAAAAAGGAGGTGAAGAAGGCGACCGGATCATTCCCTTCAAGGCCCTCCGGAAGACCATATAAACGAAGATTGTTCCGTCTGTTCCGGTTTTCAAGATCTTCTGCTGATTTTTTAAGCAGTGAAATCTCTTTTTCCAGCATCGTTATTTTTACAGCAGCATCCTGGACATCACTGACACGTTGTTCCACCAAGGAAAGCCTAGAGTCCATAGCTGACCAGTTATTATCCATCACTTGTAACCGAGTGTTAGTCTCCTCAATGAATGGGCGTAGCGCACGTATCTCCTCCAAAATAGTATCCAATGATACAGGAGTAAGAGGTTTAGGAGGAGAAGGTGGGTCATGCTTGAGGCGCTTATTAGCTGTAGGCGTTGTCTGCGTCTTAGAGGTCGGCAAAGGCAGAGGTACTGACCGGGAGGTAGAAGACTGAGCCATCCCTACTGCAGAAAGCGAACAGTCCATGGAAGGACAGCCCGTGAGGAGTCAGACTTAGAAGACTTAACAGTGTTGCTTTTATTTGAATGCAGTAAGTTTTTACCTCTGCCCATAGAAACCGTTGAAAAGACGTTGAAAAGTGCAGACAGGAAAAGAACACAGCCAACAATAAATATATAACACCTTCCCCAATTTCTCAATGTCAAAGAGAAACAGGATATGACCAAAAAATGAGGGGGGAGGTGAGAAATAGGAAAAATGCGCCACAGGCAATTCACTTCTGAGGAGATTGAAGTGACTGGAACACAAAATGGCGGCTGCAATACAGGTTCAGAGCTCAGGTCCTCAAAGAGCAATGAAAACAGTTCACAAAAGGTATATAAAAGGTGTCAAGCCATGCAGGGCATACTCCGATGCTGTTACCTGCCTATTCCAAGTCATTTAAGGGCGTGGAAGCCGCATATTCTTATCGGCGATTCCGACGCGATAACGGAGCTCTGTTATCTGGCACCCATCTTGGGCTCCGCCGCGCGCGCTCTAGGTGCAAATTGTTAATGTGCACATATCAGCAAATCTTGATTATTGCAACTCAGAACATCTTGGTCTGCCCAACTATCTGATTCAAAAGCTCCAACAGGTGCAACATTTAGCTGCCACACTGGTGCTCCACCTTAACTCTGAAGACCATCTCTCTCCTGCACATCATACTGGATTCTTGTAAAAGGCTGCATTGTCTTTAAATCAATGTGTCTTATTCTCAAAACATTGTTCTCTGCCCGTAGCTCTCCACTCAGCTCTCAATTTTGTCTTTACAAGCCATCTTGGTCCCGAAGACCTAAGGACAAACTCTTACTGACAAAAGATTCCGCCTTGAAACGTTTGACCTTTGTTGTTTTTCTGTACCTGCTGCCCTGAATGGGAATTCTCCACCACTGAATCTCACATATTGGATCGATTGAAGTTGGAAAAGCCTAAAAAACATAACTGTTCTCACAAATACATTAGCTTTGTTGTTTTTACCTGTGCTTGACTTCTAGCACCAAAATACCCTAGGCTTGAGAAAACGGTGCACTCTATTTAACAAAAATTACAAAAAACAAGAATTGTGGACTATATCTTTTCCTGATTTTTTGAACGACAGTTGCACCTGGGGGGGGCGGCTAATCTGCTCATTGGCACTGGTGCCCCTAGCACTGGCCATCAGTCTGCAGGTAGGACACGTCTGGGCTTCAGGGAAGGACATTTGAGGGCCCAGGAACATTCCCCAGTGGATGCAAAGGGCACCATAGGTAAGATGATCTAGGAAAGGAAGCACTCTGGCACAAAATAATTTTGACTACATGGCCTTTCAAATATTTTAGCGCACAAGTACATGTTATTTTACACAGATGTGATATGTTTTGATGAATTTCTTGTCCATTATGCAATAAATATGGCCTTATGTTTCCAAAACATTGAGACCCAGATTTACCAAGGTCTTGAGTCACTACTGCATCATGCAAGTTGACGCAAGTCATTAAGTCAGCTTTTCTATGCGACGCCAAGCCACACTATATGCCTCTGCATTGAATAGTAAATCTGGAGTAATTCAAGGTAGCACAACTCTCTGCCTTGCGTTACTCTGCGCTGGGAAGACGTTCCATGGATGGAGCGTGGGTGTTCACACACATCCACCCATGACTTCTGGTGCCTTCCCAGATTCACTAACACTAGTAAACCTGGGAATGTGTCAAAATGATTTGCCTAACCAGGTGAGGCGTAACAAAGAGAAATATATTTATTTGTCCTAGTGTTTTCCTCTTTCTACCTGTGCTGCATTGTGCAGCACACGTAGAAAGATGAAAATGCCTCAAATAATTGTTTTTGTGCAGGAAGGGGTGCCTTCCTGCACAACAACAATCCTGCCTGTAATGCAGGCGCCCTTGCACCATGGCACAAGGGTACCTGTGTTGGAGATTGACAGTCACAAGTGCACAGAGAGAGAGAGAACAGGAATGCACTGTATGTAAGTAAAAATGGCGCATTCCTGCTTTCTCAATTTGAAGCAGCGCAGCAAGTTGTCTTGCAGTGCTGCGTTGCTCCAAATATTAGTAAATCTGACCCTGAATGTCTCGGTTGCGTGGGGTGGGAGAGTCACTGTTCCACGTCATACAAAGAAAGTGGTTATTTTATATACCTCATATAATTTAATGGACCTCCAACCATTCAGGGCAAAAATGACTTCTGGTGACGCCTTCATACGATGAGAAAACTCTCTATTTGAGAAAAAAAAAAAACATCATAAACTACAAAGACAATTTACTATAGAACCAACATAGATGTAAAAGAAATTCACACTTATGCATACCAATAGTTAACAAAAACTGACCCCATCTTCTCTCCTGGCAATCTATCCTAATGGTCAATATGAAGGTTCTTCTATCAGGATCTCATGAGGCTCCGAACAACTGATCCCTTTCACTTTGTTGGTAATGGGCTCACACCATGTCAAACTTCCTTCCTGGAGTTTGCACGAGTTGGGTTGCCCAATAACATCAGAGAAGCTGATACATAAATTATAAGCAAGAATGTGCTTCGGAGTGAATTAAATATTCAAAATAAACCTTATATCTAGCACATTTGCGTTGAAAAAAGGGGACCCGGATATTGAAATTACAAAAATGAAAACAAAGATTTTTAATACAGCAATGACAAAATATATACCTGTAGGATGACTGAGAAGTTTGCACACACCAAGAGTTTACAATAACAGAACAGCAAATGTGCATGTTCGACGAACAAATGTGTGTAAGGAGGGGACCCAGACAAACAATCACTAAATAACTGCCAGAAAATATCAGTCTATTATCAGTAGTGTCAGCAGTGGCGGTGCGTCCATTGGGGCGTTGGGGCGTTGCCCCACTAATGGCACGGCCCCATTCATCGTTTTAATAAATTACAACAAACAAATAACTAATTCTTTGTTCTACTACTTCTGACGCTAATTCCAATCAGGACTCCTGATTGGAATTAGCGTCAGAAGTAGAACGAGGGACGCTGAAGGGGGTGGGGCTGCGGCAGCACTCAGGGTTTGAGTGACAGCGCACTAGGCAGCAATAGTGCGCATGTTCGGTTTTGGGCTGGTCATTGTTACGATCAGCCCGAACATGCGCACTAGCCTTCCCCTTAGGAGAGCGAGGGTTGCTTCATGCCACAGCCCCCGGTCTCCTAATGGGCGGGGAGTATCCCTGCTCAAGCCAATCATGGCGCTGCTGGAGCAGCGTCTGGATTGGCTGAGAGGGGTTGCCAGCCACTCCACTCCAGTGACGCAGAAGAGTCGACGTTGAAGGCGCCAACGCGTGACCCCTGCCCAGCAGCAGAGGCGGCGCGGGTCAGGTAAGTTTTTTTTTTTACTTTATTTTTTAAACCCCCCGACTATGTGGGCCGGTATGTGTGTGGGCGTCCAAAGGGAGGGGAGAAGTGGCAAGAAAGGCACCGAGAGGAAGCCGCACAGCCAGCAAAGTCCACTTGATAAGCACAGCTTCAGAGCGCACACCTCTGGGGCTACAGCGCCTTCGGGCGCATGGGAAGAGGGGGGCAACTCTTGTGCATTTTACTGTGACTGAGAGAGCGGGCAGGCACCTCCCAGGCGCTTCAGGTGAGTGCTTCGAGGTGGGGCTCAGGGCGCACGAGAAGTGTGCACTTCATCTCCTTTCACTAATGCTGTTCCTGTCCAGCCAAAGTCTGGCCAAGAGCGGAACAGGAAGAGAAGCCGGTGCTTCTGGAAGGCTGTCAGGGCTGAGCAGAGACAGTCACAAGAGTGGATGGATGTCTCTGTCCCAGCGCTGCGGCCTTCAGTGGGCCCGTGACCTTCTGGGAAGTCTCTCGCTTTCATAACCTGTTGTTTGTGTCCAAGTGACCGTTGTGGCCTCGCTTAAAGTAGTGTAAAACACCTTGAATTTCAGAGATAAAAATGTCAATTTTGTGGAAATTGAAAACAAATGGAAATCCTGCGTCTCAGTCTTTGCTTGGAGTAACTGGGGATGTAAAGGGGGTGTTGTGTTCAGTGAAAATGTGCGCGCCCATCCATCCGTTTTACTTGTTCTGATTCTGTGGTGAAATCGCTTGATGCCGGGCTATGGCCAGCTCTGTTCCGCACAGATTAACGTGAATAATATTGGTTATTCAACGTAACTAAGTAGTGTTTCTGGGCAAACGACTTTTTCACCAGTTGTGCTGTTTCCTTACCTACTTTGGGAAAGCACTTAAGGGTGTTGCTGTTGATGTGGGCCTGAATTGCTCACGATAGGTGCCTGCTTTACCACAGATCTGGCCTGGATGTGCTGTAACGTGCATTCATGTATTTGGCAGTCCCGGATTTTCTAAGAATCAATTTTTAGTTCTTGATGACGTTGAAATTTCACCTGGTTTTGGTTTCTTTGTCTTACCTTTGGTGGCTCTGTTTAATCTGATGTATGAATGTTATATGTTAAGATAGTGATACATGAATGTCACCAGATCGAATCTTTAGTTTTGATGGAGAAATGACTGAACACTGAAGATCTCATTGTCAATTACTGACAGTAAGAATGCATTCAACAAGATTGGTACCGGTAAACATCATGTAAAATGGATTAAGTGCTACCCTGAATCAATGACGCACAATTGTTGTAATTGTCTGTGTTGTTAGGAGGCACTCAGGAGGCTGAGTGTCTGACTATTTGTCTGCATTATAATTCCTATTATAAGATCCGTTTGGGTGTCTCTGCTTTACAGTTTCAAGACTGAGATGTGTCTGCTTGTTAGTTGTGTATTTGTCTGTCTACTTGGCAATCCCCAGTAGAGAGGTGTGTGTACACCTGTGAGTGAGCATGGGTCTCTGTGGAGCTGGGTGAAGGTACAAGAGCAAAGCTGTGTGAAGTGAGGGGAGGGAGGTGCAGTGATCGATCTATGTTTATTAGGCCCAGCACTAATTGCTTTATTAACCTTCCTGCTTCCTCAAATTTGCTTGAAAATGCACCGTTTGTCCACTCTTTTTTCAAAATTTTCTAGGGGGAGAACCCCCCCAAACGCCCCGTAGGTTGTTCAGGCTCGCTCGCTACGCTCGCTCTCTACAGTGCAGTACGACATAAATGTTAAGCCGCACCACTTTCAAATGTCACCAGCCGCCACTGAGTGTCAGGTTATCTTGGTAGAAGGTTGAAGGCAATGGTTCGGTCTCTGATGCCACCAAAGCATGCGACCATCCTCAGGACACAAGCTTTCTCGTAGATTGAGCATTCAGAAAAATAATTCAAAAGTAAAGATATCCATTAGTGCTAATAATTGGCATCCTCAATACCCTCTTTATACCTACTACTGATGCGTGGTTTCTGAGCCGCCTTGATTATTTCTGGAATTCAGTATCCCATAGTAAAAGAAGTCTCCTTAAGGGCTGGCTCTGGAGAAAGACTTTGACTATAAATGAAAAAAGAACAACATTGCAAATCTATATACATTTTGCAGTGCAGAATACACTGAACATCAAACACTTGAGAATCGGTTGGGGTGGGAACCTGGACTTCTGGATGTTTAGCATCTGTCCTATGGTCCAACTGTCCGACAAGCACACATTGCCCCTGTCCACCAAATCTTGACTTCTCATCTTATTTTTGCTGCTACAAAAAATGTGCAATTTAAAAAACTAATTCTGTTTTACCCTATATCACTCTGGTGTGATCTAGGTCACCACCCAATATGGCATTCCTGCTTGCCTACCAAAGTGCCCTTCCTTTGGGGCCTGCTGCATAAGTGAAGAGCCCCAGCTGTCCTCTAATCACATTCATCTGTCTCCACATTGGCCCCACATTAAAATATTTCAGGAATTCATCCCGCACCTTCATGTGTTCATCTTATTTTGAAAGCCTTATCAAGCGTCTGTTTGCTTAATGGGCAATGTTGCTCTTGCTAACATTTTACAAAATGTATGGCCCAGCAGGATCACTCCCAAAGCCCCCCCCACACACACACACACAGCCCCAAGTAGCGACTATATTTGCACAAGGCTGAATGTTTTACTTATCGATCAGCACCTGACAGACTCCTGAAAAAAACTCCCCTCATGTGGCAGTTTTGATCAATGCTTTAACATCCCAAATTCGCTATCCAAAGAAGGCAAACAGATTTGGGGCCTTCCTAATTAGACACTGCCAATTGTGCTCCAAACCTTTTTAAAATTCATACAAAGCTACCACTGGGTCACTACTATCCCATGATCTTCACTATTTGCAAAAGCATCAGAGAATTGTGCAGGTAATGAGTATCTCTTTTAGTCCATTATCAAATGTATACCTCTACTCAAGTAAGGAGCCCATGTCTCAGTCTGTGACCCTAGTTTCAACAACCTCCCTCATCCTTCTATCTCAATACTTTCATCCTTCTATCTCAATACTTTCATCCTTCTATCTCAATACTTTCATCCTTCTATTCTAGACCATTCACCATCTCTTTTACCTTCCTGTTACTCACACTTCCACACTCCCCAGTACTTTTGCGCTTTCCTTCACCCCTCCCTGCCACTATTTACACATCTCTGTTCTCTTGAACCACATCTGAGTTCAAACTGATTTTAAAACCCCATTAAACTCATTCACTCCTACCCACACGGCCTGCACCTCCCTAAGCCAGTCTTCCCACTCGCACTGGCCCAACAATTCCCACGCCTTTCCTGATATATTAATGCCCCTTCCCTTTACTGGTCTTCCATAAGGGACTTTGCTGTGACCCTTGCAACACTTCAACTCACATTTCACCCCCTGGCCCCTTCTTCTGTTTCTAACTTCCATTTCAACCAGCCTGAAGATGAAGAAGCCATACACACCATCAGTAAGACCTTCTCTTTCTGCATTGGCCTAGCCAAACTCCTCTACTCTTTTATCCTCTTGCACATTCTCTATGCCCGTTAAATGTACCACTACATGCAGCTCCCCACTATATTCGCTTTGACGCAGCGCTCCCTGACTTCACCCCAGTTTTTGTTTGCTTGACAGCTCACCACTGAGGCTTATTTTGGCTCTCACTATTCTCTTCCATCCAACACTCAAGGCTTTATTCTCCATAGCCACTGCCGACCACACCCTTCCATTTCTTCGAAATATTGCCCCAGCCAGCAAAGGCCACCCCTCATGTCAAGTCACACTTCCACCCAATCCTAAGGTCATGGCACTCGTGCACACTATCTTACCGCCTTTTTATAGGTTAAAAGTGAATATCGTTTCTGTGGAGATATTGGGCCATATGTAGGTAATTTCTATTTACCGATTCCTAAATACCGAATTTTACCGATTCGGTATTTAAGAATCGGTAAATAGAATGTAGGTAAACATTCGGTAAATTTTACCGATTCGATAATATTCGTTATTACCTATTCGGTATTTACCGAATCGGTAATAAGGAATACCTTCCCATTCACTATTACCGATTCGGTAAATACCGAATCGGTAATAGGGGGAGCATATTCAAGGGTGGCAGGGTGTCAAATTGACACCCTGTTGCACCCCTGAATCGTGCATGTGTGCACATGTGGCGCACATACATGCCCTAAGGGCATGTATGTCTGCCACATGGCACTTTTAAAAAGCACAAAATTGCTTTTTAAAAGGTATTCGGTATTTACCACCAACTTGTAGTTGGTGGTAAATAACGAATTCTTAAACCAAAAATGCACTCACTGGAGTGCTCCCTACATAGGATTTAAGGAATTGGTAATTTACTGATTCCTTAAAATAACGAATCGGTAAATTACCGGCTCCTTAAATCCGGCCTCCTACATCGCAAAGGGCTAAATACCGGTCGGTAACGGGAAATTTACCGATTTTCGGCCGTTACCGACCGGTATTAGCCCACCTACATATGGCCCATTGTCCTGAGTATGATTCGAGGTGGTAAATAGAGGCGTGGCTATCAATAGCGCAGTAGGTGCAGTGCCCTTTAGGCCCCAATGCACCCAAATTGTGGCTTTATGTTTTTTACTATCCAGCCAGCAGACCCGGGCCCCAATTCACCTTGTTTATACCAGGGCTCATAGCATCATTTATTTATTTATTTATTTATTTATTTATTTATTTATTTATGCGTTTTTATATAGCGCGGACTTTACCCGAAGGTGTCAGAGCGCTTCACAATAGGAACAGTAACATTACATGAGCATAATCCAAAAGCAGGCGTTACATTACATGAGGAAAAAAGTGACAATTGTGCACATAACAAAAACAAACCAGATACAAAAAGAGGTATACGTTCCAAGAGGAACAGGTGACAGGTGTGCATGAAACATGAGATACAAAATACAAATAGAGGTATAATACTGTGCTGCATTACTGGGGGTAAAGGGGAGCACAGAGTACAGACTCACGTGAATGGTTCTTCCTGGAGCCTGGTGGAAGAAGGGCGTCAGAGCACCACCTTCTTTTTCCTTCTGCACAGGGCCATCCACTCGGCTTGTTATTATTAAACAGTCCGGCCCTTTGTTCCGCTTCCCTTGCCTCCTGGGTCCCCGCACCCTCCCAGACTTTCCAGTCCCTTCAACACAGCAGATGCCGATCTTTACCGCCCCCTAAAAGGCTTGTTTAAAAGCCAGCCACGTTCAGCCTCCCCGGGGTCACGCCATGCCCACTGAAGGTCATTTTAATTCGGGTAAAAGGTTAATTAGATCACCGAATCAAAGAAATGACAGACTCGACTCGGGCCCCGTCTCTGAACTACAAGCAATGCGGCAGCAGAAGGATAGGGGGCGCCCTGCTGGTTGCGCAACTTCAGTGAGATCAATCCTCCCTGAAACAGTGCAGACATGTTCTTTCTTATTTCTTGCATTCAGAATACCCTGAAGAAACCGATGAATGTACACGTGTTATATATGTATGGTAAGTAAGCAATATGTGAATTTTAAGTAACTGCTAGGTGCTATGTGCGTTTTTCACGGAAAAAACATTCTTTCTCCTGCTATACTGCGTCA
The DNA here is from genome assembly GCA_963921515.1 of Calotriton arnoldi. Taxonomy (NCBI): domain Eukaryota; kingdom Metazoa; phylum Chordata; class Amphibia; order Caudata; family Salamandridae; genus Calotriton; species Calotriton arnoldi. Next base: position 1,229,976 of record CAWUFW010002726.1, read on the forward strand.
CAACTCTTATGGGTTTAACGTATAGTAAATAATATCCCGCGTTGGCTGTGGAGATTGGCTGCACAGGGATGTGGAGCAACATATGGAAAGGCAGCGAGGAGAACACCTGCAGAACGGCTTTCCAAACTGAAGGATATATTTTTTAACCACACTGGGTGAATTAAAGCAGGGAAGTACTTCAGACAATCTGAGTGTGTTTACTCGCTGAAACTGCCAACAGACGTGCGCTAACAATCCACTCAAATTCTAATCCTATCATGTTTTCGCCTAGAAATTGTTTCACCGGGGATAGAAATAATTTAATGAAAAACGAAGCAATCTTATTTGAGCGAGTTCTGTAGTCTTCTTAGATTGGGAAAGCACTCTATTGTCTCGGAGGCAGAGCAGGAAGTCGTAAATACACGGTTATTGGTGGGTGCCAAATTTGGCCTATACTATGCAAAATACTTCCTGATTTGAAAAGAGAGGATCGTGGGAACATAAGAGTTGACGACCAAACTGTAGTATGCTGGGGCGTCATTATTTAGTGTGGCAATATACCATCAGCAGAGTGCAAACTCTAGCTGCAAATGACTCTCCATTCTGGGAAGGCTGCCTGAGAGACGAAGCACTGGGTCCAAGTGTTCTGATATACCAGGCACTGCACGCTGCTGGTGTAAACACTTTAGCTGCTGACCACATGTGCATGGGCGCATAGTCCATGGCAGGTGAGACCTCCAGTCCCTCCGGGTGTCCTCCTCCGGCACCGCTCAAGATGAGACCCGCCTTTTGCTAGTTGTATCTTTTGCGCTGGTAGCAGTAGGGGCAGGTACCACTCTAATTGTGCAGTGTGAAGGCTGTTGCTACTGCAGGGAGAGCGCACAGCGAGGGTTTGTGTGGTGAGGGGCGAGAATCTGAGTATAAGTCCCAAGCAATATCAGTTCTCACCATTTTGAACAGCATCAGCAGGATGGTCGACATCATGTGGTCAGAGCAGCAGCATGCAGACAATCTACAAAATAACCACTACACACCACAGGATCACAAAAAACGCAACAGCAGCACAATACAAAATAGCCTAAAACAGTAATACATAACTCAACACAACATCCTACTTCCCACAAAAGGAAACACAAAAACGAGAGTACATTAACACAACAACACAAAAAAACACACATCAGCACAAAATTAACACAATAACACAGCAGAACTATATTGTGCTGTTGTGATGGAATGCTGCATTTTGTTCGGATGTTGCTGTATTATTGCATAAGTGTGTTGTATTAGTATGCTAATATGTTGTGTAACATTCCTTTGTTGTGTTGTGCTGATGTGTTTTTTTATTGCGTCAGTGTATGGCTGTGTTGTATGCATGTGGTGATATGTTATAATATGTAGTGGATTGTTGTTTTCTTGCATTGGCTCGCATTATTTTGTGTGTTGTATTTGTGTTGCTGTGTGGTGTCAGTATGACATGCTGGGGTGTAAATATGTTGCATTTTGTTTTGTGTTATCTTGTGTTGCGCTCTTTTGTTGTAATGAGGGTTTTATTGCATTATTATTTTGGGGTGTTATACTAGTGATTTACTGTTGTTTGATGATCTGGTTTTTCATGCAGTACTTAACCAAAATCATTGTTGTTATCCATCCTACAGCTGGGTACCAAAACTGCTGCCCTGGCTTACTTTACTGGTGAAACACCAACAGTAGTTTAAGATCATTCGTGGGTTAAAACATTTGTTGTGTCCTGTGCAGATCCTACTAAAACTCAAGGTGTGCTAACTGTGAAGAAGCTAGAGTGGTTAATGCACTTAATGGAGAGATCTGCATTTAATCTGCCGTTCATCATTCTGAATCACAATAAAAGAACTTGGAGAGTTTATGTTCCTTCTGCGGAGAACGTGGTGTAACCTTAGTTCAAAGGTTTGTATCCTAAAAATGTATCATATTAGGTTGATGCAATTGTTGAGAGATCATTTGCAACCTACCAGCGGGCTATGCACCCACTGCAAATATCTCTATATAACTTGCAAGGGAAGAATTTGAATCATTGCAAATTTTCATTCAACTCCCTGCTTTCCTAATTTATTTAATGGCAACCATCAAGCGCCAAAAATTATTCAGCTGGTGTTGTGTGCTATATAAATAGTAAATAAGTGTATTTACATATATGAATCTGCATAAGTGCAATACTCAATACATAGGGGCCTATTCATGAACTGCATTTTGTAGTACGTTTGCTAGTACTATAATAGGACTCCAAAAGTACTACAAAATGCAGTTCACAAACAAATGATCGTATATCTCCACCTCTCCTATCTTTTCTATGGAGAGATCCTCACACATGTAAGTTCACTACTTAGGGCCTGATTACGATGTCAGATGGACGTGCGTCGACGTCTCGGGACCCACCGACCGACGGTCGGCGGGCCCGAGACCGCCATTACAATGTGACCGCACATGGTGCAGTCGCATACTCCCATTTCTCTATGGGAGCTTGTGCTGCACAAGCTCCCATGGAGAAATGGGAGATTCTATTAATCCCTGTACCCCGTGGCAGGCACCTCAAGGTGCCTGCCACACAGTGCAGGGATTAACAGGGGGGCACCATAAGTGCCCCCTTGGCCCCCAACCGGAGGCCGTGGAAAAATGGGGGCCCTGCTAGGGGCCCCCAAAATCGCTTTCTGACAGGCTTTCCATGTCGGAAAGACTGACATGGAAAGCCTGTCGGAAACCGACAACGTAATCCCGACGGCGGAAACGCTGTCCTCAGGGATTACATTGGGGCCTCCAACTGGCCGGTGGGCTCCTTGAGCCCGTCGGAATCCAGCCAGAATGACCGTCCGGTTTCAATTCCGACCCCTTACATTGTTATTAGGCGGTCGGAATTGAAACCGGAGCTGTCGGTCAGAAAGCTTCAGACCTGCGGTCGGAGGCTTTCCGACCGACATCATAATCGGCCCCCTAGAAGTAAATGTCGGAGGGACCAGGAACGTGTTTGAAAAATGGGGCATACTTACTATAAAATAGGTGGGATTAAGGGATGGGCACAGTAAGTTAGGGGCTAAGGAAGGGCTTGAGGAGGGACTTGTACCCAGCAACAAAAGAGTAAGATCATTGCTATTCACAACTGCACTTCTAAAGTTACTACAGGCAAAAAGGGACCAAAACAGTACTAAACTACTCAAGCTCAGAGCTGGAGTAAGTGCAGCACCACACATGTCCAACCGCTGGCACAGTAACACTCTCCTATAGAAAATAATGGGGAAAAAAGTAAAATTCAATTAAATTATTGCACTTTATAATAAATTAGTAAAAATATGTTTATGTTAAATGTTAATGTAATTAATTCTACATATGTATCTCAAATTTAGAACAACATATAAAAAGTTAAAGCACTATTAACTTAATTTTGAATTAAATCTTTAATTAAATTATTGATATTAAATTGAATGAAACTTATTTTCTGAAGACTAAATTAAAAAATAAATTCCCACCTAAGTTAAAAAAAATATTACGCAATAATAATTATTAAGTGTGATGTATAGAATTAACCAAAAGTAATTGAATTCTATTCCATTAAATTATTAATGTTACATTAATGTTTAAATTAAAAATGATTATTAAAATAGTTGATAATTAATAAATATCTACAATTTTTAATATGTTTTACATTAAATTATATTTATTTGTATTTTCAACTATTTAAAATAATTTGATTTGATTTCCCACAGGGTTTTATTTTAAGTCCCTACCTCCATTATTTTCTATGGCAGGGTTTTGCAGTATCTGTGGCCGCCATGTGTGAAGCTGGACATACAACTGTTTCTTTTTGGTGGTTGTTAGAACCAGCAGTTTCTGGCTGGGTGGGACACATCGAAGCCAGACAGAATCCACCGTCCTAGATAGGATGAATACGATACACTTGTCCGATAACCTGTGCTCACTCCTGGATGGCTTGGCACAGAGCAGTCAGGCTTATCCTCCCAGTAAAAGTGTCAAGTATTGGCACAACACCACCCTCACAACACACTGAGTACACTGTTGCGGGGATTCTGCACCTACACAGAACTATGCGCAGGAAAACAGGACCTCGGTGTATAGGGGTGTACCAACCTACCACCTTAGTACCCAAAATCCCAAAACCGACTAGCTATAGTGTCTCATTCGTTCTTCTCCAAAATCACGAAGCTACAAATGATTAGACAACCCAGAACACAACACTCCCGACTCTCTTAGGAATCGCGGTAGCAAGACATACCCTTTCGCTCGCTCACTCATACTCGCCCACAATAAGAATTGGCAGAGTCACTGTAATAGTTCAAAAATGTTTATTTTAACTATCGTGCTCTACAATACAGTATACGAGCCACTACCAGCAGCAAAATGCATAAACTAAGGATGGTTAGCATTGTTACAATTCCATAGAATACAAAGGGGGAAGTCTGGGCATGTTCCTCAGGGATGTAACGCGAAAAGCTCGGAAGTATCACGTCCTCCCCCCTAGGAGCGGCTAACACAAAGGGTGAAGGCCAGTCTGCCTCCGTTAACAAAATATCATACGAGGAGGTTAAATTCTCCCAGAACACCGCCTTGATTGGACGCGGTATATCACCTTCAATTTGGAAAATAACGTCATACAGTCTATCCGGGGGGGGGGCAACCCGGGTGTCAGCTGTCTCTACTGTAATGAAAGTATCAGTTGCTGTCGCCTCCAGACAGGGACGCAGTTCCTCCCGCACTATGGTAACCTCCGCTGCGCTGTCGAGCAGAGTCACTGCCCATGTCCAATCCAGGAGTCGCGTTCTCACCGTCTGAGGCATATCTCGCTGTTAAAGCAGCAACTTTCTTCTTTTGATATGGTGGTCGAAAACGAGGCAGATCCTCTTGTTTTCCTTTAACTTCAAATTGTCGAGGCTGATCTCGTCCCTGTGGTGCAGTTGACCTTTGCCACGATCCTGGCGTTCCCCTCCACCGACTTGAGAGCCCGATGTGTCCTGTAAAGAACGAGGAGAGCGCTGATCAGGGACTTGAAATCTATCAGGAGACTTAATTTTCGCGCGATCGCGCAAGTCATAAGTATGCTCAGAAGACTCAGGTGTCGGTGAACCAGCACGCAAACCTTGCATCTGTTGTTGCTGCCCCTGTTTTCTATTCCTCCAGTTCTTTTTAGGAAAGAACGGGCGCCCATCTTTATCAGTCTGGGCTTTTTGTTGTGTTTGAGATTGTGTTTGCGTTTGAGTAAAAGGCTTAACTCACAGACTATTGCGGCCAATGGTTTTATAAGCCTTTCCAATAATCTTTGGTAATTTGCGTGGCTTGTCAGCATCTGGTACAGCCTCCAAGCGGTTTGCCACTTGAAAGCTCACAGCATCACCCTTGACATTGGCAAGGATCATATCAGCAACCACATCGAACACCCCCACCAGTCTCATCCCCAACTCTACAGTCGCTTCGGCTCCGTGTTCATCTTGAACGCGTTTTATCACGGAAGTGAGTACGGTCATGGAAGGAGTGCCAAAACACTTCGAATATACCACCGCAAACACCTTGCCCCAGGTGTTACAATCAGCGAGTTCGGGAATTAAGTCTTTAGGCAAACTAATAGTCAGGATCCTGTGTTTTTCCACAGGACTAGTATTTGGAAAAACACCCTCTAGTTGTCCAAATTTCTCAGCAAGCCAATAAGGTAATTCATCCTTATTCTGTGGATGCTTGCCCATCACTGAATTAACCATAAGCGGGCTGATGGTCACAGCACCAGGACCCGCAGGTTGCGCAGCAACGCCGGGTGGTCCCACCTGGAAGTTGCGCGAGATGAACTGTATAACAGCCCTAGGTACGCGTATTAATGACGCATGTAACACGCAAAGGTCTGCAATCGCAACAGTCAAATAACGTGGGTGTGGGGTGTACCCAGCCAAAACAGGCCACGTGGCCCCATCTATTGACAAAGGGCCTAAACGGACCGGCGATACTGGGTGAGGAAGGGCGCCATTAAACCAAATCTGGTGTTGCAAAGCCATGTGCGGAACCTCTAGAGCCCTATAAGGCTGATAAGCGTGAGGAAGGGCCGTGGCAGTGTATTCATGAAACAAATCATCTGTTCCATCAACCGCCGGAAAGGTGACCCAAGAATAAAACACCTTGAAGTGGTAAGCTGGATTTGCATCCACTACAAATATAAGCTCTGCACCCGCATCAGGCACTCCATATTGAGCCAAATACGCCTTAAGCGGGGCACGGCTATGAGGCGGAACATCAACCGCCATTACGAAAAACAAAGAACAACAACCTAAAGCGCGGCAGCGCAATAACGGGTCAAGAAGAAAGAGAATAAATCTTTTTAAACTTCAAGCTTTAAAGAACCTATAAAACATCAATATAGGAGGATACACCATCACAGCTGTCTCCGGAAACAGCAGTGAGGGGATTGTGGACAAGCACAAGCACTACTCAAGCGTCTCACAGATAAGAACCAGACCAAACGTTGGCAGCGCCATGTTGGGGGGATTCTGCACCTACACAGAACTATGCGCAGGAAAACAGGACCTTGGTGTATAGGGGTATACCAACCTACCACCTTAGTACCCAAAATCCCAAAACCGACTAGCTATAGTGTCTCATTCGTTCGTCTCCAAAATCACGAAGCTACAAATGATTAGACAACCCAGAACACAACACTCCCGACTCTCTCAGGAATCGCGGTAGCAAGGCATACCCTTTCGCTCGCTCACTCGTACTTGCCCACAATAAGAATTGGCAGAGTCACTGTAATAGTACAAAAATGTTTATTTTAACTATCGTGCTCTACAACACAGTATACGAGCCACTACCAGCAGCAAAATGCATAAACTAAGAATGGTTAGCATTGTTACAATTCCATAGAATACAAAGGGGGAAGTCATTTTATATAAAGACAGTGGAATAAGGACTAGAAGTCCTAACCACCCTCCCCTTGGCTGGAAGAAGTTTATTTTATATAAAGGAAGATCTCTGGGCTTTGACAGCAGACCCCATACCTTAAAGCCTGGATGTAAGGTTTACATCATAGGAACAGCGTAGCTCGTCTCCATAGAAAGGCTCTCTCCAAGTGTGTGTTTAAACAACATGCATCCCCGTAATATCAAAGCACGAGTCTCCAGCCTTGCAGCTGTGTTTAGCATGTTGTGTCTAGGTGCTAGGGACTGACCAGAACAGAATAACAAGGGGCATTGTTTATCGACCTTGCACATTGTGTTCAGACAAAACTCCAGGAATTCAGCAGAAAACGTGAAAAGCAGACAGTTCTCATGTGAAAGGCATAAACAGAAGCTTGCAAAAATAAAGTCATGTAGTAACGTGCGCAAAAGCAGCATCATGGCAGCAAAGCTCATGCTAACTTAGCAATGTCGAGAATGTCCCTAAGGGCCATATAACAAAAGACTCCACACCGTATGTATAAAGCATTGGTCTTTGTATTACACACACACTGAAATCAAAACGACATTCACATTGGATATGTGTACTAGTGATATGTATTAACTTGTCCCGTTATCCCCTCAGCCTCGTAAGCACCATAAACCCATGTGCGTACTTCCCTGAGGTGTTCGTGATCCAAGCAATCCCTCCCACATTAAAAGTGACAGAATCATATATGCAGGATGTTCAGAGTAATTCCACTTTCCCGCTAACACATTAGCATGATACACAACATTTCCAATATTGCCTACCCCATACAGTTGTAATGGTTAAGAAATCACAGGTTTTGACTATGCCTGGTGACCCATGCCTTCAGCCACTCAAACTACACCAGCCAACGATACGCATTGCACCTGCTGGCCACACTTTGATTAGATTGTCTGGACCACCTAAAGTGGAAGGATACAGTTACTTGGGTTCGTCCCTCCAGATTAGGCCTTCAGGCACCCAGCGGCACCTTCACAAGTGTGGGATCACTTCCCCCTGTAGGCATAAGACTGTGACAACGGAAGCTGGTGTGCTTCCAAATTGGAGAAATGTTTCCCCTCAGGCAGAGGTGGGAGCTGCAGTTGCTCCAGGCAGCCAGCCATGGGTGCACACAAGGGACAACGAGACGACTCGTTTCCAGTTACGATAGTCTCAACAACAGAGTACCTTGTGGCGTGGGTCTGGGGCGAGGGAGCCGGCGATCTCGGATGGAGGCTGCGATGTCAGGCACTGTCGTCCTCCCAATCTGGAGGTCAGAGACAGTCTAGGCTTCCAGCTCGGGTCCCGCAGACTCAGCAAATGTCCCCCAACACCCCTCGGACACCACACTCTACTGAGTGCGAGCTACCACGGGTTTCCGGTTCCAAGCATGGGTCCCTCGGACTCAGCAAACTTCCCCCGCACTTCTCGAACTCCTCATGTTCCTGCACCCCAGGTGGGCCACTGATCTTTACGAGCACACTCCTCTGCACAGTGTGATTACAGCGTATGTCAGGATGGTCCCTGTCCCAACCAGTGATCACTGCCACTCGTTTCCGCAACACCATGCGTGGTCCTTATGATCTCGCAGTCCTTCCTGCCCCAATGGTTCCTCTTGTCAATGTCCCAGCATCAAACTAGGGTAGTATGTTCCAATCTCAAAATCATCTCTAAACTCCTGAGGGCAGAGCCCCAGCAGTTATACCTGCAACGGCCTTTGAAGATGAGATCAGTTCAAACGGCTTCCTTTGAAATCCACACGCTCTCTCTAAATTTTGTCCTGTCTGCCATCCTACCCTGCGAGGCTTGATCAATATCTTTAGTGGGGCAAAGACCCTGTCCCTTGGAATGCACCCCCTTATATCCGTCCCAGGAAGGCCCTCTCAGAGTCAGAGGTCTGCGGTTTCCCTTGAGCCCCTAGTTTATGGCCCTCGATGAGGAATGCAGAGATGTAGCTGTCCCCAGCACCCATATGTGGATTGGAGACAGGCTGACAGGCAGACAAAGCCATGAGCACAGAAATGACCACATTCCCAAAGTTAGTAATGTTGAATCCACTCACACGACAGAAGAGGATTTGCCATTACTAACTCATCAATATCAAACCATATACTGCCACACTTCTGCACATAGGAAATACTGCTCAATAGCCTTTCCAAGCGTCCCCCATGTTAATCAATGTGAGAAACAGGCCCCATCATACGGAACACACCATCCGGTGCCATTCACTACCAGGGCATGTAGCGCACCCTAACCCATGCCCTGCTTCATCCCGACACCGCACCATGCTCCCAGGGAGTACTACGATGTAGTGAGAGACATGCAGAACCTTGGCAAGTAGCTTTTTAAATGTCAAGCCGAGGAACAGTAACCTGCACACACAGGCCCCACCAGGGCAAACCTGTGGCGTGTTTAAAGAGCTACCTCCGTGGGTGGCACAACCAGTGCTGCAGGCCCACCGAAGAGCATTTGAGTTACATGCCCTTGGTATGTGTCTAACCCCTAGACAAGGTACAAGGGACTTACAGCTAGCTCAAATCAGTCAATCATGTATACACCAATCACCAGTATGTATATGACAAGCACAGCGCTTTGGCACTAAATGGCAGTGTCAAAAGCGCTAAGGCTAGCACATAGAACAGCGGCAAACCAGGAGCGACAAAAGCAAAAAGTCGAGGGAAAGCACCCTAGAAAGGACCATTTCCAACAGTGGTAGTAACTTACACTCATAAATTTGTCACCACTCCCCTTTTCAGGGGTGGAAATGTATAAGTCTACACTTTGAGAAACTCTACACTCAGATTTTGAGACTAGCCAAAAGTAGCAAGTTACTCAAAAATGTGTAAAGTACTCACATGTGTAAGTTACTTTTGTGAAAAGCCCAGATAATGTGTGTTGAAGGTATTTTCCTTGGGTGTCCTAAATACAAGGTCCAACAAATCTTGCTGTCCCTTGTTGCTCTATAAGTATCTTTACACAGCTTCTCTTCAATTTTCCATTGATTGAGAACATAAAATTAATTCATTTTAAGAACTACTCGAGGTGAACATGTGAAATGAAAGAGCAGGGTGCATTACTGTTCCCTTATAAAGCTGCAGCCAAAGGTGTGGCTGCCTATGGCTAGGCTTCCTATGACTTTGGCAGATGTTCCCTACAAGGGTCTAAGTGACAAAATAAATATCAGATTGTTTTTTTTATAATTTATAGATCGCACTATAACAGTGATTTGATTGGTTTTGAAACATTTTATAATAAATCTTTGATATCCAGAGAGCATAACCAGAGTTCTAAAGTTTGACTAGCACATGGGATAAACAGAGAAAGCAAACTAATATCGGTTGTGCTTCTTACTGAGCTTGATCTTCGAGGCAGAGAGACAAATTGCCTTCTCTGTAATGATTAATTACCCTCAAATAAGACTACACCTAATAATGTAACACAATAGTTTGTCAATAATGTTTCTCAACTACTTGAAAGGTTACAGGACATACAAAAGTCATACCAGGGGAACTTGAATAGTAATTTATTCTCTGAGGAATCTATTAATTCCTGCTTTTCCATATATGACTCGATTTGATGCTTACCCTGTCCCCCCCACAAACGTTAATCTCAATTAGAACATTGGAATGTTGGGAGCTCCATTGAAGACAATGGAGTAGCTCTGGGCTTATAATGGCTGGTATAAGCCCAGCACTCCAACATTCCAATGCTTGTCTTTTTGTTTCTCCATTTTTAATTTAGAACATTCTACCCTTAGTGTGTGGAATGTTCTAATAGCCTTATAGTCCTTCTGCCTTAGGCTATACCAGTTGTTAAAGGCTCTCTGCCTCGCTATAGGCCCGCCTGCGGCTCGGGCCTATAACTCGGGATCAGGGCCTTTAACAACTGGTATAGCCCTCGGCAGCGGGCTATAAGGCTATAATAAGCAATATAAGAGAATTTAGTCTCCATGCAATTTTGACATCTGAATGTCAGATATTTAAATGATAGTCGTGCTCGTCACATACATATAGCTTACAATGCCACCAGCTATGTGTTGGGCTACATTGTAGTTCGGGAATCTTTGATTGAGCTATTCTCTGAATTTTCAGTATTAAATCATTATCTTTATGACCACTTCAGTTTACTTTTGCCAGTTTTGATGGCTGCCACAGTTCAAGTATGCCCACAGAAGTCTCTGCATCTATGAACCTGCAAAAGACGATTAAGTCGAATGCAAATTTGAGCAGCAAGGAGCAGTAAATGGTTGGCATACTTGGACGCAAGAATCCTTACAACCTCTTGAATGATTGTCCCCGAACATCAGAGTTTATAGTTAAAGACGGGGAAAATATGTCTCTCCACTCTTGACCTTTGTCTGTTTCAACAAAACTGAGAGGCAGACAAAAAGTTGATCGGAACAAAGAATAATGGAGGAAAAATATAATTTTGTCCAGAACTTAGGACAGCTTTAAAATTTCCTGATGCTTTGGACAAAAAGTTGCCAGTCCAGGAAGAAAGGGGTGACTATTAAACTGAGGTTGCCTGCGCAAACAACAGATACCATCAGGAACATCTGTGTCCCCTAGCGTGAGAAGTAAATAAATAAAAGGCCACCAGAAGCTTCTTGTGCCTTATTCCAATGGCATAGGGCTAACAAGAAAGAAATGTAACTGCAGTAACAGTATAGAGGGCTAGAAATCAATTAATATTACGTTATGCAGTGCTAGGTAGGTGTGGAACCAGAAGAGGGCAGGTCCTCTGTGGCTCAGAGATCGAAAGGACTGTGAAGTTTATTGAGAAGTTGATAATTCGGACAAAATCAATGCACTACTAAATCTCAATCCCACTTTTGGGGCACAGCAACTTTTTGATCTGTCCCATGTAAAAGGCGGGGAGGGGGAGGGTATAATGATGCCCCTCTATAAGAAGGGTGACGGATCTTTAACTAGTAATTACAGATTAATCACACTTCTTCATGTTGAAAGCAAATTGTTCATTAGGTCTCTTCTTTCGGACCTGGAAGAATGTATTGATAAAAAGGTATTAATTCACAGACGTCGATTCACTAAAATTGCAGGGGTAGCGGAAATGACATCATTTGACCATAATGATGTCACAGGAAGTGATATCATATGACCTTTGACCCTGCATCATCCCAAGAAGTGATGTCACATAACCTTAATCCTGATGACATCACAATAATTAACATTGCTGAAGTTACATAATTGCATAATTAATATTATATATTCTTCCCGAGGAGAACAAAGGGTGGAAGTTTCTCTTCCCTGAGAAAATTTTGAAAAGAATGGGCTTTACAAGCGCATTTTAATGCACAATTTCCACATACATTTGCTAAAAAGCCATAGGCTCTAAAAAACACTCACTAAATATTCAAGTCCTTTCATGGTGTGCCAAGCTACAGAAATCTGACAGTGACCATGAGTTCCAACCAATTATGTTTTTAAAATGTCCTTTGGGTGCCCCCTTATGTCAAATATTACCTCCATTGCTAGGACCGGCATTTTGCCATGGTGGCCCCTTTTGCCCAAACATTACATATAATATTCCAGTGGCAGAATTTTCTTAATACTGCTTCTCTTGCACTATGGAGGTCCCTTATGTCAAAGGTTATGTCTAATATGTCAAGGACCACATTTTGTAATGGATGGCCCTATGGACATGCCCACAGTTGTCTTCCCATATGCCAAGTATTTCCTCCAGCGTGCCATCACAATCAATTTATCGCAGGTGCCAACTATGCCAAGAATGGCTCCAGGAGGCCAGCGCCAGTATTTTTTCATGGGTGCTCTATGCCAAAATGTACCTACAGCATGCCAGCAGTAGCATTTTGCCGACGATATCCCATATACAAGTATTGCCTCCAGTATTCTGTAGCCAATATTTTGTCAAGGGTGCTTCTATATGCCAAGACGCATGCCAGGTCCCACAGCACATCTGCAAGCATAACACATGCTCACTTCCATTAACTTATTCATTCTGTCATTAGCACTTGACTTGCACTCATTCATTTTCCCTTACTCTCGTGCACTCACTCTCACCCTGAATCACTCATTCACAGTCTCTCACTCACTCTGACTCACTTATACTTACTCACTCACTTTCACACACACATCAACAATCCCATATGCAAACATACATGCTTACACATATTCACGCTCTCTCACCCAAGCTCACTCTCACCCACATGCACGCACACAACATACATTTTAAACCATTTTATTTTTCTTAGCTCAGATGCCTGTGAAGGTCCAGATCTTGCTGCTCCACTTTTTATTACACTAATAGTGAATACTAAACTATTATTCATTATTAATGTAACAAGAATTAGCAGAAAACTAGGTTAGAGCCTGACTCTGATAATGGGAGATACCACTGTGTTCTTGGCACTGATTTTGCCACCTCTGAGGCCAGGGGTCACAAAGGCAGTGCCAGGAGTAGCAAGGGGCAATCTAGTGGTCGCAACTGTGACCCCTGATGACCCCTAAATGATGTCCAGTGTGCAGGCTGTTTTTTAAAGAGATGCTTCAACCATTGGCAATGATTTAGCTTTGTTTTTTTTTTTTTGTAAATTCTTTTTATTGAATACAGGTTCAACTTGCAATGACATGGTTACATAACATAATACTGTTGTTCCATTTACGCTTCCATTTAGCTTTGTTTTTGCTTGTTACATCTGCCATGTTCAATAAAAAGGAAGCTGCACTGTTGTTTCACCGACTACAGTGCAGCTTTCAACACGATTGCTATGTCAGTGCAAGTTTAAAGGAGCATTGGCAAAGCCAATATATCCGACCTAGGCAAGCCTGTGATTTTTAGGACTCGCATAGGCAGCGCATGCGCTGCCTCTACGAGGCATTAAGTAATCAGTATTACTAGTCAAACTCCACCCATGGAGTTTCTCTTTGTTTTGTTGCTTGCCATTGGTGAAATCTGCCATTGCTGTTGTTATCTTGCTTATTATTGGCTGGATGGCCGATACGTCACTTCCGTTTTCTTCCGTTTCTGGAGGAAGCAGCATCGACCAACTACAGTTAACCTACGCTGCAGGGCGGTATCTTTTAATGTAGGGACTACTTTATTTTTATTTTTTTACATGGCGCCTGGTTTGCGCATACGTTTAATATGCATGTGCCACTTTTCGCGGTGTTGCACCCCCACCACCACCCGCCCCTTGCTCCTTGTTTGTCAAGCCAGGCGTTGGCCAGGAACCGGGATTCCCTTCAGCCGCGTCACCGCTGGAGAGAGGGCCGCCCAGCAGGACGTCAGCGTTGAGCCGAGAGGTGCGCTCGAAACCGAAAGGGCTGCCCCCTCCTTCTCTGTGCAGCTTCACCAGGAGCCTAGTGTCCCGAAGACCGGAGGAGCCCCAGGCCGGTGCCAGCTTCGCCTCTTCAACCCCAGGTAATGCTCGCGGCTGTGTACGCGCTGGGGAACTGCTTTCCTGTTCACGGACCGGCTCTGTTACTCCGGCGTGGCATGGCCCTTCCAGGCTTCCGTAATTCTGTATGGTGTTGGAAGTTATTCTGGGTCAGTCGACCCAGGGATAGAGGTAACCTGAAGCGCTACACGCTTGGTTTAAGGGCCAAGTCTTGTGGCACAAGCTCAGCGGGGCACAGTAGGGGGGTTCATTAGTCTCTGGCCACCCTCCCAGGAAGAACAGCTGAGCCGTGAGGCTGGGATTGAGCCCAGATTTATCCAGTTTCTAACAGTGCAATTCAACCTCTAGATGGGTGTATCTTTATAACAACAAAGTTTGGTGTCTTTAATTCCTGCAGGTTGAGATTAGAGCGCGGGTGACTGGCAGAAGCCACGGTTTATTTTTGGCAGATTCACACAGTGGAAACCTTGCACGGGGCATAAAAGCACACAACAAGAGGCACAGAATACTTTACAGCTATTTCTTGTTTTTGCAGCACTGGGCTGTTTTCTGGCACTCACGGGATGCTGAGCCGGGGCCAGTATGTGAACCTGGTTGCCTGTGTTAAACGGTTGGCAGCGGTACCCACAAGGCCATAGCGCTCCCGTGAAAGCTCGGCTCGTGTTGGGGTGGTGGTTCCAAGAGCATCTCGAGCCGAGCCAGGATTACTTCACACCCGGGGCTCCCCGGTATCCAGGGGTGTGACGTCACTCCCGGTACATACCGGTACCGCGGGTGCAGGATTCACTGCGGGGGTATCGCCTTTCCGTTACAAGTTCTACATATCCGCATGTGGGGCAGTGATACGGGAATATCGCACGGTGCTCCCTCCCTACCCCTAGTAGGGCAGCGAAACTTGGAATAGTTTGACAAAGTATTGCTTCGTGGGATTTGTGGAGGGGTAAAACACCTGCACGGGGGTAAAACACCAGGCAGTGTGGGGTGAGTGGGTATCTTGAGATGCGCCTCGGGCACAAACAGCCAGCATTGCCGAGCCCCGGGCAGACTGCAGGCTGAGTGTGCTGAAACCACCCTCCGGCTCTCAGATCGACACATGCCACCCCTAAACCGGTAGTTGTGTGTGGCCCCACCTTCCCAGTGACCCCCCCCGACACACACACTGCTCCACACCACAGTACGAGGTCACACCTACACACTTCCACAGAATGCTGTCAGACTTGGCCAAGTGTGCTTATATCTCGAAGGGGCTCTCCCCACCCAGCTTCTCTCTTTCTGCTCTTTCTTTCTCTTTCCCCCTGCTCCTTCTCTCTTGACCCCGTGATCTTTCTCTCTCTGCTCTCTTGCTCGCTCTCTCTGCGCTGTTGCTCTCTTTACTGTCTCACACTCGCTCCCTCTGCACTCTCTTGCTCTCTGCTATTTTTCCCTCCACACTGTCCGCTCTTTCTCTCTGCGCTCGCTCCCTGTCGCACTCCTTCTCTCTCCCTCTCTCTCCTTCTCTCCACCTCTCTCTCCTCTCTCTCCCTCTCTCTCTCTCTCTCTCTCTCTCTCTCTTCCCCAAAGTACACTTTCAGTTGACACTTGTTCCTCTATACAGCTTAGATAAAGGCCTTCAAAAATGTATCAGGATTAAAAAAACTGGAGGAGGTGGAAGTGAACATCATGGTCGTCAGCTTCTTAACCGTAGTAGAAGTAAAAACTGCTACGCCTTGCTGTTCTTAATGACAATAATTTAGAGTAATTCTAAGAAAGGAAGGCAGCGGAAATGTAGTCTGAAGTGAGGGGCATTCATGTAATAAGGGTTAATTGAGGGGACAGATGTGAGTGAATATAAGGCTGCTGCTTGGCATTATTCTGGTTTAAACCAAACCATCTCATACTTCTTGTGTACTTACCACTCTATAAATATGCCTTCTGCCATTTGACAATGCTAGGATGAAGATGGGAGTGTACAACAATGTTAATGAATTTGAGCCATATTTGCTGCATACTTTTCCAATTCCACATAGATATGTTAATGAATCCATCCATGTTTGGCTCCCAATACAACTGTTTACCTCTGGTGTTCAATCTCTGATGTTGGACAGACACAAACACCTGACCTTCAGAGAACCGGTCTTCGCCTGTAACAAGCAATTAAAATTCGGACACAGGAAAATGCTTTTTGAGAGACGAAGCCTCAGTGGGTTTCGATGCCCCTCCACTCCTCAACAGTGGCACTAAATACCACATTATATTGCATCCATCTGCATATATTGTTTATGCCATGGCATTTTTCATGTTTGTTTTAAAACCAGGATGCAAGGGATTGTAATTGTTCAGAAAAATTACACTGAAGAGGCCTTATAGAAGAATTGTTTCTATGTGTGAAGTAACTGTAGTATGCAGTCTGTGAGTCAGTAACAGTGTTTTTCTCTTACCAGTTTTGCTCTACTGTGGCAATAAATTTGACCATTGTACTACTAATAAATGTGTGAACGTGTATTAGTGAAGTTGCACTATATAACATATTATTGGACATTTATTTTTATTTTCATCGTATAAATATGTGTGTGGGGGAGGATGTGTGTGTACTTAATTGTTTCTATTACTTGTTCTTTCTTTTCCATTAAATCACATATGCAACGATATACGGACTTTCATGGGCCCACCTTTAGTCAACAAGCATTGGAAATGCAATAGGTCTCGCATTTGTTTAAGTTAGAGCTAGTGGCATTATAAATGGCAATTTCTTTTACTTATGTGTTTTGAAAACCAACACATAAATAAAAGGCATTGTCATTTACAATGCCAATAGCTCAAACTCTCGCAAATGCAAGACCTATTGCATTGCAAATGCTTGTTTTCTTTTTGGCAAACACATGCAATAGACAATAAACGTGTAAACATAGCTAAAGGTGGCATTGATATGTTTGTAAAACAAGCAAATAAAAAATAGCCCATAACAAAATAACCCATTTAATAAAAAATAATAAATTAAATGAAATCAGAGTGGACTGCATTCTAGGTGGATGTGCACATGTGTAGGAGCAAAGTGTAGTCACTCACAGTGAAGAGAGAGCCCATGGCTGAAGTGGGATAACCCACTGCCCTATGGTGTATGCTGTGGAACCAAAATGTGAATGACACATACATAGGCTAATGGATGAAAAGGGTTGATGAAAACCTCTATGTATACATCAGTATGTATTTTTATTATGATTTTTTTTTTTAAAACACAAGGTTTGTGGGACAGAAAGTTTTCTATTTACCAGACCTAAACAATTATCACTTGCTCACTCTAATTATATCACTTTTTAATGGCATGGCCAATCCATCTGGTTGCTTAACTACATCTGTTTATCCCCTTTTAGGTAGAATGCATATTTCTAGGTTGGCATAAACAGATGATCTGATCTTACTGGATCAAGCGCCCATTGTGCCAGAAGGACTTTTGAATTCTTTAACTGATAACATTAAAAATAATAAAGTAAAACTAAGTTTGTGGCTTTTGATGGTAAAAAGGCAGTTTTACTTGGTTTGCTGATGGAACCCGATTGGCAGAGGCGTAATGGACACCTCTGCAACCCACGTGGTGTGGGGGCCCCAGTCTTCTATGCATAAAGGGGGCTCACTCAGCTAATCAGCTCGGTGTATGGGTATTGTCTGGGGCTCCTCACCATCCCTTACAGAGGGCCCCCCTAAGGTTTCCTCATGCCACTGCAGATT
Organism: Calotriton arnoldi; assembly: GCA_963921515.1. Classification (NCBI taxonomy): domain Eukaryota; kingdom Metazoa; phylum Chordata; class Amphibia; order Caudata; family Salamandridae; genus Calotriton; species Calotriton arnoldi. The sequence goes on from CAWUFW010002726.1 coordinate 1,247,965, forward strand.
GGATATGGTTACTTAATACAAGTACCTCTGGGGCACATTTAATTGCTTTTCGAGACTGGAAACATGCCACAAGAACTTCTCAATTATTGTGGTAAGTTGTTGCATTGGTTCAGATTGCTTCAACAATCAGCACAACAGTCGGTCATGCTCTTCATTGCTGAAAGATGTTTAGGCAAAGATGGCCTCATTTGTGTAGCATAGCAGAAGTTGAGTGTTGATCGGGGAGTAAGGGATTAAATCATTCATCCAGACATTAGAATCTATCTGGTAAGCCTCAGGCTCCTCTAAATGCCTGTTAACCGTTGGGGGAGAGGATGTGGTCTCACGGCTAGACTGCCGACTTTGGAGCTGGGAAACCAAGGTTCGAGCCTCGGTGTTGACTCCACATCCTGTGATTCTGGGCAAATCACTTAATCTCGCCGTGCCTACCAAAAAAAAAATAATAATAATGAATGTGTCCTTGTGTAACGTAACTGGTGCTCATGTAAAGCGCTCCAATATCTTCGGGTCGAGTTCGCGCTATATAAATCTGCAAAACAAAACGTATTGATTAGAAAAAAGCTGTGTAATGCAAGTTTTAATTCTCATATTTGAAGCCTGAAAAGCTCAAGATATTTCCTACACAAATCAGCTCTTACAGATCATATTCAGTTTCTGGTCTTCAACAATTTATTTACACAGATTAGTCTTAACGCTTTCAATTTTAGCAAGTGGATGTGTTGCGCTCAGAAACAGTAGCAATTTAAGTAAACTCAGCTGCATTTGTCTCTTCGAAATTGAGTCTCTAAAACACATAGGGGCTCATTACGATGTCGATCGGAAAGACCATCCGACCGACTCATCCTCGGAAACATTCCAACCGACTCACCCGTGACCTCGCCGCCCGCGGTATTATAATGCATAGCAGGTAAAACTCCGACCGAGTCGGTCAGAAACCATTTCGCTGACTGCGTCGGTCAGAAACAAGTCCGAACCGATCGAGTCAGTCGGAAATGCTGTTGCAAAGTCATTCTGGTTACGAACAAGCATCAGTTGTCCCGCCGAACAGATTTCTATGCATCCGACGCGGTTTCGGAACCGTGTTGGTTTGTGTTCCACATGGCAAGTGTAAAATACAAAAATCAGTCACAAAAACAAGCATAGGCAGCACCAAATTAAAAATATATATATTAAATGTTAGGCACGCCCACCAATTCACCTATATAAAGACCAAAGAAATTACCATGATCCTTTGCTCACACAATACTATTGATAGTCCAAGAGAGGAGTCCTTGTCAATTCCCTGCTCTCAGCCTTGCACACACTCACGCACGTCATCCACCCCACTACTTGCACATATCACTTTTTTCAAATCCCTTTTTTTCAAACACACCCGCTATTTCACATTTAAACTCACCCTTACCAGGCCCCAGAGGCAGCAGCCACGTTTTACAGAGAAGGAGTTGATAATGCTTGTAGATGAAATAATCAAAGTAGAGCTACATTTATTTGGGACCCTAGTTCAACAGACCCCCATCACCCAGAAAAATAGGATGTGGGACAAGATAGTTAGCAAGGTGAACGCTGAAGCACCTGTCCTGCGCTCACGGGATGATATCAAGAGAAGGTGGTACGAAGTGAGAAGGAGGGTCAAAAACTGTGTGCTGACGAACATCAGAACTCACAACGGACTGGTGATGGCCCTCCTCCGCCACCTGTGCACTTTACTTCCTGGGAGGAGAAGGTGCATGCCATCCTTTTGCCCGAGAGCGTGTATGGATTCACAGAAGGAACGGAGTCTGGTAAGTAGGTACTCCACATTCCACTACAGTTAGCAATTACACCTCTGCAGACATCTCTGTAATGGGCCCAGTTAACTAAATGACCGTTTTTAGATTCAAACAAACCAATAGTCAATGAGCATGTGATGTGTATGTAATACAGATAAACCACATACCTGCAATGAAAATGAAAAGACTCAAAACTATTGCCATAAACACTTCTTCCAAACTCACAGCAAGGCTTTGTGCTCAAAAGACCAGTCCCCAGTATCAGCCATCTTGCCAGTACATTTCCACTCACTGTCAGGAAAGCAGAGTCCCAGGTAGGCTGTTTGGGATGGGTGGGAAGGTGTGTGGAGGACAGGGCCTGATGGGAGATGTAGTCATGGCAAACACTCCTCCTCCCAGCCAGCACAACAAGCCCACCTGGAAGTCTGCTTTCCTGAAAGTTAGTGGAAATGTACTGGCAAGATGGCTGGCACTGGGGACTGCTGTTCAAAGCACAAGGACATGATGGGAGTTGTGGTCAACTCAGACAACAGGCACCAGTGTCAGACATCTTACCAGTTCACTTTCCCTCATTGTCAGGACAACACTCTTCCTGGTGGGCTGGGTGGGCTGGATGGGAAGGTGTGTGTGGGACAAGGTCTGATGGGAGTTGTAGTGACAGCAATGACTCCTCCTCACACGCAGAATAACCAGTTCATCTGGGCCTATGGTTGCCTGACAGTGAAGGGAAATGTACTGCCAGAAATGGCTGACACTAGGGAATGGTGTTTGGAGCACAAGGCCTGGATGGGAGTTGTGGAAAGGCAAACACCAGGCACCAGTGTCAGACATCTTGATAGTCCATTTTCACTCACTGTTAGGTAAACAGAGTTCCTGGTGGGCTGGTTGGGATGGGTGTAAAGAGTGTGTGTAGGATAGAGCCTGATGGGAGTTGCAGTAATAGCAACCACCCCTCCTCCCATCCAGCCCACCTGGAACTATGCTTTCCTGACAGCGAGTGGAAATGTACTGCCAAGATGGCTGGCACTGAGGATTGGTGTCTCACTTAAAGTCAACTCCCAGCAAGGCCTTGGGCTCCAAACACCAGGCACCAGTGTCGGCCATCTTGCCAGTGCATTTCCAATCACTCTCACAAAACCATTCTTCCTGGTGGCCTTGTTGATCAGGGTGGGAAGAGTGTTTGTAGTACAGGGGGTGATGGGAGATGTGGCCATTGCAAATACTCCTCCGCCCACCCAGCACCAAAAGCCTACTTGGAACCATGCTTTCCTGACAGTGAGTGAAAATGTACTGCCAACATGGATGACACTGGGGACTGATGTTTGGAGCACAAGGCCCTGCTGGTAGTTGTGGTAAAGTCAAACACCAGGCACCAGTGTCAGACATCCTGCCAGTACATTTTGAAACACTGTGAGGGAAGCATAGTTCATGCTGGGCTGAGTGGGAAGGTGTATGTAGGACCGGGCCTTATGGGAGTTGTAGCCATTGCAAATACTCCTCCTCCTACCCAGCCCAGCTAACTCCTATGGGCCTATGCCTACCTGACAGTGAGGGGAAGTGGACTAGCAAGATGACTGACACTGGTGCATGGTGTTGAACTTGAAGCCAACTCCTATCAAGGCCCTGTGCTCCAAACACCATGCACCAGTGTCAGCCATCTTGCTGGTCCACTTCCCCTCACTGTCAGGTACCCATAGGCCCAGAGGAGCTGTCTGTGCTGGGTGGGAGGAGGAGTCTTTGCACTGACTCCATCTCCCATCAGACCCTGTCCTACACACACCTTCCCACCCTGCCCAAACAGCAACCCTGAAACTCTGCTTTCCTGACAGTGAGTGGCAATGTACTGCCAAGATGGCTGACACTGGGGACTGGTGTCTGACTTGACCACAACTCGGCATCATGGCCTAGTGCTACAAACACCAGTCCCCAGTGTCAGCCATCTTGCCAGTACATCCCCACTCACTCTCAGGAAAGCAGAGTCCCAGTTAGGCTAGTTGGGATGGATGGGAAGGTGTGTGGAGGACAGAGCCTGATGGGAGATGTAGTCAGGGCAAACACTCCTCCTCCCAATCAGCATAACAAGCACACCACGAACCATGCTTTCCTGACAGTTAGTGGAAATGTACTGCCAAAATGACTGACACTGGGGACTGGTGATTGGAGCACAAGTCCTGGATGGGAGTTGTGGTCAACTCAGATAACAGGCACAAGTGTCAGACATCTTGCCAGGACATTCAAGAAACCATTCTCCATGGTGGCCTTGTTGAGCATGGTGGGATGAGTGTGTGGAGTACAGGGCCTGATGGGAGATGTGGCCATTGCAATACTCCTCCTCCCACCCAGCGCCATAAGGCTACTTGGAACAATGCTTTCCTGACAGTGAGTGAAAATGTACTGCCAAAATGGATGACACTGGGGTCTGGTGTTTGGAGCACAAGGCCATGATGGGAGTTGTGGCCAACTCAGACACCAGGCCCCAGTGTCAGCCATCTTGCAGGTACATTCTCGCTTACTGTCAGGAAAGCAGAGTTCCCAGTAGGCATTTGGTGCTGGGTGGGAAGGTGTGTGTAGGACAGGGCCTGATGGGAGATGGAGTCAGTGCAAACACTCTTCCTCCCAACCAGCACAACCAGGCCACCAGGAACAGTGGTGTCCAGACAATGAGGGGAAGTGTACTGGCAAGATGGCTGTCACCGGTGCCTGGTGTCTGACTTGAACACAACTCCCATCATGGCCTTGTGCTCAAAACAACAGGCAACATTGTCACCCATCTTGGCTGTACATTCCCACTCACTGTCAGATAAGTATAGTTCCTGGTGGGCTGTTTGGGCTGGGTGGGAAGAGTATGTGTATGACAGAGCCTGATGGGAGTTGCAGTAATATCGAACACTCCTCCTTCCACACAGCCCAACAAGATCATCTGGGCCAATGACTACCTGACAGTGAGTGGAGGTGTACGAGCAAGATGGCTGGCACTGGTGACTGCTGTCTGACCTTATCACAACTACCAACTTGGCCCTTGTGCTCCAAACACCAGGCACCAGTGACAACCATCTTGTAAGTACACGTCCCATCATTGTCTGGACAACACTCATCCTGGTGGCCTGGTTGGGCTGGGTGGGAGGAGGAGTTTAAGTTTCACAAATAGACCATCAGCACCCAAACCCCAGCTCATGAAATTAGTTAGCCACAAATTAGCAAAAAGAAGAGTTTGAGATTTCACCTAACCATGGAGTCAATTTACACAATACATGATCTGTGTAGGCACAAAGCTAAGCAGTCACACATTTGGCTCCCTACAGGCATTTACTTGACGGTCATGAGATGAGAACAATAAGCACCTCACTCACACCATGACCACAAAAACCCTGGGAAAGCAACAGCCTGTGAGTGTGTAGGCAGCCACACCTATGTGACTGCTGAGACATGGACTAAGCCCAGTACACAGGCATGACAAACTCCAACATTAGGATCTAAAGAGTACATATGTCACTGTCATCCTACAGATGTGGAGCACACTAAGCCACCAGTGTCATCTACAGAGTGTCAGGTACCAGTCAATGTCTTTGGACATGTCATGAGAACTAAACATAACATGCCCATTTATGCACATAGGTGGACATGATCACCAATCAACATCTTATCTAACTTGCATTGTTCTCCAAAAACATAGGCGAACATCGTGGATGAAGGTCGCCAAACTGTCTCCATAAACTAGTCAAGACATTTACATAATGGGTATCATTTGAGGTGCAGTGGATATTCACATTAATGACTGTGTCATTTCCGTACCCACAGGGCAAGCTGGGAACACCGCCGGCCAAATTGATGAAAGCCAGTCCCATACTCCAGCCGAACAGGAGCTCTCCGGCCTGGAAGACTCTCACCCATTCTCAGACGAGGAGGATCAACCTGGCCCATCAGGTTTGGGTCGGCACACAGCACCAACAGCTTCAGCAGGATCCACTGCGACCACTCCCGCCTCAGCTAACAACACCCAGCTAACCCCTACCCTGATGGACATAGCAGCCCGGACAATACCAACGGCACAGCAACACAGAGCACTCTGGAGTTGACTGACAAAACACCCCCGTCAATGAGGAAGGAGGCTCAGAGTTGACTGTGTCACCACCAACTGTGCATGCTCGTGTGGGTAGGGGTGTTGGGAGGGGCCGTGTGGATCCATGCCGTCAGCAGCTGGTGCTGCCGGTGATGATCACCCAAAGCTCTCCTGGGTGATCCAGGCCTATGAAGGTTACCAGGGAGAAATTGGCCACTCGGTCACACTGTCCTGTAAGGCAGCAACTAGGCCAAGAGTGTTTTTGGAATGCCATAAAAACGCTTTTTGACTGTGATCAACCCTAAGAGGCCAAATGGAGTTATTGACATATACAAGCTGAGACAGTGGAACCCTACAAGAAACTAGCACCTGACCTGCTATCCCTATTTATTATACATGTGTTGGGAAGTACCCAAAACTTGCGTGTGCACACTGTAAGTGCACCCACTGTTACAGTGCAGTCCAATACTGGAATTAACAATGTTTAACATAAGCAAAGAGTGCACCACTAAAGGTAAACAATCACACAGCAAAATATCCAATCCGTGTCCAAAGGTGTTTCTTCAAATTCTTCGTTTATTCAAAAAGTTAAAACAATTCAAGTTGGAATGAACAGCCAACGCGTTTCGTCCAAACAAATGGACTTCTTCAGGGCATCTATGAGGCACTCCTAACATGTAGCGTCAGGGTATCAGTGGTGGTACGCTACATGTTAGGAGTGCCTCATAGATGCCCTGTTCATTCCAACTTGAATTGTTTTAACTTTTTGAATAAATGAAGAATTTGAAGAAACACCTTTGGACACGGATTGGATAATTTGCTGTGTGATTGTTTACCTTTAGTGGTGCACTCTTTGCTTATGTTAAACAGGCCAAATGGAGTTGTTTTTTTCCTGTTGGTATTAGCCCTGCATTCAGTGTGTCATGTGCCCCTCAAGGTTAGGTCATAATGGGAGTGTGAGCATTTCAGTTAGATGCCCCTTTCACCAGGAAAATGCTGCATCCAGTCATGGAATATCACAAAATCACAACATTCACAAAAGTGTCTACCCTGCACACTGATTTTTCAAAGGGCACATAGGCGCATCATAACCGATTCGGACACAGCCATAGGCTGTCAGTTGTTATGGTGACAGTCGCGGGTTTCGGATTGTGTCCGCATCACGTGGAAACCGACGTGGGTAGATCCCATTGGTAATGTATCAAAGTCACTCGCGGTCCGATTATATTTTTTTAACTGCACAGTAGGCGTGTCATCTGTAAGTTATAGAATGCATTGGACGGATGTGGAAAATGCGACCGACGCGGATCTATCACTTTGGCCGCATGGACTGAAGACTGCCTATGCGATTTAGATATAATTCTGTCGGTTCCCTAGAGACTTTATTTGCCTGTAATAAACGCTTGATTCACGGACCTCCCCATCTCTCTGCTGCTGTCCACATGCTCAGGGAGCTACAATGGCATGCTCTGGAGGGCGTAGGGTGGCAGCATTCTCAGCTTAGGAAAACCAAATTCTGCTGGACACGCTCCTGCCTTTCTACAGCCAGCTCTATGGCACACCAGAGGAGCAGGTAAGTGATGAACAGACAGCATTATCATTTTACATGTGCATTTTTCATGCACTACTGGCATTAGGAATCCTAGAGACAATCATTCTAAGTGTAATTTTTTACGTTTCAAAGTGTGTATATGACTGTTCTGGGCAAGTACACTGCTGTAGAAGTTTATGTACTGGTGTAAACATCATATCACTGTTCTAATGGGAGAGAGTCATCATTGAACACAGGAGAACTGCACAGAATGCCAATTTGCTACCCTTTGACATTGTTGACAATCTGACCAAGAGCTATGTGTACCAGTATTTGTCTCTGTACATGTTGCATGTGAAGTCAGGGCCTGTCACCATGTCATCCTTATAGGTCGACTCCCATCAGAAGGCCAAGCTGTGGAGGACCATCGGCCGTAAGGTGTGCTCCATGTGGGTCGCCCATCGGCGCAGTCAATATTGCAGAAAACGGTGGCAGGACCTGAGAGGCTGGACCAAGAAGATTGCAAGAGTCCAGCTGGGCCTGTCACCTCCAGGCAAGAGGGGCACGTGCCGAACCCTGACCCCCCACATGCTCCGCATCCTAGCGGTGGTCTTCCCTGACCTGGATGGGAAGTTGAGAGGCAGACAGCAGCAAGGAGGGGGTGAGTATGTGCCTTTTGCACAACATTTTAACCCATGCATGTTAATGTATCTCAGCCTGCTGGCTCTTTTTCAGGTTGTAAGACACTCAAAACCACTGTGCAGTGTTAAAAGATGCATATGCACAAGTATAAGTTGATGCATGATTATGTTCCTTTATTGTGGAACATGTGAGGATAATATGGTCAGGATATTGTCAATAGTGCCATGCTCACGTAATATGAATGCATTACAACAGCATGTGCTTGCAGATAACCTTCAGGAATGTTGTAATTGCTCCACATGTGTCAGCAGGAGTAATGTCAGCAGGAGTAATGTCTGAACTGTTCTCTGTGTGGTCACACCAACTCTGTGAAGTATGTTGTTTGATCACTCAAGTGTTAAAGGCCATTGTGTATATTCAGGTAGCAGGTGAGGTCTATGTTGCGGCCTTGGTGAGTATTGATAGGTCAGTGTGTCAATGTTAGGTTCCAGCACTGGTGGCCAGTGTCTTTCAATGTATCCCATAGGCTAATTACAGGTTTGCCAACTCCTCTCAACTTTCACACTGGCCTTTAACATGAATGGGTGTAAGATTCCTTCCTCTCCATTCCAAAGAGTGAGTCTGTGTTTCTGACTCTGTAATAGTGAAAACGCATTCCAATCCGTGGCTTACATAGTAGGTCACTGGTGGAAACAGGGTTTAGATTGTAAGGGATGATGTCAGATACACATCCACAACCGTACCCATGTGTGTAAATGCTATTGACTGGTCATACCTAATGCCTCTTTTATACCATGTGTTGTTTGCATCACTGTTAGATTCAGAAATGTCACATGAGAATCATTTGAAATCAAGTTACCAAAATGAAATGGTAAGCATTAGCATTTAAGCTGTACAAAGTGTGCACAATGGCAAAAAGAAGTGAGGGACATTCAAACTTGGCATTTACAAATGTGGACTTCTGAAGTCTTGAGCAAATGGTTGAAAGTGTTGAATAAGACTTTACAAGTAAGATGTTCAGGACTAATGGTCTGTACAGATGATGCATCCAGACGCCCAGTGGCATAGTAATCCAGATAAAGCATGGTTAAGATGCAGACATTGGGCTTGGCAGTGTGCTGACCTTTGTTTACCTGGTATGCCGGTGAAATGTTTCCAGTGTGGACAACAATCTGATTCATCTTCATGACACTGTGCATAAATGGCACAGGACTGTGGGCCCGATACCTCTCACCCTAGCTATGCCTACTACCTTGGTGTCTCCACGATAAGAGTTAGATGTGTGACATGAGAAACAACTACTTAAGCTACAGGACAGATGAGCACAATCAATATGATCTGTGTGATATGGCCTATGCAATGACTACACCAGGTTGATGTATGACAGGAAAGGTATGTGACCTGTAACACTAGGCCTAATGGTTCCGAAATGGATGAATAGGGATTGCAGAATATATACCATGGCTCAAAACAACTGTGTGACTCACATTCCAATTATAAGATCTAAACTCACTTGCATTAGATGAGACAGGTATGTCATGACACAATGCCACCAGTACCGAAATAGAATAAATCAGCTGGTACCTATTGATGCAGTAGACATTGTGGATCTGGAAATTGTCTTTGCTACACATAATGTAGCTGACATCATCATGTGTGAGGGTGCATAGGTCCACTTGTGACTAACATGTGGTATTTATGGAACACTATCCAAAAGTTTATACCACAAGACCAATTGATGTAGTTGTGTAATCTTGGAAGAGTAGTGATGAAACCCATGTGCCAAGTACATATGATCGACTCATGTGATTCATTTTACTTCTTGTTCATAGCATCAGAACCGGCCAGCGGAGGAGACAGCGCCATGGGACTTGGGGAAGCAGCTCGCCAGACTGGTTCCAGTGCTGAGTTCGAGCCAGAGGGAACCAGTGGCACGGAGGGTGAGGGGAGCCTCACTGAGGGCACGTTGAACGTTACATCTGTCGGCTCCACGATGAGCTCAAGCTCCAGTGAGGACTCCTATGTGGTGGTGGATGACCCAGAAACTGAATCCACTACATCAGATTCTACCACCACCGCTACCATCTCCACCCTCCAAGCTGCTCCCCAGCCCACTGTCCGTGGGTGTTCCCCAGAAGGAGGCATCTCCTTTGCACCAGGCACCTCACCTCCTGCCCCTGTCTCGCCTGCTGCCCTGAGTGTGGAGGCCATCGACATCCTGAGGCAGATCTCTGTGAGGCAGACAGCAGTGCTGATTGTCCTCCAGGTGCATACCAATCATCTTACACAAATGTTATCATTCCTGGAGGGCATTAACTCAGATATTTCTGCCCTACAGAGATCCAATCAGGCTCTGGCCTCCACATTGACGGCAGCCTTATCCCAGATTCAGATGTCCCACCCCCTCCTGCCTCTTCCTCATCCACAGTCCCAACTACCCTCCCTGACTCAAGCACACGTAAACAGGAGCATGCATCCGCATCAACATCCACATGCAGCACACAAACACACAGACATATGGGCAAACACACATGCACGCACACTCACAAGAAAGACAACACACTCACCACCACAAACATGCCACCAGACACCACACCAGCATCCACAGACATGCCGCAGTCCACACAACCCTCTCCCTCCACAACCCCTACCCTTGCCTCTCCTCATACCCACTCTGCCCAGAAACTCCACCTCTTTGCCCTTCACCTCTTCCCTACCCAAACCTACCAGCCCCCTCCCATAAAGAAGAAATACACCCTCCCACCCCTGCCATTCACCTCAGACCCCCGCCCACCAAAATAACAACTCCCCCAAAGCTTCCCCACAAGAAAAGCCCCCTCCAAAAAGTCCAAACCCCCTCCTGAAACCCAGATTTCTACATCCCAGCCCAGTACTTCCACACCCAAGAAATCCCACCCAAAGAAAGAACCTGCCCTCACTATTCGCTTTCAGACCAGTGCCCATTACAAAATCCCAAAACTCGTGAAGCCCAGACCATCCCCCTCTATCTAGCCCTCCCACTGCAGTTGACCCACCCCCTCCATCTGACCCTCCCACTGCAGTTGACCCACCCCACCCTCCTGATTCCATCCCTCCCAAAACCCAACCCAGTCCTCCTTGGTCGTGTCCCCTTGGTGCCTTGCATGGCCCCTCGATGCCCCCTGTGGGAGGTGTCGCTTTGCAGGAGAAGTGCAGGCAAGTGATGATGGCTAACGACTTTGAGGGCCATTGACAGGACTCATTTGAACTGGCCATTGGCCTTTTTTCATTATTTTACAGAACACTTGTTTGCTGAATAAAGCATTTAAATTTTCATTTCATATTTCTGTGTCCCCAAAATGGAGTTGTGGTTAACTGTCATTCATGTGTAACTAGTGATATAACTATACAATGATGTCAGTATGGCATGGGTGGCATTAGGTCCATGGAGTACAAGCACTTGTTCAGTATGTAACCTAGATGTTTTTCTGCCTCCTTGGGCTGGCTGTCAATGTTGACATTGGCTTTGCCTGTGAGTGTGACATGAAGTCACATACCTTTGTTTAGGAAAAACACTTCCACAGTGTTCATGCTTTCAGATGTCAACAGATTGCAAGTGTGGCAAAGTACAACAATTTAGGAGAAGCATGCTGCATATGTTTGTAATGTGCAGAAAGACAACTGTCTCATCAATACACCTGGATACATGTGGACTTGGACTACATGGTAGTGACTTTAGGCACACCAATGTAAACAAAGTAATGGTACAATTGTTGTATGTGACTTGATAGTGGTGGGCCCATGTCTGTGCCGTCTATAGATTTAGTAGACTAGTGGCAATGACAACCTTGCCAAAGGTGGCATGCCACTGCAGGCCAATACCCTTCAAGGCTGTGGACCGATATGATACATTTCCTGTGGCCATGGTGAGTGTAAGCTAGGCATTGTTCTGACAGTGTCCCAACCCTGTTGCCCTCCAAGAATCCACTTTCTGCAGATGTACCTGTTAGGCAAGGTGTATGTGATCTGTATTGTCCAGTGCCTTTAAAATTAGATGTCAGTCATGACATCTTGATTTTGTTTGGGTACATCATGTGGATGGTGTTTGTGTGTCCAGGACATATCTCTGTGAGTTACAGTGTTTTACTGTCTTTACAGGGACACAATTGTTGTATGTGTTAGTTGGATGTGTACACAGCATATGGTACATGAATGGTTGTCATACAATTAGAATGCCAGTGATGACATGCTGTGATTGTAGAGTTGTACAGTACATAGCAATGTAATGTACATATCATTGTGGCCTCATGCCACAGTTGGAGTTTGAGAGTCTGGCTATTTCCCAAACCTGGCAAATGGACTTCGGCCACTTCATTCTCATGTGATGTTCAATTTGATTCTGTATTTGGGCACACATAGCCATGCGTTTGCTCCTACAGCCACAAATTTGATGCACCGGGCCAGAGTATGGTAAGCAGAGGGATGGAGATGTATGGTCTATACCAGTCTGATGTCATTAGCAGTATGTTCTCCAAGATTTGCAAAGAGTATTTCTGTCATAAGTGAATTTGAGTGTGCCTACATTGCCAGAGAGGATGTGTGACAAGCTAACTGTGATCAAGACACAATGCGTGGTACTTTTGTCTGGTAGTTTTCTTGTTTATACTACTTGTTTTTTGCATTGTGACAAGCTTCCTGCTGTTCCTTTGATGAAACCTATTGTGTATTCTGGTTTGACAAGTGGTTGTTTGTGTGTCGTCATAGGGATGTGTATAATGAGTATGTGTCTACCTTTTCCACACAACTGAGCAACTTGCTAGTGCATTTCACATATGGGCACTATTTCAAAATGTTGTCATTTCAGGCATATGATGATTCTGAGATGGGATATGACACAGCTAACATTGTACCTAAGATATTAGACAGTTTGAATCTGCCAAAGGCTGTGAGAGATAAATCATTTAGGTGACACACATGTGACCTAGCTACATATCAATTAGGATTTGTCACAATACTGTCAGAAGTAGATTGTGCTTGTTGTGTCCAAAATATTTCATCTACTTCTTCAGGGACAATGCTGGGTGCTGCATGACCTTTGTGTGTCATTTATGTTTCAGACATTTAGGCAAACTCTATTCATTTCAAAGGATATATTTTTCTTTACATCAAATTGATCTGTTGGTAATGCTAGGCTATGTCAAGTCCTGTTAGTACATTCTTAGTGAACGGCATTTGTCTGTGCTTGGTCATCCAATGCCCCTTCTAGCCCCCTCATGTGACACAGCTGAAGGTATACCTATTCAGCATGACAATGCCCGGCAACAATCTCCTTCTTGGCTCAGTTCATGCAAGCAGTCTGAACCTCAGTTGTTGGTAACAGGAGTGGCGTTGAGTGGATTTAGTTCAGGGTGGATGCTGTGTGTCAGTCCGGGCTTACACTGCCCATGGACAGCTGCCCAGGGACTCACAAATGCTAATGACTACAGAGCCCAGCTACAGAGCACTGACTTTAGTGTGCTGTCACTGTTACAAGCTACAGGTGGACAGACCCCTCCCTTGGGTTTACATCCATAGGGCATCAGGGTGATGCTCAATCAACGCACAACACCCCTCACCTGGGACTCTTAGGAATGGACTGAGATGTCAATGTGTTAGGCACAAACAGCCCTTCAGTTTACAGACTGGAAAGAAAACGTTCTATCTGAGTCTCTTTTCATGCCACACTTGACTTGCTCTCACCTCTCAGTCAGCGTACACAATGCATCGGCATCTTTACGGCATGTGGCCAGATCTCTTGATGTTGCTATGGATGTGACCGCAACCTGCCCCTGCCTGGATGAACATCGAGGAATCCTATAGTACGCCCACACAACTGAAATCTGACAGCCATCATGGCATCGTAGCACAATGGGCACTGCTCAACAGGAATGAGGGCCGAGTGAGAAGAGCAGAGAATGGATGAGATTTTTGGATGTTTGCACACCTTACCACTGAAAAATGTTTTGTCTATACAAGCTAGGACTATCCAATTTTACCCATATATCATTTATAGTAGAGCATATGATATGTGTGTATGTTGTCATTTGTATATAGAAGACAATTTTTTTGTTTGATCTGTTTATTAAAGATTTTGTTGTTATGAACATATACAGGATAAAGTACATCATTGTATAAAACACCATACAAAGCTAGTAGAGAAAAAGAATCAAGTCTAAATCACAAATTAGCCATACACTGGCATCATTACATTTGTCAATTTTGCATGTCTGAGATTAACATATGGCATTTCCCAATAATCATATAACCTCCACCCGCCGATCCGAATGCTGCGTCATCACATTGTGATACAATAAAAACTGTATCTGAACAATACTTGTCAATCACAAATGTAAGGCACTTATGGCTTCACTCCGCCATTTCACTTTAATCTGTTCAGAAAGCCAAACAATTTTAGAAAACAAACCCCTAACATGGGAGGAACTGCCGGAAAAGGGGGCGGGAAGGGAACTAGGGGCCGCAAAGAGGTGTGGGAGGAAATACAGATCCCTGTGAATCCGAAGGGGGATCCCATCAACTATCCTATAGATGCACATCTAGATTGTTAGGAGAGATGACCATCCAGTGTGGGGTGAGAGGGACTCAGTCCGCGCAGCAATTCGAAACTCAGGTCACAGACCCACCCAGGGATAACGCTCTATGTGTCCAATGTGGGGACATCTGTTTGGTCATCCGGCAGCAACAGCCCTTGTAACACACAGAACATGGTATTCCATGCAGTGGAAATAGGGAATTTACGCAGTCCCATCGTGTCTTCCCGAACCAATGAAACCGCTTCCGCTTTCACCCAGTTCAACATTGAGAGAAACCAGGCTTTAGTCGGCGGGGATTCTGCCACCTTCCAACAGCGGGTGATCAATCGCTTGGCCACCATAAAACCCAGATCCAGAAACCGGGTGGATGCTTTGTGCTTTTTGTTTCTGGGAAAGACGCCAGTGATGCATGTCTCGCATGTATTTGGCACTTCCCTATCCGTACACATGGCCAACGCTCCAAACACCCCTTCCCAGTAAGCAGGCAAAGCGGGGCAGGCCCAGAGCATGTGCAGGAGGTCCGCATCCACCATCTTGCAGCATGGGCAACACGCATCTTGTCTATGGAAATATCGATTAATCTTGTCCAGAGAGAGATAAGCCCTATGGACAATGTAAAAGTGGATCAATCGAAAACGAGCATTTCTGGGGACCTGCTTGGGGATTTCCAGGACCATAGACCATTCTTTTTCCGAATAGGGCCTCCCTCGGTCAATCTCCCACTTAGCTCTCAACGGCGTTAAGTCCGCCAGAGTATGTTCCCTAATGACTCTGTAAACCATTTCACCAGGTGGTGCCCCTTACCCAAAACTTGCACATATTGCACCATAAGATGCGTCGGAAGTTCCTGCGTAACGTCGCCCCACCAGCGCCTCATCGCGGTAGTCCAGGAGGCATGATTTAGAAATTGGCCCGGGGAAACCCCATCTTCATCCATAATAGGTAGGAAGGTCCGCACCCGCCCTCTCCGTAGAGATCCCCCAGAGTGGTGATGCCTGCTCCCTCCCAGTCGGTCAAATCAGTGCAGCGCACGCTTCCCTGCACGGTCGGCAGACCTAATAAAGGCACTGCTGGCACATACGGTGTAACATGTCTGGTAAGACGCATCACCGTGCGAAAACACTTTCGTGCCGCCGGGACTAGCAAAGGGAAAGGCTCATTCGATCTATTACAGGGGTAGAATATGGAAAGAATCCTGTCCAAAGAGTACGGGGGTCACGCTCCGCTGAGTCCGATAGATGTAATTCCGCCACCCACAGGATCTGCGACGCCAGAAAATAATGCTCCAGGTTGGGTAGAGCCAGCCCCCCTTGAGCGAGGTAGGTACAACTTCACCAACGCCACCCTGCACTGCGAATTATTCCAAACAAAATCACGGACGATCTTCTCCAGAGAGCGGAAAAAGGACACAGGTAGGTGGAGCGGCAAATTAGCAAAATAATAAAGGAGAAGTGGCAGCATGACCATTTTTATTAACTCCACTCTACCGATGACCGAAAGATTAAGTGTTTTCCAGAATGCAATCTGGGATTTTAACGCTGTGACCGCCCTCTTGATGTTGCCGTCTAGAAGATCTTGATCACTATGGTAGATACGAATCCCCAGATATCTAAACGCCACTGGTTGCCATTGCACTATCGTCCCGTCCACCTCCCAACTTGGATCTTCCGTAGCAGGTTGGAAAAGATACAGACACGACTTACCCCAGTGTACCCTCAGCCCAGACAGGGAGGCGAAAGACTGCAATATTGCAAGAATGACTTGGGGGATCGCAAGAATGTCCATGACATATAACAGAATGTCATCTGCTTAAAGTGAAATTGCATGGATACCGTCCCCAAGACGTATCCCCCATTCCGACGCCGAGGCGCGTAGCGCCATTGCTAGCGGTTCGATCTCCAGAGCGAAAATTAAAGGGGTGAGGGGACACCCTTGACGGGTTCCCCGTTCTATCAGCATAGGGTCAGAGAAGAGAGTACCTGACCGCAGCCGAACCATGGGAGCCCCGTATAATAGCTTGATAAGACTCAAAAAGTAAGTTCCAAACCCGAAACGGCAGAGCACTGCAAACATGAAAGGCCATTCGACCGTGTCGAAGGGCTTTTCCAAGTCCAATACAACACAGCTGGCCATTGGCCAGTCCTTTGTAGCACAACGCATCACCCTGAACAGCCGCCGTATATTAAGTGACGTGTTGCGGGCCGGTACGAACCCATTTTGGTCTTGATGAACCCATGGAGGGATCAATGGTCCTAATCTATTAGCCAGAACGCCTGCTAGGATCTTGTAATCCCCATTCAGGAGCGCCAAGGGCCGATAAGCCCCCATGGAGGTGGGGTCCCTGCCTGGCTTAGGGAGCGTGATCAATGTAGCTTCTGTCATCGAGGCCGGGAGGGAAAGAGCTTCGAGCGCCTCTGTGTAGACTTTAAGCAGCTGTGGACTGAGAAAGTCTGCGCACGACTTATAGAATTCATGTGGAAAGCCGTCGGGCCAGGGACCTTCCCCGACGGTAACGCCCTAATCGTGCCTCGAACCTCCTCTAGCGTGAGTGGAGCCTCTAATTCCATCCGCTGCTCGCCCGACAGAACTGGGAACGAAAGGCCGTCTAAAATCTGATTTATCACCCCTCTGAGGCCTGTTGGCCCGCTTTATACACAGTTGTGCGAAATGTGCAGACAGTTCACCATGGATCTCCAACTGTGTGTACCGAAGATCCCCGCCTGGGGAGCGAAGAGCCGTGATTAACCCCCCAGATTGTTCCTGACAGATCAACCACGCGAGAAGGGATCCCGAGCGATCCGCCTTAGCGTGCACCGACGCGGAGTGCGCAGCAAAATTGAGACAGCGCTGTCGGTCCAGGAGCTTCACATGTTTCTTGCGCGCTTCCTCCAGGTCAGCCAATCCCCCAGCATCAACCACCGCCCTATTTTCTAACGGCAGCAGACGTCGCTCAACTTCAAGCAATTCCGATGGCACCTGTTGTCGCAGCCCGCAACCCAGCCCTAAACATTTCCCTCTCAGGGTGACTCTCATAGCCGCCCATTCCACCATCATGGAGGAGGCAGTGCCCGCATTATGTGTAAAGTATTCCCCGATAGCCTCACTGATTGACTCCCGAAACACCTCGTCCTCAAGCAAAGCCAGCTGCAGTCTCCATAAGGGGATTCCCGGGATCCCGCCCTCCCAGGCAAACACCACACAGTGAGAATTATGGTCGGAGTGTGTGCGTCCCCAGTATTCCGAGTTCGAGATATATGGAAGAAGGCAGGTGGACCCAAAGAACCTATCGAGCCGAACGTGTAGGTTATGAGGTGCAGAGAAAATGAGTACACTCTGCCCCCGGGTGATGATGTCTCCAAACATCTACCAGTCCCCAGCCCTGTGCCCACCCATTCAGTACCACAGAATTGTCCGAGGCAGCCGTGCCCCGAAGCGCAGGAAAGGATCTATCGGTCCCCACATCTAGAACACTGTTAAAATCACCCCCAGCAGTCACGGGATCCCACACCACCTCCCCAAAGCAAGAGATAGCTGACCGAAGAATTGACCCTGATCCACATTCGGTGCATACACATTACCCAGTAATACATGGCGTCCATCCAATTTACCTTTTGCCAGCACATACCGGCCCTCCTGATCCGTGAGAACCTCATCCAGAGCAAAGGGCGTCCCAGGCCGTACCCAGATAAGAGCCTCCTAGCGTACAGGGAATAATCTGTGGCATATATTTTGCCTCTCCATCTGCGCTATAGTTGGGAAACCTCTAAAGCATTATGGTGCATCTCCTGCAGCATCGCTACCTGCACTTTATGACATTTTAAATAAGAGTACACTGCGTATCTACGGGAAGGTGTACGGAGACCCCAAACATTCCAGGTAAGTATCATGTGACTCATACTAGAGTTAAAGAAGGCATACCCCAGTGGCCAGTGGCTCCCCTTACCCGGGCCCCAGTAATAAGCAGTCGGATATGCATCCCAACAGTTCCAAGTGTCCACCCACACGCTCCCGCAGCCAAAGGGAAATGGGAAAAACTAACTAGGAAAAGAAAGAACCATATAAGGGCAACCCCAAAACAGAGGGGTGTCGTCCAAACACATCGTACAGCAACCCAGCCACACATCCTACCAGCCCTGAAAAGATGGGGAAAACAGGGGTTGTGTAACCATACAGGGTATACCCTCCAAGTCCCCCTTAAGCCGCTAACATGACATTGCCAAACCTGAAATAATTTTTTTTTAAATCTCCCCGCACCAGTGACCCCCCAGGACGCAAAGGCACCCTCAGTACATCAGCCCCTCCAACCTGAGACATTATGGGACACATGAATTAGGAATAACCAGAAACCCATACAGCAGCAGGAGCTCAGCACTCAGAATCACACTTCTATAGCCAGCATGCTCATACAATACCATCCGCCGTCTGGGGTGTAACGCTTGGCATTCTCATAGACGCCTTATCAGATGAGTCCGCTTCGAGGAGCCCTCCCCGACGAATGAAAGGAAGTGTCCGCTTTATCCTCCAGTGTCGCTGCCTCCGCCATATGTTCCGCAATGCGGACCACTTCCTGTCGCTCCTTACGGATCTGGTCCGGACCTGGCATCGCCACCGACCCGAGGAACCGCCTACCAGGCCACCGTCGTTAGGGTCCTTTACCACCAGCTTCCCCAGTCCATGTCGCAGCAGTGCCCGCAGGCCTTGGACCAGAATACCGGCCCGACGTCTCTAGCCAGTCCCAAACATCCTGGGGCGTATCGAAGAATCTAGATTTCCCATCCGAAACAACTCGGAGCCGGGCCGGGAACATCAGGGAATAAGAATGATCCCCACTGGCGCTGAACCTTCATAGTATAGTCTGGGAAGAACAGCACCTTGGCATTCTTGTATTGGATGTCATCCAATTTCCTGGTCTCCCAGAGGATCACATCCCGATCCCTAAAATGCAGGAGTCTGAAGATGAGCGGGCGCGCTCTGTCACCGGGGCCCGGCTTCCTGCCCAGAACCCTGTGGGCCCGCTCTATGGTGAAGAATGGGGAAAATACAGAGCTTGGCAGAATAGTCTTAAGCCATGTTTCTAGAAAGGTGGCTGCGTTCTGGCCCTCTGCACCTTCCGGCAGCCCAATCAGCCGTACATTGTTCCGCTGCAAGTGGCCTTCTGCATCCTCAACGCGGTCCTCTAGGTACCTAATCCGGGCTTCATGGGCGTTCTGCTGCTTCTCCTGAAACTCCGTGGCTGGCTTCAATTCAGCGATCTCTTGTTCCACGGCAATGACCCGGTCCTTCAGATTCTGATGATCTGCATGTAGCAAGTTGAGATCCAGCACCACCTTATCTAACTTGGCTTCCATGGATGCGCTGGTTCGCTCAATGGCCTGTAAAATGGCGTCCAGTCGATCATCCGAAGCCGTTCGCTCCTCGCCGGCTGCTGCATTTTCCCTTACTCTCGTGCACTCACTCTCACCCTGAATCACTCATTCACAGTCTCTCACTCACTCTGACTCACTTATACTTACTCACTCACTTTCACACACACATCAACAATCCCATATGCAAACATACATGCTTACACATATTCACGCTCTCTCACCCAAGCTCACTCTCACCCACATGCACGCACACAACATACATTTTAAACCATTTTATTTTTCTTAGCTCAGATGCCTGTGAAGGTCCAGATCTTGCTGCTCCACTTTTTATTACACTAATAGTGAATACTAAACTATTATTCATTATTAATGTAACAAGAATTAGCAGAAAACTAGGTTAGAGCCTGACTCTGATAATGGGAGATACCACTGTGTTCTTGGCACTGATTTTGCCACCTCTGAGGCCAGGGGTCACAAAGGCAGTGCCAGGAGTAGCAAGGGGCAATCTAGTGGTCGCAACTGTGACCCCTGATGACCCCTAAATGATGTCCAGTGTGCAGGCTGTTTTTTAAAGAGATGCTTCAACCATTGGCAATGATTTAGCTTTGTTTTTTTTTTTTGTAAATTCTTTTATTGAATACAGGTTCAACTTGCAATGACATGGTTACATAACATAATACTGTTGTTCCATTTACGCTTCCATTTAGCTTTGTTTTTGCTTGTTACATCTGCCATGTTCAATAAAAAGGAAGCTGCACTGTTGTTTCACCGACTACAGTGCAGCTTTCAACACGATTGCTATGTCAGTGCAAGTTTAAAGGAGCATTGGCAAAGCCAATATATCCGACCTAGGCAAGCCTGTGATTTTAGGACTCGCATAGGCAGCGCATGCGCTGCCTCTACGAGGCATTAAGTAATCAGTATTACTAGTCAAACTCCACCCATGGAGTTTCTCTTTGTTTTGTTGCTTGCCATTGGTGAAATCTGCCATTGCTGTTGTTATCTTGCTTATTATTGGCTGGATGGCCGATACGTCACTTCCGTTTTCTTCCGTTTCTGGAGGAAGCAGCATCGACCAACTACAGTTAACCTACGCTGCAGGGCGGTATCTTTTAATGTAGGGACTACTTTATTTTTATTTTTTTACATGGCGCCTGGTTTGCGCATACGTTTAATATGCATGTGCCACTTTTCGCGGTGTTGCACCCCCCACCACCACCCGCCCCTTGCTCCTTGTTTGTCAAGCCAGGCGTTGGCCAGGAACCGGGATTCCCTTCAGCCGCGTCACCGCTGGAGAGAGGGGCCGCCCAGCAGGACGTCAGCGTTGAGCCGAGAGGTGCGCTCGAAACCGAAAGGGCTGCCCCCCTCCTTCTCTGTGCAGCTTCACCAGGAGCCTAGTGTCCCGAAGACCGGAGGAGCCCCAGGCCGGTGCCAGCTTCGCCTCTTCAACCCCAGGTAATGCTCGCGGCTGTGTACGCGCTGGGGAACTGCTTTCCTGTTCACGGACCGGCTCTGTTACTCCGGCGTGGCATGGCCCTTCCAGGCTTCCGTAATTCTGTATGGTGTTGGAAGTTGATTCTGGGTCAGTCGACCCAGGGATAGAGGTAACCTGAAGCGCTACACGCTTGGTTTAAGGGCCAAGTCTTGTGGCACAAGCTCAGCGGGGCACAGTAGGGGGTTCATTAGTCTCTGGCCACCCTCCCAGGAAGAACAGCTGAGCCGTGAGGCTGGGATTGAGCCCAGATTTATCCAGTTTCTAACAGTGCAATTCAACCTCTAGATGGGTGTATCTTTATAACAACAAAGTTTGGTGTCTTTAATTCCTGCAGGTTGAGATTAGAGCGCGGGTGACTGGCAGAAGCCACGGTTTATTTTTGGCAGATTCACACAGTGGAAACCTTGCACGGGGCATAAAAGCACACAACAAGAGGCACAGAATACTTTACAGCTATTTCTTGTTTTTGCAGCACTGGGCTGTTTTCTGGCACTCACGGGATGCTGAGCCGGGCCAGTATGTGAACCTGGTTGCCTGTGTTAAACGGTTGGCAGCGGTACCCACAAGGCCATAGCGCTCCCGTGAAAGCTCGGCTCGTGTTGGGGTGGTGGTTCCAAGAGCATCTCGAGCCGAGCCAGGATTACTTCACACCCGGGGCTCCCCGGTATCCAGGGGTGTGACGTCACTCCCGGTACATACCGGTACCGCGGGTGCAGGATTCACTGCGGGGGTATCGCCTTCCGTTACAAGTTCTACATATCCGCATGTGGGGCAGTGATACGGGAATATCGCACGGTGCTCCCTCCCTACCCCTAGTAGGGCAGCGAAACTTGGAATAGTTTGACAAAGTATTGCTTCGTGGGATTTGTGGAGGGGTAAAACACCTGCACGGGGTAAAACACCAGGCAGTGTGGGGTGAGTGGGTATCTTGAGATGCGCCTCGGGCACAAACAGCCAGCATTGCCGAGCCCCGGGCAGACTGCAGGCTGAGTGTGCTGAAACCACCCTCCGGCTCTCAGATCGACACATGCCACCCCTAAACCGGTAGTTGTGTGTGGCCCCACCTTCCCAGTGACCCCCCCCGACACACACACTGCTCCACACCACAGTACGAGGTCACACCTACACACTTCCACAGAATGCTGTCAGACTTGGCCAAGTGTGCTTATATCTCGAAGGGGCTCTCCCCACCCAGCTTCTCTCTTTCTGCTCTTTCTTTCTCTTTCCCCCTGCTCCTTCTCTCTTGACCCCGTGATCTTTCTCTCTCTGCTCTCTTGCTCGCTCTCTCTGCGCTGTTGCTCTCTTTACTGTCTCACACTCGCTCCCTCTGCACTCTCTTGCTCTCTGCTATTTCTCCCTCCACACTGTCCGCTCTTTCTCTCTGCGCTCGCTCCCTGTCGCACTCCTTCTCTCTCCCTCTCTCTCCTTCTCTCCACCTCTCTCTCCTTCTCTCCCCCTCTCTCGCCTCTCTCTCTCTCTCTCTCTCTTCCCCAAAGTACACTTTCAGTTGACACTTGTTCCTCTATACAGCTTAGATAAAGGCCTTCAAAAATGTATCAGGATTAAAAAAAACTGGAGGAGGTGGAAGTGAACATCATGGTCGTCAGCTTCTTAACCGTAGTAGAAGTAAAAACTGCTACGCCTTGCTGTTCTTAATGACAATAATTTAGAGTAATTCTAAGAAAGGAAGGCAGCGGAAATGTAGTCTGAAGTGAGGGGCATTCATGTAATAAGGGTTAATTGAGGGGACAGATGTGAGTGAATATAAGGCTGCTGCTTGGCATTATTCTGGTTTAAACCAAACCATCTCATACTTCTTGTGTACTTACCACTCTATAAATATGCCTTCTGCCATTTGACAATGCTAGGATGAAGATGGGAGTGTACAACAATGTTAATGAATTTGAGCCATATTTGCTGCATACTTTTCCAATTCCACATAGATATGTTAATGAATCCATCCATGTTTGGCTCCCAATACAACTGTTTACCTCTGGTGTTCAATCTCTGATGTTGGACAGACACAAACACCTGACCTTCAGAGAACCGGTCTTCGCCTGTAACAAGCAATTAAAATTCGACACAGGAAAATGCTTTTTGAGAGACGAAGCCTCAGTGGGTTTCGATGCCCCTCCACTCCTCAACAGTGGCACTAAATACCACATTATATTGCATCCATCTGCATATATTGTTTATGCCATGGCATTTTTCATGTTTGTTTTAAAACCAGGATGCAAGGGATTGTAATTGTTCAGAAAAATTACACTGAAGAGGCCTTATAGAAGAATTGTTTCTATGTGTGAAGTAACTGTAGTATGCAGTCTGTGAGTCAGTAACAGTGTTTTTCTCTTACCAGTTTTGCTCTACTGTGGCAATAAATTTGACCATTGTACTACTAATAAATGTGTGAACGTGTATTAGTGAAGTTGCACTATATAACATATTATTGGACATTTATTTTTATTTTCATCGTATAAATATGTGTGTGGGGGAGGATGTGTGTGTACTTAATTGTTTCTATTACTTGTTCTTTCTTTTCCATTAAATCACATATGCAACGATATACGGACTTTCATGGGCCCACCTTTAGTCAACAAGCATTGGAAATGCAATAGGTCTCGCATTTGTTTAAGTTAGAGCTAGTGGCATTATAAATGGCAATTTCTTTTACTTATGTGTTTTGAAAACCAACACATAAATAAAAGGCATTGTCATTTACAATGCCAATAGCTCAAACTCTCGCAAATGCAAGACCTATTGCATTGCAAATGCTTGTTTTCTTTTTGGCAAACACATGCAATAGACAATAAACGTGTAAACATAGCTAAAGGTGGCATTGATATGTTTGTAAAACAAGCAAATAAAAATAGCCCATAACAAAATAACATATTTAATAAAAAATAATAAATTAAATGAAATCAGAGTGGACTGCATTCTAGGTGGATGTGCACATGTGTAGGAGCAAAGTGTAGTCACTCACAGTGAAGAGAGAGCCCATGGCTGAAGTGGGATAACCCACTGCCCTATGGTGTATGCTGTGGAACCAAAATGTGAATGACACATACATAGGCTAATGGATGAAAAGGGTTGATGAAAACCTCTATGTATACATCAGTATGTATTTTTATTATGATTTTTTTTTTAAAACACAAGGTTTGTGGGACAGAAAGTTTTCTATTTACCAGACCTAAACAATTATCACTTGCTCACTCTAATTATATCACTTTTAATGGCATGGCCAATCCATCTGGTTGCTTAACTACATCTGTTTATCCCCTTTTAGGTAGAATGCATATTTCTAGGTTGGCATAAACAGATGATCTGATCTTACTGGATCAAGCGCCCATTGTGCCAGAAGGACTTTTGAATTCTTTAACTGATAACATTAAAAATAATAAAGTAAAACTAAGTTTGTGGCTTTTGATGGTAAAAAGGCAGTTTTACTTGGTTTGCTGATGGAACCCGATTGGCAGAGGCGTAATGGACACCTCTGCAACCCACGTGGTGTGGGGGCCCCAGTCTTCTATGCATAAAGGGGGCTCACTCAGCTAATCAGCTCGGTGTATGGGTATTGTCTGGGGCTCCTCACCATCCCTTACAGAGGGCCCCCTAAGGTTTCCTCATGCCACTGCAGATTGGATATGGTTACTTAATACAAGTACCTCTGGGGCACATTTAATTGCTTTTCGAGACTGGAAACATGCCACAAGAACTTCTCAATTATTGTGGTAAGTTGTTGCATTGGTTCAGATTGCTTCAACAATCAGCACAACAGTCGGTCATGCTCTTCATTGCTGAAAGATGTTTAGGCAAAGATGGCCTCATTTGTGTAGCATAGCAGAAGTTGAGTGTTGATCGGGAGTAAGGGATTAAATCATTCATCCAGACATTAGAATCTATCTGGTAAGCCTCAGGCTCCTCTAAATGCCTGTTAACCGTTGGGGAGAGGATGTGGTCTCACGGCTAGACTGCCGACTTTGGAGCTGGGAAACCAAGGTTCGAGCCTCGGTGTTGACTCCACATCCTGTGATTCTGGGCAAATCACTTAATCTCGCCGTGCCTACCAAAAAAAAAATAATAATAATGAATGTGTCCTTGTGTAACGTAACTGGTGCTCATGTAAAGCGCTCCAATATCTTCGGGTCGAGTTCAGCGCTATATAAATCTGCAAAACAAAACGTATTGATTAGAAAAAAGCTGTGTAATGCAAGTTTTAATTCTCATATTTGAAGCCTGAAAAGCTCAAGATATTTCCTACACAAATCAGCTCTTACAGATCATATTCAGTTTCTGGTCTTCAACAATTTATTTACACAGATTAGTCTTAACGCTTTCAATTTTAGCAAGTGGATGTGTTGCGCTCAGAAACAGTAGCAATTTAAGTAAACTCAGCTGCATTTGTCTCTTCGAAATTGAGTCTCTAAAACACATAGGGGCTCATTACGATGTCGATCGGAAAGACCATCCGACCGACTCATCCTCGGAAACATTCCAACCGACTCACCCGTGACCTCGCCGCCCGCGGTATTATAATGCATAGCAGGTAAAACTCCGACCGAGTCGGTCAGAAACCATTTCGCCCGACTGCGTCGGTCAGAAACAAGTCCGAACCGATCGAGTCAGTCGGAAATGCTGTTGCAAAGTCATTCTGGTTACGAACAAGCATCAGTTGTCCCGCCGAACAGATTTCTATGCATCCGACGCGGTTTCGGAACCGTGTTGGTTTGTGTTCCACATGGCAAGTGTAAAATACAAAAATCAGTCACAAAAACAAGCATAGGCAGCACCAAATTAAAAAATATATATATTAAATGTTAGGCACGCCCACCAATTCACCTATATAAAGACCAAAGAAATTACCATGATCCTTTGCTCACACAATACTATTGATAGTCCAAGAGAGGAGTCCTTGTCAATTCCCTGCTCTCAGCCTTGCACACACTCACGCACGTCATCCACCCCACTACTTGCACATATCACTTTTTTTCAAATCCCTTTTTTCAAACACACCCGCTATTTCACATTTAAACTCACCCTTACCAGGCCCCAGAGGCAGCAGCCACGTTTTACAGAGAAGGAGTTGATAATGCTTGTAGATGAAATAATCAAAGTAGAGCTACATTTATTTGGGACCCTAGTTCAACAGACCCCCATCACCCAGAAAAATAGGATGTGGGACAAGATAGTTAGCAAGGTGAACGCTGAAGCACCTGTCCTGCGCTCACGGGATGATATCAAGAGAAGGTGGTACGAAGTGAGAAGGAGGGTCAAAAACTGTGTGCTGACGAACATCAGAACTCACAACGGACTGGTGATGGCCCTCCTCCGCCACCTGTGCACTTTACTTCCTGGGAGGAGAAGGTGCATGCCATCCTTTTGCCCGAGAGCGTGTATGGATTCACAGAAGGAACGGAGTCTGGTAAGTAGGTACTCCACATTCCACTACAGTTAGCAATTACACCTCTGCAGACATCTCTGTAATGGGCCCAGTTAACTAAATGACCGTTTTTAGATTCAAACAAACCAATAGTCAATGAGCATGTGATGTGTATGTAATACAGATAAACCACATACCTGCAATGAAAATGAAAAGACTCAAAACTATTGCCATAAACACTTCTTCCAAACTCACAGCAAGGCTTTGTGCTCAAAAGACCAGTCCCCAGTATCAGCCATCTTGCCAGTACATTTCCACTCACTGTCAGGAAAGCAGAGTCCCAGGTAGGCTGTTTGGGATGGGTGGGAAGGTGTGTGGAGGACAGGGCCTGATGGGAGATGTAGTCATGGCAAACACTCCTCCTCCCAGCCAGCACAACAAGCCCACCTGGAAGTCTGCTTTCCTGAAAGTTAGTGGAAATGTACTGGCAAGATGGCTGGCACTGGGGACTGCTGTTCAAAGCACAAGGACATGATGGGAGTTGTGGTCAACTCAGACAACAGGCACCAGTGTCAGACATCTTACCAGTTCACTTTCCCTCATTGTCAGGACAACACTCTTCCTGGTGGGCTGGGTGGGCTGGATGGGAAGGTGTGTGTGGGACAAGGTCTGATGGGAGTTGTAGTGACAGCAATGACTCCTCCTCACACGCAGAATAACCAGTTCATCTGGGCCTATGGTTGCCTGACAGTGAAGGGAAATGTACTGCCAGAAATGGCTGACACTAGGGAATGGTGTTTGGAGCACAAGGCCTGGATGGGAGTTGTGGAAAGGCAAACACCAGGCACCAGTGTCAGACATCTTGATAGTCCATTTTCACTCACTGTTAGGTAAACAGAGTTCCTGGTGGGCTGGTTGGGATGGGTGTAAAGAGTGTGTGTAGGATAGAGCCTGATGGGAGTTGCAGTAATAGCAACCACCCCTCCTCCCATCCAGCCCACCTGGAACTATGCTTTCCTGACAGCGAGTGGAAATGTACTGCCAAGATGGCTGGCACTGAGGATTGGTGTCTCACTTAAAGTCAACTCCCAGCAAGGCCTTGGGCTCCAAACACCAGGCACCAGTGTCGGCCATCTTGCCAGTGCATTTCCAATCACTCTCACAAAACCATTCTTCCTGGTGGCCTTGTTGATCAGGGTGGGAAGAGTGTTTGTAGTACAGGGGGTGATGGGAGATGTGGCCATTGCAAATACTCCTCCGCCCACCCAGCACCAAAAGCCTACTTGGAACCATGCTTTCCTGACAGTGAGTGAAAATGTACTGCCAACATGGATGACACTGGGGACTGATGTTTGGAGCACAAGGCCCTGCTGGTAGTTGTGGTAAAGTCAAACACCAGGCACCAGTGTCAGACATCCTGCCAGTACATTTTGAAACACTGTGAGGGAAGCATAGTTCATGCTGGGCTGAGTGGGAAGGTGTATGTAGGACCGGGCCTTATGGGAGTTGTAGCCATTGCAAATACTCCTCCTCCTACCCAGCCCAGCTAACTCCTATGGGCCTATGCCTACCTGACAGTGAGGGGAAGTGGACTAGCAAGATGACTGACACTGGTGCATGGTGTTGAACTTGAAGCCAACTCCTATCAAGGCCCTGTGCTCCAAACACCATGCACCAGTGTCAGCCATCTTGCTGGTCCACTTCCCCTCACTGTCAGGTACCCATAGGCCCAGAGGAGCTGTCTGTGCTGGGTGGGAGGAGGAGTCTTTGCACTGACTCCATCTCCCATCAGACCCTGTCCTACACACACCTTCCCACCCTGCCCAAACAGCAACCCTGAAACTCTGCTTTCCTGACAGTGAGTGGCAATGTACTGCCAAGATGGCTGACACTGGGGACTGGTGTCTGACTTGACCACAACTCGGCATCATGGCCTAGTGCTACAAACACCAGTCCCCAGTGTCAGCCATCTTGCCAGTACATCCCCACTCACTCTCAGGAAAGCAGAGTCCCAGTTAGGCTAGTTGGGATGGATGGGAAGGTGTGTGGAGGACAGAGCCTGATGGGAGATGTAGTCAGGGCAAACACTCCTCCTCCCAATCAGCATAACAAGCACACCACGAACCATGCTTTCCTGACAGTTAGTGGAAATGTACTGCCAAAATGACTGACACTGGGGACTGGTGATTGGAGCACAAGTCCTGGATGGGAGTTGTGGTCAACTCAGATAACAGGCACAAGTGTCAGACATCTTGCCAGGACATTCAAGAAACCATTCTCCATGGTGGCCTTGTTGAGCATGGTGGGATGAGTGTGTGGAGTACAGGGCCTGATGGGAGATGTGGCCATTGCAATACTCCTCCTCCCACCCAGCGCCATAAGGCTACTTGGAACAATGCTTTCCTGACAGTGAGTGAAAATGTACTGCCAAAATGGATGACACTGGGGTCTGGTGTTTGGAGCACAAGGCCATGATGGGAGTTGTGGCCAACTCAGACACCAGGCCCCAGTGTCAGCCATCTTGCAGGTACATTCTCGCTTACTGTCAGGAAAGCAGAGTTCCCAGTAGGCATTTGGTGCTGGGTGGGAAGGTGTGTGTAGGACAGGGCCTGATGGGAGATGGAGTCAGTGCAAACACTCTTCCTCCCAACCAGCACAACCAGGCCACCAGGAACAGTGGTGTCCAGACAATGAGGGGAAGTGTACTGGCAAGATGGCTGTCACCGGTGCCTGGTGTCTGACTTGAACACAACTCCCATCATGGCCTTGTGCTCAAAACAACAGGCAACATTGTCACCCATCTTGGCTGTACATTCCCACTCACTGTCAGATAAGTATAGTTCCTGGTGGGCTGTTTGGGCTGGGTGGGAAGAGTATGTGTATGACAGAGCCTGATGGGAGTTGCAGTAATATCGAACACTCCTCCTTCCACACAGCCCAACAAGATCATCTGGGCCAATGACTACCTGACAGTGAGTGGAGGTGTACGAGCAAGATGGCTGGCACTGGTGACTGCTGTCTGACCTTATCACAACTACCAACTTGGCCCTTGTGCTCCAAACACCAGGCACCAGTGACAACCATCTTGTAAGTACACGTCCCATCATTGTCTGGACAACACTCATCCTGGTGGCCTGGTTGGGCTGGGTGGGAGGAGGAGTTTAAGTTTCACAAATAGACCATCAGCACCCAAACCCCAGCTCATGAAATTAGTTAGCCACAAATTAGCAAAAGAAGAGTTTGAGATTTCACCTAACCATGGAGTCAATTTACACAATACATGATCTGTGTAGGCACAAAGCTAAGCAGTCACACATTTGGCTCCCTACAGGCATTTACTTGACGGTCATGAGATGAGAACAATAAGCACCTCACTCACACCATGACCACAAAAACCCTGGGAAAGCAACAGCCTGTGAGTGTGTAGGCAGCCACACCTATGTGACTGCTGAGACATGGACTAAGCCCAGTACACAGGCATGACAAACTCCAACATTAGGATCTAAAGAGTACATATGTCACTGTCATCCTACAGATGTGGAGCACACTAAGCCACCAGTGTCATCTACAGAGTGTCAGGTACCAGTCAATGTCTTTGGACATGTCATGAGAACTAAACATAACATGCCCATTTATGCACATAGGTGGACATGATCACCAATCAACATCTTATCTAACTTGCATTGTTCTCCAAAAACATAGGCGAACATCGTGGATGAAGGTCGCCAAACTGTCTCCATAAACTAGTCAAGACATTTACATAATGGGTATCATTTGAGGTGCAGTGGATATTCACATTAATGACTGTGTCATTTCCGTACCCACAGGGCAAGCTGGGAACACCGCCGGCCAAATTGATGAAAGCCAGTCCCATACTCCAGCCGAACAGGAGCTCTCCGGCCTGGAAGACTCTCACCCATTCTCAGACGAGGAGGATCAACCTGGCCCATCAGGTTTGGGTCGGCACACAGCACCAACAGCTTCAGCAGGATCCACTGCGACCACTCCCGCCTCAGCTAACAACACCCAGCTAACCCCTACCCTGATGGACATAGCAGCCCGGACAATACCAACGGCACAGCAACACAGAGCACTCTGGAGTTGACTGACAAAAACACCCCCGTCAATGAGGAAGGAGGCTCAGAGTTGACTGTGTCACCACCAACTGTGCATGCTCGTGTGGGTAGGGGTGTTGGGAGGGGCCGTGTGGATCCATGCCGTCAAGCAGCTGGTGCTGCCGGTGATGATCACCCAAAGCTCTCCTGGGTGATCCAGGCCTATGAAGGTTACCAGGGAGAAATTGGCCACTCGGTCACACTGTCCTGTAAGGCAGCAACTAGGCCAAGAGTGTTTTTGGAATGCCATAAAAACGCTTTTGACTGTGATCAACCCTAAGAGGCCAAATGGAGTTATTGACATATACAAGCTGAGACAGTGGAACCCTACAAGAAACTAGCACCTGACCTGCTATCCCTATTTATTATACATGTGTTGGGAAGTACCCAAAACTTGCGTGTGCACACTGTAAGTGCACCCACTGTTACAGTGCAGTCCAATACTGGAATTAACAATGTTTAACATAAGCAAAGAGTGCACCACTAAAGGTAAACAATCACACAGCAAAATATCCAATCCGTGTCCAAAGGTGTTTCTTCAAATTCTTCGTTTATTCAAAAAGTTAAAACAATTCAAGTTGGAATGAACAGCCAACGCGTTTCGTCCAAACAAATGGACTTCTTCAGGGCATCTATGAGGCACTCCTAACATGTAGCGTCAGGGTATCAGTGGTGGTACGCTACATGTTAGGAGTGCCTCATAGATGCCCTGTTCATTCCAACTTGAATTGTTTTAACTTTTTGAATAAATGAAGAATTTGAAGAAACACCTTTGGACACGGATTGGATAATTTGCTGTGTGATTGTTTACCTTTAGTGGTGCACTCTTGCTTATGTTAAACAGGCCAAATGGAGTTGTTTTTTTCCTGTTGGTATTAGCCCTGCATTCAGTGTGTCATGTGCCCCTCAAGGTTAGGTCATAATGGGAGTGTGAGCATTTCAGTTAGATGCCCCTTTCACCAGGAAAATGCTGCATCCAGTCATGGAATATCACAAAATCACAACATTCACAAAAGTGTCTACCCTGCACACTGATTTTTCAAAGGGCACATAGGCGCATCATAACCGATTCGGACACAGCCATAGGCTGTCAGTTGTTATGGTGACAGTCGCGGGTTTCGGATTGTGTCCGCATCACGTGGAAACCGACGTGGGTAGATCCCATTGGTAATGTATCAAAGTCACTCGCGGTCCGATTATATTTTTTTAACTGCACAGTAGGCGTGTCATCTGTAAGTTATAGAATGCATTGGACGGATGTGGAAAATGCGACCGACGCGGATCTATCACTTTGGCCGCATGGACTGAAGACTGCCTATGCGATTTAGATATAATTCTGTCGGTTCCCTAGAGACTTTATTTGCCTGTAATAAACGCTTGATTCACGGACCTCCCCATCTCTCTGCTGCTGTCCACATGCTCAGGGAGCTACAATGGCATGCTCTGGAGGGCGTAGGGTGGCAGCATTCTCAGCTTAGGAAAACCAAATTCTGCTGGACACGCTCCTGCCTTTCTACAGCCAGCTCTATGGCACACCAGAGGAGCAGGTAAGTGATGAACAGACAGCATTATCATTTTACATGTGCATTTTTCATGCACTACTGGCATTAGGAATCCTAGAGACAATCATTCTAAGTGTAATTTTTTACGTTTCAAAGTGTGTATATGACTGTTCTGGGCAAGTACACTGCTGTAGAAGTTTATGTACTGGTGTAAACATCATATCACTGTTCTAATGGGAGAGAGTCATCATTGAACACAGGAGAACTGCACAGAATGCCAATTTGCTACCCTTTTGACATTGTTGACAATCTGACCAAGAGCTATGTGTACCAGTATTTGTCTCTGTACATGTTGCATGTGAAGTCAGGGCCTGTCACCATGTCATCCTTATAGGTCGACTCCCATCAGAAGGCCAAGCTGTGGAGGACCATCGGCCGTAAGGTGTGCTCCATGTGGGTCGCCCATCGGCGCAGTCAATATTGCAGAAAACGGTGGCAGGACCTGAGAGGCTGGACCAAGAAGATTGCAAGAGTCCAGCTGGGCCTGTCACCTCCAGGCAAGAGGGGCACGTGCCGAACCCTGACCCCCCCACATGCTCCGCATCCTAGCGGTGGTCTTCCCTGACCTGGATGGGAAGTTGAGAGGCAGACAGCAGCAAGGAGGGGGGTGAGTATGTGCCTTTTTGCACAACATTTTAACCCATGCATGTTAATGTATCTCAGCCTGCTGGCTCTTTTTCAGGTTGTAAGACACTCAAAACCACTGTGCAGTGTTAAAAGATGCATATGCACAAGTATAAGTTGATGCATGATTATGTTCCTTTATTGTGGAACATGTGAGGATAATATGGTCAGGATATTGTCAATAGTGCCATGCTCACGTAATATGAATGCATTACAACAGCATGTGCTTGCAGATAACCTTCAGGAATGTTGTAATTGCTCCACATGTGTCAGCAGGAGTAATGTCAGCAGGAGTAATGTCTGAACTGTTCTCTGTGTGGTCACACCAACTCTGTGAAGTATGTTGTTTGATCACTCAAGTGTTAAAGGCCATTGTGTATATTCAGGTAGCAGGTGAGGTCTATGTTGCGGCCTTGGTGAGTATTGATAGGTCAGTGTGTCAATGTTAGGTTCCAGCACTGGTGGCCAGTGTCTTTCAATGTATCCCATAGGCTAATTACAGGTTTGCCAACTCCTCTCAACTTTCACACTGGCCTTTAACATGAATGGGTGTAAGATTCCTTCCTCTCCATTCCAAAGAGTGAGTCTGTGTTTCTGACTCTGTAATAGTGGAAAACGCATTCCAATCCGTGGCTTACATAGTAGGTCACTGGTGGAAACAGGGTTTAGATTGTAAGGGATGATGTCAGATACACATCCACAACCGTACCCATGTGTGTAAATGCTATTGACTGGTCATACCTAATGCCTCTTTTATACCATGTGTTGTTTGCATCACTGTTAGATTCAGAAATGTCACATGAGAATCATTTGAAATCAAGTTACCAAAATGAAATGGTAAGCATTAGCATTTAAGCTGTACAAAGTGTGCACAATGGCAAAAAGAAGTGAGGGACATTCAAACTTGGCATTTACAAATGTGGACTTCTGAAGTCTTGAGCAAATGGTTGAAAGTGTTGAATAAGACTTTACAAGTAAGATGTTCAGGACTAATGGTCTGTACAGATGATGCATCCAGACGCCCAGTGGCATAGTAATCCAGATAAAGCATGGTTAAGATGCAGACATTGGGCTTGGCAGTGTGCTGACCTTTGTTTACCTGGTATGCCGGTGAAATGTTTCCAGTGTGGACAACAATCTGATTCATCTTCATGACACTGTGCATAAATGGCACAGGACTGTGGGCCCGATACCTCTCACCCTAGCTATGCCTACTACCTTGGTGTCTCCACGATAAGAGTTAGATGTGTGACATGAGAAACAACTACTTAAGCTACAGGACAGATGAGCACAATCAATATGATCTGTGTGATATGGCCTATGCAATGACTACACCAGGTTGATGTATGACAGGAAAGGTATGTGACCTGTAACACTAGGCCTAATGGTTCCGAAATGGATGAATAGGGATTGCAGAATATATACCATGGCTCAAAACAACTGTGTGACTCACATTCCAATTATAAGATCTAAACTCACTTGCATTAGATGAGACAGGTATGTCATGACACAATGCCACCAGTACCGAAATAGAATAAATCAGCTGGTACCTATTGATGCAGTAGACATTGTGGATCTGGAAATTGTCTTTTGCTACACATAATGTAGCTGACATCATCATGTGTGAGGGTGCATAGGTCCACTTGTGACTAACATGTGGTATTTATGGAACACTATCCAAAAGTTTATACCACAAGACCAATTGATGTAGTTGTGTAATCTTGGAAGAGTAGTGATGAAACCCATGTGCCAAGTACATATGATCGACTCATGTGATTCATTTTACTTCTTGTTCATAGCATCAGAACCGGCCAGCGGAGGAGACAGCGCCATGGGACTTGGGGAAGCAGCTCGCCAGACTGGTTCCAGTGCTGAGTTCGAGCCAGAGGGAACCAGTGGCACGGAGGGTGAGGGGAGCCTCACTGAGGGCACGTTGAACGTTACATCTGTCGGCTCCACGATGAGCTCAAGCTCCAGTGAGGACTCCTATGTGGTGGTGGATGACCCAGAAACTGAATCCACTACATCAGATTCTACCACCACCGCTACCATCTCCACCCTCCAAGCTGCTCCCCAGCCCACTGTCCGTGGGTGTTCCCCTAGAAGGGGAGGCATCTCCTTTGCACCAGGCACCTCACCTCCTGCCCCTGTCTCGCCTGCTGCCCTGAGTGTGGAGGCCATCGACATCCTGAGGCAGATCTCTGTGAGGCAGACAGCAGTGCTGATTGTCCTCCAGGTGCATACCAATCATCTTACACAAATGTTATCATTCCTGGAGGGCATTAACTCAGATATTTCTGCCCTACAGAGATCCAATCAGGCTCTGGCCTCCACATTGACGGCAGCCTTATCCCAGATTCAGATGTCCCACCCCCTCCTGCCTCTTCCTCATCCACAGTCCCAACTACCCTCCCTGACTCAAGCACACGTAAACAGGAGCATGCATCCGCATCAACATCCACATGCAGCACACAAACACACAGACATATGGGCAAACACACATGCACGCACACTCACAAGAAAGACAACACACTCACCACCACAAACATGCCACCAGACACCACACCAGCATCCACAGACATGCCGCAGTCCACACAACCCTCTCCCTCCACAACCCCTACCCTTGCCTCTCCTCATACCCACTCTGCCCAGAAACTCCACCTCTTTGCCCTTCACCTCTTCCCTACCCAAACCTACCAGCCCCCTCCCATAAAGAAGAAATACACCCTCCCACCCCTGCCATTCACCTCAGACCCCCGCCCACCAAAATAACAACTCCCCCAAAGCTTCCCCCACAAGAAAAGCCCCCTCCAAAAAGTCCAAACCCCTCCTGAAACCCAGATTTCTACATCCCAGCCCAGTACTTCCACACCCAAGAAATCCCACCCAAAGAAAGAACCTGCCCTCACTATTCGCTTTCAGACCAGTGCCCATTACAAAATCCCAAAACTCGTGAAGCCCAGACCATCCCCCTCTATCTAGCCCTCCCACTGCAGTTGACCCACCCCCTCCATCTGACCCTCCCACTGCAGTTGACCCACCCCACCCTCCTGATTCCATCCCTCCCAAAACCCAACCCAGTCCTCCTTGGTCGTGTCCCCTTGGTGCCTTGCATGGCCCCTCGATGCCCCCTGTGGGAGGTGTCGCTTTGCAGGAGAAGTGCAGGCAAGTGATGATGGCTAACGACTTTGAGGGCCATTGACAGGACTCATTTGAACTGGCCATTGGCCTTTTTCATTATTTTACAGAACACTTGTTTGCTGAATAAAGCATTTAAATTTTCATTTCATATTTCTGTGTCCCCAAAATGGAGTTGTGGTTAACTGTCATTCATGTGTAACTAGTGATATAACTATACAATGATGTCAGTATGGCATGGGTGGCATTAGGTCCATGGAGTACAAGCACTTGTTCAGTATGTAACCTAGATGTTTTTCTGCCTCCTTGGGCTGGCTGTCAATGTTGACATTGGCTTTGCCTGTGAGTGTGACATGAAGTCACATACCTTTGTTTAGGAAAAACACTTCCACAGTGTTCATGCTTTCAGATGTCAACAGATTGCAAGTGTGGCAAAGTACAACAATTTAGGAGAAGCATGCTGCATATGTTTGTAATGTGCAGAAAGACAACTGTCTCATCAATACACCTGGATACATGTGGACTTGGACTACATGGTAGTGACTTTAGGCACACCAATGTAAACAAAGTAATGGTACAATTGTTGTATGTGACTTGATAGTGGTGGGCCCATGTCTGTGCCGTCTATAGATTTAGTAGACTAGTGGCAATGACAACCTTGCCAAAGGTGGCATGCCACTGCAGGCCAATACCCTTCAAGGCTGTGGACCGATATGATACATTTCCTGTGGCCATGGTGAGTGTAAGCTAGGCATTGTTCTGACAGTGTCCCAACCCTGTTGCCCTCCAAGAATCCACTTTCTGCAGATGTACCTGTTAGGCAAGGTGTATGTGATCTGTATTGTCCAGTGCCTTTAAAATTAGATGTCAGTCATGACATCTTGATTTTGTTTGGGTACATCATGTGGATGGTGTTTGTGTGTCCAGGACATATCTCTGTGAGTTACAGTGTTTTACTGTCTTTACAGGGACACAATTGTTGTATGTGTTAGTTGGATGTGTACACAGCATATGGTACATGAATGGTTGTCATACAATTAGAATGCCAGTGATGACATGCTGTGATTGTAGAGTTGTACAGTACATAGCAATGTAATGTACATATCATTGTGGCCTCATGCCACAGTTGGAGTTTGAGAGTCTGGCTATTTCCCAAACCTGGCAAATGGACTTCGGCCACTTCATTCTCATGTGATGTTCAATTTGATTCTGTATTTGGGCACACATAGCCATGCGTTTGCTCCTACAGCCACAAATTTGATGCACCGGGCCAGAGTATGGTAAGCAGAGGGATGGAGATGTATGGTCTATACCAGTCTGATGTCATTAGCAGTATGTTCTCCAAGATTTGCAAAGAGTATTTCTGTCATAAGTGAATTTGAGTGTGCCTACATTGCCAGAGAGGATGTGTGACAAGCTAACTGTGATCAAGACACAATGCGTGGTACTTTTGTCTGGTAGTTTTCTTGTTTATACTACTTGTTTTTTGCATTGTGACAAGCTTCCTGCTGTTCCTTTGATGAAACCTATTGTGTATTCTGGTTTGACAAGTGGTTGTTTGTGTGTCGTCATAGGGATGTGTATAATGAGTATGTGTCTACCTTTTCCACACAACTGAGCAACTTGCTAGTGCATTTCACATATGGGCACTATTTCAAAATGTTGTCATTTCAGGCATATGATGATTCTGAGATGGGATATGACACAGCTAACATTGTACCTAAGATATTAGACAGTTTGAATCTGCCAAAGGCTGTGAGAGATAAATCATTTAGGTGACACACATGTGACCTAGCTACATATCAATTAGGATTTGTCACAATACTGTCAGAAGTAGATTGTGCTTGTTGTGTCCAAAATATTTCATCTACTTCTTCAGGGACAATGCTGGGTGCTGCATGACCTTTGTGTGTCATTTATGTTTCAGACATTTAGGCAAACTCTATTCATTTCAAAGGATATATTTTTCTTTACATCAAATTGATCTGTTGGTAATGCTAGGCTATGTCAAGTCCTGTTAGTACATTCTTAGTGAACGGCATTTGTCTGTGCTTGGTCATCCAATGCCCCTTCTAGCCCCCTCATGTGACACAGCTGAAGGTATACCTATTCAGCATGACAATGCCCGGCAACAATCTCCTTCTTGGCTCAGTTCATGCAAGCAGTCTGAACCTCAGTTGTTGGTAACAGGAGTGGCGTTGAGTGGATTTAGTTCAGGGTGGATGCTGTGTGTCAGTCCGGGCTTACACTGCCCATGGACAGCTGCCCAGGGACTCACAAATGCTAATGACTACAGAGCCCAGCTACAGAGCACTGACTTTAGTGTGCTGTCACTGTTACAAGCTACAGGTGGACAGACCCCTCCCTTGGGTTTACATCCATAGGGCATCAGGGTGATGCTCAATCAACGCACAACACCCCTCACCTGGGACTCTTAGGAATGGACTGAGATGTCAATGTGTTAGGCACAAACAGCCCTTCAGTTTACAGACTGGAAAGAAAACGTTCTATCTGAGTCTCTTTTCATGCCACACTTGACTTGCTCTCACCTCTCAGTCAGCGTACACAATGCATCGGCATCTTTACGGCATGTGGCCAGATCTCTTGATGTTGCTATGGATGTGACCGCAACCTGCCCCTGCCT
Source organism: Calotriton arnoldi (assembly GCA_963921515.1). Lineage (NCBI taxonomy): Eukaryota > Metazoa > Chordata > Amphibia > Caudata > Salamandridae > Calotriton > Calotriton arnoldi. The sequence continues at coordinate 1,286,857 of CAWUFW010002726.1, forward strand.
GGATGAACATCGAGGAATCCTATAGTACGCCCACACAACTGAAATCTGACAGCCATCATGGCATCGTAGCACAATGGGCACTGCTCAACAGGAATGAGGGCCGAGTGAGAAGAGCAGAGAATGGATGAGATTTTTGGATGTTTGCACACCTTACCACTGAAAAATGTTTTGTCTATACAAGCTAGGACTATCCAATTTTACCCATATATCATTTATAGTAGAGCATATGATATGTGTGTATGTTGTCATTTGTATATAGAAGACAATTTTTTTGTTTGATCTGTTTATTAAAGATTTTGTTGTTATGAACATATACAGGATAAAGTACATCATTGTATAAAACACCATACAAAGCTAGTAGAGAAAAAAGAATCAAGTCTAAATCACAAATTAGCCATACACTGGCATCATTACATTTGTCAATTTTGCATGTCTGAGATTAACATATGGCATTTCCCAATAATCATATAACCTCCACCCGCCGATCCGAATGCTGCGTCATCACATTGTGATACAATAAAAAACTGTATCTGAACAATACTTGTCAATCACAAATGTAAGGCACTTATGGCTTCACTCCGCCATTTCACTTTAATCTGTTCAGAAAGCCAAACAATTTTAGAAAACAAACCCCTAACATGGGAGGAACTGCCGGAAAAGGGGGCGGGAAGGGAACTAGGGGCCGCAAAGAGGTGTGGGAGGAAATACAGATCCCTGTGAATCCGAAGGGGGATCCCATCAACTATCCTATAGATGCACATCTAGATTGTTAGGAGAGATGACCATCCAGTGTGGGGTGAGAGGGACTCAGTCCGCGCAGCAATTCGAAACTCAGGTCACAGACCCACCCAGGGATAACGCTCTATGTGTCCAATGTGGGGACATCTGTTTGGTCATCCGGCAGCAACAGCCCTTGTAACACACAGAACATGGTATTCCATGCAGTGGAAATAGGGAATTTACGCAGTCCCATCGTGTCTTCCCGAACCAATGAAACCGCTTCCGCTTTCACCCAGTTCAACATTGAGAGAAACCAGGCTTTAGTCGGCGGGGATTCTGCCACCTTCCAACAGCGGGTGATCAATCGCTTGGCCACCATAAAACCCAGATCCAGAAACCGGGTGGATGCTTTGTGCTTTTTGTTTCTGGGAAAGACGCCAGTGATGCATGTCTCGCATGTATTTGGCACTTCCCTATCCGTACACATGGCCAACGCTCCAAACACCCCTTCCCAGTAAGCAGGCAAAGCGGGGCAGGCCCAGAGCATGTGCAGGAGGTCCGCATCCACCATCTTGCAGCATGGGCAACACGCATCTTGTCTATGGAAATATCGATTAATCTTGTCCAGAGAGAGATAAGCCCTATGGACAATGTAAAAGTGGATCAATCGAAAACGAGCATTTCTGGGGACCTGCTTGGGGATTTCCAGGACCATAGACCATTCTTTTTCCGAATAGGGCCTCCTCGGTCAATCTCCCACTTAGCTCTCAACGGCGTTAAGTCCGCCAGAGTATGTTCCCTAATGACTCTGTAAACCATTTCACCAGGTGGTGCCCCTTACCCAAAACTTGCACATATTGCACCATAAGATGCGTCGGAAGTTCCTGCGTAACGTCGCCCCACCAGCGCCTCATCGCGGTAGTCCAGGAGGCATGATTTAGAAATTGGCCCGGGGAAACCCCATCTTCATCCATAATAGGTAGGAAGGTCCGCAATTCGCCCTCTCCGTAGAGATCCCCCAGAGTGGTGATGCCTGCTCCCTCCCAGTCGGTCAAATCAGTGCAGCGCACGCTTCCCTGCACGGTCGGCAGACCTAATAAAGGCACTGCTGGCACATACGGTGTAACATGTCTGGTAAGACGCATCACCGTGCGAAAACACTTTCGTGCCGCCGGGACTAGCAAAGGGAAAGGCTCATTCGATCTATTACAGGGGTAGAATATGGAAAGAATCCTGTCCAAAGAGTACGGGGGGTCACGCTCCGCTGAGTCCGATAGATGTAATTCCGCCACCCACAGGATCTGCGACGCCAGAAAATAATGCTCCAGGTTGGGTAGAGCCAGCCCCCCTTGAGCGAGGTAGGTACAACTTCACCAACGCCACCCTGCACTGCGAATTATTCCAAACAAAATCACGGACGATCTTCTCCAGAGAGCGGAAAAAGGACACAGGTAGGTGGAGCGGCAAATTAGCAAAATAATAAAGGAGAAGTGGCAGCATGACCATTTTTATTAACTCCACTCTACCGATGACCGAAAGATTAAGTGTTTTCCAGAATGCAATCTGGGATTTTAACGCTGTGACCGCCCTCTTGATGTTGCCGTCTAGAAGATCTTGATCACTATGGTAGATACGAATCCCCAGATATCTAAACGCCACTGGTTGCCATTGCACTATCGTCCCGTCCACCTCCCAACTTGGATCTTCCGTAGCAGGTTGGAAAAGATACAGACACGACTTACCCCAGTGTACCCTCAGCCCAGACAGGGAGGCGAAAGACTGCAATATTGCAAGAATGACTTGGGGGATCGCAAGAATGTCCATGACATATAACAGAATGTCATCTGCTTAAAGTGAAATTGCATGGATACCGTCCCCAAGACGTATCCCCCATTCCGACGCCGAGGCGCGTAGCGCCATTGCTAGCGGTTCGATCTCCAGAGCGAAAATTAAAGGGTGAGGGGACACCCTTGACGGGTTCCCCGTTCTATCAGCATAGGGTCAGAGAAGAGAGTACCTGACCGCAGCCGAACCATGGGAGCCCCGTATAATAGCTTGATAAGACTCAAAAAGTAAGTTCCAAACCCGAAACGGCAGAGCACTGCAAACATGAAAGGCCATTCGACCGTGTCGAAGGGCTTTTCCAAGTCCAATACAACACAGCTGGCCATTGGCCAGTCCTTTGTAGCACAACGCATCACCCTGAACAGCCGCCGTATATTAAGTGACGTGTTGCGGGCCGGTACGAACCCATTTTGGTCTTGATGAACCCATGGAGGGATCAATGGTCCTAATCTATTAGCCAGAACGCCTGCTAGGATCTTGTAATCCCCATTCAGGAGCGCCAAGGGCCGATAAGCCCCCATGGAGGTGGGGTCCCTGCCTGGCTTAGGGAGCGTGATCAATGTAGCTTCTGTCATCGAGGCCGGGAGGGAAAGAGCTTCGAGCGCCTCTGTGTAGACTTTAAGCAGCTGTGGACTGAGAAAGTCTGCGCACGACTTATAGAATTCATGTGGAAAGCCGTCGGGCCAGGGACCTTCCCCGACGGTAACGCCCTAATCGTGCCTCGAACCTCCTCTAGCGTGAGTGGAGCCTCTAATTCCATCCGCTGCTCGCCCGACAGAACTGGGAACGAAAGGCCGTCTAAAATCTGATTTATCACCCCTCTGAGGCCTGTTGGCCCGCTTTATACACAGTTGTGCGAAATGTGCAGACAGTTCACCATGGATCTCCAACTGTGTGTACCGAAGATCCCCGCCTGGGGAGCGAAGAGCCGTGATTAACCCCCAGATTGTTCCTGACAGATCAACCACGCGAGAAGGGATCCCGAGCGATCCGCCTTAGCGTGCACCGACGCGGAGTGCGCAGCAAAATTGAGACAGCGCTGTCGGTCCAGGAGCTTCACATGTTTCTTGCGCGCTTCCTCCAGGTCAGCCAATCCCCAGCATCAACCACCGCCCTATTTTCTAACGGCAGCAGACGTCGCTCAACTTCAAGCAATTCCGATGGCACCTGTTGTCGCAGCCCGCAACCCAGCCCTAAACATTTCCCTCTCAGGGTGACTCTCATAGCCGCCCATTCCACCATCATGGAGGAGGCAGTGCCCGCATTATGTGTAAAGTATTCCCCGATAGCCTCACTGATTGACTCCCGAAACACCTCGTCCTCAAGCAAAGCCAGCTGCAGTCTCCATAAGGGGATTCCCGGGATCCCGCCCTCCCAGGCAAACACCACACAGTGAGAATTATGGTCGGAGTGTGTGCGTCCCCAGTATTCCGAGTTCGAGATATATGGAAGAAGGCAGGTGGACCCAAAGAACCTATCGAGCCGAACGTGTAGGTTATGAGGTGCAGAGAAAAATGAGTACACTCTTGCCCCCGGGTGATGATGTCTCCAAACATCTACCAGTCCCCAGCCCTGTGCCCACCCATTCAGTACCACAGAATTGTCCGAGGCAGCCGTGCCCCGAAGCGCAGGAAAGGATCTATCGGTCCCCACATCTAGAACACTGTTAAAATCACCCCCCAGCAGTCACGGGATCCCACACCACCTCCCCAAAGCAAGAGATAGCTGACCGAAGAATTGACCCTGATCCACATTCGGTGCATACACATTACCCAGTAATACATGGCGTCCATCCAATTTACCTTTTGCCAGCACATACCGGCCCTCCTGATCCGTGAGAACCTCATCCAGAGCAAAGGGCGTCCCAGGCCGTACCCAGATAAGAGCCTCCTAGCGTACAGGGAATAATCTGTGGCATATATTTTGCCTCTCCATCTGCGCTATAGTTGGGAAACCTCTAAAGCATTATGGTGCATCTCCTGCAGCATCGCTACCTGCACTTTATGACATTTTAAATAAGAGTACACTGCGTATCTACGGGAAGGTGTACGGAGACCCCAAACATTCCAGGTAAGTATCATGTGACTCATACTAGAGTTAAAGAAGGCATACCCCAGTGGCCAGTGGCTCCCTTACCCGGGCCCCAGTAATAAGCAGTCGGATATGCATCCCAACAGTTCCAAGTGTCCACCCACACGCTCCCGCAGCCAAAGGGAAATGGGAAAAACTAACTAGGAAAAGAAAGAACCATATAAGGGCAACCCCCAAAACAGAGGGGTGTCGTCCAAACACATCGTACAGCAACCCAGCCACACATCCTACCAGCCCTGAAAAGATGGGGAAAACAGGGGGTTGTGTAACCATACAGGGTATACCCTCCAAGTCCCCCTTAAGCCGCTAACATGACATTGCCAAACCTGAAATAATTTTTTTTTTAAATCTCCCCCGCACCAGTGACCCCCCCAGGACGCAAAGGCACCCTCAGTACATCAGCCCCCTCCAACCTGAGACATTATGGGACACATGAATTAGGAATAACCAGAAACCCATACAGCAGCAGGAGCTCAGCACTCAGAATCACACTTCTATAGCCAGCATGCTCATACAATACCATCCGCCGTCTGGGGTGTAACGTTTGGCATTCTCATAGACGCCTTATCAGATGAGTCCGCTTTCGAGGAGCCCCCCTCCCCCGACGAATGAAAGGAAGTGTCCGCTTTATCCTCCAGTGTCGCTGCCTCCGCCATATGTTCCGCAATGCGGACCACTTCCTGTCGCTCCTTACGGATCTGGTCCGGACCTGGCATCGCCACCGACCCGAGGAACCGCCTACCAGGCCACCGTCGTTAGGGTCCTTTACCACCAGCTTCCCCAGTCCATGTCGCAGCAGTGCCCGCAGGCCTTGGACCAGAATACCGGCCCGACGTCTCTAGCCAGTCCCAAACATCCTGGGGCGTATCGAAGAATCTAGATTTCCCATCCGAAACAACTCGGAGCCGGGCCGGGAACATCAGGGAATAAGAATGATCCCCACTGGCGCTGAACCTTCATAGTATAGTCTGGGAAGAACAGCACCTTGGCATTCTTGTATTGGATGTCATCCAATTTCCTGGTCTCCCAGAGGATCACATCCCGATCCCTAAAATGCAGGAGTCTGAAGATGAGCGGGCGCGCTCTGTCACCGGGGCCCGGCTTCCTGCCCAGAACCCTGTGGGCCCGCTCTATGGTGAAGAATGGGGAAAATACAGAGCTTGGCAGAATAGTCTTAAGCCATGTTTCTAGAAAGGTGGCTGCGTTCTGGCCCTCTGCACCTTCCGGCAGCCCAATCAGCCGTACATTGTTCCGCTGCAAGTGGCCTTCTGCATCCTCAACGCGGTCCTCTAGGTACCTAATCCGGGCTTCATGGGCGTTCTGCTGCTTCTCCTGAAACTCCGTGGCTGGCTTCAATTCAGCGATCTCTTGTTCCACGGCAATGACCCGGTCCTTCAGATTCTGATGATCTGCATGTAGCAAGTTGAGATCCAGCACCACCTTATCTAACTTGGCTTCCATGGATGCGCTGGTTCGTTCAATGGCCTGTAAAATGGCGTCCAGTCGATCATCCGAAGCCGTTCGCTCCCTCGCCGGCTGCTGCAGGTCAGCATCACTAGCACTTGGTGCCTGCGAGGAGGCCCTCGACCTGGTCCCCCTGGTGCGCCCCATCAATGTGTATATTCCGAGCACAGTCTGCAAAGTAACCAGATTATCCCGCCGGGCACCGCACAGCGTCCCTTAGATCAGCGCTAGGCCGCACCGACTGCAGTTGTAGACCACAGCCCGCTGCATCACACACGTGGTACCTTGTTCAGCGCCCTCCTCAGTGGTGCCACCGCTTCCGGGTGTGGGGCTATCTGTACTGTTACATAGGGTGGCCCACACGATCATTCATCAGAGGCCCCCTCTGCCTCTATGTCGCACTCTGTGGCAGCTCAGTTCTTCCTCTGCGAAGGCCTCCTCAGGGCAGCCACAGACACCTCCTCACCATCTAATTGGGGGCCCCCCTCCTCTTCTGCAGAAATCGCGCACCATCAGCGCTGTCTGCGGTCCAGCTGCAGGCACCCCCACGCCGTCTATTGTTAATGTGTAGGGGGTCAGTGCCCTTCCACCAGCGGCCACAACTCTGGAGCGGGCACTGTCCCTCAAATCCCAGCAGGCTAGGCCCCCACACGGCTCTCCGTGGCTAGGAATCAAGTGGCTCCTCACTCGCGCCGTCGCACCCCCGGACTCGTGGGTTCACAGCGTGCACCAAAGTCTTCGGCCAAAGTATGAGGTCCAGGCCCAGGTGCGTAATGCGGTCGATGTGATGCAGCCCCTCCCCCGCTCACCTGTGCTCCTCTGGCTGCTGTCGGGTCTCCAACTTCCCCAGCGCCGGCTACGGGACTCTTCTCATGCCCCGAAGGGTGGCTCTGTCCCTCTCCAGCTCACGCCACACCCCGGCCGGGGCGCTACGCTGTCCCTTCGCAAGGCCAAAGACTAGGCCCAGTTACCGATGCTTCGCCCTGCCGAAGATAGCCACGAAGACTGCGAGGCTCTCCGGGGCTCCTCCGCAGTTCGTCTCTCTTGCTCTCCGGGGCGCTCTTCCGTCTCCGCCGTCCTCCCGGGGACTCACCGGTGCTGAGTCACCTTCCTGCGATAGCGGATGCCAGCTATCCCAGATAAATGTGCCAGATTACGGGGACAAGCGACGGAGCGTTCTCAGACCCCGTCCGCCATGCTGCCCCTGCTGGCCACGCCCCCCTTGTATATAGAAGACAATGAGTACTTTTGAGCTATTCTTGATGCTGGTCAACATCACACAGAGATGAATTGGAGGGCATTTATGTCTAGTGGATTGCCCTGTGCTACATGTGGTAAGCCAAGTGGACTGTGAGTGCACAGATGTCTTGTGGGCCCGTCTGCTATGCAGGTGCCACAGGAGCCAGTGTTACACCCATGTGAGAAATTTACAGACAGGGGAGGAGGTGGATGTTGGGATGTGAGGCATAGCTGCACGTGTGTCTTGCAAGTTAGCAGTTTCATGGACTGAGCTTGCTGAACAAGGGTAGAGGTGAGAGAGACTTGTGTTCCCATTTTGGAATTGGAGTTGAGAGTCAGACATAATAGGGGCAGAACAAGTGAGGCATTTTATGAGAATGGAAGGGAGGAGTTATGGTCTATTGCAGTTCTTGTATAGGATACATGATTTTTACTCATTATTTCAAGATGTACTCAGGAAAATGCTGGGGTGTGTGAATCAGTGTAGGACTTTGTAAACGTGGTTGAAACCTGGGTGAGATATGCTAGAAATAGATAGATGTGATTGAGGTTGAACCAGCTAGACAAGGTTAGAGGCTGCCAGGAGATGAGAGCTGTAATCTATGTGACTATGGTGAGAGATGACTGTGATAGGGCAGTGTCATTGATTAAGGTATTTGTTACTGTGCAGAAGTCAATGGGGGTATGGAGCATGGAACTGAGATGTGGATGTGACAGAGCCCCAATGACACAAGGTTAAAGTCTTTAGGTGAAAGGAAGTGGATAGGTGAATATCAAGGGTGAACACCAGTTGTGTAAGTTAGTGTGCTGGATGGGGAGATGGGAGGTGTTGGCCAGTAGATGGATGTTGTGTTAGATTCTGTGGATGCACTATTTTGTCAAATAACTATCATTTGACCGTAAGCAGAGTAGGGTTAGTGAATGGTGAGAGGCAAATGAAGGAGGATAGATTCATTGAACAATGTAAGTGTCTGGATGAGAGATGTGTTGAGGCGTTATGTGTGAATGTCAGAGTTGGATGTGATGCTGCACTTTGTGAGAAAAGTGCAGTCAAAACCATTATTGGAGGTCCAAATGGAGATGATATGTGTACATTTGACATGATACGCTTATCGTATGCTGAGGAGGTGATGAGTACAGTACATCGTGTACATAGCATGAATGGGAGAGGTGTTGTGTACATAGCGATGAAGAGTGGTGCTGGGAATGTAGGTGTGGATGTAAGGGGTGCAGCACCAGATTATGAAAGTGAGAGTCTCGGGGAAGAGTTAGAGTATAAGGGTGGAGCTTGGAGTAAAGTTATGGTTTTGAGGATGTCAGCAGCAGAGGGTGATTGTGAAGGACTTGTGTATGATGGATAGGTTGAGAGATGAGCGTGTACTTTGAGGTGGATGTGAGAGGGGTCAGACCAGCACAAGTAGAGATTACGCAGGCCAAGAGGAAATTTTGAAATGTGGGCATGGAGAGGATAGGTGGATGTGAGTATGCCCAAATATTGGCCATATGAAAGTTTAGGAGGTAGTATGTGTCTGCTGAATCTTGCCGTCTGCCACAGATTGTCCATGACAGATTGTTGACATGTCCACTAGGAGAACACTGGCATATGCAATACTTATTGGCATCAGAGGACACGTTCCCTCCAGCTATCCTTGCCTTGCCTGAGTTGTGGGTGGGCATAACTGCCAAGGTACCCTTTGTAGGTTGATGTTGTCACTGATTGTTCCGTTTTCACCTTGGATACTGCCCTGGGATGGAGTTGTTGTGGCTTCATGTTTACTTTCATGGTGCAGAACCATTGAATGGCAGTCCATTGATTGGAGGGCCATAGCCCCCCCCAAGGGAATACTCAAGGATGTGTGTTGGTGGGCCACCAGGGTGCAGACTGCTCCTGAAACATCTACCCTCACTTCCAAGTACACTACACACACATGGGTATTCATGGCATTCTGACTTTGAATGACAGAGGTATGGGGACACCTAGGGAGATACATATATTGTGATGTTATCTCTGTATGTGCTGGGATGAAAACATTACACTGTTACAAGAGACACATGTGACACCGGAATATTAAACACAGTTCCAGAAGTGATGGCATGGCCAATATTTTTGCCTCCTCTACTCTGGTTTGGCAAGGGTAGCCCTTGTGTGGGTCCATATGGGGGTCCAATTTAGCCCATTATACACTGCAATGTAGCCTGAGGGAAATATGTCTTTGTAGAGGGTCTACTTGATGTTTTAAAAGATTGGGGGGCAGTGTTTCTGTGCCAAATGTGGACAAATCAGACTTCATTCTGCACCTATCCCTCATCCTCACAAGTGTATCCATATCCCCAGGCTTAAGGATGGCAATGCCAATTGTGTCCAAAAGCCACAGATAAACTGCCCACCCCCCTGGCATCCTCTCCAGTGCTGGCAGCGTGCCTTACACAATGGTCTGTGCACTGATCCCTCCGACACTGTTGGTGGATCGCACGTCCTACGACTCATGAGTACTCCTACTACTCTGCAGTACACAATCTGCACATTCTGAATGGAATTAGTTGTTAGCAGCTCACACTACAGCCTGAGGAGCAAGATGCTGAATATCTGCGAAGAACATTCTCAGAACATAACCCAATTCATATACACATTGGGTGTAGTGTGCAGCGCCAACCAGTCCGCACTTGGTGACTGCATCCTACATTGTTTTTGACCCGTGCATTTGGCATATTACTGATGGATTCTGTCTCATAATATTACACTGACAACTTGGACTCAATCACTTCAAGGTTGTTAGAGTGTGAAGCACTGAAAGCATTACTGAGTGGCGTATGCTTGCGGCTTGGTGGTGTCTAGGGCCAATATCCAAAGGTCTTGGCTGTTAACAGAAGCACCACTAGGTCAGCAATAGACTGCGGTCCCGGTGCAGGCTGTGATGCTACCCACACTGACAAATGCTCAGACACACCACACCCATCTAATTATGCAACTGAGTTGCTTTTACTTAGCAACATGACAAGCTGGAATGCACACGGAGGGGGATTAGTCAGGGCAACTCCTGTCCTGCCTTCTCTGTTGCTAAACAACAACCCAGCAGATGTTGATGATTAGGGATAACCTTGCCCAGATCCACAATAGTCAGGCAGCCATCCATGAATCCTTCCGGGTGAATTGTTGTGGCCTAGACAGTCCTCCCTAGTCTGAACGCAAGGTTGATGTTTCATAATTCCTGACTGGATTGGGTCTACCTGTACTTGATCTGGCAGCATGAGCAGTGATCAACAACCCGTTGGCTGGTACAAGAGATACCCAGAGTGATTATGCACACTGTCACATTGACAACTCATGCGTTGGACAGCCTCCTGCCCAGTCTTGACAAGGCCTATGAGTTTGTACTTGCCCACAGGTGACTGTAGCTCTCTCTGGCCACCTTGAGTGATTGGAGACACCCACAATCCATGCAGAGATATTTTTGTATTCATAGTTAAAACCCAACAGTGACCTAGCAGTACTGCCGTCCTAAAAAGAAACATTGTCCATGCTTGCAAGGAAGTCTTAATCCTTAGTACAGTAGTGGAGCATCACCTGCTGGTACACATACAACATCTGGAGCATGATGTCCAAAAGCTTTCTTTCCCTGATGGATCCACAATGCTTGACATTCATTTTCAAAATGGTGTGCTGTAGCTGGTCCAGGGGAGGTGTCCCTATGTAGCCTGCTTAGTGCTGGAATTGGTGAAGGCATTCAATGTTGTTCATTGTGTATACATGTTTACCACTCTGTCAAAAGTGGACATTGCAGGACAGTTGCAACAACACATATGTCTTTTTCACACCAGGCCAACTGTCCAAGTCAAGTTTTTTAATAGATATGTCACCCTCTTTTAGATTGTGCATGGTGTCCCCTTTTCACACTACTCTTTGCCCTGACAATGTAGCCGGTAGCAGAGCAACTTTTTCAGGGGTGTTAAGCATGGTGAGTTCCACTATGCGATGAGGTACATGTAGTATCCATTGATGCAGACGACATGCTGCTTGATATTCAGTCTATCTGCAGGGACATTCCAGATATTTCTGTGAGGCTATCAGATTTGCAGAGTGTGTGGAGTTTGGATGTAAACTGGGACAAGTGTTGTGTTTTTGCCCTCTGTGTGGAGTATCCACCACAGAGGTGATGGCAGGTGAGTAGAGGGTGATGCGTGAGCTTCATTTGTTTTGGTACTTAGGTATCTGTAACTGTCATGATGCAAACTATCTCATTGTGTAAATCTTAGCAGGGCCATATCCACCTTACTTCTACAAATGGATTTTTGTATCACTCTCCCAGTTACAGGCCAAGGATGTATTTCACTATCTAAGATGTTCATACTCCCATGCATCTTGTATTTTTGCCATCACTTAGCAGTGGCTGTGCCTTGTGCCACCTCCAGGGAATTTGACACCATGCTGCGAGGGTTGATCTGCAATAGTCGCATGGTAAGTGTGGCTCTGCAGAGGCCGCATCTGCCTGAGTGACAGCTGTCCAGGCTAGGCATTTTTTTATGGAATGTTATGTTCCAGGACCGCTACAATGGCCGGTGCTATGTTTGGCTGGGAGGCAGTTGTACAAAGTCGGCATGTTTCCAACATGCAGAGCACAGGAGATTGCGGGATCAATGTTGCTCCCTGGAGCGCCGCTCTCCTGTGGAGCTGACACCTGGTGAAAGTGGGTTTTTGAGCTAAAATGGCCTGTGACTACTGATGGACATGAGCCTGTACTCTCCATCTGTTATTCTGCATGTCCTAGCACTTTTCCATAGAAGCATTGCTGTAAAGGACTGACAGCATGGACAGACACAGGATTGGGCTCACTGTGGGACCTATTCAGGGTCTGAAAGCACATTACCTTTGTCCAGTTGCAGGAAGATTCAGACATTCCAGGAACACATTTCTTGGCACGTGGCACAATGATAGGTGAGATGTGACACCTGTGGAGAGTCACAGACACTGAAGCAGCGGAAACCCCCTACCCCACGCCCTGCATGACATGGGTGGAGTTCAGAGACAGGTGACCTTATTTGCTGATGTGTTTGCACACATAAAGAATGACCCACTGTCACCTGCTCACTGGCTATGTGACACTGATATTTTACGAGCACTTCACGGCAGAGAAGTTGGAATACACTGGACACTACTGATGTACAGTATCTCGTGATGCCAAACTCCAGTCCATTCAATTTGACATCTGGCACAGGGCATGTCTCACCTCAGCTGTCTGACCCAGAATGTTTGTGTCCTACCCTTCGTGCACACAATGCAATGCACCTATTTGTGATTTGATACCTATGTTCTGGACATGGCTGTGTGCTACAAAACTGTGTTGCAGAGTTACAGATGTACTTGGCCCAGTGAGGGGTTGGTTCAACCTCCTTCCATTGGAGGGGATGCAGAGAGGGATATTCCTGCAGATTACGTTTTTAAAGGTATCCAATGAAAGTACGGATTTGTAAATGCTCATCACACGCCAGGCCATTTGCATACATTGTTAGGCCACTCCAGTCCCAACATGAAACACTTGGACGCAGCAAATCACAAATGGGGTAGGACTGAGGCTACTGCGCAGCACAGGGAGTAAGTTGTGTGCCTCCACAGGATTGCAATAGCTAAGCTGTAGGACAACTTGTCACAGGACTTACAGGATGCACAGGAAGAGCCACTGGATGTGTGTAGACCTTTGTAGGGTGAGGGTCACAGACATGTGGTCATGGACCTATCAAAGGTGGTCCAGACATGGCTAGGTGAGGCAGCTGCTCTGTCATGTGAGGCAGATTGGCTGCATGACATTTCCTCCTTTGGTGTCGTGTGGGTGTGTCTTTTGAATTTCACATATGCTACAATGTCAACTGTTGACAATGGCTATTGTACTAGAAGCCACGGTCTCACCCCCCCATGTGTGGACTGTAAGGTATGTGGTTTGCTGACCTTCTAAATGCCCATGATCCCTCTGTGCTCATCTATCTTGTTATGGTTATCATGTTGTTCAATTTTGTACCATATGCTCCTGTTGTGGTATGCTTGACTCAATGATGAATGTTTGTTATGCCCATATGACAAGATCTGCATTGCCTGCTTAACGAAAGATGATTTACATCCATCCCAATTTGTGCCCAAGACATGATGATGAACTGATAGTAAGGGATTTGTTTGGATGTTGAAATGTCTTGTGACTTGTGTGCAGGTACATGCATTGCTCCATATACCAGCAAATACAATTCTCTGTCTCTTTCTTTTGTATGTGAGAAATTGTCTTAGTTTTGAGATGTGTGTCTTTCTCACCAAGGTTTGTGATAATGAACCATCCTTTATGTACCTGCAGATTTGAGGCCTGGTCTGTGTGGACTGTTATCACCTATGACCTTTTTGAGTGCTATGACTCTAAGTGGGACATATTGATACCATGTCCTGACTGTACAGGTAGGTATCCTATCTCATGCCCTGCTGGCTGGCCTCAGTGAACAGTGGTGGAGGAATAGCATGGGTCCACCAGGGGTGTGTAAAACTGGCCTGGCAAAGCATAGGGGGCCCCAAGATCATTGTGTCCCAATGTATTTGGTTGCGGTTTGCATGCAGGCAGACCTGGGTGCATGCTAGGGATTGTATGTAAGGGATTCATCTATTTGAGTCCTGCTCTGGATCTGTGCTAGATCCTTCACATGTTGTTATTCCTGACACATCCAACATCCCATTCTATTTGTGACTCCCTATGATGACCCGGCTTAGTGCCATGCGGTGAGGCTGTGATAATGGTGAATGGAGGTTTTGGTGGATGCCTGTTCCAACTCTGCTGTACTCATCAGGACATAGGATGTATGACTGCGCAATTGGGCTGATGAGGGAGTGGCAGGCCAGGTTGGACTGTAGTAGTCAATTTGGTGTTTTGCGTCATGTATTGATCTGTCAACAATTGGTGCATCAGGTAAAGTGAGGTGTGAGATTGTAAACAAGTGAGACCTAGGTTTTCCATCTAATTGGGTGGATGTACTGTATTGCTAATTGGTAGTTCAGCCATATATTTTAACATCATTTACCTGTGTGGTTTATACATGTTGTTGGTTAATTTCAAGCTATCCAGAGTAGATGATGTGCTTCTTGCTATGGTATTTGGGAAATGGCAAGGTAAATATGGTTTATGATGTCACTTCCTGCAATATGACTTCCTATGACAAGAGATGTTGTGGTCTTTATATGTGTTTCAGAAATTTGGGTTCTGACCGGGGAAATAATACATGTGGGTGCGGGCATGGTGCCAGTGCATATGTCTCTGTGGACATACTTTTGTGAGTGGATTGAAGTTCTGTTGATCTGTGATGTTTTGTTGTGTGCTGTGGTGTACTCATGCATTCATTTCGTTATACATACATATCTGTTTCTATGTGCATTACTGTTCCAACGTAAAATTTGTGTTTCTCCCAGTATTTGGCAGTCTGACTGTAGATACCCGATGATGACATTCCCTCATTTGCCATGCACAACATGCTACGGAACTCTTTCTACTGTATTGACTTTCGCAGGGTAGTTACGTTAATATGCAGCGGTAGGTGTCTAACTTACCGGCGACGACGACCATGTCAGTTCGGGTTGTAATATTCATTGTAGATGTATAGTAAAGGGTTGACATGCGCAATGGACTCCATACCTGCGCAGCAGAGGTCACAGGAGGCGTGTTGTGACGAGATTCGGAGTTGAAATACTCCCCTTCCGTCTGCACTGCCGAGGTGGTTGGCCCGACAGATTCGGCGTGTCGGAAATACGCATCGTAAAGGGGCAGGCAGTTTCGGGCTCGGAAGTCGCTCCGAACCGCTCCATTCGCCATTTCTGATGGCTTTGCGGTCTGGATTTCCAGTCGGAATTGGAGAAACCGAGTCGGTCAGTAAGCAATGGGTTTTGGGCATCATAATGCGTCGGTCTGAACAACCGCATCCGAGGACGAGTTGGTCGGACGGACGGACGGACCGCCTCCAACAGGCCTGCGGATGCCCTTCCGCCCGACATTGTAATCAGCCCCATAATCACTAGATGCCCTGGGGCAATACATTTAAGAAATTGGTGTATTTTATTCAAAGAATCCATGACAAGAACGTGCAATTAAGCGTACTTGTTAATGCCTGAGTGATGTGACTGCAAAATTGTTTGCCAAGTCGCAAAATGTATGACTTAAGTAGGACAATTTTTAAAGTAGGCACCATTCCAAGAATTGGTGACCCCACAGTGGTTACCAATTGTTTTTAGATTCTGTAGATAAAAGCCCTCATTGGACAGCACGGCCATATGTTTACACTTTTACCATTTGATTTTTTATTTGAAAGATTTTAAAGGGTTATGTACTTAGAACTGCTCAATATACTTAACCAACTAATTAGTATAACACTGCATTCAACTGCTGTACATAAAAAAATCATCGCCAAAAATTAAATGGCAGTGCTCATTACACATAGCTATAATCAAACAGATGCAAATAGAAAAGTTGAAAAATTTAGATCTGACAAACTATAACAATAGAAGACACATATTAGCTAATGGAATACAGATGAAATTTGTTTCAAGTGTGAATATACATTAAATAAACCTCTTGATAAAACAAGCAGATATTCTGTCATTCATAATCGACAGCAGAGTTAGAAAGTCTTAGATCACACTTTGTTGTGGGGGCAGAGTTAAGTGACTCCCACTAATATGAATTCATTTCTAAGTATACAAATGTGCTTAGAAAAGTGGGCTCAAGCAAAACAAATGGATTTAACTGGTTTCATTAAAAGTCACAGGGAGACCGAAATATCATTCAAGTCAATGAGGTCTCTTCAAATCTATGGAGAAAGTGTAGAAGCTGAAAAATGACTAAGGGCCTTATTTAGAATTGAGCGGATGATATACTCTGTCAAAAGGTTTTAGATATCCCATCTGCACTTGTAATACAGAAGACAGGACATCCCCCATTTTTGTGAAGGAATACCCAGTCTGGCAAACTCTACATGAGGCCATAAGTATAATTTCTATGGAATTAAGAATGTCATGAAAAGGTTCTTTGTTCGAGCAAGAGGTAGGCGTTGACAGGAGACAGTTCCACAATCTTGCACAGATATGTCAGGATTCAAGCGATTGGTGAAACTAAAAATATCAGTGATAAAAATACTCCCAAAATGTTTTTGAAGCTCCAGCACGCCAGCAGTTGATTTAAGAATGAGGTCCTGAGCTGGAATTCAGGAGGCCTGCTTGCTGTGTGTCCATGGGGTTCTGTGGAGCTAGAAACTTAACCAAATACTTTCTGCTGGGTGTCTTAATCACAAATTATTTTAAGATTCAAACCCTGCAAAGCAGAGCTTATTAAAATCTATCAAAATGATCACCAATTACCCAATCCAATGCTTGCACCAACTTTACCATGGGTCAGTTTGAAAGGTTAGCACATTTTCTTCTGGTCAGAGCTTAGATATGTCTTACTAACACTTTTACATACTATTATATGCAAGTCTCTCCTCTGCAGGCCGATTCTCTGTAACATCAGTTACTAACCCTTCTGAGGCTATCTTCCTGACACAAGGCAAAGCAGCGAGGCAGGATTCAGGTCTCAAAAAACAACAAAGTTGTCTGAATAACCTGACGGAAAAGGCTTTACATGTGTTCCATAGCCCTTGTACACAGTAGTCTGGAATTTAGGAATGCAGATCTGCTGTCCATTGGAAAGAATCAGCAATCCTATATGTTACAAGTTGTATGTGGCACTACATTGTCCATTTAAAGGGAAATCTAACCTTGATGTTGATGCAAGTCCTGAACATCAAAGTGTTCAATAGTTAGTGAGCAGGCCACTGATTTTACACTACACATTGACCTCATCATAAACTCCAGAGAAGTGCGCAAAGGTCGGAGAAATGTCTTCAAAGATCTCTTGCCCAGCCACAGCCATAACCCATGAGTACCCAAGTAAGAACTCTCAAAGAGGAATGGATAAAGCAATTGGTAACCCACAAATGACAGTAAATGGTCTAAATAAGAATGTAAAAAGGAAAAAGAATATAGTGATTGGAATGCTAAAAGCGTGACACAAAGTAATTTTAAGAAGATATATCCCAAGCCCTCAAGCATGGTAAGAAGGTTAAACAAGCATTTGCAATGCAAATTGGTCTCACATTTGTGAGAGTTAGGGGTATTGGCATTGTAAATGACAATGTCTTTCACCCATTTGTTTTCGATCGAGGGGAGTGGATGTATGTGGTGTGGAGTGGAATTATGTGGGTTGGATTGGAATTGCTAGTTGTGGAATTGCGTGTGGTGGAATTGTGTGTTGTGGAGTAGGTTTGTGTAGTGGAATAATGTGGCATGGTGTGCAGTGGAAATATGTGGCTAGAAATGATGTGGTATTTTGGTGGACTGGAATTAATTGGAGTGGGATTGTGTGTGATAGAGTGTAATTATGTGGAATGGCATTTTGTGTTGTGGAGTGGTATGTTTTGGAGTTTAATTATGTGGTGTGCTGTTGAATTTTGTGGCATGATGTGGAATTCTGTGGTGTGGTTCGAATGTATGTTGTGTATTGTGTAATTGTGTTGTTGAGTTGAAATATGTGGTTTGTGGTCGAATTGTGTGGTGTGGAATAGAAATGTTTAGAGTTGAATTGTAGCCCATTGCATTCACTTCCAGCAGCGTCAAGGGCATTGATGATGTCACCCATCAGCTTGCCCGTTATATCTGCCACTGCCCGATTGCCCTCATAGATTAGCTCACATATAGGCAAGGCTTATTGGCTTTGCCAATGCTTGCTGTACATACGGAGCCTGGTCCTTATAGTATGGATCTAGAAAGGGGAAAATACTTGCTGTACCTACCATATTTAAAGCTATGTATTGTATGTTGCGTGCAGATTTTAGCAAGATGCATTCACCCACGGAGTTATCCCAAAGCTGCACTCCCTTTAGAAAATAAAGAAACTGATCATTCCGGTCTGAGCTGTGTTCTACAGTGACCCAAGTGTACCACCCCAGTTGTCGCATATCCAAAATGTGAGGCTGTATTTATTTATTTTCATCAATTCCTGGTAGTTCATCTGCTATAAATTTGATTGTATCTGAAGGCATGGCTGCTGTAAATATCTGCATTTGCAAAGAATGGGGTTATGCCTACAAAAACTAAGTCTGGTCCACAATCAACTGACAGTAAAACAGCATCTGGTCTAGGCCCGGTCTTGGCCCCTTCTAGGCCCGGTAGACCCTCGTCTTTGCCAGCTGGTTAAATGTTCCCTTTCAATGGTGTGATTGTGCCCCCGTCTACAGGCAAGGCAGAGTTCTGGGGTGAACAGTCCTGCCCCCAGCAATCGGCCAAGTGTGCATCTATTTAATGTGGGAAAGTACCAAAGTCTTGAATCTAAGAGTAAGCCAAAACACCAGGAATAGTCGTAGCAGCACTTTTCAGTACTCGCTCACCTCCTGACCTGCTTTTACATTTACAGAACCCGGTGGAGCTATGTGCAGAAGCATCAGCAAGGGCATCCAGTATCTCAAACTGAGGCACATTACACTGGCAGTGGTTGATCCTGGAAAATCCTAAAAATCTGGGCAAGGCTGCAGGGAGCTTAATTAACCTCCCCGCACACTCAGAACACAGCCCTCAGTGCATGTCTCTCTCACGCAGCTCCTCCCAAAACCTCAGAAAAACACTGTGGACCCAGGGGGAAGCAATCCCCCACAGCACGCCCGGGAGTACACCTGAAAGCTTGTATGTGCGGGGGCCCAGGGGACCCTGAGCGTCTCCAATATCGTCCGCAAATGCTCCCAGTGCAGGCTTTATCTCCCTCCGCCAAGCAAGCGGTGAGGACAGAGCACCTCTCAAAGATACTATTCAGTACCATTTTTTTTATTAGACTTATTAATGATAAGAAGAGACACAGAAGACAAATGTAGCAGCTACAAGAATGGCGTTGTGTGGAAGGAGAGCCATAATCGAGACAAGTAAATGCTGTCCAAAGAAAGTGATAAAATTGGGTCCCCATGTACAGAAAACCGTAGCTTAGGTTGAAAAACAGTGGTATACTCAAACAAGAACATGTGACAATAAGAACACAGGCAAAATGAGGGTTCGCATAAGACAAGGCAGGGAATGTATTTGGTGGTTAATGACTATTATAAAAAGTCTGTAAAAAGTAATGTTCGCTGTCTTGTTGGATTTTCCGCTTATCACAGACTTTAAAAACATGGCTTGTGGCACATGCTATTTCACTCCAAAACAAGTTACATGAAAGCATGGTTTCAGAGCAAAATATAACAAGGGCTCCAGCAAGCAGGGCCAGTAGAGGCCATATCAATACATGGAGCCGTGAGGCAGAGGGAGCGGCAGACCGAGACGAGGGGCTATGAGACTCACGGGGAGGCTGCAGAGTAAAATTAACTTCCTCACTACTGCATGTGGAGGGTGTCCCATGGCCACCTTTTCCCTTCCTCTGCTGTGATGACATGATGGATACGACTACTTGCACCCGAGTCAAGCTGTTTCTTAAAAAATGCACCTTGTTTCTATGGCATCCAGAGGGCGTTCCACGCTCCTCTACAGTGTTTGTTTGCTCCAACAGTGCTCAGATACGGCATCTGCAGCAGTTGCTTTCAAGTCATACAAACAAGCCCAACACCCCTTAGAAGGAAGCCCAAAACCAAACCAATACCCTAACAAAATGAGCCCAACGAAGGTCGACATCACATCACTACGGGAGAAGGGGCCATCACATGCTGTACAGTGTGATGGCCAACCAAAATGTTCTCTTAGTGAAATTGCCGGGGAGGGTGCTCAGCACACAAAGGAGGGACATTTACACAAATGCACCAATAATAAGCCAGCATTTTCAAATGCCACAGATAACAACCAATGGAAATCAGTGGGTGAGTCAAAAGCCCACAGAGGAGATACAATAGGTCTTGCAGACAGCGCAAGCGCTGTCAAGGCTCGACCTAAAAATGAATCAGTGTTAAAACAGAAGTGTACAACTCTAGGGAAGGCCCCAGGAAAAATTGATATCAGGGATATAGGTGAAGGAGAAGACATGTATCTCTAAGTCAATGTAAGCAGAGCAGGGAAAAAATGGGAAAGAAAGCAAAACCTCTAAACAGGGGAAGACTTCTGCAAGTTTTCAATTGTGTTACTTTTAGTTTAATTACATCTAAGGATCTGAAACTAATAGAGTTTTCAAATGATTGACAGGGTAAGGAGATTACCAAAATTAGCTTTTTACCCATTAGTGAAAGGTTTGCCACAGAAAGGAGAGCGTAAAACTGAATAAAAATGGAAAAAGGATTGTTCGGAATGAGTTGGTAGAAAAGGAAGTAAAGAACAAATTCTTAAATAATCATTCAGCCTTCACTATGAAACAAACTTTTGTAGTTTGGGATGAAGGAACTGGAAGATAAAAAAAAGGCAAGTGGATGGGGGATAGGGGGTCTTACAGTTACTGTGTATAAGACACAAGATCAGCTTATCAAGATAGATAATCGTTATGAAGTTTGAGCAGTGAGGAAGATGTTATATCTTGCCTAAGTGATATTGATAAAGATAAAAGTATCCCACACAAGCTTAGATTTCTTTTTTGGAATGTACAAGGTCTTAAAAGGTTATTGAAGTTAAAGAACATGAGTAAATTATTACAATGATATGATGTGGTATGATTTCAAGAAACATTGGTGTCCGTGGAAATTGCAAAATCTGATCAGTTCATATATATATATATATATATATATATATTCACTGAAAAAACCATAGGTTTCAGACACGTTATAGTTACAAATTAGCATTTAAAAAACCTTTGAAATTCACTGAAAAACCATAGGTTTTAGGGACAGTTATAGTTACTTGGACATTGCACTCGTACAAAACCCGTGAAATTCCCCCGTTATAGTTAGTTCAGCTAACTATAACTCGCGCCCGCAATGCACTGCTGATGACGTCACATATTACATCACTCATGACATGGTCAGTGACATCACTGATGACATCACTGATGACATCTCAAATCACATCACTGATGACATCATCCAGTGACTGTGTGTTTCTGTAAAGTTTAAATATTTTTAATATATATAGGAAAAGACGTATTGAAGAATGAGTGGGTGTGTAAGTGTCTGTATGGATGATTTAGTAGGTGCGTGACTGACTATAAGTGAGTGATTTAACGTATCTTACTGAATGCATGGGTTAGTGACTAAACTGGGTGAATGTCTGTATCCGTCTGTCTGTTGCTGTGTAAGTGGCTGCATGTGTTTGTGAATAGCTAAATGAGTGTCTATATGAGTTATTGAATGCTTGTCTGAGTATCTGTATGGGTGCCTGAGTGTTTGTGTGGGAGGGGTGTGTGCAACTCTGTGCATAGATGTGTGAGTGGGTGATTCACTGGGTGGATGGTTTCAAGAGTGCATCTGTGATAGACTGTATGGGTGGGTAAGTGTGTGTAAGAGTGTGTTAGTGAGTGAATGTATGTCTCAGTGGTACATGTGTGAGTAACTACATATGTGAAAGGCAGTATATATGTGTGTTGGAGTATATAAATAGCTATAAGCAAGAGTGAGTGATTGTGATAGTGGCTGTATGGATGAGTGTGTGCTTGTATCAGTGATTGTATAAGAGCGTAACAATGTGCTACTATTTGTATGAGTAAGTGAGATGGTGTGTGTATAACTGTATAGGTGAGTAAATGGCAGTGTGTTTAATTATTTGCATGACTGACTAGGTGTCTGAGTATCTCTATGGATGAGTGGCGTTGTTTGAGTGTCTATATAGGAGTAAGAGTGCATATGATAGTCCTGTACTGAGTGACCGTAAGTATGAGTGACTGTACGGGTGAGTGAGTGGATGTGTGTGTGTAGACCTAAGAATCAGTGAGTGGGTATGTAGTTATTGGTGTTGGAGTGTCTATGGTTTTGCGAATGGCAGTCTGTAATTTAGAGTGGGTGTATCAAAGATTATATTAGGGTGTGAGGAGGTGCATCAGATTATCACGTGGATGATGTCATCAGTGATGTCATTTGAGATGTCATCAGTGATGTCATCAGTGATGTCACTGACCATGTCATGAGTGATGTAATATGTGACGTCATCAGCAGTGCATTGCGGGCGCGAGTTATAGTTAGCTGAACTAACTATAACGGGGAATTTCACGGGTTTTGTACGAGTGCAATGTCCAAGTAACTATAACTGTCCCTAAAACCTATGGTTTTTCAGTGAATTTCAAAGGTTTTTTAAATGCTAATTTGTAACTATAACGTGTCTGAAACCTATGGTTTTTTCAGTGAATTTCAAAGGTTTTTTAAATGCTAATTTGTAACTATAACATGTCTGAAACCTATGGTTTTTTCAGTGAATTTCAAAGGTTTTTTAAATGCTAATTTCTAACTATAACGTGCCTGAAACCTACGGTTTTTCAGTGAATTTCAAAGGTTTTGTAAATGACAATTTTTAAATGTATTAATTGTTATATTAATTTTTTCATACTGATTTACTACATTTTTAGAAACAATTTTTTTTACTGATTTTATTTTTTAAATTACATTGTAATTACATTATACATTACATTACAAAAAATACTTTCTCAGAATGAATTACTTTAGTTTAAATACTTTGCACATAGGCAATAGACTTTTAAGTACAGTAGTTACAGTTGTTGCAATGGGCAACACATTTTCAAACACAATGCAACATTCAGCTCAATGTGAATTTCTAGTTAAATGCAATTAGTTACTTTATGGATTACTTTTCTAACCACAGGACTGGATCCTAGATTCAGTCCTGGTACATCTCCTGTAAACAGTTGAGTAAAAGCGTTTTGGTTACAGTCGTGATTTTTAAGGAATATTATTGTATTTTAAAAGTTGACACTTAGAAACTTTTCTCATAGAATCACCAATGTTATCCTATGGAAGGAAATTCACTTAGCAGGTAAAAACTGTTATCGTTACTTTTTCTTACTCAGTGTTGGATCCTGGATCCAGCACTGGTGCATCTCCTGTAAACAGTTGAAAGAATGCGTTTAAGTCATACAGGTGATTTTTAAGGAATATTTGTAGTTTGTAAAAATCAACACTTTGAAACTTTTTGCTGAAAACCAGACAAAGGATTCCTTTAGAAGAAAATATAAGTTACTGGTAAGTACGGTTAAAATTACTTTTCAGGATTAGTACTGGGCTGAAAGATGCAGCACTGAGGTCTCTCCTGATAACAGGTGAGTAAATCGGAATTCGTATTTCGGCTGACTTTAGAGGAATATTTTAAAGTTCCAAAACTCCACACTTAGAAGAATTTCCAAGTGAAACCAGTCAATGTTAGCCTATGGAAGGAAATTCAAGTTACTGGTAAGTACGGTTAAAATTACTTTTCAGGACCAGTACTGGGCTGAAAGATACAGCACTGAGGTCTCTCCTTATAACAGGTGAGTAAATCGGAATTCGTATTTCGGCTGATTTTAGAGGAATATTTGTATGTTTCAAAAATCAACACTTAGAAACTTTTTCAGCAAAAAGCAGGCAATGATATCCTATGGAAGGAAATTCAAGTTACTGGTAAGTACGGTTAAAATTACTTTTGAGGATCAGTACTGGGCTGAAAGATGCAGCACTGAGGTCTCTCCTGATAACAGGTGAGTAAATCGGAATTCGTATTTCGGCTGATTTTAGAGGAATATTTTAAAGTTCCAAAACTCCACACTTAGAAGAATTTCCAAGTGAAACCAGTCAATGTTAGCCTATGAAGGAAATTCAAGTTACCGGTAAGTACGGTTAAAATTACTTTTCAGGACCAGTACTGGGCTGAAAGATGCAGCACTGAGGTCTCTCCTGATAACAGGTGAGTAAATCGGAGTCGTATTTCGGCTGATTTTAGAGGAATATTTTAAAGTTCCAAAACTCCACACTTAGAAGAATTTCCAAGTGAAACCAGTCAATGTTAGCCTATGGAAGGAAATTCAAGTTACTGGTAAGTACGGTTAAAATTACTTTTCAGGGTCAGTGCTGGGCTAAAAGATGCAGCACTGGGTTCTCTCCTGATAACAGGTGAGTAAATTGGAATTCGTACTTTGGTTGATTTTAGAGGAATATTATAAAGTTCCAAAACTCCACACTTAGAAGAATTTCCAAGTGAAACCAGTCAATGTTAGCCTATGAAGGAAATTCAAGTTACCGGTAAAGTACGGTTAAAATTACTTTTCAGGACCAGTACTGGGCTGAAAGATGCAGCACTGAGGTCTCTCCTGATAACAGGTGAGTAAATCAGAATTCGGATTTCGGCTGATTTTAGAGGAATATTTGTATGTTTCAAAAATCAACACTTAGAAACTTTTTCAGCAAAAAGCAGGCAATGATATCCTATGGAAGGAAATTCAAGTTACTGGTAAGTACGGTTAAAATTACTTTTGAGGATCAGTACTGGGCTGAAAGATGCAGCACTGAGGTCTCTCCTGATAACAGGTGAGTAAATCGGAATTCGTATTTTGGCTGATTTTAGAGGAATATTTTAAAGTTCCAAAACTCCACACTTAGAAGAATTTCCAAGTGAAACCAGTCAATGTTAGCCTATGGAAGGAAATTCAAGTTACTGGTAAGTACGGTTAAAATTACTTTTCAGGACCAGTACTGGGCTGAAAGATACAGCACTGAGGTCTCTCCTTATAACAGGTGAGTAAATCGGAATTCGTATTTCGGCTGATTTTAGAGGAATATTTGTATGTTTCAAAAATCAACACTTAGAAACTTTTTCAGCAAAAAGCAGGCAATGATATCCTATGGAAGGAAATTCAAGTTACTGGTAAGTACGGTTAAAATTACTTTTGAGGATCAGTACTGGGCTGAAAGATGCAGCACTGAGGTCTCTCCTGATAACAGGTGAGTAAATCGGAATTCGTATTTCGGCTGATTTTAGAGGAATATTTTAAAGTTCCAAAACTCCACACTTAGAAGAATTTCCAAGTGAAACCAGTCAATGTTAGCCTATGAAGGAAATTCAAGTTACCGGTAAGTACGGTTAAAATTACTTTTCAGGACCAGTACTGGGCTGAAAGATGCAGCACTGAGGTCTCTCCTGATAACAGGTGAGTAAATCGGAATTCGTATTTCGGCTGATTTTAGAGGAATATTTTAAAGTTCCAAAACTCCACACTTAGAAGAATTTCCAAGTGAAACCAGTCAATGTTAGCCTATGGAAGGAAATTCAAGTTACTGGTAAGTACGGTTAAAATTACTTTTCAGGGTCAGTGCTGGGCTAAAAGATGCAGCACTGGGTTCTCTCCTGATAACAGGTGAGTAAATTGGAATTCGTACTTTGGTTGATTTTAGAGGAATATTATAAAGTTCCAAAACTCCACACTTAGAAGAATTTCCAAGTGAAACCAGTCAATGTTAGCCTATGAAGGAAATTCAAGTTACCGGTAAGTACGGTTAAAATTACTTTTCAGGACCAGTACTGGGCTGAAAGATGCAGCACTGAGGTCTCTCCTGATAACAGGTGAGTAAATCAGAATTCGGATTTCGGCTGATTTTAGAGGAATATTTGTATGTTTCAAAAATCAACACTTAGAAACTTTTTCAGCAAAAAGCAGGCAATGATATCCTATGGAAGGAAATTCAAGTTACTGGTAAGTACGGTTAAAATTACTTTTGAGGATCAGTACTGGGCTGAAAGATGCAGCACTGAGGTCTCTCCTGATAACAGGTGAGTAAATCGGAATTCGTATTTCGGCTGATTTTAGAGGAATATTTTAAAGTTCCAAAACTCCACACTTAGAAGAATTTCCAAGTGAAACCAGTCAATGTTAGCCTATGAAGGAAATTCAAGTTACCGGTAAGTACGGTTAAAATTACTTTTCAGGACCAGTACTGGGCTGAAAGATGCAGCACTGAGGTCTCTCCTGATAACAGGTGAGTAAATCGGAATTCGTATTTCGGCTGATTTTTAGAGGAATATTTTAAAGTTCCAAAACTCCACACTTAGAAGAATTTCCAAGTGAAACCAGTCAATGTTAGCCTATGGAAGGAAATTCAAGTTACTGGTAAGTACGGTTAAAATTACTTTTCAGGGTCAGTGCTGGGCTAAAAGATGCAGCACTGGGTTCTCTCCTGATAACAGGTGAGTAAATTGGAATTCGTACTTTGGTTGATTTTAGAGGAATATTATAAAGTTCCAAAACTCCACACTTAGAAGAATTTCCAAGTGAAACCAGTCAATGTTAGCCTATGGAACGAAATTCAAGTTACTGGTAAGTACGGTTAAAATTACTTTTCAGGACCAGTACTGGGCTGAAAGATACAGCACTGAGGTCTCTCCTGATAACAGGTGAGTAAATCGGAATTCGTATTTCGGATGATTTTAGAAGAATATTTGCACAATGGTGAAGGGAGGGGCGGGGCCTGAGGTGACATCTGTGCAAACGCGCCCCGTGGCGCGTTTTAAGTTGGGGGATTAAGTCCCCTTGAATCCTGAGGGTCCCTAGGGGCCAACTAGCCCACCAGGAACCTCCAATATGCGCCAGGGGCTGCGTTGCAGAGACGTGTAGAGAGGCCACACCCCTTTACACCTCTCTGCAACGCAGCTCTGTGGCGCTTTCTGGATGTACCTGTTGGGCTAGTTGGGTTGGCCCCAGGGACCCTCAGGATTGAAGAGGATTTAATTCCCCATCTTAAACGCGCCACGGGGCCTGTTTGCACACATGTCACCTGAAGCCCCGCCCCTCCCTTCACCACTGTCTGCAACGCGCCCGTGGCGCGTTTTAAGCTGGGGATTAAGTCCCTTGAATCCTGAGGGTCCCCGGAGTCCAACTAGCCCACCATATACCTCCAAAAGCGCCACAGAGCTGCGTTGCAGAGAGGTGTAAAGGGGTGTGGCCTCTCTACACGTCTCTGCAACGCAGCCCCTGGCGCATATTGGAGGTTCCTGGTGGGCTAGTTGGCCCCCAGGGACCCCCAGTATTCAAGGGAGTCGTTCCCCCTCTGCAAACGCGCCAGGGCGCGTTTGCAGAGTGGTGAAAGAAGGGGGCGGGGCCTGTGGGCCCGATCGTTTTTTTTTTAATTTTATTTTTTTTGTCCCCTGTCTTCCTTTTTCCTGTTTTTGGGCCCTGGGGACCCCATCCCCCAGGGCCTTACCCCTTTTTTTTAATTTAATTTATATATATATATATATATATATATATATTATCTACTGGCGGTCGCCAGTAGATAGTTATAGTTACAACCTATTATCCATAGGAAATCCGCGACATTCTATTTGAAATAACTCTCTTGCCGGTTGACGTATCTTCGCGAAATTTTCAAACTTTGTGGCCCGCTCCGGTCCGCTCCTACCCTGAAAGTCTCGGGGGATTCGTCAAGCGGGGGCCGAGAAAAAGGGGGTCCCAAAGCGCGTTTTCCCCATGCACTTTTCCATAGGAAACTTTAGACACGGCTACAGCCCGAACTGCTGAACGGAATTACACCAAATTTGGCAAAGAGGTAGTTCTTGGTTCAGAAAGAACCCTTTTTGTTAAATGGTGTAAATCCGTTCAGTAGTTGCTGAGAAAATGAAAAGTAAAAGTTAGTGATATCTATGGCCGAGTAGGGTCCGCGTACCCTCAGCGCACCCTGCGCGCACCGTCCCGATCACGAGCTGCATGTTAATTGGCTGTCAGCTGGCTGTCAACATTCCGATTCAGGAAATGTTGGCAGCCATTTGTCCCTCGGTAGAACCGAGGGACAGAAACAAGTGCGCAAAGCGCACAAAGGGGGCAGGGTAGAAACACCCTGACCCCCTAGGTTTGCTCAGGGGTCCCACAAGGACCCCTGGGCAAAAAACAAAAAACATTTTTTTTTTAATCGGCAGGATGCGCTCAGGGTGCGCGAATCCTGCCGAGCAAAATCGAAGCGCGGTCTCCGCGCTTCGATGTTAATTGGCCCCCGGGTGGCCCAAGTCCCGGGGGCATGGTGGGGGGATAATTTAATGGGTGGGGGCCTCAAGGGCCCCCAAGCCCGGGGACCGCCACCCCCGGGGCTTCTTTTTTTATTTAAAAAAACCTGTGTGGGGGGCTCCAGCCCCCACATGCCCGAGGACCGCCACCTCCCGGGGCACTAACAAATTAAAATGGGGGTCCGTTTTGGACCCCGAAGCCCCGAGGGACCACCACCTCCCGGGGCTGTGCTGATGTAGGGAGGGGGCCGCGCGGCCCCCTCCTGGAGCCCTTGATGGCCCTGGGGACCGCTTGATAGCAAACTGCTTTGGATATTGGAAGAGAGAGCAGGGAAACCTGCTCTCTCTTCCAATATCTAAAGCAAATTGCTTTTCCACACGGGGAGCTGCATGTCAGCAGCTCCCCATGTGGGAAAGCAATGACGGCTCTCGAAGGACGCGGGGAGCCGGCGGGACCGTGGGGGCATTGGGGCTCCCCTCACGGTCTCCATCATTATGTATAAACCCCGGGGGATGGGGTCCCCGGGGAGAATCCAAATTAGTGATAGGAGCTATCAAAATTTTTACGGGAAAATAAGGAGTCGTGCACCCAGCGCGCCGCTCAGCGCGGCCCCTAGTGTGAACGCGTTGGGTGCGCGACTCCCAGCGCGGCCCCCTGGTGTAAACGCGTTGGGTGCGCGACTCCAAGGTGAACGCGTTGGGTGCGCGAATCCCCCAAATATTTTTTGAAAAACAGTAAATATACATGAAGTATATATGTTTATATCGTGGGTGGCTCTAAAAAGAGCCCTTGTGTTTATTGATACATTATGGTACCTACAAGTAAGTACCGATGCAGAGTCTAAAGTTGATGAGAAAGATTCGGTTACCCTCATCTGTAAAATGAACACCGTCTCTCCTATAGATGCCATCTATATTAAAACGCAGATTGTTGTTGAAAATGGACCCCATCCTATAATCTCTGAGATAAGCAGAAACAGCTTTATTGACATGTTTCCTAGCTTTCTCAAACTGTGGACAAAAATGATTGGACCACTGCCATTTCTGTCTTTGGCATATGTTCGAATAGACAAAGGCAGTTTGGGGGAAAAAGTGACATGAATTCTGCAAAGGTGTCCTTCATAAGCATTTCCAGACCTACCCCAGTCAAAGTGCCTAGGTCATTGCCACCACAGTGCACAATTATGAGGTCAGGGTGTTGGAGATGCAAAAAGGATTTAACCAATGGCATCAATCCTCTCTGACCAATCCATTTAATGTCTACATTTGGCAAAGCTAAATCTTTGTCAATACCTCTGCTTTCAGCATACCTTTTGCACCAGAAAACATAGCTGTGTCCCACAATCCACACTGAAAGCATCTTGAAGGGATCAATGTAGGTAATAAAAGATGTCTGTACCTGAGGTAGGTAGGAGGGAAAATGAAATCTATCTAAAATGGTGGACAACATGCTGTTTTTAAGAAAGTAGAGATTTGATTGGCTGTTTAAGAACTCTCTACATTCTAATATAGGGTGCATTTTTCATGGTTTAGAAAGCATGTTTTTTATTGGTTATAATGAAAAGTTTGCAAGGTACAGCAGAAAGGATTAGTGAATGCTTTGCAAAGCCAACCACACCTGCTGTTGTCATTTGCAACATTGTGTGGTGAACTTGTGACCTGGCAGCTAAGTTGAATGTTGCATGAGCTGTTGCTATGGAAACTGATATTCAGAACAAGGGGAAAGATGTCAGTTGAAAAGTATTATTCTCTATGACCAATGGAAATTCGTTTTACAATTTGAAAAACACTGGAAAGTCATGTGTATATGTATGAAAAATTAGAGGGAAAGTTTGCCATTACTGATTTTATATTGGAGAGTGTGCTTATCTACATTCTGTGCGAAAAAGAAAATCCCGACTGAGTGTGTGAGATTTTTAATTGAACAGATTTATTTAATAGGTGAGTTATATATTTTAGATGTTTATTTAAAAAGATTTCATACTTTAAGGAAACTGTCTTTTTTGAAATATATTATTAAATGTACTGATGTATAGTTTAATTATTTTTATTGTATTTGATGTTTGTTTTAAAAATAGTATGGGCCAGTTTTAGAAGCCTCTTGCGCCACTTTTGCGTCACTTTTAACATGGGAAAAGTGACGCAAATATGGCACAAGGGCCTTGTAAATTTGCCCCTTTGTATAGTAATATATATATTTTTAAATGAGTTGAAAGGAATAGTTGAATAATTATTTATTCTACTATCGTGTTGTCTACTTTCTGTAGTATTAGAACTCAGACACTGCTTATGGATTTGCAGAATAATTCAGGCATTCATACTACCAATGCTGTAGTGAAATATGTTGAATGTATGCCGTCACCTAACCTCTTCTAGAGTAGTGTGTCTCTTTTGCTAAAGCACAGGGAATAGTTTTGGTTCTCTAGAATCATACTGTGAGTATGTGTGCATTTCTGCAACCATTGCGACAGAAGCTTGTGATTACTTTATGTCTTTGCTGACACATAACTGCTTAAAATTCTAACCTGTTGTCAAGTTGTAGTAGTAGTAGAACTTAGTTACTGGTTATGGATTTGCACAATGACTCAGGCATTCACATTAGCACTGGTGTAGTGAAATGTGTATAATGTATGAAGTCACCTAACTGCTTCCAGGCTAGTGAGTTTCTTCTGATAAATTTCAGAGAATAGTTTGGCTTGTGTAGAATCACACTGTGAGTATGTCTGCACTTGTGTAACCATTGTGACAGAAGCATGTGGTTACTTCATGTCTCTGCTAACATATAACTGTTTAAAAACCTATCCTATTGTGAAGTTGCACTAGTATTAGAACTCAGTCAGTGCTTATGGATCCGCAGAATTATTCAGGCATTCACACTAGCAATGCTGTAGTGAAATGTGTAGAATGTATGCAGTCTCCTAACCTCTTCCAGACTAGTGTGTCTCTTTTGCTAAAGCCCAGGGAATAGTTTTGGTTTTCTAGAATCACACTGGCCTTAGCACATAGACTGCTTCAAACCCCTAACCAGTATGCATGTGGTTCTCTAACCACCTACACACTTGTCTTTCACACCTTCAAATCCCCAGTCACTATCCATACACTCCAGCAAACATCCTGACACTCCCTTTGCAGTCCTCTGTTGACTCATTGAGCAACACTGACAAATCCATTTGGTGTGCCAAAACCAAAACACTTATACATTCACCCAGGTACTCTTCTTGTAGTACTCTAATCGTTCATTCAGTACCCAAGTACTGATTCAGTGACTCAGGCCTTAGCACATAGACTGGTTCAAACCCTTAATCACTATGCATGCAGTTCTCTAACCACCTACATACTTGACTTTCACACCTTAAATTCCCCACTCACTAACCATACACTACAGCAAACATCCTGTCAGTCACCTTGCAGACCTCTGTTGACTCATTCAGCAACACCTATAAAGCCATTTGCTGCGCCAAAACCAAAACACTTATACATTCACCCAGGCACTCTCTTTGTACTAGTCTAATTGTTCAGTCTATACCCAAAGAACTCATTCAGTGACCAAGGCCTTATGACATACACTGCTTCAAACCCCTATGCACTATGTATGCGGTTCTCTAACCACCTACCCATTTGTCTTTCACACCTTAAAATCCCCAGTCAGTATCCATACACTCCAGCAAACATCCTGTCACTCCCCTTGCAGTCCTCTGTTGACTCATTCAGCAACACCTACAAATCCATTTGCTGCGCTAAAACCCAACCACTTATACATTCACCCAGGCACTCTCCTTCTAGTATTATAATTGTTTAGTCAGTACCCAAGTACTCATTCAGTGACCCAGGCCTTAGCACATAGACTGTTTGAAACCCCTATACACTATGCATGCGGTTCTCTAACCACCTACACAGTTGTCTTTCACACCTTCAAATCCCCAGTGAGTATCCATACACTCCAGCAAACATCCTGTCACTACCCTTGCAGTCCTCTGTTGACTCATTCAGCAACACCTATAAAGCCATTTGGTGCACCAAAACCAAAACAGTTATACATTCACCCAGGAAATCTCCTTGTAGTACTCTAATTGTTCAGTCTATACCCAAGTAGTCATTCAGTGACCCAGGCCTTAGCACATAGACTGCTTCAAACCCCTATGCACTATGTATGCGGTTCTCTAACCATCTACCCATTTCTCTTTCACACCTTAAAATCCCCAGTCAGTATCCATACACTCCAGCAAACATCCTGTCACTCCCCTTGCAGTCCTCTGTTGACTCATTCAGCAACACCTAAAAATCCATTTGCAGCGCTAAAACCCAACCACTTATACATTCACCCAGGCACTCTCCTTCTAGTATTATAATTGTTTAGTCAGTACCCAAGTACTCATTCAGTGACCCAGGCCTTAGCACATAGACTGCTTCAAACCCTTTATCACTATGCATGCATTTCTCTAACCACCTACACACTTGTCTTTCACACCTTCAAATCCCTAGTCAGTATCCATACACTCCAGCAAACATCCTGTCACTCCCCTTGCAGTCCTCTGTTGACTCATTCAGCAACACCTACAAAGCCATTTGCTGTGCCAAACCCAAAACACTTATACATTCAGCCAGGCACTCTCTTTGTACTAGTGTAATTGTTCAGTCTATACCCAAGTACTCATTCAGTGACCCAGGCCTTAGCACATAGACTGCTTCAAACCCCTATGCACTATGCATGTGGTTCTCTAACCACCTACACACTTGTCTTTCAGACCTTCAAATCCCCAGTCAGTATCCATACACTCCAGCAAACATCCTGTCACTCCCCTTGAAGTCCTCTATTGACTCATTCTGCAACACCTAAAAATCCATTTGCTGTGTAAAAACCCAACCACTTATACATTCACCCAGGCCCTCTCCTTGTACTACTATAATTGTTCAGTCTATACCCAAGTAGTCATTCAGTGACCCAGGCCTTAGCACATAGACTGCTTCAAACCCTTAATCACTATGCATGCAGTTCTCTAACCACCTACACACTTGTCTTTCACACCTTCAAATCCCCAGTCAGTATCCATACACTCCAGCAAACATCCTGTCACTACCCTTGCAGTCCTCTGTTGACTCATTCAGCAACACCTAAAAATCCATTCGCTGTGCCAAAACCAAACCACTTATACATTCACCCAGGCACTCTCCTTGTAGTACTCTAATCGTTCATTCAGTACCCAAGTACTCATTCAGTGACTTAGGCCTTAGCACATAGACTGCTTCAAACCCTTAATCACTATGCATGCGGTTCACTAACCACCTACACACTTGTCTTTCACACCTTCAATTCCCCACTCACTAACCATACACTCCAGCAAACATCCTGTCACTCCCCTTGCAGTCCTCTGTTGACTCATTCAGCAACACCTACAAAGCCATTTGCTGCGCCAAAACCAAAACACTTATACATTCAGCCAGGCACTCTCTTTGTACTAGTGTAATTGTTCAGTCTATACCCAAGTACTCATTCAGTGACCCAGGCCTTAGCACATAGACTGCTTGAAACCCCTATGCACTATGCATGTGGTTCTCTAACCACCTACACACTTGTCTTTCACACCTTCAAATCCCCAGTCAGTATCCATACACTCCAGCAAACATCCTGCCACTCCCCTTGCAGTCCTCTGTTGACTCATTCTGCAAAACCTAAAAATCCATTTGCTGCGTAAAAACCCAACCACTTATACATTCACCCAGGCACTCTCCTTGTAGTACTCTAATCGTTCAGTCTATACTCAAAGAACTCATTCAGTGACCCAGGCCTTAGCACATACACTGTTTGAAACCCCTATGCACTATGCATGCGGTTCTCTAACCACACATAGACTTGTCTTTCACACTTTCAATTCCCAAGTCACTATCGATACACTCCAGCAAACATCCTGTCACTCCCTTTGCAGTCCTCTGTTGACTCATTCAGCAACACCTACAAATCCATTCGCTGTGCCAAAACCCAACCACTTATACATTCAGCCAGTCACTCTCCTTGCAGTACTCTAATCGTTCAGTCAGTACCCAAGTACTCATTCAGTGACCAAGGTCTTAGCACATATACTGCTTCAAACCCCTATCCACTATGCATGTGGTCCTCTAACCACCTACACACTTGTCTTTCACACCTTCAAATCACCAGTCACTATCTATACACTCCAGCAAACATCCTGTCACTACCCTTGCAGTCCTCTGTTGACTCATTCAGCAACACCTACAAATCCATTCGCTGCGCCAAAACCCAAGCACTTATACATTCATCCAGGCACTCTCCTTGCAGTACTCTAATCGTTCAGTCAGTACCCAAGTACTCATTCAGTGACCAAGGTCTTAGCACATATACTGCTTCAAACCCCTATGCACTATGCATGCAGTTCTCTAACCACCTACATACTTGACTTTCACACCTTAAATTCCCCACTCACTAACCATACACTACAGCAAACATCCTGTCAGTCCCCTTGCAGTCCTCTGTTGAGTCATTCAGCAACACCAAAAAATCCATTTGCTGCGCTAAAACCCAACCAGTTATACATTCACCCAGGCACTCTCCTTCTAGTATTATAATTGTTTAGTCAGTACCCAAGTACTCATTCAGTGACCCAGGCCTTAGCACATAGACTGTTTGAAACCCCTATACACTATGCATGCGGTTCTCTAACCACCTACACACTTGTCTTTCACATCTTCAAATCCCCAATCAGTATCCATACACTCCAGCAAACATCCTGTCACTCCCCTTGCAGTCCTCTGTTGACTCATTCTGCAACACCTACAAAGCCATTCGCTGCGCCAAAACCAAAACACTTATACATTCACCCAGGTACTCTTCTTGTAGTACTCTAATCGTTCATTCAGTACCCAAGTACTCATTCAGTGACCCAGGCCTTAGCACATAGACTGGTTCAAACCCTTAATCACTATGCATGCGGTTCTCTAACCACCTACACACTTGTCTTTCACATCTTCAAATCCCCAATCAGTATCCATACACTCCAGCAAACATCCTGTCACTCCCCTTGCAGTCCTCTGTTGACTCATTCTGCAACACCTAAAAATCCATTTGCTGTGCAAAAACCCAAGCACTTATACATTCACCCAGGCACTCTCATTGTACTACTATAATTGTTCAGTCTATACCCAAGTACTCATTCAGTAACCCAGGCCTTAGCACATAGACTGCTTCAAACCCCTATCCACTATGCATGCACTCCTCTAACCACCTACACACTTCTGTTTCACACCTTTAATTAGTCATTAGAAAAGAAAGTGCTTACATGTTTTTTATATACAATGTATTTGTTTAGAAATAGAAAAGTATAATTTATATATTTTTTTCAATTAATGTATTTAAAATTATTTTTTACAGATATTCATTAGGATCATTAAAATAAACTTATCATGGCTAAAAAAAACGAAAAGAGAAAAGGAAACAAAAAGGGCTATTATTTGAAGAAAAATCAACACACAATATTGGATGAGCAACAACATGTGGGGAAAAACAATAAGTCTTCTGGTAAGAGAACAAAACAATTTATTCAAAAACTTTCAAAGCCAAGAAACAGTGTGCAAAATGTGGAAAATATGGAAAATCGTTCGACCACAAAAAAGAATATGAATAAAAACAAAACAAAAAATGGGAATTTACATTCAAAAAACACAATGTATGGTAAAAGAAGGCAGAGTCAGTATAAAGAAATCAGAAAAAAGATTTTTTATAATAGAGTTGTTCTTAATTTGTTGAAAGATGTGAGGAAATCTATAAAAAGAGCAGTATTTTATCGAAAGAAGAAGCATATTGAAACTGTAGTTGAAAAGACTTTTGCATTAAAAAGGAAATTATTCATTTTAGTTTTAAACAGAATTCGATCTCTAGATAAACCAATCCATTTATTAAAGGATAAAAGTAAGAAGAAAAGAGTAATTAACAGAACTAATTTTTGTGAATTTTTTTTGGGTGAATGGAAACACACTTCAAGTTCAGAGCCTTTCTTTAATGAAGAGAGTTATTTTCAGACCAATAATTTATTGCATACAGTTGATACAAGTGGTCGAGCTTATGAGGTTAGAAATGGTTGTCCAATTGAGAAAGAGAAGATCGTTTCCAGAAATGTAGAAGAAGTGTTAGCTGATGAAGTTGTAGGGAGACGACCTAAAGCCCCAGTGTATACTTGGGATTGCAGTAGTATTTGTAGTATACGACAAGAATCTATTGATATTTTACGCAATTTCTTACGACAGTATACTAAAAAAAGTGTTAAGCAAAAGATTAAGATGTTGCAAGGACTAGACCCTTGCAGAGTGAGAAAAAATACTGGTTTGCAAGGACATTCTCTTGCTTGTCTTTCTAGAAAAGTATGTCGAAGTGTTTTTCATCATTTTAGGATGTTAGCAGTACATCATTCTGAAATGCGAAAGTTAGTCAGAAGATTGTATTATGCAAAAAGTCCAGCACTAATGTTAAATGAGTTGAACAGTGCTCTTTTGCGTGGGTCAGTATCAGATGTGAAAAAGGTTTGTGAAAAAATTGAGTTTTGTTACTTTGGTCCTGGAGAAGAGAGTGCAGAAACTGACACATTAATACAGGAAAATGTTGAGGAGAATGTGCAACATACCACTACAAAAAAATTTGAAGACGAAATTACAAAGTTTGAGGTGATTTCATGTGAAAGGCCAAATTATACTTGTATTTGTTGCCGACGAACTCACTATAAAATTCAGACTAGGACTGTTGATCTGTATTTACAAAGTGAAAGAGAAAATAATGATAAGTGGAAGGAATTTGCAACTTATTTGTTCGTAGAGGATTGTTTTGATTTGGGTTCTGATCAGCGTATTTGTAAATATTGTTATAACAAATTAAACGAGAATAAAATGCCTGCTAGAGCTGTCCATAATAATCTAGAGTTGGTAACTATTCCTCCAGAACTGATAGATTTAAATACGTATGAGTCTATTCTGATTCAATGTGTGCACCCATTTCAAGCTATTGTTCGTATGGAGCCTAAAACAGGTAAATTGCCTCCTACAGATTTACAGAGAGGATTAAAAGGAAGAGTTGTATATTTACCTCTAGATTTAAAGAAAAATATTGAAACTATTGGTGGAGAGAATGTAGAAAGTGAGCCACTACTTATTCTAGTTAATGGTGTTCCTACTAAGAGTAAGAAAATCTGGCAAGAATTAGTGGATGTTACGAAAGTGCAAAAGGCAACATTATATCTGATTCAAAACAATGATTACTACAAAAATGTACATGTGGAACAAGAAGAAATACTTTTAGGAGATGATACTGAAACGTCAAATGGACAAATTGAAAAAGTGGACATGACCAAAAGTGAAGAAATCTATGAACATTATAGTGTACATCCACTTCATTCGAAAGAAGTGATGGGGAATACAATTGAATTATTCCAAATGAAGAAAGCAAAGGGTACTCCCATGAGTGTATGGGAGAAAAGTTTGGAAGCTCGTTGTTTTCCGCAGCTGTTTCCAACTGGAAAAGGTGGACGATATGATGAACGACCAGTGCAGATTCCTGCATCTGAATATCGGACAACAAGATTGTATGCAGAAGACCCAAGGTTTCGACAATGTATCCCATATATATTTCATCTTTTGTTTGAGAGTGACTTGGCAGGACTTTCTTATGCAGTCAACCACATTTTGAAAACAGGAGTACATTTTCAAAATGTTTCTGCAAAGCAATTTATGGATAAAGTACATGAGAGAGACGATCATCTAGAATCTCAGTTGATTAATTTGATGGCATGTCAGCGTGGTACTAATGAGTATTGGTACCGTCGTCATGGAGAACTTAAATGCATGCTGAGGAACTTAGGAACTCCTACATGGTTTCTTACCCTAAGCTGTGCTGAATACGCTTGGGATGATTTACTTGAATTTCTTCGTGAGGCAAATTCAAATGTAAAAAATATTGAATACAAGACACCTGGAGAATTGTGCTCTTTGGATCCTGTTAATGTATGCAGGTATTTCAATCATAGGTTTGAAGCTATGATGTCTTTTATCTGCAATAAAAAGAATCCTCCTCTTGGAGAAGTTTTAGATTTTTTTGGGAGAAAGGAGTATCAAGCTAGAGGTGCTCCTCATATACATATGCTGTTATGGATTAAGGATGCACCTAAATTTGGAACTGATTCGGATGATACCGTTTTGTCTTTTATTGAGGAATATGCGACATGTGCTATACCAAAAAGAACAGATGAGAACAGCTTAAGACAACAAGTGTTACGATTCCAACATCATCGATGTGGAAAATACTGCCGACGGAAGTACAAGTCTAAGGAAAAGTTTTACACCAAATGTCGTTTTGGATTTCCACGTCCTGTAATATCCAAAGGAAGAGTAAACAGTTTTATGTCAGCTATGAGACATACGATCAACAGAAAATCACCCAAAAATACATATAATTTAAGAAGAAGTGAAGAATCAAAATATATTAATGATTATAATCCAGTTATTCTCTCAATGTGGAATGCTAATATGGATATTCAGTATGTTGCGGATAATTCCATTGCAGTTGCCCGGTATGTCACATCTTATATAACAAAATCTGAAAAGACAGAGTTAAAAGAAATGTGGGAAGAAATTGCTCATGAGAAGAGTCTTAGTAAGAAGTTATACAGTTTCAGTTTGAAGATGTTATCCCATCGAGAAATTGGAGCATATGAATGCTCAGATCGGTTATCATCTGCAAGTTTATACTCAAAATCAAGATCAATTATTTGGGTGAGTCTAGGTCTTGCTGCAACACGAAATCGAGTACTTAAATCTGTACAAGAAATTGAATATTTAGCAGAAAAAGATCCAGAAAGTACAGATATTGTCAAAACAAACATGTTGGATACATATTATCCAAATAGAAGTCATAATCTTGACAACATATGTCTATATGAAGTGCTGCAATACTACAGTTTTAAACGGAATACTACAGAAAACATAAACGATGGAAAATATGCAGTTATTGGTTCTGAAGGATGTTTGGTGAAACAAAGGAAAGGAAACTTGATTAATCACAGAAAACTGAGTTGTGACACTGAACAGAAAAGGGAATTTTACTATTTAGCACTTTTGCAACTCTTCAAACCGTGGCGTACAGAATTGGAATTACTTGGGGATTTTCAGAGCTATGAAGATTCCTTCAATGCTTGTAAAGATACCATAGAATGTCCAGTTTTTGCTAACTATCTGAAAATGTTGAACGATGAAATGGATCAAGAAGCTACTATTGCAGCTGAGATTGCTAGAGACAGTTCTCAAGACAGTCAAAGTTCTGCTCCACTGAGTGAAGATCCACTAGGAGAACCAATTGTTCAAAATGAAGCAGCAATTGCAATGAATGAGGTGGAAACAGCAATGCATCAAGCTCAAGAAGATATTATGGACTTAGGAAACTTGGAAGAACAACTAAATATTGAACAGAAAGAAATATATCAGCAAGTGACACAACAGATTGACCATGGATTTCTTCATGAAAAGAAAGAATGCACATGCACATCATTTCAACCTATCCGAATGTATGTCAGTGGTCAAGCTGGAACAGGAAAAAGTTTCTTAATTAAAGTATTGACCAGTTATCTGCAGAAATCAACTGACTCACATTTATCTTGTGTTGTAACCGCTCCAACTGGGTTAGCAGCACACAACATTAAAGGGATTACATTACATCGTTTACTTATGCTACCTGTAGAGCACGAAAACAAATTGGAATATCATAAGCTATCAGGAGAAGCTTGTTATGAAGTTTCAAGAGTGCTAAAGAAAATGAAACTTCTAATTATTGATGAAGTAAGTATGGTCTCAAACTTAATGCTTGCTTTTGTGCATTTAAGAATGCAGCAAATTCTTAAAACAGAATATGATGTCTTATTTGGAGGTAAACATGTTATCGTTTTTGGAGATCTTCTGCAACTTACTCCTGTAAAAGGACAACCAGTATTTAAAACACTTGTGCATGAAGACACCAGAAAGTCTTTGGGAAGTGTTGGCAACGTTAATATTTGGTCTTATTTTGAATACAAAGAACTCATTACAAATATGCGACAGGCAAATGATGTTAATTATGGATCTATACTTCAAGATATAAGAATTGGAGTTCTCACAGAAGAAGGCAAACAAGCTTTGCAAAGTCGACTATTTAAGAATTTGTTTCCAAATGAAAATATAGTTCCAGAAAAAATGTATAGTAAAATTGCTGAAAGTAAATCTATAATTTGTTTAATGCCAACACTCCGTGAATGTTCTATTTTCAATGAACAACTTTTGAAGCTAGAAAATCAAGAAATCAAAAAAATGGAAGCCATTGATAAAATAGAGCATGAAGGAATTACTATTATTTTGACCGACAAATTGAAAAAAAAATTGAATTCTTTAGAAAAATCCATATCTAAAACTGCTGGTTTAGAAAAGAATTTATATCTATGTGTCAACTGTCGAGTAATTTTACGGCGTAATTTGGATGTGGAAAAAGGTTTAGTTAATGGAGCAATGGGGAAAGTTGTGAATTTTGTTAATTATCAAAAAAGAGATGGAATAGAATTTTTAAAAATTAAATTTGATCAAATTGAAGAAGTAAAACAAATTGGTTGTTGTTCTGTTCGTTTTTTGCTTGTTAAAGATTTGTATGTCCGTAGGAAGCAATTTCCACTTTCTTTGGCATATGCAGTCACTATTCATAAATCTCAAGGATTGAGTGTAGACAGTGCTTTGGTGAACATAGGAAGTAGCGTGTTTAAAGAAGGTATGGCATATGTTGCTTTGTCCCGAGTCAGAACTTTATCTGGATTGTTTTTGATTGATTTTGATGAGTCAAAGATTACTGCAGATGCAAACTGTGTAAAAGAGTATAATAGGTTAAGAAGAGCGTATACTCCAAATTTAGGTGAATATCCTGTATTTGAAAAGTCTGTAGTACATCGAAAAAGAAGATATGAGAATATCTGTAGTGAAGTTATAGAGAAGGAAAAAAATAAAGATAATGTTCATATTGCAAGCAAAAAGAAAAAGGATAGTATTGAAGAAATTGTTGGGTATCAGTTAGAAAACAGTTCAGGTATCAACTGCTATGCTAATGTAGTGGTCAATGTAGTATTTTTTCTAGAAAGTTTGCAACAGCAAATTATGGAAAATCGTGAAAAAAGATTTTGTTCCATATTGCATTGTTTTTATGAAAAATTGAACACTAATAAAAGCAAATTACAAAGTGTTTCTCATATTCGTAATCTTTTGGATATATGTTCTGGTTGTACACAATTTACGCAGGATATTCAACAAGACGCTCAGGAATTTCTAATGTATATGCTTACAGTATTAGAAAATGAGGGAATACAAATTGAAAATCTTTTTGGCCTTCGTTATAAATGGGTACATGAATGTGAAAATTGTATGTTTACATGTACAACTAACATAGATACTGAAAGATTTATATATTTGACATTACCAGACTGTAAAACAGTGTCTTTCAATAAACTAGTTAAAGCAGCAAATCAAAACATGGAGTGTAGCCAATGCAAATCAAAAATGTTATCAACATTATTTATACAAAGATTTGGACAATACATAATTTTAATGATACAACGTTGTAGAGCTGATGGAAGAAAAATGGAAACTTTAATTAAAGAATTTGTAGCAAGTCAACTATCTATATCTGGAAGGACTTTTGTAGCAGTATCAATTATTTTCCATCATGGTCCTTCTACAACATCTGGACATTACACTGTGTATTTAAAATGCAATAGAGGATGGACATATTGTAATGATGCTCAATTGGATTTTAAACAACGTTTGCCTAGAGAATTACAAAATTCCTACTTAATATTTTTAAAACCAAAGTTTTAGGAACATAATTCAACCTGTGAAGAATTTATTGATATTTCTTAATATGATTACTATTGGACAATTTTAATTTAAAGGATTTCAAAAAAACTATTTGGCCAAGAGGAAAAGTATATATTTTAATTATGGA
Source organism: Calotriton arnoldi (assembly GCA_963921515.1). Lineage (NCBI taxonomy): Eukaryota > Metazoa > Chordata > Amphibia > Caudata > Salamandridae > Calotriton > Calotriton arnoldi. Next base: position 1,329,129 of record CAWUFW010002726.1, read on the forward strand.
CTTTTTCTTGCACATCCTCTCAGCATATATTTTGAAAGAAAAACATTTACTGTGTATACAATTTCAAGTTATAACATTTTCTTAGGAGAGAGCATTTTATATACCTGTAATTTGTATTATATGGTATGTTATTGAGCAGGAAGTTTTTATGAAATGTTCATAAATAGTTAAGTATATTTTAAATATTTTACAAGTAGTTTTGGGTTTTTTAAAACAATCTTATTGATTGTTTTATTTTTTTGCCCGCTGTTATGTGATGAGTAACATTGTAATCACTATTTGTAGTGAAATTCAATGTATTCTGAGAACAGCAAAAAAGATAAAGAAAATAATTTTTAAAATGTGAAAATTATGTTTTGTTATAAAAAATATAATATTATATATTATAACGATTTTTTCTTCTCTTTTACAGGTCCTAATTCTACAATTTTTAATTTTTCAGAAATTTTAGTTAACAAACCAAGTGGGAAAATTAATTAGTGTTTTTTATAACTATTACTGTGAATGAAAAATTAACTAAGTATTAAAATAAAAAATGGTCTGTGAGAGGACACTGGTGAAGAAAGGGGGATGGACGGTGTAGATATCTCTGGAAAGATGCTCTGTTGCTGTTTTTATTTATATAATTAAGTTACCTTGTAGTACAACTAAATTACTGCTTATGAATTTGCACAATGAGTGAGGCTTTCACACTAGCAGTGTTGTAGTGAAATTTGTAGAATGTATGTAGTCACTTAACTGCTTCTAGGCTAGTGAGTCTTTGTAATTGTACTTTTCCAATCAGCCATCCAGCACCATGTACTAATTCATTCACTGTGTCAAAACCCAACCACTTATACATTCACCCAGGCATTCTCCTTCCAGTATTATAATCGTTCAGTGAGTACCCAACTACTCATTCAGTGACCCAGGCCTTACCATATACACTGATTCAAACCCCTATCCACTATGCATGCCGTTCTCTAACCACCTACACACATGTCTTTCACACCTTCAATTCCCCAGTCACTATCCATACACTCCAGCAGACATCCTGACACTCCCTTTGCAGTCCTCTGTTGACTCATTGAGCAACACTGACAAATCCATTTGGTGTGCCAAAACTCAACCACTTATACATTAAGCCAGTCACTCTGCTTACAGTACTATAATCGTTCAGTTAGTACCCAACTACTCATTCAGTGACCCAGGCCTTACCATATAGAATCCTTCAAACCCCTATCCACTATGCATGCCGTTCTCTAACCACCTACACACACGTCTTTCACTCCTTCAATTCCCCAGTCACTATCCATACACTCCAGCAGACATCCTGACACTCCTTTTGCAGTCCTCTGTTGACTCATTCAGCAACACTGACAAAGCCATTCGCTGTGCCAAAACCAAAACACTTATACATTCACCCAGGCACTCTCTTTGTACTACTCTAATTGTTCAGTCTATACCCAAGTACACATTCAGTGACCCAGACCTTAGCACATACAGTGCTTCAAACCCCTATCCACTATGCATGCCGTTCTCTAACAACCTACACACATGTCTTTCACACCTTCAATTCCCCAGTCACTATCCATACACTCCAGCAAAGATCCTGTCAGTCCCCTTGCAGTCCTCTGTTGACTCATTCAGCAACACCTACAAATCCATTCGCTGTGCCAAAACCCAACCACTTATACATTCAGCCAGTCACTCTCTTTGCAGTACTCTAATCGTTCAGTCAGTACCCAAGTAATCATTCAGTGACCAAGGTCTTAGCACATATACTGCTTCAAAACCCTATCCACTATGCATGTGGTCCTCTAACCACCTACACACTTGTCTTTCACACCTTCAAATCCCCAGTCAGTATCCATACACTCCAGCAAACATCCTGTCACTCCCCTTGCAGTCCTCTGTTGACTCATTCTGCAACACCTAAAAATCCATTTGCTGCGCCAAAACCCAAACACTTATACATTAAGCCAGTCACTCTCCTTGCAGTACTCTAATCGTTCAGTCAGTACTGAAGTACTCATTCAGTGACTTAGGCCTTAGCACATAGACTGCTTCAAAACCTTAATCATTATGCATGCGGTTCTCTACCCACGTACACACTTGTCTTTCACACCTTCAATTCCCCAGTCACTATCCATACACTCCAGCAAACATCCTGACACTCCCTTTCCAGTCCTCTGTTGACTCATTCCATAACACTGACAAATCCATTTCGTGTGCCAAAACCCAACCACTTATACATTAAGCCAGTCACTCTCCTTACACTACTCTAATCGTTCAGTTAGTACCCAACTACTCATTCAGTGACCCAGGCCTTACCATATACACTGATTCAAACCCCTATCCACTATGCATGCCGTTCTCTAACCACCTACACACACGTCTTTCACATCTTCAAATCCTCAGTCAGTATCCATACACTCCAGCAAACATCCTGTCACTCCCCTTGCAGTCCTCTGTTGACTCATTCAGCAACACCTACAAATCCATTCGCTGTGCCAAAACCCAACCACTTATACATTCAGCCAGTCACTCTCCTTGCAGTACTCTAATCGTTCAGTCAGTACCCAAGTACTCATTCAGTGACCAAGGTCTTAGCACATATACTGCTTCAAACCCCTATCCACTATGCATGTGGTCCTCTAACCACCTACACACTTGTCTTTCACACCTTCAAATCACCAGTCACTATCTATACACTCCAGCAAACATCCTGTCACTACCCTTAAAGTCCTCTGTTGACTCATTCAGCAACACCTACAAAGCCATTCGCTGCGCCAAAACCCAACCACTTATACATTAAGCCAGTCACTCTCCTAACACTACTCTAATCGTTCAGTTAGTACCCAACTACTCATTCAGTGACCCAGGCCTTACCATATAGAATCCTTCAAACCCCTATCCACTATGCATGCCGTTCTCTAACCACCTACACACACGTCTTTCACTCCTTCAATTCCCCAGTCACTATCCATACACTCCAGCAGACATCCTGACACTCCCTTTGCAGTCCTCTGTTGACTCATTCAGCAACACTGACAAAGCCATTCACTGTGCCAAAACCAAAACACTTATACATTCACCCAGGCACTCTCTTTGTACTACTCTAATTGTTCAGTCTATACCCAAGTACACATTCAGTGACCCAGACCTTAGCACATACAGTGCTTCAAACCACTATCCACTATGCATGCCGTTCTCTAACAACCTACACACATGTCTTTCACACCTTCAATTCCCCAGTCACTATCCATACACTCCAGCAAAGATCCTGTCAGTCCCCTTGCAGTCCTCTGTTGACTCATTCAGCAACACCTACAAATCCATTCGCTGTGCCAAAACCCAACCACTTATACATTCAGCCAGTCACTCTCTTTGCAGTACTCTAATCGTTCAGTCAGTACCCAAGTAATCATTCAGTGACCAAGGTCTTAGCACATATACTGCTTCAAACCCCTATCCACTATGCATGTGGTCCTCTAACCACCTACACACTTGTCTTTCACACCTTCAAATCCCCAGTCAGTATCCATACACTCCAGCAAACATCCTGTCACTCCCCTTGCAGTCCTCTGTTGACTCATTCTGCAACATCTAAAAATCCATTCGCTGCGCCAAAACCCAAACACTTATACATTAAGCCAGTCACTCTCCTTGCAGTACTCTAATCGTTCAGTCAGTACTGAAGTACTCATTCAGTGACTTAGGCCTTAGCACATAGACTGCTTCAAAACCTTAATCACTATGCATGCGGTTCTCTACCCACGTACACACTTGTCTTTCACACCTTCAATTCCCCAGTCACTATCCATACACTCCAGCAAACATCCTGACACTCCCTTTCCAGTCCTCTGTTGACTCATTCCGCAACACTGACAAATCCATTTCGTGTGCCAAAACCCAACCACTTATACATTAAGCCAGTCACTCTCCTTACACTACTCTAATCGTTCAGTTAGTACCCAACTACTCATTCAGTGACCCAGGCCTTACCATATACACTGATTCAAACCCCTATCCACTATGCATGCCGTTCTCTAACCACCTACACACACGTCTTTCACATCTTCAAATCCCCAGTCAGTATCCATACACTCCAGCAAACATCCTGTCACTCCCCTTGCAGTCCTCTGTTGACTCATTCAGCAACACCTACAAATCCATTCGCTGTGCCAAAACCCAACCACTTATACATTAAGCCAGTCACTCTCCTTACACTACTCTAATCGTTCAGTTAGTACCCAACTACTCATTCAGTGACCCAGGCCTTACCATATACACTGCTTCAAACCCCTATCCACTATGCATGTGGTCCTCTAACCACCTACACACTTGTCTTTCACACCTTCAAATCCCCAGTCAGTATCCATACACTCCAGCAAACATCCTGTCACTACCCTTGCAGTCCTCTGTTGACTCATTCAACAACACCTACAAAGCCATTTGCAGCGCTAAAACCCAAACACTTATACATTAAGCCAGTCACTCTCCTTCCACTACTCTAATCATTCAGTCAGTACCCAAGTACTCATTCAGTGATCCAGGCCTTAGCACATACACTGTTTCAAACCCCTATACACTATGCATGCAGTTCTATAACCACCTACACACTTGTCTTTCACACTTTCAAATTCCCACTAACTATACATACACTCCAGCAAACATCCTGTCAGTCCCCTTGCAGTCTTCTGTTGACTTATTCAGCAACACCCACAAAGCCATTCGTTGCGCCAAAACCAAAACACTTATACATTCACCCAGGCACTCTCTAAGTTATAGATATACATTCAACCAACCTTTCACACATTAACATACAAATATAGTTCTTTCTTTAACCAGAGAAGTTAGTTCTGAAAAGAACTTTTTTTTTCTTTTTTGTTTTATATTTTTTTTGTATTTTTTGAACTATTATTTTTTTTTTTTGGTGTTTTTTAGGAAATAAACAAAAAAAAGGAAAAAAACAGGAAACCTCAGGAATTACATTTCATTCCTGGAAAACACAAAAAAAAAAAAAGTCTAACAGTGGTGATTGCGCTGTGCAGCACAAACAGCTTCCACGGATTGTTCGCCATAGGAGATCAGTTTGTTGCACTTGACACAGTGCTGTTTTAAGAATGCAAATTCAGGACGTATGTCCAGAGATGTTGAAGGTGTAGGAGTGCCAGATGTAGAAGGAACTGGTTGTTGTTTCCTTGCAGCTCTACGAGACTCCTCCCGAGCCAGGTTCAGTGGGTGAATTGTTTTTAAATGCTTATACATAGAGGCAGTACCACAAGAATATTTCTTGTCGGCACTACCTCTAGACAGCACCCTCTCACAGATCCGGCAGCTGACTTTCGTGGCATTAACCTTCTTTTGGCCCTCTGGAAAAGTGAAAAACTTCCACACCACCGATACATGCCTTTGTGGACGTGGGTCCTCTTGCACAAATTCTTCTTCTGAAGAATGTTCTGACTCCTGTTGTTGCTGTTGTGTAGAAGCCATCTTCTTATTTGAGCTATTCCAGTTCTTCTTGAATGCAGAGATGTGTCTCCAAAGAAGCTCAAAGAAGAATGATGGAAATGATTGGGGTCCTTCAATAGTTACAATGGGAAATGTTATCAACCAATCAAAAGTTTTTTTTTCAAGTCACATGGGATCCGCGTACCGTGCGCACACGCAGCACGCACCCAACGCGAAGTAGCGAAATTGCATTTAAAAGTAAAATAACTTTATTACATGTAAAAATATATTATTTTTATGCATAAGTAAGATAATGTCTGGCCCTAATATGTGTATTAAAGACATATATATGTCATTTTAGAACATATAAAAATTCGCGGGAGTCGCGTACACAGCGCGTACAGCACGCATATGACATCACGCGGGGCGCGTGTCCGCGCAAGAGCCGCGTAGTATAATGCGCATGTGTCACGAATGTGTAAACGTAGGAAGCGCGAACGGGTCGCATACTAATCGCGCACAACACGTAACATACGCATATCACGTAACTATAATACACGCACCCATCGCACACCCTACGCGGATCCTTCACGACTTTAAGAAAATGGCGGGTACAATTCGCGCACTGATCTTGTAAGGTACGCTGCCGGTGCGCGACTCCAAAAAAAAAAAAAAAAATTTTTAATTTATTAACAAATTATAAAACAAAACAAAAAATATTTATGTTACAATATTTTCGAAAACATTTTTTTGCGATTTATATTACAAATATATAAATATTTTTTTAAAAACAAAATATGTAAATTAAACAGATAAACATCTGTAGAAAATTAGTATCAAAACAATACATGTAAAAAATCTTACAACTAAATATTATCATTTAAAAAACCGTTGAAATTCACTGAAAAAACCATAGGTTTCAGGCGCGTTATAGTTACAAATTAGCATTTAAAAAACCTTTGAAATTCACTGAAAAAACCATAGGTTTTAGGGACAGTTATAGTTACAAATTAGCATTTAAAAAACCTTTGAAATTCACTGAAAAAACCATAGGTTTCAGGGACGTTATAGTTACAAATTAGCATTTAAAAAACCTTTGAAATTCACTGAAAAAACCATAGGTTTTAGGGACAGTTATAGTTAGTTGGACATTGCACTCGTACAAAACCCGTGAAATTCCCCCATTATAGTTAGTCCAGGTAACTATAACTCGCGCCCGCAATGCACTGCTGATGACGTCACTTATTACATCACTCATGACATGGTCAGTGACATCACTGATGACATCACTGATGACATCTCAAATGACATCACTGATGACATCATCCACGTGATAATCTGATGCACCTCCTCACACCCTAATATAACCTTTGATACACCCACTCTAAATTACAGACTGCCATTCGCAAAACCATAGACACTCCAACACCAATAACTACATACCCACTCACTGATTCTTAGGTCTACACACACACATCCACTCACTCACCCGTACAGTCACTCATACTTATGGTCACTCAGTACAGGACTATCATATGCACTCTTACTCCTATATAAACACTCAAACACCGCCACTCATCCATAGAGGTACTCACACACCTAGTCAGTCATGCAAATAATTACACACACTGCCATTTACTCACCTATACAGTTATACACACACCAGCTCACTTAATCATACAAATACTAGCACATTCTTACGCTCTTATACAATAACTGATACAAGCACACACGCATCCATACAGCCACTCTCACTATCACACACTCTCACTTATAGCCATTTAAATACTCTAACACACATATATACTGCCTTTCACATATGTAGTTACTCACACATGTACCACTGGGACATACATTCACTCACTAACACACTCTTACACACACTTACCCACCCATACAGTCTATCACAGATGCACTCTTGAAACCATCCACCCAGTGAATCGCCCACTCACACATCTATGCACAGAGTCGCACACACCCCTCCCACACAAACACTCAGGCACCCATACAGATACTCACACAAGCATTCAATAACTCAAATAGACACTCATGTAGCTATTCACAAACACATGCAGCCACTTACACAGCAACAGACAGACGGATACAGACATTCACCCAGTTTAGTCACTAACCCATGCATTCAGTAAGATACGTTAAATCACTCACTTATACAGTCAGTCACACACCTACTAAATCATCCATACAGACACTTACACACCCACTCATTCTTCAATACGTCTTTTCCTATATATATTAAAAATATTTAAACTTTACAGAAACACACAGTCACTGGATGATGTCATCAGTGATGTCATTTGAGATGTCATCAGTGATGTCATCAGTGATGTCACTGACCATGTCATGAGTGATGTAATAAGTGACGTCATCAGCAGTGCATTGCGGGGCGCGAGTTATAGTTACCTGGACTAACTATAACGGGGGAATTTCACGGGTTTTGTACGAGTGCAATGTCCAACTAACTATAACTGTCCCTAAAACCTATGGTTTTTTCAGTGAATATATATATATATATATATATATCCAAGTCAAAAAGCACCCCTTTTGGAAGAGCCAACTCCCAGGTAGGTAATTTTTCGTTTTTTAATGCAGGAAACAGCGCAGAGAAATGAAAAACAATGTCCAAGAAAATCTGTCTGCCTGACGCGTTTCATGCTCCTCGAGCATTTCTTCAGAGAGCTTGGTTAAACACTGTGTGGAGTTCTGGCCTCATTTTAATCATTTACACCTGCCACAGTGGGTGTTGGCTCACCCAGAGCCTGCTGGAATATGTAGTGCCTCAATTCAGCTGCAGTGAGCTGCTCCATAACAGTGTTAATCTTCAAACTTTAAAATACCATAGTGGGTTTGGAAAATGTCACACTACCTCTGCGCTGCATATTCACCTGCACCACGACCATCCTGCCCTTACACGCTGCTTGCCAAATACCTGTAGCAAGGTCCATTTCTTTGTGGTGAAGCTCCTCCACGACCGGGATCGGCCGTTATAAATCCAAGTCAAAAAGCACCCCTTTTGGAAGAGCCAACTCCCAGGTAGGTAATTTTTCGTTTTTTAATGCAGGAAACAGCGCAGAGAAATGAAAAACAATGTCCAAGAAAATCTGTCTGCCTGACGCGTTTCATGCTCATCGAGCATTTCTTCAGAGGCTTGGTTAAACACTGTGTGGAGCACTGGCCTCATTTTAATCATTTACACCTGCCACAGTGGGCGTTGGCTCACCCAGAGCCTGCTGGAATATGTAGTGCCTCAATTCATCTGCAGTGAGCTGCTCCATAACAGTGTTAATCTTCAAACTTTAAAATACCACAGTGGGTTAGGAAAATGTCACACTACCTCTGCGCTGCATATTACCTACCTGGGAGTTGGCTCTTCCAAAAGGGGTGCTTTTTGACTTGGATTTATAACGGCCGATCCCGGTCGTGGAGGAGCCCCACCACAAAGAAATGGACCTTGCTGCAGGTATTTGGCAAGCAGCGTGTAAGGGCAGGATGTCGTGGTGCAGGTGAATATGCAGCGCAGAGGTAGTGTGACATTTTCCAAACCCACTGTGGTATTTTAAAGTTTGAAGATTAACACTGTTATGGAGCAGCTCACTGCAGCTGAATTGAGGCACTACATATTCCAGCAGGCTCTGGGTGACCCAACGCCCACTGTGGCAGGTGTAAATGATTAAAATGAGGCCAGTGCTCCACACAGTGTTTAACCAAGCCTCTGAAGAAATGCTCGATGAGCTTGAAACGCGTCAGGCAGACAGATTTTCTTGGACATTGTTTTTCATTTCTCTGCGCTGTTTCCTGCATTAAAAAACGAAAAATTACCTACCTGGGAGTTGGCTCTTCCAAAAGGGGTGCTTTTTGACTTATATATATATATATATATATATATTTATAGATATATATATATATGAAACAGGAAACGTGTTTTCCACGCTAAATAATCAGCAAAGACGAAGCGAACCCAGATGCAGTGCAACGTAGTTTATTCAAACCCCTGCACCACCGCCATTACGCATTTCAACCCTCGTGGGGCCTTGATCACATGACACGAATGGGGAGCATAGTTGTGTTTTTAAAGTGACAGTGCTCAAAAAGTGAACTGCATTTTACAACAGACATAGAAGAGTTGAAATAACTTACTTCCTTTGCGTAAGATAAGCTTGGCATGATACAGTTGATGATCAATGTCATAAAAGCCAGACATGTGCAATATGAGCAATTCAATAAATATGTAAATAAATAAATAAATACATAAATACATATAATGTTAATAAAATTGACTCATAAAAGGGATGTTTTACATACTGAAAATTACATATTAAAAATTAATAAATAAATACTCCATAATGCCACTGATTGCAAATAAATACATCCAGTTCCAGTAAGATAAATGCCTACTGTAATTTATATCAAATAGTATTTTGCAATGGGGAATGGCAACATTGGATCAACATTATATTAAAAGCAAATCATACAGGATCAATAAAGCCCAAGTGGGCCAGCAAATTGAAATTCTATGTCAGCAAGTAAAGTGTCAGTGCATAGTGCAAAAAAGTGTCACCCAGCAACACCAAAAGTTCGCATGTGCAAAAATGTGCAAAGATAAAAACCATAAAATGACTAAAAGATAAAAGCGAGGCAGCGGCTAAATATGATATCATAGAAAATGGTACTGAGGTAAGAACCCCTAAGATGTTCGTATAAATTGTACCTACAAGTGTGTATAAAAATCTTCACTGCTGTTCAACCCAAATGGAGTCTTGCAATCTAATTCCAATATGTACCTAGTCTCAAGTTTACGCAAAATACCCTCCCGGTCTCCACCCCTTCTGAGTGGGAGGACCATGTCTATAACAAAATATCTAAGATCTTGGGAACTTTTGGCATGGAATTCTTCAAAGTGGCGTGCCACAGGATAGGACATATCACCATTGTTGATTGCCCTTATGTGCTGGAGTATCCATTTGTGGGCCTGCAGTTTTGTACTCCCAACATACCGCAGGTCACATGGACACTCCAGCACATATACGGCAAATTCTGTCTTGCACGTCAACGTTTTCTTGATCTGAGTAGGTTTGTTGCTAAACGGTGTGGTGTATTCAGTTTTGTTAATGCCCTGCTTACAAGCTTTGCAAACTGCACATTTGATAAAACCCTTACTACTATTGAGCCAGGTAGTATTGATTCTCACCTCAGGGCTGCATTTAACAAGCGAATTACTCATAGAGCGTGCTCTCCTGAAAGATATTTGCGGTGAGCTAGTCAATTTGGTCCCTATGATAGGATCATTTTGCACAAGGGCCCAATTCTTATTCACAATCCTGCGAATAATCTTATGTTGGCTACTGTAGGTAAGTATGAGCCGGGATGGTTGTAATGCCTCTGACTCCATGTTTTTGGGTTTGGCGGTAAGATTCTTTCCAGCTAGAGCCTGCGCTCTGCTCTGTTTATTGGCATTGGTCATGGCTCTCTTAATGACTTCAGGTGAATAACCTCTTCTCGAGAATCTGTCGCCACACTCCGTCTGCACTAAATGGCAATCTGAGTCTGTGCTGCAGATTCTCCTTATTCGCAGCATCTCCCCATAGGGGATACTGCTAATCAAATGGGTCGGATGATGGCTACCTGCATGAAGCAGTGTATTACCAGCCACGGGTTTTCTATAAAGCCTAGTATGCAGTTGGTTGTCAAGAACTAAGATCTCCACATCAAGAAAGTAAATAGATGTGTTGCTGATTTGACCAGAAAATTTGAGATTCAAATGGTTGTCATTGAATTGCTCAATGAACAACCTAGCCTCATTCTCATTGCCTTTCCAGATTATTAGTAAATCATCGATGTATCTGAAAAGCCTTATTATGTTATTCTCCATGATGTCCCCAAAGGTGAGCGAGAGGACCTGTTCTTCCCACAGACCCATGTGCAGACAGGCATAGCTGGGGGAAAAACAGGCCCCCATCGCTACACCCCTCACCTGCTGGAATATGAGGTTATTAAATGAGAAAAAGTTGTTCTCCAGGCACATCGTGATCATAGCAAGCAACATTTTGTTGTGTTTGTGGAGGCAAATGTGTCTGGAATTTAAAAAGTGTGCCACTGCTTTGAGACCGTCCCTGTGATGAATGCTAGTATAAAGAGATGATACATCAAGGGAAATAAGCAGATAATCAGGGTCCCAAATGATGTCATTCAATTTTCTAAATAGGTCATTAGTGTCCAGGATGAATGAAGGAAGCCCTCTCACGTGTTCCTGTAAGAAGAAATCAAAATATTTACTGGCATTCTCCATTAGACTACCGCAGGCCGATATTATTGGCCTACCAGGCGGTTGACGATTGTCCTTGTGAATTTTGGGGATGAAATACAAAGCTGGCATGATCGGATAATCGTTTTTTAGGAACTTGAATTCATCAGTTGACAAAAGTCTCGCACTTTTCCATGCTATTAAATTGGAATAAAAGGTGTTCCATGAAGCCTTAGCCATATCCAAAGTGCTGCGTTTGTAGCAATCTCTATCGTTGAGTTGACTCATTGCCTCCTCCATATACATATCTCTGGGCCATAACACCACATTGCCCCCTTTGTCTGATTGGCGTACAATTATGCTGTCATTGGCCTGTAACTTCTTCATTAGTTTGAAATATGTATCGTCCTGGCTGCTGTAACATTTCTTCCCAGTTCCTAGTTTTTTATACACCGTTTTTAATTCCTGTGAAATTTTCTCATGAAACACATCTATATTATCCCGTAGCATGACTGGACAAAAAATAGATTTGGGTTTAAATTGCGTGGTTGGTGCCGCAATGACATCTAAGGAACAACTGGGTTGTGCATCCTCAGTTTCATTTTGCAATTGTAGAAGGTTTTGTAATAAGTCAGCATCGCCAGCAGTTAGTATGGATGGGCTAATATTGATAGCCGATGTCATTGCTTTGGCTTTAGATGGTCCTTGTTGTAGATAGTATTTCCGCAATTTGAGTTTGCGCACGTAATTAAACATGTCAATCCTTGTTTGTGCATAATCAAAGTCATTCCTGGGACAAAAAGATAAGCCAAGAGACAAAATATGTAATTCATTATCAGACAGGAGTTCATTGGTCAAGTTGATGACCGAAAGAGAATCCTCAGGATTTGCCTTATCAGTTACTTGTGTCTCCATTGTTTTTTTGATTTTTTGTTGTTGTTCCTGTTGGCTGGCTTTGCATTTGCGTCTGTTGCTGCACTTGCGTCTCTTCCAGCGTTTGACATTAAGTTTTTGTTCCCGCCTACATTTACAGCACGGGGGCGTAGTGTCTCCCTCCTGTCCTGGCGCAGGCAGTCGACTTCCTGTGCCAGAGAGAACTTCTGAAACCCCAACCTCTGCGCTTGTCTTTGCTCGGTGTCAGAGCCGCTGTCAACAGCAGAACTAAGGTCAGATGCTGATGTAGTGATCTGTGACCTGGAGCCCTGTTCCAAGGATGGTATTGGGATGGCAGTCACTGATTTAGAAGCTTTAACACTATCATATTTACGGGAGAAAGTAAATACCTGGCCAAGTTCGTAATCTTGTTTGTCACGTTGGAATTTGAACATTTTTCTTTTCTTATTTCCTCCTCCCGTTGCAGCCTCATTAGCATTTCTTCCCGGTGTTTGGTAATTGTAGCCGTAACATCCAGTTTATTGATCTCGACATTCAAAGAGTCAATCTTAAGCTGCAGGGCTTCACGGTCGCTTTCGGCATATTTAACCAGAATTTCCACAAGTTTACGAGAGGACTCTAAATTGCAGTCCGCCCACTCAGCAAGCATACGGGGGTCAGGATGCTCATAACTGGGGACCAGCATTATGCGTAGCCCCCTCGGTATCCTGCCCACTTCCAAATACCGGCTTAGGGAGCGATGCTCCCACCACTTGGCCTGTTCCGCTTTCATGAGTTTCTCCAAGTTCTTAAACATATCCTTTAAATTGCCGTTCGTATTGATAGTGTTAGACCCATGTGGATTAATGGCAGTAACCCCGCTAGGGGAGTCATCAAACATATCGTTTGCCGCTGCCTCGCGGCTCCGTAACATGTCGGCGGACATGGTGCACAATGAAATGGGTTACAATAAGTTCACAAAGCACAAAACTCCGAAATTAATGTTCGCGTTAAATGTGCTTTCACTCCTTCACCGGGTACTCGTAGCTTCCCTACCTTGATGCAACGTCAGCAACTGTTCGGGTCCTCCGACGCCGGTACTGCTGATCAGTTGTTGCCGTAGGGGAAGAAATGCTGCCGCCCGGGGGCCACCGCGGCTACTCCTTACAGGAGATACTGGATATCCCGTACAAGTCGGAATGGCTGCTTCATGCCGCACGGCCCATTGGAGAAGGAGGGATATCGCTGAAGCCGAGGAAGACAACTCGGTGAATTAGAAGAAACAGGAAACGTCTTTTCCGCGCTAGATCAAACAGCAAAGACGAAGCAAACCCAGATGCAGTGCAACGTAGTTTATTCAAACCCCTGCACCACCGCCATTACGCGTTTCAACCCTCGTGGGGCCTTGATCACATGGCACGAATGGGGAGCATAGTTGTGTTTTTAAAGTGACAGTGCTCAAAAAGTGAACTGCATTTTACAACAGACATAGAAGAGTTGAAATAACTTACTTCCTTTGCGTAAGATAAGCTTGGCATGATACAGTTGATGATCAATGTCATAAAAGCCAGACATGTGCAATATGAGCAATTCAATAAATATGTAAATAAATACATAAATACATATGTTAATAAAATTGACTCATAAAAGGGATGTTTTACATATTGAAAATTACATATTAAAAAATTAATAAATAAATACACCATAATGCCACCGATTGCAAATAAATACATCCAGTACCAGTAAGATAAATGCCTACTGCAATTTATATCAAATAGTATTTAGCAATGGGGACTGGCAACATTGGATCAACATTATATTAAAAGCAAATCATACAGGATCATATATATATATGCCGTAAACTTCGCCACAGCAATCCCAATCATCAGGAACAGACGAAAACAGACCCAATTGTAAGTGCGAGGTTTGTTTATTTGGATGCCCTGCATGTCCGCCATGACGCGTTTCAGCCCTCAAGGGGCCTTGATCACATGACGCTTATGGAGGAGTGTGCCAATATTTAAAGTGCCACTAACGTGAAAAGTGATTATCTAAACAGCACGTAGGCATAGACATGGAAAAAATATGTGAATTCCAAATTACTTACACATACCACATACCATTGCCCTGAGCAAGAGTGCTGTCGGCCTTCTTATTCTTATCAACCAAGGCATCCAATCTAGAGATTCGATTGACTTTACTGATAGCTTTGTCAACCATCTTAGCAGTGTAGCCCCTGGCCAGGAATCTATCTCTGCTAGCACACTCAACATCTGAGCTACAAACACGTCTGATACGTAACATTTCCCCAAAGGGAATGCTACGTATCAGGTGCCCTGGCTGGTGGCTAGCAGCATGCAACACAGTGTTGCCCGCCATAGGCTTCCTGAACAGCCTGGTCTCGAGTTTGTTGTCACTGATAAATACCTCAACATCTAGAAAGCATATTTTTTCTTTACTGAGATTGCCTGTAAAGTGTAAGTTGAGAGTATTAACATTGATCAGAGTAATGAAGTCAAGAGCCTGCAGTTCAGTGCCCCTCCAAATCAGGAATATGTCATCGATATATCTATACCAATGAACCACATGATTGACAAATACAACAGAGTGTTGTTCATGGAGGACCCGCTCCTCCCACAGACCTATATGCAAACAAGCATAGCTGGGGGAGAAGCAGGCCCCCATAGCAACACCTCTGACCTGATGAAACACCTGATTTGAGAACAGGAAAAAATTGTTGTTAAGGCATGTAGAGTTCATAGACAACAACATTTTGTTATGATTGTACAGTTGAATAGGCCTTGTGCATAAATAGTGGTCAATTGCCTTCATACCGTCCTGATGATGTATACTAGTATAAAGGGACGAAACATCCAAAGTAATTAGCCAATAATCAGAATTCCATGTAACATTATTCACCTTTCTCAAGAAGTCACCAGTGTCCTGGATAAAAGAGGGCAATGCCCTCACATGATCTTGAAGAAAAGCATCCACGTATCGAGATGTGTTTTCCATCAAACTCTTGCGTGCCGAAATGATGGGCCTGCCAGGGGGCTTTTCGGCATTTTTATGTATCTTGGGGATAAAGTATATTGCAGGAATAACAGGATAGTCATTTTTTAAGAATTTGAATTCATCGTGGCTCAGTAGTCCTGCACTCTTCCAAGATACTAGTTTTGCGTAGAATTCATATCTTGCTTGTTTGACAGTGCTGATGTCACTCCTCTTGTAGCACTGCCGATCATTAAGCTGATTAAGAGCTTCCTCCAAGTACAGTTCCCGTGGCCATAACACCACATTGCCACCTTTATCAGATTGGCGCACTATGATATTATCGTTCGCCTGTAGTTTTCGCATTAATTGAACATAACAATTGTTTTGTGGCGTGTATTTGTGGTGGGCACGCATTGTGGAAGTATGCAGTTTTTTTTAGTTCCACAGTTGAGAGTTCATGGAAAACATCTATGTTGTCATGCAACATTATCAGTGTAAATGTTGATTTTGGTTTGAAACTGGTATTGCAAGGCATATTCAAATTTACCTGCTCATCACAAGGGACGCTGCTTACATCCTCATTTTGCAATTGTTGTAGATCTTGCAGCAGCGCCAAGTCTTTAACAGTCAGACTAAAAGGACTGCTGAGTGGTTGTACAGCCCCTAACTTTGGGATCTTATTCTCAGTTTTCCTTGACAGATGGTATTTGCGTAATTTCAACTTCCTTATGTATTTATATAAATCAATGCGCGTCTGCGCATAATTGAAGTTGCTGGCTGGACTATAGGATAAGCCTAGAGACAAGACTTGTGATTCTGCTTGGCTCAGATTAGTGCTGGTAAGGTTTATGACTGTTAATGACTCGACTGCTGGCCCCATTGTTCCTGATAGTGTCCTCATTTCATGTTCCATCTTCTGTTGGCATTGGGTTTTTTGTTCGGTTTGCCGCTTGATGTTACATTGCCGTCTTTCACGGTGCTTTTTGTTGTTTCTTTGGCATTGTTTACGCAGGGTGTATCTTCGATCCTGGAGCAAACAATGCACCTCTTGCGCCAGGGAGAACTTGGTAAACCCCAACCCAGTGGACTGGCGAGTTAATTTGTTGTCAGACTCGCTATCAGGCACCGAGCTAAGATCAGATACGGATTAAACTGACTGGAGGGCAGCACTGGTACTGGCTTCTGGAGTTACTGTTGAAATCTGTTTTTTAGAAGCCTTCATAGCATCAAATTTCCTGGCAAAGGTGAAAACTTGCCCTTGTTGATAATCAATTTTCTCTTTGAAATTTGTATGCCTTGCATTTTTTTATCGCTTCTTCTTCCCTCTGCAGTCTGCTTAGCATGTCATCTCGGTATTTCTTACAATTCGCTGGAGTTTCAATTTTGCTGATGTCATTATTGAGTTCATCTATCTTTACCTGTAGGGCCGCCCGGTCACTTTCCGCGTATTTAGCTAAAATCATCACCAATTTGCGTGAGGATTCTAAATTACAATCCGCCCACTCTGCAAGCATGTTGGGGTCGGGATTTTCATAACTGGGCGCCAGCATGATGCGAAGCCCTCGAGGAATGCGCCCAACTTCCAAGTAGCGTGACAACGAGCGGTGCTCCCACATTTAGATTGATCGGTGCGCATCAGCTTTTCAAGTCTTTTGAACATGTCTCGAACGTTGGGGCTCCCGGCTTGTGTAGCCGTAGCTTGCACTACCAATGATGACTCACCAGCCGGCGAGTCATCAAACATCTCATTTGCCGCCTCCTCTCTACTCCTCAAAGCGTCGGCAGACATATTGCATTCACACGGGCAATTTTAAACAAAGAAAACAAACAACCAGATGAATGCCGTGTCTGATTCCCGCACACTCCTTCACCGGACTGTTTGAACAAACCCCTACCTATGCGAGTTCCTTGGCGTGGCCCGGGTCTTCCAACTCGTGCTCCGTCACTCTTGTCGTAGGCTTGGGGAAAGATAGCGTTGTCCGGGGGCTGCCGCAGCTTGTCCTTACAGGAACCACAAAGTCCTTTCCGGTGCACCGAAAAACTGCTTCCTGCTGCTCGGCCCAAAACGAAGGAGGGGTCTGTTGATTACCGAGGAAGCAAACTCGGTAAGATAGATGCCGTAAACTTCACCACAGCAATCCCAATCATCAGGAACAGACGAAAACAGACCCAATTGTAAGTGCGAGGTTTGTTTATTTAGATGCCCTGCATGTCCGCCATGACGCGTTTCAGCCCTCAAGGGGCCTTGATCACATGACGCTTATGGAGGAGTGTGCCAATATTTAAAGTGCCACTAACGTGAAAAGTGATTATCTAAACAGCACGTAGGCATAGACAAGGACAAAATATGTGAATTCCAAATTACTTACACATACCAGCACAAATAACATTACATCAATGCTAAAATAAACATTATAAAATGCATATTAAAAGCATTGAACAAAGCAACAGTAAGCCATATTATTTTTTTAAATTAATTAAAAAACTGGATGTTAAAAATGACATTCGCCTGTGCAAATTACAACCGGGGAGTTAAGCCCAAGTGGGTTATACCTCGTCATTGCTGCATGAAAAGACTATTATTGTTGCAAAACATAGGCAGAAAACCCAATACAGTACGTCATTCTGATAGTCATATGTAGATGAATATACAGTATTGACTGAACCATGTGCAAATCACGACAATTAAAATATAATAATAAAACTCCAATAAAAAGTTTAAATTAAAATTGCCATCACATGAAAATCAATGCCTAATCAATCTCCCTAGGGAGGATATAAGGAAATGTTAAAGTGCTGGTGCAATGAGAGGAAAATTAAGAAAAACATATATATATATTCACTGAAAAAACCAAAGGTGACAGAAACATTATAGTTAGACTCAGAATTCACATGTACAAACCATATAGATTCAGCAGTAAGAGTTACCTGAGCTAACTATGACTTACGTCCCTGCAATGCACTGCTTATGAGCACACATATTACATCACTCATGACATTGTCAGTGACATCACTCATGACATCGTCCCCAGAACCACTCACACACCCACATACACTGCACAACCACTCACACACCCACACAACTCATACACCCACTCACTCATCGAAAGAGCCACTCACACAGCCACTCACTCATCCATAGTGCCACTCACACACTCATATAGCTACTCGCATAGCCACTCACTCACCTACACAACCACTTACACACACATTCACAAATCCATACAACCACTCCCATGCCTACTCACTCACCCATACAGTCACTCACACAGGCAGACTGTGCAATACATACACTCAAACAGCCACTCACTCACTCATACACCCACTTACACACCCAGTCACCCACCCATACAGCCACTCACACACCCATACAGCCACTTACACCCCCACTCCCTCACCAGTACAGCTACTCACACAGTCACTCACTCACCCATACAGCTACACACACACGCTCATTTACTCACCCATACTGCAACTCACACAACCAATTATTCCCCCTTACAGCCACTCACACATCCAACAGTCACTCAGACACCCACTCACACACGGATACACAGTCAGACAGCCACTCACATAATATATGTTAGAAATAGTATCACTCATTGGTAGTACACAAAGTATACTGATTTAACATTTGTAGTACATTATATAAATGTTTAACACTCATAAACCTTTAGAAAATACTCACACTCACTGGATGATGTCATCAGTGATGTCATTTGATATGTCATCAATAATGTCATGAATGATGTCACTGACCATGTCATGAGTGATGTAAAATGTAAGGTCATCAGCAGTGCATTGCGGGGGCATAAGTTATAGTTAGCACAGGTAACTATAACTGCTGAATTTCATGGATTTTGTAGGAGTGAAATCTGAGCCTAACTATAACGTCCCTGTAACCTTTGTTTTTTTCAGTGAATTTCTAAGGTTTTTAATTCTGTTTCCTAACTATGACTTCCTTGTAACCTTTGGCTTTCTTCAGTGAATATATTCACTCATTTTGGGAAGCTGATATATATATATATATATTCACTGAAAAAAACAAAGATTACAGGGCTGTTATAGTTAGGAAATAGGATTAAAAACCTTAGATATTCACTGAAAAATCCAAAGGTTACAAGGACGTTATAGTTAGGCTGATATTTCACTCATACAAAACCAGGGAAATTCTGCAGTTTAACTCGCGCCCCCGCAATGCACTGCTTATGACCTCACATATGTCATTTGAGATGTCATCAGTGTTTATTGTGTTGCAATTAGTGCTTGTAATGAAAGATCATGAGCACAGCTGGGATTTTTGAAAAAAGTCTTTGTGCTTTGGATTCTGACTTCAGCTCATTTTGCTCCTTCAGTTTGTTTTTTTAAAATTCCTTTTCAACAGTAACTTGGAGAACGTTATAGTTCCTTATTCTATTTAATGTTGTTGGAGTGCTGCAAATTTTGAGTTCCTCTTAGCTTTCTATTATAAGGGGTTTTAATATGGCTGTTTCTGGTTTCTTGTTAAAGATGCAATAATAAACATGTGACAAGAAAAACCGTAAGTGAAAATGCCAGTAAACATTTGCTGACAAAATATATGAAAGATACTGCCCTCACAACAGTATTATGAGTTCCTATGCATTAATAATAATAGCAATGATGCTAACATTATACAACCAATATGTTGTGTTGTAACTAGTGATTGTGTTTATTAAAGACTGCTTCTCGAGCGCTCATCCTTCGCAGCCCCCCATTGCCTAGCTTACCTTATCTGCATTCTTGCCTTCTAATGGTGTACTTATGGGGCCCGGGTCAAGCCATCGAATCTTTATGGCCGTTCCCAAGGAAAATCTAAACACTGATGGTATGTGTTTGCTCCGTGTGTGCCTCACCACATATGCTGTTGCATTAAGGAGTTTGTGTGTGTGAGAAAGATTATTCTTGTTTTAAACAGTTTTTCACTCAAACTGTTTGCATTTTAGGATAAAATTACACATCAAAAATTTAACAGGGATGCTAATTTGATTTATTTTTTACTCCACTCACCTGGGTACCATACAGCATACCTGGATGTTTAGTTTAACACAAAATACCACACAATAAAATATCACAGAATTCACCAGCACACAAATCAACACCACCCAGCATATTTGTACTCCACATAATACCACTCAGCAGTACATAATTCAACTCCACATAATAACACTCTGCTCACGACCACATAATTACACACCACATAAAAGCAAACTATATCAAATAGCAACAATCCACATAAAACACTCTGCACATGCCACATAATTTCATCAGTGTAATTTCACTCCACGCCACACAGTTCCATGCCACACAATTCAACTCAATACATTTCCATTCCACACCACAGAATTCAACAAGCCCCATAATTCTAATCAACAACACAATTACATAACACACCACATACATCCAATACACACCACATAATCACACATCATACCACAACATTCTACAAGAAAACACCACATATTTAAACTCCACCACATAACACTGCATAATCCCACTAAGCATACTGCCAATATACTCAAATACACCATAATTACTATCCACATAATTCAACTGCACACCATGCCACATAATACCACTACACAAATCCACCCCACACCACACAATTCCACCACTAACAATTCCAGCAGCTGTTGTAATCTGAGTCATATTGTAACATTAGTTCAAAAAGTTTTGTTCTTACTTTTATGTCTAACACATATGCTGTGTTAACTATAATTGTGACAATTACATGTATGGCATAGTTCTGCGACTGTTGCCTAAACTGTTGCAGGATTTGAATGTTTTTCACAATATAAATGTGCCGGATAAATAAACCGATCTATTCTATGTACAATAATGTTATGTTACTAAATTTGTATGTTTTATCTGGTTTTTCATATTAATGCCACATAAATGCACCCCACATAAATCCTCTCTATGCCACATAACAACAATCCACATAAATAAACTCCACACTATGCCACATAATTCCACTCAGCATAATTTCACTGAAAACCACACTGTTCCATGCCACACTATTCAACTCCACACAAATCCATTCCACACTACATAATACAACACCAAACTATATTATTGCATTCCACAACACAATTCCACTACACACCACATATATCCAATTAATAACAAATAATTCAACATCATACCACAAAATTCAACAGCACAACACATAATTAAACTCTGCTACATAACACCCCACAAAACAACATACCATTCCACATAATTATAATCCATTACACACAATCCCACTCCACATAATTCCAGTGCACTCAAAAACACATAATTACTATCCACATAACAAAACTGCACACCATGCCACATACTTCAAAAACACAATTCCACTCCACACCACACAATGCCATAGCTAACAATTCAAATCCAACCCACATAATTCCACTATACACCACATACATCCACTACATTCCATAACACATAGGTAAAGGACATTTACATTTACAATGCCAATAGCTCTAACTCTCTTTTTCTGTAACACCCAAACACACACATCTGGATCTTAGCTCCTACCTATTTGTTCCTTTTTGTCACCAAAAATGCAAAGCTATCCATGCAGTTCCTTGCCACACAATTCAATTCCACACATTTCCAATCCACAACACATAATTTGACACCAAACCACGTAATACAACTCAATTACACTACATACCACATAAATCCAATCCACACTACACAATTCCACATCATGCCACAAAATTCAACAGCACACCACATCATTAAATTCCACTACATACCACTCCACACCACAAAATACCATTTCACATAATTACACCCAATAACACACAATCCCACTCCACATAATCCAGTACACTTAATACCACATAGTTACCATCCACATAATTCCACAGCACACCATGCCACATAATTCCACTACACAAATCCACTTCACATCACCCAATTTCACGCCACACAATTACACAACTAACTAATCCAATCCAACCCACATAATTTCACTACACACCACATACATACATTCCATAACACATAGGTAAAAGACATTGCCATTCACAATGCCAATAGCTCAAACTCAAACAAATGCGAGACCGATTGCATTTTTTAATGCTTGCTTTTGATTTAGAAACGATTGCTTAACTTTTGCCGCTAGATTGGCCTTCAAACAGAACTGGGAAGAGCCCATTTTCAAGTTTCGGTATAGAAAACAATGGTCCTAGACTGATTTCCTTAGGAAGGTATTCGTTAAGTCAAAATCTATGAACATGGTACACATAGAGCTCAAGTTGCATCATAAGTGTACCCCAGTAGTTTCTCAATTCAATTAAGTATATCCTCAAAATGACACACAAACACCATAGATAGCTTCAATAGTGACTGTTTAATTTCACAGTTATTATCACAGATCACTGTAGAGAACGCTTCAGGACAGAAAGAGGGTTGCTCCAAGGGGAGTGTGGAAAAGGATTGTGCTCGTGAGAATAGAACAGATATATAGGGAGGAAATCAGAGAGTAGTTGAAACAATAAATTACACATAGAAATGTCTTTAGTAAACTGGTACGTGGTTTGCAGTAGCACCAGTTTTACAGTGGGGCCTGTCTCATGAAATTTGAAAGTACTTTTCTGGTTCTTGATGTAGTACAGAGTGTGATCATCTGTAAAGAGGCAGGGATGGGGTGAAGTAGGTACAGGCCCACTAGGGGAAGATGTCGATGTTTCGACCCTGGCGCATAGAGGGTAGTTTGTATCCTGTGCGGGCGGGTCTTCCTCAGGACGGGGAGAGGGGGGGAACAACCTGTATCAAGGCAAAGTCAGGATTACAGCCCCTCAGGTGGCGGTCCGCATAATTGCAGCGGTGAAAGGGTATTGAAAAATCCAATGTGAATAAATCAGGACAGCAGTGTCGAATGAATCCTAACACTGGTGGATTAAGGCATCTCAGTAAAGCCTCGGTGGCGCAGTCCCGGTGATCAGCGCTGTACTCCTCGAGTCAACTGACTCGAGGAGTACAGCGCTGATCACCGGGACTGCGCCACCGAAGTTTTACTGAGATGCCTTAATCCACCAGGGACTGCGCCACCGAGGCTTTACTGAGATGCCTTAATCCACCAGTGTTAGGATTCATTCGACACTGCTGCCCTGATTTATGCACATTGGATTTTTCAATACCCTTTCACCGCTGCAATATGCGGACCGTCACCTGAGGGCTGTAATCCTGACCGCCTTGATACAGGTTGTTCCCCCCTCCCGTCCTAAGGAAGACCAGCCCACAGAGATACAAGCCACCCTCTATGCGCCAGGGTCAAAGCGTCGACATCTTCCCCTAGTGGACCTGTACCTACTTCACCCCATCCTGCCTCTTTACAGATGATCACACTCTGTACTACATCAAGAACCAGAAAAGTACTTTCAAATTTCATGTGAGACAGGCCCACTGTAAAACTGGTGCTACTGCAAACCACGACCAGTTTACTAAAGACATTTCTATGTGCAATTGATTGTTTCAGCTACTCTCTGATTTCCCTCCTATATATCTGTTCTATTCTCATGAGCACAATCCTTTTCACACTCCCTTGGAGCAACCCTTTTCTGTCCTGAAGCGTTCTCTACAGTGATCTGTGATAATAACTGTGAAATTAAACAGTCACTATTGAAGCTATCTATGTGTTTGTGTGTCATTTTGAGGATATACTTAGTTGGATTGAGAAACTACTGAGGTACACTATGATGCAACTTAAGCTCTATGTGTACCATGTTCATAGACTTTGACTAACAATACCTTCCTAAGGAAATCAGTCTAGGACCATTGTTTTCTATACCGAGCATTACCCAGGTCCATGGACTAGTATGGGTCACCCCATTATATTGTAATGGCATTTTTCAAGTCTGGCAAATGAGCTGCAGTCTGTTAATGGCCATACAACATAACAGGTGAATAGGAAGCTCTGCTCTAAAGCGCCTGATTTCAGACATTTCTTTAGACCACGGTTGACATGCAGCCCAAATCCTCCTTGCTAGTAAGGCTTCACTTGAACAAAGCTATGGAAATAAGAGTATCTTTTGTCCTTCATTAAACCTCTATTCCTGTGTGCCTGTCTACCTGTTTTACTGAGCTTCTTTAAGATCAGCAACATTGTCAATGATTTGAATTGAATATTTAAAAAATGTCTTAAAAGTGTTTCACCTACAAGAGGCATACTCTCTCTTGCCACTCCTAATACGTTAATGTTGATCCAGCAAATCCTCATTATTTAGAAAAATAATTGCAGTTCTTCTCTTTCAATCTGTTACAGAAGCATATCCCATGCATGTGGCTCCTCAGGCAGCGCTGCTTTCCCAAGGACACAGTGTGTGATATCCTAATCTTACCCCGTAATTCAGAAATAACAAGTTATATGGCTTTAATGCAGGCCACTAAATCTTGATTGCTTTCTTCTGGAATTCTGGCAATTTAGGTTATTATGTCTTCTGGACTATTCTTCGTGTAGTTGGTTTGAAAGTGTACACAGGTAGACTTGTGTATGTAGTCATTTGTTTCTCAATAGTATGTCTGCAAAAGTTTTTTAATTTTTACATTTGTGCATCATGATCTGTGACCTTAGCAGTCAAGCCGCACAAATCATGCTGGAAGTAAGTTCTCTTCTTAACTCTACCTGAACAATTTGTATCATTTATGAAGTATTTTGGACTAGTAATGTTTTGTTCCTTTCTTGGTTTACCAACGTTAGACCGTACATAACACAATACTTTACTCTTTTGCTATTACTGTTTGTTTGTCTTTTCCTTTGTGAATTGTATTTTCTTTTGAAGCCATTTTGTTTAAAAAATAGGCTTTTTAAAAACCTATCGCCCCAAGTATTTATTTTCGAAAGTTTTTTAAAGCATTTTTTTGCATTACATACTGTCCATTTTGCCCTCTAATTCTAAATGCATTTGCTAATTTACTAGTGAAATTATACAGATTGGTTCATGAATGTTACATCTTATTATACCTTGTAGCAGGAGCTTGCACCAGAAAGACCCATCTGAAATGACCAAGGATTACTTCAAAAGCATTAAAAAAATCGAACTATTTGGACTCATCAGTAATTTGTCAATATCCCAGTAATTGTATGTTAACTTTATTACTGTTCTATTGGCAACCACCTTTTATACTACTCTGTACTAAGGAACGTTCAGGAATCACTTTATATATTCTGCTTAGCGACCGAATTGCGACCCGACCTCAATTTTGTGCTGTGACCATCTACAAAATAATTGCAGTTCGAAATGACAATTCAACAATATTGGAGACTCTTGTCCCATTAATGTAAGTGATGTAATATTCTTTTTTGCAAATCACACAGAAGGGGTTGGGCATGCAGGGGTGGAGGTTTGTGAGGAACAGCAGACCTTCGTTCCTGCTTTCAAATTCGCAGAATGTCATTTTTTAGGTTTCGCCTGCACAGCGCTCTATTGTATTTAATATATCTTAAAAGGGGCTTCTCTTACCAGTTCCCAAGGCCAAAGTACTCATCCAAATCCGCTTTAGTGGGTGGAACTTTTTTCCTTACATTAAGGCTGCACAGTATGTACTGTTTACAGATACTTATCTTCCCCTGGCTGCATGCATTTACGATACTTATCTTCTACTAAAGCTATTCACACTGTTTAAGCCCCATTCACTGTCCAGACTTCAGGGACTGTTAAACTATAAGATACGATTAGGGGTGGGTGGTAAACTCCGCTCCCCCGGCAGTGTATGCAAAGTATTGCCAAATTTGAGCTCCTCCTGGAGCGCGGAGTTCGGTAAACTCGGCGTTTACCAGTGCTCACAGCTGTAAATTTGCTAGATTACACCATCGTAGGGTACAAGAATAAATCGATTTTGTGATTGCAAATTCGCCCTTGATACATACCTGGCAATCACGCCCTTTGCCATATAATTTGGGGTTACGCGTACATGGTTTGGATAATCGGGCACTGAAGTACACGCGTGGCCTTGAACTAAATAAGCAGACGTGGAAAGACTAAATTTCCGAGACTGCTGGAGGAGGCGTGTCCCCGACGAGAGCGAGGCTGGCAATCCCAGAATCCCTGGGCAAACAGGCAAGCCGCTCTTCACGAGAGAGGCACCTGTGCACCCTGCTCTCCACATCTTCCTTCCTTTGCCGCTGCTGCCTCATTGGGTTGACTTGCCAGTTGCCACAGGCATGTCCAGCTTGTGCATCGTGAGGTTGCCTCCAACGCTGTGAGGTCCCCCCAACCCACACCGGAGTGCAGCGAGTTCAAAGGCCAGTGTTGCTTGTGAGTACTAAAAACGTGAGCTTTCCTTATTCTTACAATACGCTTGTAATTGTAAGATGCTTCTCTTGCTATATTTTGTATGTAGTGTTAGCCGCCGATGCACGCTCCTCAGAACCCTGTCCGTGGCCGTCGTGCCATTTCGTGCGGTGGGGGCTGGGCAATAGCTTCGATCCCAAATCAAATCACCCAGCCTCGCTCTTCCAGTTCAGAAGTGTGAGTGGAATACCAGCTTAGTTTAATGCAGCGCTAAACACTACTTACATTCCTGTCTGAAGCTACTTCTCCTACTGGCTTCAGAGCCCCTCCCTCCGAAGCCCTGCCGCAGCTTAGAATAAAGTACATAAAAGCACCATTTCTAAATCTAATGGTGAAGATAGCACTCTGCCTGCACGTGGAACTCTGCGGAATTTGACTGAGTTTTTTTATTACTCCACAGAATTCCGCGGAGTGGCAATCTGCGAGCTCTGCCCAGCCTTAGATAAGATCTCTTCTCAGGGAAAAGGCAGACAGCTTCTAACAGTATGCTTTTTTATTATCTTATAGTGTAAAGCAGAGGCTTTAGCCTTAGAACGTTTGTGGCATTTCCTATAAATGCATCAGTACCTTTCTTTGCACTTTGTAGGCATTATCGGATCGATTTTACTACTATAAAGGCAGTCACAATTGCAGTTTAAAGGGGCTTGATTTAAATGGTGCATCTGGTGCAGTGCCACTGAGGCCAAAAGTTGTTATAACTCTACTAAAAAACAAATATTGCTATATTTTACTACTAAACAGGCAGTCACAAGTGCAGTTATCTTTCAGTCACTAGTGTCATGATTTGAATGGTGCAGCAGGTGCAGTGGCACCGGGCCCAAAAGTTGTCCAAACTCCTCTAAACAACTAATATTGCTATATTTCACTACTAAACAGGCAGTCACAATTGCAGTTACCTTTCAGCTAAAAGGGGTATAATTTGAATGGGGCAGCAGGTGCAGTGGCACTAGGACCAAAAGCTCTAGGGACATCACTGAACACAGATTATTGCTAAATTTTACTACTAACCAAGACAGTCACAAGATGAAGCCAAGGGGGTATGCCCAAATGACCCTCCTAATACCTGGGCAAAAAATCTAAAGCTTAAACAAAATGAAAAAGGTATGGAGGGATCAATCACTCATTTATTTTTCGTACAAGGTACTATCAATTACCCTGACGTGTTCAGTATTTTAGGAATATAAATATCAATGATTATGTTAGCTACACATATCATTTGGCGTGACTCTGGTACAAACAATTAATTACACAATAAACATCAAACAAATTATATATAAAAATACAAAATACATAAAAGTTAGACATAAATCATTGTCACAACAATACATATATACAATATATACAACATATACAAAACACCCTAATTATAACATGTATTAATGTACACTCCTCAATCTGAGTGATACATTCTGAGGTAATCCTATTAGCACAAGAGGTATCACTCCTCTCTCATTTATTTATGTGCTCTTTAAAGTCTAAAGCCTAATTCACATATAATTGGACTCCTCATATATCTGTCGACGCGGACGCGGTCGCGTTTCAGCCCTCAATTTCTTTCGGCTTCCTCAGGACAAGGGTATACAGTATCTGGAGTCTATTCAACACTATCAGGCTCCAGGCAATTCCTTATCTTCGGGGTAACATGCCTCCCATATAACATGGTTCCATACTCATCAGGTCACCTTCAATTTTTTGCCACTTTAAGTAATCAATATAACCTTCCGGTCAATGGCCATTCCTTCGCCACGAATCCTGCCGTTAGGGTCCACCAACAAAAGGTGCACTCCTCGCTATTCAGTCACAAGTGCAGATACCTATCAGGCAATAGGGTCATAATTTTAATGGTACAGTGACACGGGGACCAAAAGCTCCAGGTACCCCACTAAACACCAACTGTTGCTATATTTTACAATTAAATAGGCAGTCACAAGAGAAGTTATCTTTCAGGCACTAGGGTCATGATTTGAATGCTGCAGCAGGTGCAGTGGCACCGGCCGAAAAGTTCTCAGAACTCCTCTAAACACCTAATATTGCTACATTTTACTACTAAACAGGCAGTCACTATTGCAGTTACCTTGCCATTAAAAGGGGCATCATTTGAATAGTGCAGCAGGTGCTGTGGCACTGGGACCAAAAGCTCCAGACACCCCACTAAACACCGATTATTGCTATATTTTACGACTAAACAGACAGCCACAAATGCAGTTATCTTGCAGGCAACAGGGTCATTATTTGAATGGTGCAGCAGGTACAGGGGCACCGGGCCCAAATGTTGTCAAAATGCCTCTAAACACCTAATATTGCTTTATTTTACTACTATACAGGCAGTCATAATTGCAGTTATCTTGCAGTTAAAAGGGGCTTGACTTGAATGGTGCAGCAGGTGTAGTGGCACCGAGGCAAAAGCTCTAGGGACCCCACTAAACACAGAATATTGCTAAATTTTACTATTAAACAGGCAGTGACAAGTGAAGTTACTTAGCAAGTATTATGGTCATGATTTCAATGGTGCTGCAGGTGCAGTGGCACCAGGGTCCAAAGCTCTAAGAACCCCTCTAAACACCAGATATTGCAATAATTAACTACTAAACAGGCAGTCACAAATGCAGTTATCTTGCAGGCACTAGGGCCTTGATTTTATGGTGCAGCAGGTGCAGTGGTACCAAACCCAAACTTATCAAAACTCCTCTAAACACACAATATTGCTATTACCTCAATTAATTCTATTATTTACCTCTTTTATTTAATTTTTCAAAATATTGCTATTACTTACCCGCACTATACCACTAGTAACAGCACAATATATTGCCTTTTTGTACATAAACAAGTCATAACGCTTTAAAAGACTACCTGTAACGTATATTGTACAACTACTCAGCAAGCTACAACTTACAACAAAAAACAGCTTATTATTAATCATTTAGGCGGAACCTAATGCATTTACCAATGCTTGTTTTTATTCCAGCCCCTGTCCTTCAAGGCAGCATGCAGTGGTCCCCTGGACTGCTGCCCGTCCCCCATGCTAAGTGCCTACATTCACAAAGTGGAAGGCATCCCCTGGACAACTTTCAATTTGCAAATACTAACCGCCTCTTTTTCCGCAATTCTAAATACAAACCATTGATACCTTGCATTTTGATACTCAAGGAGAAGGGAAGTGCTTCTTTGACGCCCTCTTCTCCTTCTGAATTGCAAAGACTCTCAGGGGCAGATTGACTAACAAGTCACCCAATGCAGTAAGACAACTTGCTGCACTGCTTTGCGTGACAGAGGGCAGGAATGCATCATGTCTTCTAAGGTGTGACGCATTCCTGCTCTCTCCGTGGGCTGGCGCACTGAGTTCAGTTTCCGTTACATGCCGGATTAATTTTGAGCAGGAAGAGATCACCTTTCTGCACAAAAACAATCCTCTGAGGCTTTTTCTTCCAAAATGCAGTACACATACAAAGAGGAAAAAACGAGTAGAAATAAACATATTTCTCCTAGTTTTCCTCACCTAGGAAGGCATAGCATTTTTACGCATTCCCAAGTTTATTAGTGTCAGTCAGTGCTTAATTTGAGCCGGTAGTTTCCGGTGCTCACCGGCACTTAATCATCAACACCGGTGCTTGTAGCGCAAACTCGAGCCAATTGGAGCACTTTTCATGAGTACCAGTTAAGGGCGCACTCATTTTTGGTAGGCACGGGAGATTAAGTGATTAGCCCAGAATCACAGGATGTTGAGACGCCCAGACTCGAACCTGGTTCCCCCAGCTCCAAAGTCGGCAGCTCTGGCCATTATGCCACATCCTCTCCTCATTCATGGTTAGTAGCTGGTTCTGTTTTAGACAGCGCTAACAGGAGAAATGGGCTGGTGCAAGCTGCCTCCTGATGAAAGCCCCGGCACTTATTTTTTTACAAATTAACCACTGGTGTCAGTAAATATGGGAATGAGCCAAACTCATGGGTGGATGCGTGGGAACACCCATACTTCCCCCATGGAACGCCGTCCCAGCACAGAGCAACGCAAGGCAACAACTTGCGCTGCCTTGCATTACTCCAGATTTACTATGCCACACAGAGCCATGCAAGTGGCTCTGTGTGGCATAGTAAATCTGCCTGAAGGGCTTGCGTTGCCTTGTGTTACATTGCGTGAAGCAAGGACAACGCAAACCCTTCAAAATTCTGTGAATTGCAAGCTTTTGGACTGGAAAACGGCTTTATAGATTAGGCCCTTAACGCTGCTCAGTTGCTAAGAAATCCTCACAATTCATCCCAGAGTAGCAGCTTTTCATTACATTCATATCTAGAGCGCGGGAAACATCCTTTAAAACGAAGCCAGAATCATGCTGTGCCTTTCAGCACCGGCAATAGAACGAACGCGTTGTTGCCACGCATTCGTTTAGCATGCAAGTTGTTGCAACAACTTGCTTTAGGGGGGGAGTGGTGTTGTATTTTAAGTCCAACACTTTATTTACTGTTGCGCAGACTAGAATTGGAATAGTAAATGATACTATTCCAAAATCCAGCGCCCCCTAAGGCAAGTAGTTGTAACGACTTCGTGCTAAAGGAATGCATCGTAACAATGCGTTCGTTCTAATGCCGGCTTTGTGAAGGCATGGACGCTAAACGCATGCGGGATACGGTCATACATTCCTAGCGTGCATCTATCAACTTCATGGACAGGAAGAAGTTTCCATTGCAGAGAAAGTGTTACAAAAAGTATGGGGCAATGAACATATGCTCATCTGTGCATGGTTCAAAACCATCACCTCAACTGACCAATTGATACTGTAAAAAATCCTGGGAGCATCTGCATTACAAAATCAGCCCCTTACTCCTCTCCTCAAAAAAACTGCCTGTTGTTAACTGGACGGTAGATTTGGTTGATCTCAGGAAATTACAAACATGTTTTATGTGATATCTATAAACCGGGAGAGATTATTCTAGACGTCCTTGTATCGAATATGTGAATTTTGTTAACATATTTAGGGCCCTAATTAAGTTTGGCAGATAGGCCACTGTTCCTCTACCACCATGAAACATAGATGTCTCACAGAGGGGTGGATGATCATCTGCTATATTTACAGTATCAGTGGTGCTGTCCATCAACTGCTTAGGCAGAGAATCATTGTGGAACACCTAGTGGAGGAGAGTCAATTCAATTCAAAATCTTTATTGGACCAATATAGATCATAAAATAAACCACAGAGATAAAAACAAAATAAAAAATAGATAAAAACAACAAAATACAAATCTAACTCCGTGGAATACAAGCTCTAAAAGAAATACACTTTGGTCCGATACAATAAAATCATGCATATGTTTAAAGCGTTCATGAGACCTAAAAACATACTTCATCTTAAAATTACAATAAAATTGTGTGACAAAGAAGAGACCATCATACAATTACCCTATCATTGCTTTTCTCGCCCGGAGAGCCGATTTCAGAAAGTCACAAACGCAATAACAAATTTTTAGGCGAGCTTAGAAACTGTAGTTGAAGCAAAGCTACTCTACCCCGTCGAAAACCTGACTTACAAGGGTTTCAAAAAGTGCTTACGTGACAAACTCCACAGAAAAAAGAAGGTGCACTCTAATAGGAGTCAAACAGGAAAACCACTTGTAATTGAAATAGTTTCTTCTTTTTATTTACAGTTGCTTGATAAAAAACCGGCACACAGCCAACGCGTTTCGTTCCCTAGTGCCTTGGGAACTTCATCAGGGCTGTAATAATTATAAAAATTGACATAAATACACATATATAATACATATATATTTCACAAAGAACTATAAATATACAAAACGACAAGCAAATAATAAAAAATAAATAATAAATAATAAAAAATAATAAAATGACCCAGAATCAATACAAAAAACCAACATGACAACATACCAACATTATATTAAATCAAAATAAACACCAAATTTTAGAACAAACAAAGACAACACCTTATATGTTAATCAAGAATTAAAACACATAACAATAGTGCATAATTTAACGGTGGGATGAAATATCCTATTGAAACAAAAGAAAAAAGAAATATGTTCTATTGTATCTGACATCTTTAGTACCATAATCAAATCTGGACACATCGAATCAGAAAAGACAAAATGTGAAGAAATAGAAAAGTGGAAAGACGTATAAAAAGAACAGAGCATAAATACCAAAAGGAGAGAGACATCTCGTAAAGATGTTCCAAGGCTATTAGAACAAGGTTCCAGATCAGATGTAAAATTCTAGTCCTTGGTCATCCTACCAAGACCAACACGCCTGAAAGTCAATATGAAAAAAGAGAAGAGAAGAAGTGACAATCAGCTTTACCCAATAAACAAAGATAACACCTCCATGAACAGTAAAAATAGAAATAGAAGAAGTGAAAGGTAGAAAAGCCTAAATAGAAAATAAGATAAAGATCAATTTAGATAGTCTGAATAAACTTCTCACCTTGCTATTGCTATTAAATGTAATCAAGCGGACCTGGGTATATTCGTCGGTCCTGTGAGAATATGTCAGGAATAGTATCACGTATTCCGCTCCACGACTTCGCAAAGTTCTACAGAAAATAATGATATTGAGATACCAAACCCGAAAATGTGTCCAGAGTAGCATGATATAATCACCAAGAAAAAGAAAAAAAGATTATTTTTTTTCCACACACACTAAAAGAATAACAGTCATCTGAAAGGACCATGGGATGACACCCAGATTCTAAATAAAACTGCCACTGGTTAGATGCAATACCTAAAAGAGGGTTATGTAAAAAAATAACCGTAATACCTAACCTGATTGAATTTAGTGTGGCATGAGTAATCTTAATTATGACCACAAGGATATGATTGGATGTTAAAACCAAAACTCATCTTATTAGTATATATTTGAAAACGATTTTCAAAAGGGCAACAAAAGTACTATATATGTAAATAATATACATGACTCCTATCTATAGAAACATAAAGAATAGAAAAGATAGTTTCTCACCTGTATAGTTTTTAAGAGATATTTAAAAAAAGGACTACCAAAGTAAGAGATAAAATATCGCAATCACAATATAGCTCGGGTACAAATCAGGCCCGCAATCAGTATCTGAAAGTGAAAAAGAGTAAAAAAATATATATATATATTACTCTTAACTATGTCCCAAAAGTATATGTTTATAGTATAGCCAGAATTGCCGTAACTAAAAGATAGAGCTACGCGCCACAACTAACAATATATGAATAAAGGAATCTAATGCAGTGCCTCACCTTAATAGATATGAGACACGCATCCGATAGAGAGCCACTTGGAATATATCAAGGTTTAAACAAAATAATTCTCGACCACATACATTCGAAACAAAGTTGCAAAAGCAGGTGATTCATAATAATTACCAGAAACCTGATTAGAATATTTTAAAATTCACTTCATACAGGATGTATTGCCATAATCCGGTCTTGCGTACCACACGATATGTTTGTATAAGCAGTAATAGCTATACATAATACGTGTAAGAATTTCTTCCAAATATACGATTTCGAAAATATAACCCCAAGGTAACGAAGCAGAAATAAGATAACCCCCTACCCTCTCAATACATATCCACGTGAAAACCCCCTGCAATAAGTTGGCGTACCAACCTGCCCATTTGCTGACAATCACAAATAACAAACGGCTATGCAAAGAAATTAGCGCAACACAAGACACGCTTACCTCTGTGTCGACGTTGATCTGCCAGACAGTCTGGTAGCTGTTCTCCGACTCACTGTTGACGAAAAGAGCCACGATTTCCTGCCGGTTTAAAAAGAACGCGCTAAATAAGCACGTGACCGCGGAAACGCCGTATGAATGAAAATGAACATCGAAAGAGGATCAGCGGTCTGATGGTAATATAATGTGCCCTATGATGGCGGCCATATTGGGATATCTAGTACTGGTATTAAAACCCATGGCTCCGTTGGTACCTTTAAGATATATATAGTTAATTCATATAAAAGAATTGAGGACCTAAACCAAAATGGATAATAAACGGTGATCAAAAGGAATTAGATCACCAATTAAATTTTGCTGAGTGTAAATGACCGCAAATGCGATTGATATCTCAAACTTCAATATAGGCCTGAGTGAATGGGGGATATTTTCCCACAGACTGCCTCATATTATCACACAGGCTTATATGATGGCCATATTGGATCGTTCAACGATCTATCAATAGTGTATTGGGCCTTATAGTTTCGGGCATATTAGAATATCTAGTGCTGGTATCGGTGCACATGGCTCAGTTGGTACCCATTAGAATGTATGTAGATGATTCATTTGAAAATTAAAATCCTAAATAGGAAATAGATAAAAAATGGTGATCAAAGAAATTGAATCACCAATCTCATTTAGCAGAAGTCGAATTACCTCTAATGCGATTAATGTCTCAAACTGACTAAAAGCCAGATTGAATAAGGGATGATATCCCACAAGCTGGCTCATAATATCACACCGGCTAGTGTGGCGGCCATATTGAAATATCAGGGGATGATATCGATGTACATGGCAAAGTAAATTCAGTTATAGCTACATATAAACAATGTATCTTAAATTAAGGTCCCGTACCGGCGTTGAATATAAAAAAGGTGATCAAGAGGATTACGTCACCGATAGGGTTCACGAAATAATAATTACCGCAACTACAAATTAATGTGCTAAGAAAAGAAAGAAAAAGGGGAAAGAAAGAAGGAAGTTGCATAACAATATACCGATTATTGCCTGTAATTTTAATATATCAAGACTAATACTTAAAAACTATATATACAGTTATCAAAAACATCACAAACATTATTTTACTTCTTGGTAGCCTCATCATCATATCTTCTATCCAAGGAAGTAATGGAGTTCCCTATCGATATTGTGACCCATTTGGGTTGCTTTCAAGCGGCAAATCCATTTTGCCTCCCTCTGTCTGACCTGTAGCTCTCGATCACCACCCCTAGTACTAATAGGTACGTGGTCGATCCCATGAAACCAGAGGGACTTGTCATCCGGGTGAGTTTCCATGTAATGTTCACTTACGGGGTAACGGGTATCCCCGTGAAGTATGGCCCTGCGATGTTCTTGAATTCGAATCTTAAGGGGACGTACCGTGCTTCCTACGTAAATGATGTTACAGTTACACCCCAATACATAAACTACGTGTGTTGTATTGCAGTTGATAAAATGTGCAATTTTATGTGATTTCAGCGTGTTGTAGGTGAAGTCACTGATCTTATTTTTTCCGAGTGAGCAAATGCTGCAAGATCCGCAAGTGAAAAAACCTTTAGGTTTCGGAGGTAGCCACGTTGTATGCACGTTTGTCACATGGCTAGAACATAAAACATCTTGTAGAGACCTCCCTTTACGAAAGGTGATGGAGGGTCTGTTTGGCAGGCAACCACGAAGGCAAGGAGTGTCCATTAGGAGACTCCAATTTTTTCTTAGAATCTTGTAGATTTTGCTACTATTGTTGTTATACTGAGTGATGAACCTAATTGTCCTCTCTTTTGTTGCTGAAGTGGCTACAGTGGGTTTATCACGAAGAATATCATCCCTCTTAAGTTGTTGTGCTTTATTAACAGCTTTGTCCAATAGCCCCCTATCATATCCTCGTTTGAGAAACCTTTTCTTAGATTCTAATAGGTTTTTTTGATAGGTCTCCTCCTCACTACAGTTTCTTCTTATCCGAGTCATCTCCCCAAAAGGAATGTTGTTAATGACCGAACGTGAGTGCGCACTATCAGCATGTAGAACTGCATTGCACGCCGTTTCTTTTCTATAAAGAGAGCTTTGTATAGTTCCATCTTTAATGTAAAACTCTATATCAAGGAAATTAATCTTCACTTTGTCATGTACCATAGTAAGTTTCACATTAAAGGTGTTAGCATTCAGATATGCATGATATTCTTGAAGTGATTCCATTGTACCTGACCACAAGACAATAATGTCATCGAAATACCTCCCCCAGAACACGATGTATTCAGTCCACGGGGAGGCATGTCTGTGCCAGGCATACTCCCTCTCAAACCACCCCATAAAGAGGCAGGCGTACGAGGGAGCAAATTTAGAACCCATAGCGGTCCCGAGTATCTGATGGAACCATGTAGTATCATGTAAAAAGAAATTGTTACTCAAAATGATATCTATCATTTCCAATGTCATTTCATTGGATTCATAATGATCGGCAGGTTCTCTATCCAAAAACGAACGGACCGCCTGAATCCCAAACCTCTTATGGATACATGTATATAGGCTTTCCACATCAAATGTGACAAAGCATAATTCGTCGGACCACTGGAAATTATTAAATTTGGCTAAAATGTCTTTACTGTCCCTGATGTACGACGGAAGGTCTAAGACATATTTTTGAAGTCTACGATCCACAAATTCAGAAAGTTTTTCGGTCGGTGAATCAATCCCTGAAATGATAGGGCGGCCTGGAGGGAAAGCACCACCCTTATGTATTTTAGGTACGATGTAAATACAGGGGTATTTTGGTTTATCAACTTTCAAATATCTGAACTCATCTTCAGACAATAGGCCGGTGTCCCTCCATTCATACAATTTCATGTTAATCATCAACGTGATGTTCTTAATAGGATTCGAAGGGATTTGTTGGTAACAAAGTGTGTCACTTAGTTGTCGCACAATTTCGGACATGTAATCACAATGATTCATGACCACAACATTACCGCCCTTATCTGCCTCTTTGATGACGATGGTGTTGTCAAGTTTAAGTCTATTGAGTGCTTTTCGTTCGTTGGCGGTAATGTTGTGGCTAATCCGTGATACAGATCTAGTTGGAATTTCTAAATTGTACAAATCTTTACTCACTCTATCATAGAAGACATCTATATTTGGATGGTAATTGAGAGCGGGTACAAATTTAGATCTAGGTTTAAAGCCACTGTCTATATCACAGTTTTGTTCAATATCAAAGTCATTAAGTAAAGTGGACATGTCACGATTCTCATCATCGTCTAGACTGAGTAACAGTTGTACATTTCGAATATCAGCCACCGTATGTGTCGTACTCTCTGGTCTAATAGGAGGCATAATAGTTTTAGGTGTTTGTTGCGAGAAGTAATCCCTGAGTTTCAAGACTCTTACAAATTTGTACAGGTCAATATGTGCTTCAGTGAGATTCCCCCCCTTGAGTAGGACAAAAATTCAAACCTTTGCTCAGGACTGTCAGTTCATCTCTGTCAAGGATTTTATTGGACAGATTAACAATCTTTAAATCACAATCTCTGTTTACATCATTGGGTCCCATAATATTAGTGAGCACATTATCATTCATATTAGTGGTTTCCCTGTTGTGTTTGATTTCTTGAATGCCCCTCGACCTGTACCTGCCTTTTGACCTCCTGCCTCCCCTCCTTGTTTTGGCTTGTCTTTTTTCTGTTGGAGTCTGCTGCTGATTCGAAGTTTTGAGAGCTCCTTCTGAAAAGAAGAAGCTCCTTCCCCTAAAGGGATCTCTAATGGTATATTGGAGGCTACACTGCTTAGCGATGATGAAGAGACATTGCTAACCGAGCGGGCATCATCGCTCTCTTCCCTGTCATCTCTGTTTCTCTTTCTTTCCTCCCCTCCTTGAACATTATCAAATTTTTTCCCGAACGTGTAAACACGTCCGTTACGATAATCTCTGTCATCCCTTTTGATTTTTTTCAACTTCTTATCTTTCAAATATATTTGGTGTTCTTCCATTACTTTCTTTAATATGACAAAATTCTTTTCAATCAAATCTTTTTGCTCCATGTCATTAATTTCTTTCTCTAGGGCCTCTATTTCTCCTTGTAGTTTGTCACCCTTTTCCCTAGCTTGGCGAATTAAAATTTGCATCATCACTTGTGATGCATTTTCCAGATTGCCTTCCCATTCGTTTAAGAGGTCCTCACTTAAGTCCTCAAAAGTGGGGAAGATTAAAATTCTTAAACCTCTGGGTATTTTCTTGTTCACCAGATATTGTTGGAGTGTTATCCCGTCCCACCAACGGGATAACTCCTCTTTAAACGCTCCAGCTTAAGGAATAGTGTTTTTAAGCTTACTCTACTGGATGTACCCTGTAAAGCTAATTCAATGGGCGTATTAGTGCCAAATAAATTCTGGGCCATTTCCTCTCTCCCATCATCAAATCTAGGCATCTTAGTTATTGTTATCACAAAAAGGAATAAGTGCAAGACAGTCTATAATCCAAAGATTTACATGAAACAACAAAAAAGCACACAACAGCTGACCTAGGTCAAGCACTTAAATTCCATTGGTCATATATGATAGCTGGCGAGTGCAACAACTCCCGGTATCTGCTGTTGAAAGATACCAATTTTGCTAGAAAGTCCACAGAAAAAGGAAGGTGCACTCTAATAGGAGTCAAACAGGAAAACCACTTGTAATTGAAATAGTTTCTTCTTTTTATTTACAGTTGCTTGATAAAAAACCGGCACACAGCCAACGCGTTTCGTTCCCTAGTGCCTTGGGAACTTCATCAGGGCTGTAATAATTATAAAAAATTGACATAAATACACATATATAATACATATATATTTCACAAAGAACTATAAATATACAAAACGACAAGCAAATAATAAAAAATAAATAATAAATAATAAAAAATAATAAAATGACCCAGAATCAATACAAAAAAACAACATGACAACATACCAACATTATATTAAATCAAAATAAACACCAAATTTTAGAACAAACAAAGACAACACCTTATATGTTAATCAAGAATTAAAACACATAACAATAGTGCATAATCTAACGGTGGGATGAAATATCCTATTGAAACAAAAGAAAAAAGAAAGAAGAAAAAAGAAATATGTTCTATTGTATCTGACATCTTTAGTACCATAATCAAATCTGGACACATCGAATCAGAAAAGACAGAGGGGCCGATTCCGATCCCGGTCGGAGGCGCACCCAATACCATTCGGTCGGGAAAAAAGCCATGCGAAAGCCTGTTTCCCGACCGATCCGTACAGCACACCGAACGAGTAAGTACGATGCGCACAACAGCACAGAATCCGGCCGAGCCGTACTCACCCAAACCAGGTCCTGTTCCCCGACCGAGGCGAATCCGGAAACGCTGAATCGAGTCGCACGGAAGGGAAAATGCAGCTCCGTCCGGCCGAACAAGTACGATGCGCTTCCCGTACGCGCCGAACCCGTCGCTACGCACGGCACGTCAAAGCATCCGGGAGAGGCGCACATAAGCTCCGATTCGCGCCACAACACGATCCACGGCTACGAGACGAACACGCCAGCGACGAGGACGAGGCGAAGCGACGAGGACGACTCGAAGCGACGAGGACGACGCGAAGCAACGAGAAGGACGAACGACACGAACCAACCATGAATCCCTTCGTCCCGATCATACCAATATTCTACATTTACTACCGGAACAGGCACCGACGCGTACGGCGCAGAAGGTAAGTCAGACACCAACCACAAAACACATACAACACGTACACGACACATCACACACACACAGAGGGATGCAGAATATACTTGCAACAGCAGCACCATAGGGGCGGGATGCCCATCACCAATGCCACATATGCACACAGGGGCCTGAATGCGCACCACCACCCCTACCCAGGGGGGCAGG
The DNA here is from genome assembly GCA_963921515.1 of Calotriton arnoldi. Classification (NCBI taxonomy): domain Eukaryota; kingdom Metazoa; phylum Chordata; class Amphibia; order Caudata; family Salamandridae; genus Calotriton; species Calotriton arnoldi. Next base: position 1,369,595 of record CAWUFW010002726.1, read on the forward strand.
ATGCCTACCACTACTACCACCCTCACCCAGGGGAGCTGGATGCCTACCACTACTACCACCCTTAGCCAGGGGGCTGGATGCCTACCACTACTACCACCCTCACCCAGGGGGAGCTGGATGCCTACCACTACTACCACCCTTAGCCAGGGGGCTGGATGCCTACCACTACTACCACCCTCACCCAGGGGGCTGGATGCCCACCACTACTACCACCCTGAGCCAGGGGGCTGGATGCCTACCACCACCCTTAGCCAGGGGGCTGGATGCCTACCACTACTACCACCCTTAGCCAGGGGGGCTGGATGCCTACCACTTCTACCACCCTTAGCCAGGGGGGCTGGATGCCTACCACTACTACCACCCTCACCCAGGGGGGCTGGATGCCCACCACTACTACCACCCTGAGCCAGGGGGGCTGGATGCCTACCACCACCCTTAGCCAGGGTGGTGCCAGATGCCCACCACCACTACCACCCTTAGCCATGGGGGTGCCAGATGCCTACCACTACTACCACCCTCACCCAGGGGGGGCTGGATGCCTACCACCACCCTTAGCCAGGGGGGGCTGGATGCCTACCACTACTACCACCCTCACCCAGGGGGGGGCTGGATGCCTACCACCACCCTGAGCCAGGGGGGGCTGGATGCCTACCACTACTACCACCCTCACCCAGGGGGAGCTGGATGCCTACCACAACTACCACCCTTAGCCAGGGGGGGCTGGATGCCTACCACTACTACCACCCTCACCCAGGGGGAGCTGGATGCCTACCACTACTACCACCCTTAGCCAGGGGGCTGGATGCCTACCACTACTACCACCCTCACCCAGGGGGGCTGGATGCCCACCACTACTACCACCCTGAGCCAGGGGGCTGGATGCCTCCACCACCACCCTTAGCCAGGGGGGCTGGATGCCTACCACTACTACCACCCTTAGCCAGGGGGGGCTGGATGCCTACCACTACTACCACCCTTAGCCAGGGTGGTGCCAGATGCCCACCACCACTACCACCCTTAGCCATGGGGTGCCAGATGCCTACCACTACTACCACCCTCACCCAGGGGGGGCTGGATGCCTACCACCACCCTTAGCCAGGGGGGGCTGGATGCCTACCACTACTACCACCCTCACCCAGGGGGAGCTGGATGCCTACCACTACTACCACCCTTAGCCAGGGGGGGCTGGATGCCTACCACTACTACCACCCTCACCCAGGGGGAGCTGGATGCCTACCACTACTACCACCCTAGCCAGGGGGGGGCTGGATGCCTACCACTACTACCACCCTCACCCAGGGGGGGCTGGATGCCCACCACTACTACCACCCTGAGCCAGGGGGGGCTGGATGCCTACCACCACCCTTAGCCAGGGGGGGGCGGGATGCCTACCACTACTACCACCCTTAGCCAGGGGGGGCTGGATGCCTACCACTACTACCACCCTTAGCCAGGGTGGTGCCAGATGCCCACCACCACTACCACCCTTAGCCATGGGGGTGCCAGATGCCTACCACTACTACCACCCTCACCCAGGGGGCTGGATGCCTACCACCACCCTTAGCCAGGGGGCTGGATGCCTACCACTACTACCACCCTCACCCAGGGGGGCTGGATGCCTACCACCACCCTTAGCCAGGGGGCTGGATGCCTACCACTACTACCACCCTGAGCCAGGGGGCTGGATGCCTACCACTACTACCACCCTCACCCAGGGGGGCTGGATGCCCACCACTACTACCACCCTGAGCCAGGGGGGGCTGGATGACTACCACCACCCTTAGCCAGGGGGGGCTGGATGCCTACCACTACTACCACCCTGAGCCAGGGGGGGCTGGATGCCTACCACTACTACCATCCCCACTCATAGGATGGACAATGCATGACACAACCAGCACACCACAACCTAGGGAATGCAAGAAAAAGACATCCCCCCAACACCATGACAAGCGTGTGTAGACTGTCAAATGCCTACAACACCGAACATGACTTTGAACATACAATGTGACCCCCTAGCACATGTGCCACACATATATGTGTGTGGCACCCACAATGCAAGCAGGCCATGACCATTGTGGCAATGGGGTCCAAACCCCCATCATCACAGTGACCAAAATGTAAGTGTGGGGTCCATAGCTGAAGCACATTTTGAACATTGTGGCAATGGGGTCCAAACCCCCATTATCACAGTGACCAAAATGTAAGTGTGGGGTCCATAGCTGAAGCACATATTGAACATTGTGGCAATGGGGTCTAAACCCCCATCATCACAGTGACCAAAATGTAAGTGTGGGGTCCATAGCTGAAGCACATTTTGAACATTGTGGCAATGGGGTCTAAACCCCCATCATCACAGTGACCAAAATGTAAGTGTGGGGTCCATAGCTGAAGCACATTTTGAACATTGTGGCAATGGGGTCTAAACCCCCATCATCACAGTGACCAAAATGTAAGTGTGGGGTCCATAGCTGAAGCACATTTTGAACATTGTGGCAATGGGGTCTAAACCCCCATCATCACAGTGAGCAAAATGTAAGTGTGGGGTCCATAGCTGAAGCACATATTGAACATTGTGGCAATGGGGTCTAAACCCCCATCATCACAGTGACCAAAAGGTAAGTGTTGACAAAGAAAGAGGTGCAACTGCCAAACTGCATGGATGATTCCTGGTCACAGAACAAAAACACATCAGTGGCAAAGTAGTGTATGTGTCCCATTGCAACATAAATTGGGTGAGCCAAATACTGCAGTGCAAATAAGACATACCTTTGGCCATGTGCAGACAAACATCACCCATGGGGGCTGACACTGTCAACATTCATCAATGACACAATGACAGAAGTGACCATCAGAATGCAGACCCACATATTTGCACCAATGGGCACACAAATGCAGATACCCTGTGGAGACTGCAGATGTGAGGTGAACAGATACCATACCATGGCAGCAATGGGACACACAAACCATGATCATTGTGCTGAACGATGACCTAGGAGTCCCAGGGACAGCAGGGGAAACCCACCAAACTACATACAGCCAATTGCACACCCAAGATATGCCAATGCAGTGGTGCACATGCACAAACACAAACAGGCAGACCCACACTGCACATCATACACAACAGGTGAGGGGGGGTGCCAGTGTCCCCAGGCAACCACACAACACATGAGGAGACCTGAATACCAATCATACAGATGTGCATACAGTGCCACACAAAGGTAACTCATGGATCCAAATCCCCTATGTGGGCAAGCAGGCATTGTCAGATGAGAGGGAGCACAAATCACACATGTCACACAGGCACGTAGGGACAGCAACTGACACAGCAAGACACAGAGACACCACAGCACCACCCCCAGGGCCCCCACAATGTGGTGACCCTGGGCTGCATTACAATCCCACTCTGATGACAAAGCTAAATGTGGTTCACACTGTGAACCACAGTCATGTGTCCTGAGCAACTAACTACCATCACACCTACACAAGCACAAATCAATCAGCATGGCCAGTAAACCAAGGCCAACATGGAGGCAGGGGCCTAGCCGGGCAACAACTCTCATCTGCACACACTCAACACCACACCCCTCGACCTCCAACAATGTGCAGCAGTGAAGTACACATGCACTGGTGACATTGCACATGCACCCATGACTATTCCAGGGTGGTGGGTGGGAACCAAGGTGCAGAAACACATCACACATGGCCACTCAACAAGACTCCTGAATGTCTGACACACTGCACACTACGCTGTACATGGACATGACGGCAATACCACACCAACCAATGGGATCCCAGCCACAGTCACACACCAATGAAGAAGCCAAGGTCACCCACAAAGAACACACATAGACAACAACCAACATTGCAGCCCGGACCCTGAGGAGTGCCAGCAGTCACACACACAACGTGTCACAATCACTGAAAGATAACACAAACTGGAAATCACATGACAGGGGCAAACAACAAGTGCCAAGGGAAACCTGACTGTGACCCATCTGCGTCTGCACACAAACTCAGCCCTGACAGCAAACACACCTATGGGTGACACCCTGATGACCAGTAATGTGCCATGCACCCACATCACAGAGAACCCAGGGAGAAGACTTTGGGGAACATAGGTCAACTCAGCTAGCATCACAAACAGGTACAACACTAAGGATCACAGCATGCACAGCTAAACGGAAGTGAACACACAGACATGCACATACAACACACACCTTGGGCGCAGGCAATGTCACAGGAGTACACACTGCCATGAGGGGACTCCACTCCTGTGTGAGGAAAGCTGTGCCATATGTTGCCTCAGTAGGGCCCCATCATGTCAGCTGAGCACTTGGTCACACAATCAACAATTAGCACCAAATGAGGGCTCCCGTCACATCAGCCTGGTCATGGAAGTGCCAACGGAATCATCAGCACAGATCCAACACACTTGTATAGCAATGTTGCACTGACAACACAGATGAGTCCTTCCCCATTAATGCCCAAACCTGCATGTCCAGTGGAGATGGCCACACGGTCAGGGAAGTAGACGAATTGAACAATGACAGGCACAACAGATGTGCAGGGGTGGAAGCCACAGATGTGAAATAGCTAATCTAAGTAGGAAATCCCATTGCCAAATACTGAACACATGACACCCTCAGATGCTGCTATGGATGACATGGATACACCACAGGATAGGACACATTCCCCCTGGACCACATGGGTTCCTGCACAGTAACACTTCATTATCATGTGACCAAATATCACCATCACTGCAGCAAGGGCATGGTTAGCATCATCAACAACATGTACATCAGAAGCATAAGCACTAGAGAACAGAAAGTTGCTTTATTCAGCATATGTGTGGAATGAAAACAAAGTCCAGAAAAAACACAAAGGCCAATGGCCAGTCCATTGTAAAAGTCCAAACAGGGTGACAGTGGCAGATGTCACCCTACGCATGCCTGCCCAAAACCAGGGACAATCCACTAGGAGGGGCAACCGGGGGGGTAGGCCAGGCACCGCAGGGACAGGATCAGGGCTCACCAGGAGGAAGCAGGGAAGGGGTGGTTGGTGCTGGAGAGCCACTGACAACTGCAGTGGAGGTGTCTGACATGGTGTGTGCCGGCACAACTGGGGGGCATGACTCAGATGTTGTGGGTGCCGGCACGACTGCAGTGGACCCTGCAGATGGAGTGGACAGGTCCGCCACTGCAGTGCCCAAGTCAGACAGGGTGGTAGTGGACTCCACTGCAGTGCCTACCACCAGGGGAGGAGAATGGGGAACAGGCAAGGTGGGCTGGACAGAGGGGGAGGACACCCTCACCACATCAGTGGCACAGACAAGCGCAGCGGGGGGTGTGGTGCCGGGAGAGCAAGTGGCAGGGGGAGAAGGCCGGATCCTCTTGGGGATGGTATATCTGTGGGTGGGGGAACCTGGGGCAGGGTGTGGTGGGGCACCTGTGGAGTGGGGGCCTGAGGGATGGAGGAAGGAGACCTGGTGCCTGAGCTGCAGGGCGGCGGCGGGGTCTTGCTCTTACGACTCCGGGGGACTTGCGGGTGGGGGCCTCAGTCTGTCTGCGCCTGGGGGAGGGTGTCCGGGGGCGAGGGGCACTCTGCTCCGTGTGGGGGCTTCCTCTTCCCCTGGATGCTGGAGCAGCTGGATCGGAGGGGAAGAGGCCGAGGTCACTGAGGAAGAGGCGCTGGGTCTTTGGGGTTGCAGGTGAGGCAAGGGAGGGTGTTTTGGAGGGAGAGGCAACTGAGGACTGCGCAGTGCTCGTGGATGCGTGTGTGTTCCAGGGCCCCATCCCCTGTGAGTCTGGTTTCAGTCCCCTGACTGTGCGTGCGTGTGCGTTTTGTTTGTGGCGTGTGTGTCTGTGTGCTGGATGTGTGTGTGCTGGTGTGTGCCGGTGTGTGTGTGCTTGGGGCGGGTAAGGTGCTGGGGAGTGTGGATGGAGCAGAGGCAGGAGGGGTGAGGGACTGTCTGAGGAGGGACACTGCTGCCGTCAGGGAGGAGTCCATGGACCTATTGCCCCTCTGTAGGTCAGACATGCCCGATGAGATGCCCTCCATGAACGACACCAGCTGAGTCAACAGAGCGGTGTGCGCATGGAGGACACTCAGCATGGCTGTCTGCCCTACATGGAGCTGGCGAAGGAGGTACACAGACTCCTCACTCAGGGCAGCAGGGGACACAGGGGCAGGGGGTGCGGTGCCTGGCCCAAAGGAGACACGCTCCCGAACATGGGAGCCTCCACGGACCTGGGGAATGGGAGCCGATGGGAGGGCGGTGGTGGTGCTGGTGGTGGCGGGGACAGCAACACTAGCTGGGGTGTGGTGGCTGCTGACACCCGCCTCCATAAGGGAGTCATCCTCCGAGTTGCTCTGGTCCTCAGCTGAGGTGGATGGTGCTGAGGACTCCTCGGTGTGGCTCCCTCGCCCTCCGTGCCACTGGGTCCCTCCGACCACTCCTCGGCTGCTGACCCAGTCTGGCTCTCCGGCTCCTCCTGGTCCGTGGAGCTGTCCCCTTCCGTGGCCGTGGATGTATCTGCAAACAATGGGGAAACAGACAGACATCAGTCACCTGCACCAAACGCACACACCACTGTGAGCACAGCACATTACAGAGCAAGCCCTGGCATCATTATTTGTACATTGCTAAAAGTGCCCTAACTGAACAGGAGAAGCCAATTGTCAGTCTGATGCCAACCATGGCACTCACATCCCACATGGCCTTGCACCCATCTGTCTGGTGTCTGTTGGATTGCAACACCCCAGTGTGGACACATGCACCAAGTACACAGTAGTTGGACAGTGCAGAGGACACGGTGTGGCATGTGGCTCTTGCCACTGAGTCAGTACAGGTTTCCGGATGAAAGGGATGCCCAGAGTCAAATAGGAAATGCATGTGATGCATACCAGCGACAGACACCATGATGCACCCATGTCCTGATAGCCATCGCCACAATGGTGTGCATGTAGCACATGTCACTCCCCTGCAGGATCACCAATAAGTAGACACATGCCATGGCGGAGGCATGACTGCTAAGTCATACATCACTGTCTCAGTGATGTATGACTTGGCAGCCAGACAACAACACTCTGCACTGTGTCACAATAGTAGGTCATGGGGAATGCAAGTCCTGGAGCTGCACAAGTGCACATGTACATCCCCCACACAACACATCATCTTAACCCTCATCTGTCCAGGTCATACCTATTGGACATATGGGAGACCTGTGACACTACCCTCTGAACCTGAGCCCCTCACAATCTGATGTGAATGGGGAACAGCTGCCTGAACTTCACATTCGCATACCCCAGTCTGCACGGGCAGCTGATCAAACACCTATGTGACACACAAGTATCGTCTCCTATGGTCACATCTCCAGGGGCATGCTGAGCCCCTACCAAGAAACACCCCAGCAGTCCTGGCAACTAATCCACAGCACACTGACACAGAGGCAGACACCTGAGGGGTCAAATCACTGCGCACAATGTGTCAGCTGATACACAGGAGTGGGAGTACAGAGTGCATTGCATGGCCTGGAGTAGGCATGACTGTCCTGCCCCACATGAATGAGGGATGAGCCCTGGACAGTGGATAGCTGGCTATGTATGTGTGACACACGTAATCTGCACACTCCTGGGGCCCAAACATTGTTCCCGCCCGCTGCATGGGCGTGTGCCACATACCCCAGGCACATGTGGTGGCTCAGCTCAGCAAGTGGACCGCATATCAAAGCAACACGCAGATTACATGTCCGAACACAGGCGTAGTGTGAACAATGGACCCACCCATGATGCCCACAACAGAGTTAGGGAAACAGATGCTGTCCCCCACCTTTAGTGAAGCAAACTGCAAGGACACAGTCCCAAGTGACACAATTCCCTGAATGTAAGGGCCACACCTGGGTATCAGATGAGCAGTGGGCAGTGCACAATAGAGGGACATGGCTCCTGGACAACATGACTGTGGCAGTTGAACCAGGCCAGAGGAGGGCACAAAGCATGTAATACAGAGTTCACAGTGCAGTCTTTGACTCACCCCCTCCTTGCTGCTGTCTGGCCTTCAGCTGCCCATCCAGGTCTGGAAACACCACCGCCAGGATCTGGAGCATGTGGGGGGTCAGGGTCCGTGTTCCGCCCCTCCTGCGAGGAGGCGACAGCTTCAGCTGGACCCGTGCAATCCTCCGGGTCCAGCCCCGAAGGTCCTGCCACCTCTTCTGGCAGTTGCGGATCCGGCGCTTGTAGACCCCCACGGACCGGACAGCCCGGACGATGTCCTTCCAGATCTCCTGCTTCCGATGGGCATTAACCTGTCAGGATGACAAAGTGAAAAGGCCATTACTACACATGCAACATATCTGTGCATGACACAGTTGTATATACATGTCTCAATCACAGGGGCACATGATGTACACAGGCAGTGCAAAGCTGCCCATGGACAGTTTGCCAGACGTCACTACATGGTATCATTGCATGGGAAGTAAAACCTTGTTCAAATGCACTGTCACTGCACCATACCTGTCCAGTGCATGTCACTACACACTATGGGGGGTGACAACTACTCAGTGAGCCTGCTAGCCAGTGGCGTGCAGACTTTCAGCCTTGCTAGTCAGACAATATGCACATTCAGAAAGGCAGTGCACAGAACACTCACCTGCTCCCCTGGTGTCCCATACAGCTTGCTGTACTGTGGAAGTAGGCTGTCCAGCAGGGCCTGGTTCTCCTCAAGGCTGAAGGCTGGGGCTCTCTCCACAGTACGTGCCATTGCAGGGTCCAGAGGGGCAGAGACAGCAGCAGTGCAGTGGCAGATGTCATCCTGGAGCATGTAGTGCAGGCAAGTGAGCTCTCAGGGGAACAGCCAGCAATATATATGTGCTGGAGAGGCAGATACTGTCCCTTGTGTCCAAAGTGATAGGTCCAAGTCGTTTGCATCTTCTGAATCTGGCCAATCCATGGAATAGCAGCACCAAAACACGCCCACAGCATCCTTCAAATCTTCAACTTCATGACATACATGATTTTGCAACATTGTTGTGGGTGACCAACTGAATTTCCAGCAACCGACTCGTTCGAAATTCGAAAACGCGTCCGTTGCCAGGCAAGGCCATTGTCAATGGGTGCGCACCGATCGGTCCATTGCGGTACAACGCGTACAGGGGTACAACGCGTACCCGCACACATTGAATGCAATGGGCCGGCCGGGGCACCGATCGGTCCATTGCAGTACAACGCGTACAGGGGTACAACGCGTACCCGCACACATTGAATGCAATGGGCCGGCCGGGGCACCGATAGGTCCATTGCAGTACAACGCATACAGGGGTACAACGCGTACCCGCACATTGAATGCAATGGGCCGGCCGGGGGCACCGATCGGTCCATTGCAGTTCAACGCGTACAGGGGTACAACGCGTGCACCGCACACATTGAATGCAATGGGCCGGCCGGGGCACCGATCGGTCCATTGCAGTACAATGCGTACAGGGGTACAACGCGTACCCGCACACATTGAATGCAATGGGCCGGCCGGGGCACCGATCGGTCCATTGCAGTACAACGCGTACAGGGGTACAACGCGTACCCGCACACATTGAATGCAATGGGCCGGCCGGGTGCACCGATCGGTCCATTGCAGTACAACGCGTACAGGGGTACAACGCTGTACCCGCACACATTGAATGCAATGGGCCGGCCGGGTGCACCGATCGGTCCATTGCTGTTCAACGCATCACTGTACATGTGACTGGCATATGTCAGCATGCCTGTCTCAGATGGACATATGCCAGCCACAGATAGCTCCCAGGGAGTGAGGGGCACACCTACATCACGACAGCCTGTCCAAACTTTATCATAAGGCATGTAAGGCTGCATTTCCTATTGTGTGTATGTTGGTGTACATGTTGTCCTGTGGGTGTCACCTGTGGGCAGCCACCCCCAGGCTGTGCACGTGTTCATGGGGACAGGATCCTGGGTGTTACGTGTACATGACCACTGTGATGTGCAACTGTTCATATCTGTGCATGTGCCATGGTCACATTTCACGGTGGTGTATGTGTATGTCATGTCACATACCTCGTGAGTCCCATGTGGGACGGTATGTTTGAGCCAGGGTGTCCCAGTGGCACAATAGTGATGGTCCTCCACAGTCTTTGTGCATGTAGTGTTTACAATGTCTCTGATTTCATGTGCACAATGGGAGACAGTCTCCACATCCACGTTGTGTGTGCATGGACTTTGATGTTGTGCGTGTGTGTGTCACAGACGTCCATGTCTGTCCTGCCGTGGCAAGTGGGACCACTACCTGTGGGGGTCATGGTTGTTTTGCTGTGGTGTATACATGATACTCCATGTAATGCCAGTGTCCATGTGGCAATACAGGGTCCCTGGGAATGTACCTGTCGTTGAGCTGTGGTGCCTGGGGCACATCTGTCCTCACATGTCACTGTGGGGGGTGATTGTGACACGGCAGCAGGAGATGGGAACTGTGACACGGCCTCATGATATCCAATGGGCCAACCTGGGACTAATTGATGCCACTTGTTGGACCGTGTTGACAGATGTTGGCCATGTATGTACCATACATGTCCTCACGGAACTGCACACTTCATGTAGTTGTGCCTCATAATGATGTATGTTGGGATATTGAGTGTGTTCAATGCCGCATATGTGGGCTGACTGACAATCTTGCTTACTTCTCCTCTGCACTGCAGGGCTCCCGCTGTCCATCGACCATTCCCAGACCTGGCAACGATGGTGGAACGGGACAGCATCCGACGGTACCGCTTCACCAGGCAGCTGATTGAGGATTTGGCAGTGCAGTTGTCCCCACATTTGCAGCCTGGCCGGCCGTATCCTACAGCGCTGACCCCCAAGGTGAAGGTGATGGCAGCCCTACACTTCTTTGCCACCGGTACCTTCCAACATACTGTGGCGACTGCTGGTGGGATGTCACAGACCATGTTGAGCCGTGTGCTCTGCGATGTTTTGGCGGCAATGTTGCTATTCCTGAACCGGTACATCTATTTCCCTAGACTGCGACGACTCACTGACGTGAAGAGTGACTTTTATGCCCTGGGGAGGATGCCGCATGTCATTGGCTCCATTGATGGGACACATGTGGCTTTGGTACCACCACAGGCCCAGGAGCAGGCCTACAGGAACCGCAAGCACTACCACTCGGTCAATGCACTGGTGGTGTGTCTTGCAGACATGACCATCACACACGTGTGTGCCCGTTTCCCTGGTTCAGCACACGATGCCTTTGTGATGAGGAGTAGTCGCATCCCCAGGATGATGGCACAGATGCAGAACCAGCGTGCCTGGCTTGTCGGTGTGTACTGACTTTGTGCCATTGTGTGTGATCTGATCTGTAGTATTCCGCCCACTTTTCCAAGTCAGCTAATGTGCACTTGTCTGTCCGTAGGTGACTCGGGATACCCCAACATGCCGTGGTTGCTGACACCCCTCAGGAACCCTGTGACACCAGCCCAGATGCGCTACAATGAGGCACATGGTCGGACAGGGAGAGTGATTGAGCGGACATTTGGTCTCCTGAAGAGCCGCATCCGCTGCCTGGACAAGACCGGAGGGTCCCTCCCATATGCCCCTGCGAAAGTGTGCAAGATTATCATCGTCTGCTGCATGCTCCACAACCTGGCAGTGCGGAAGGAGTTGCCTCTCATCCAGGATGACAATGACCAACATCCGCCACCTGTGGAGGATCCTGGCCTGGACCACGATGCCAGTGACGATGATGATGATGATGATGAGGGTGATGTCCGCACACAGCTCATCACCAACTTCTTTAGCTGAATGTGAGTATCCTGAGGTGTCATGTCAATGATGTGAGTTGGCATGATATGTGTGGTGGTGCTCTGGTGCTGTTGGAGTGTGTCCATGGGCTACTTGACTGGATGTGTGTTGCGATGTGTGCTTACAGGTGGGCTGTACTCCCCAACAGTGTTGACATGCTAACTTGGTTCTGGGTGGGTATCTTGTAACATGTATTGTGCATGAGTTTTGCTGTTCTGTCCTGTACTCCATTGCTTTTGACTGTGTGTCATTTCTGTCCTTCACAGGGTACTTTCAGATTCGTTTGGTCAACTGTGTCCACCGACGACGTGATTGCACTTCCAGGCTGGTAGCTGTTGTGTCCCTACAGGTGATGTGCGCCACACCCATGGACTTCCTTCCGTCTACAGTTGTTGACTGTGTGCCCGCTGCCAGGTGGGATTACCTTGCATCTGTAGTGGTTACGACATGTTGCAACTGTGTAATAAACCTGTGCTTCACTTTGTGATGTGCGTTGTCTGTGGTCACACATTTGACTGCCATTTGCTTACTGCACCTATGGGCTACTTGACTACAACTGGGAATGGGTGTGGTGTCTGTGCATTGCACCGTCTTCCCTGGCAACATCAGTGTAGGCAATGAGTCAGATGGCCTAGGTGTGTATGTGTTGTGTAGCCCTGGTGGTGTGTCTCCCTCATATGTGTCACGTTGCCTTTACTCACATGCCTGTGTTGTACTTGCTGTTGCAGTTCGCATACACAGTGTAATTTTGCAGTTCATCATCCCCATAACAGCACCCACGTTGGAATCACAACAGAGGCAAGTATGGTGTATTAGTGTGTTTATTGTGATACATTTGTGTGAATAGTGCATAGGATGGGTAGTGCTGTACATAAATCTTGTAATCAGAAGTTCCTAGGTGAATTGAAAGTCCTGGTAGACAGAATCCCCAGTATCGGGCCACAGTTGTCTGACACATTGGTCCAACTTGTACTCCCCATGCAATGTGTGGGAGTAGTGTTGCCGTCAACAGGGTGAACAGTCTGTGCACAAAGGTGATCATCCAGAACAGGTTCAGGCTTCCTGGGAGTTGCGCTTGGCCATCGGCCTCTCACTTGCCCCTCTTCGGACAACCCCTCTTCTTGGGGGGGGGGCCCCTCAAGTACAGGCTGCTGCGGTGCAGGGGACTCTCCGCCAGAGTCATCCTCCCTCCCTGTGGCAGTTGCAGTTTGGGCAGCACCAGATGTTGTTGGCACACAGGGAGGTGTGGACTGGTTGCTGTTCATCTGGCGGAGGCATTGTAAAATGTCCCTGTGCACCGCCGTCATCTCATGCAGTGCATCCCACTTGGACTCCACGCGGGACATGTGTGAGTCCACACGGGACATGTGTGACTCCACGTGGGACATGTGAGAGTCCAAGCGGGCATGATGGGCAGCCTGCTGCTGTTTCATGTCTCTGAGGAGCCCCACTACCTGGCTGAGGTCTCCGGTGCTGGACTGGCACGCATCAGCTATGCGTACCAGTTGTGGGTCATCATGCACACCAGCAACCTCTGCAAGCAGCGACCTCTGTCTCCCACTCCTCCCACCACCCCTGCTGACATGTGCAGTGCGTGCAGTGGCACGCACAGATGACCCTGGTCCACCTTGGGGGTTGGTGGTGGTGGTGGTGGTGGTGTCCATGGCCCCAGGTTGGTCCAGGGTTCCTGTGCTGGTGTTGCTCCTTGTTCTGTCCATGTCGGCAGGGATGGTATTTGTGTTGACAGTCGTTGGAGGGGTGGGTGCAGGGGGTGCAGCTGGTGGTCCTGCTGGTGCTGCAGCTGGTGGTCCTGCTGGTGCTGCATGTAGACTTGCACCGGATGTGCCAGGTTGGTCTTCTTCGTCCGAGGAGGGCAGAGGCTGTACGACACCAGTGAGCTCCGCATCCTCTTGAGCCTGGGACTGGGACTCCTCAGCGTCTGCTGCTGTGTCCCCATCATCACCTGTTTTTGGGAGACACACACAATGTATGTTATGTTTCTGCAGGCATCAATGGTTGACACACATGACAGTTGTGACTGTGCCTCTGGGTGCGGGCCTGTACATTGCATTGTCCTAAGTCGTCACAGTTTGGGGTTGATATTGGTGTGGCACATTGTCCTGCATTATTTGGGCATTTCTATGTATTTGTTGGGGTGTGAACATGGTCTGCATTGGTTGTGTTTGGTTGACAGCCGGCCCTCCTTCCCACCCACCCAGCCAGTCAGTTATCCCACCATGGACTGTGCTTGCATTGCAGGGAGTGGAAGTTGTCTCTCAGGATGTCAGTCAGTGGTGTCCTGCTGTTTGTTGGTGCACAGTTGCCAGCAGGGCCTTGTGCTCCCCACAGCAGTAGCCAGTGTCAGCCATCTTGTGAGTCCTTCTCCACTCCCTGTGATGTGAGCATGGTTCAGGGTGGTGTTGATGGGACAGTTGTGGGGGTGACCAATATCAGTGACTGCCACTCCCATCATGCTATTGCCTCCACCCCACTTGCCAGCATTCCCATACTTACTTGCTTTTGTGGGGAGTTCAGTGTGTGTGGGTGTGAGGGCAATGGCAAGATGGCTGACAGTGGTGTCCTGCTGTTGATTGGTGTGCAGTTCCCAGCAGGGCCTTGTGCTCCCCACAGCAGTAGCCAGTGTCAGCCATCTTGTGTGTCCTTATCCACTCCCTGTGATGTGAGCATGGTTCAGGGTGGTGTTGATGGGCCAGTTGTGAGGCTGAGCAATGTCTGTGACTACCACTCCCATCATGCTATTGCCTCCACCCCCTTCCCAGCATGCCCATGCTTCCTTCCTTTGACTCTGCTTCCTGTGGGGTGGGCTGGCTGTGCTGACAGGATGGCTGGGAGTGTTGTCCTGGCAGTTGTTTGGCTACAAGTCCCAAGAGTGTCCCTGTGCTTCACACAACATAACCCAGGGTGGTGGTTCTTTGTGGGATCTTGAGTTAGGATGGGAGGCATTGCATTCTACCAGGTGGGTTCTGTGGAGTTTGTGTTGAGGGGGTGTGAGGGGAGGTGCTTGTGACTATGGTCAGTGCTGCAAGTCCTCCTTCCCACCCAGCCAGCCAGATATCCCACCATGGAACGTGCTTGCATTGCAGGGAGTTGAAGTTGTCTCTCAGGATGTCAGTCAGTGGTGTCCTGCTGTGTCATAAGGTTTCTGCACATACAGAGCTATGCACAGGATAATAGGACCTTGGAATATAGTGGTGAGCCAACCATAGACCTTAGCACCGTGAGCGGTACTTCAAGAGTAGTATAAGGTCTATAGACAGCAGGAACAACGGTGGGTTCATATTCATGGAACAGATTATCGTTCGCATTCACCGCTGGAAAAGTGATCCAAGAGTAGAACACTTCAAAGTGGAAAGCCGGGTCGGCTTGAACCACAAAGACTAGTTCAACTCCCGCGTCTGGCACTCCATACACCCGTAAGTGATCCCGGAGTGCTGTGCGGCTATGCGCCGCTATGTCTATACCCGCCATTACGAACGGGTCTATTCAACAATCTTACACGAGGCAGCACAAAAAGGGTTATATCTAAGAAACCTTTTTAATAACATCAAGCTTGAAAGAACCTACAAAATCTGCAATATAGGAGGTATCGCCGTCACACACGCTTCCGGAAGCGTACGTGAGGGGTTTGTGGACAAGCACAAGTACTACTCAAGCGTCTCGCAAGTAAGCTGCCCCACTCGTTGGTCGCACCATGTCATAAGGTTTCTGCACATACAGAGCTATGCACAGGATAATAGGACCTTGGAATATAGTGGTGAGCCAACCATAGACCTTAGCACCCAAAATCCCAACCCAACTAGCCTTAGCGTCCCATTAGCACTAATGTACCAATGATTAGACAACCTAGAACACGGTATCTCTCTCTCACTCAGGACTCGCAGAGGCAAGAACACTCTTTCGTCACACTCGTACCTGTCCACAACATGCGTAAGAAGAGACACTGTATAGTTCAAAATATTTATTTCAACTTACGTGCTCTAAGATACAATACACGTGTCAGTACTAATAGCATAATACATATGAATAATATAATCAGCATAGTTACTACTCCATAGAATACGAACGGGGAAAGCATCTCATAAAGCAGTGGATATATGTCTAACTAACATTACCACCCTCCCCGTGCTGGAAGCCAGTTTATTATGAGAGTAGAAGACCTTTGGGCTTTGACTAGCGAACCCCCATACCTCAGTCTCTAGATGCAAAACTACATCAGCATACAATCACAGCTCTTCTCTCTGGAAAGTTCGTCTCCAAGTGCTGCCTAGAGCAGGCGACCGCATTATTAAAAGCACACTAATTCCTCAATGGCAGCTGTACATGGTGTTATGTCTAGGTGCGAGGGACGGGCCAAATCAGTATGAACCAGGGATTTGTTATTCGACCTTGTAACTGTTGTTCAGACAGAGCCCAAAAGGGAATAGGAGAAAAGGTGAGAAACAGAAAATGCAGACAGTTGTAAAATAACTTGGCAGTAGCAGAGGGCGACAGAACAACAGTTTAAGAGTAACGTGCGCAAAAGTCATCATGGCAGCCAGGCCTGTGCCAACGTAGCCAGGCAGGCCATGAGCCACAAGACACCCTCCCCTGGACAGTCCATCGGCCAAGATGAAAATGAAGACAGAGTTCCAAACACCTGAGCAGAAACGAGGCAGTCCACCGACAGTGAACGGCAAGTCAATCCAAAAACGTGGAAGAGCAGAAAAATGCTATACCGTCCAAGAGGACATCATTGGAATCGTCAAAAACGTAGACGCCATCCAGTCCAACAGATCAAAGCTGCAGGAATGTTCCTCAGAGGATGGAGCATCTAGAAGCAATGCGGGACAGCTTGCGTGATATTCAATATAACTTTGTTGTAGGAGATTCTGAGCAGCCGCCCAGATATCCCATTGTGCCAAAATCCCCAGTGCAGCCGCACGCATCATAAAGCCAGCAGCGGAACAGTCCCGTTCATGGGCCTCTAAGGGACCCACCAACTGGACAAAATCCGGAACAGACAATGACGAATTGGAGAGGCAATAATCCATGGTCCATGTGAACGGACACCGGATGCAAGACATCACAGGTTGCACGCAAGTGAAATACGCAAAGCGAAAAGAAAGGGTGTAGGACACACTGATAGTTGCCAAGGGCAGAACATCGAAGCCAACCAGAAGTCGCTCACGGAGCAGTTGGAGGCGTTCGGGATCGAGAAGGGCCCAGTGGTGTGCAGCCATTGCGCAGAAAACAGACCAACAGCAAGACACCAGCCGCCAAAGCGAGGATTAATGGGAAGCCACCAAAGACGCTAGAAAAAATAGAATGAATGAACGCCGGTATCACACCGAAAATAGTTTGGAAGGTGGACACCAGGCCAGACCCCACAATTTTAAAAAAGTGCACCAGACCCTCAGTGTTTGATGCGTTAAAAATACGATGAATCAACTCCCCAAAATGTTGGGGAGGTCAGTGTTCAAAAGGGCCTGTATTTCACTGTGTGTACTAGCCACCTGGAGAATGAATGTCTCCCGGGCGGATGTGAGCATAACCTCCTTATTCAATAATAGGGCCTTTATTCTGCTCAACTTATTGAAATCTGCCTCCATGGTAGGAATGGAAGGCCAAATAGAGTTATCAACGATGTCGTGAGGGGGAGGAAAAAGCACATTCTTGCAGCAGACAACTCTGTGTGAGACTGTAACAATATACGGAATGCCAGCTTGTAGGCCACAACAGTCTTCGTTATTTAAAAGCAAATAGCTACCGTTAGTAAGCAAAGTAAAAGTAGGAGAAATAGCAGGAGCAGGAATACCCTTCAGCACACATGCCAGATTCGGAACTGAAACGCTACAAGCCCCGTGCAATTTAATATGTTTACAAATAAGCGAATGACCCACAGTTGAATCACAAGACTCCCCGTGAGAAACACTTCCTTGCCTTCTCTAAGGCATTTATACATGAAAGGCAAGGACCAAAGTTCATGCAGGAAAGCACTACCCAAAGGCTGGAAACGGCCCACAGGATAATGTCTCATGCACGAGCTAAATTCAAACAGGGAAAAAGGTAAAGCGATAACCCCATGAACTAGCCACACCGCAGAATCTAGTTCCGCTACAGAGAATGGTAAAGGATCAACTTTCTCGATATGTAACAAGGTGTAAGATGCATCTTTCATGGACATGAACTGCTGTTTTTCCGTCAAATTAAAAGGCAGAAAAAGGGCAGTGGTGTTCAAGAGATTCCAAGGAACTTTACCTAATTTAAGGGTTTGCAAAGTCCAGGCAAACTGCATCACTGAGCGTAACTGATTCTGACCATGATACAACATAGAGACATCATCTTGTACAATATCAACAACAGAGGATACAATATTCTCTAATGTGTAAATGCGGGAAGACAGGGTATTTATACTATTGTCAACAACAGCAAGCACCTTTTCCAAATTTGCTTGGTCTATTTCCCCGAAGGCGGGAAGCAGCTTCCATTTGTGACAGCTTCCAGAGTTCATTATACGCTTCATAAATGAATCTCTTCGGTCGGGGACCACGAGGTCCCAAGATAAAGTCAGATAAATCAATAGTGCCTGATAGGAGAGACAAATGTTTCTTAACAGAGTCTAAGGACGAATGTTGTAACCATTGTTTACATAATTTACCAACCGAATACGTGGTGACAGTACGAGTTGCAGTAAATCTTGGATCAGGCTTGTCCTGTATGTAGCCAAGAACTGTGCCATGGAAACGCAGCTGGCATGCATTCGATGATATGGGCCATGCCAACCAGGGTGACTGTATCAGTGCAGAAACGTTAAAGGAATTATTTTGGAACTGAGCCTGTAACTGCAAAAGGGACACATTAAATCGTAAACTGTCATTTGGCGAACTCGACAAGAATGGGATGGCTGGCGCGTTTAGTTGTTTAATGGAAGACAACCCCCAACACGTGGTCTGATAAATGGAAGCATTTAAAAACATAATTTGGGCTGGGATAAGGCAAGCGCGGTGCAACGCCTCAGTGCCTTGCACCTGCCATGGCCTCGAACCCCAGATTGATTTTAAATCCACTGTGTCTTTCCAATACTCATAACCACCCACCGCCAAGGCGCTCAAAAAGGAACCCGAATAAAGTAATTTAGTGTGGATCAACATTATTTTTTGAGCCAATGGGGTTTTTAATTTAAAATAATAGGACCCAGGGTTCGATCGATTGAAATCAGTAAAATAGGTGAATTTATTTCGAAGAGTCTGGGAGCTACCTGGTATGGGGTTTGGGCAATGTTCCCATTGGGTGTAAGTAACAGGGCTACGTAGTGCACTTGGTTTGTGGAGAAAATGATTGCCCCAATGCTGGTAGCAATACAAATCGGCATAATTCGCAGAATTCATATACAAGTCCTCAGCATTAAAGGAAGCATAATATTTTAAATCAGCAAACAATGCTTCAACGGCATGCACATCCCAATCATCAGAATGAATATTACTTTTACTACATCACCCATCGAGACTCGAAGGACATTTGGTACATTAATAATTTCCGTCGGGCCATGGATTTGAAAGTTTACCGCATCCCATACGATGCCATCTGCAACTGGAAACGTTGAAATGTTCACAAATGTGTGGTCACGCTTCATGATGTGTGAAGAGGAATGTGGAGCCAAAGTCCCAGCCACACTGTTCACAGCAGAGCGTTCAGGTAAATAGTGACCATTGATGAGTAGAAAAAACACCGTGACAAAGCCAATGGACATGAACAAAAAAACAAGAAAAGTACCATCCAAATATATGTCCAAGGAGGAATCAAAAATTGTCTCTAAACCAGGATACAAAAAGACTAAACTTGGACGGGGCCTTTGATGAGTTGGAATCCGAGTCAAAGGAATAATGTGTCGGGCTCAGTGGCGTTGTTGGTTGGTGTGCCACCGACTCTGTGGCGGGATAAGTATATTCGTCCTCATCAATGCAGGGGGATGCAGGGGGTTCAAATATATTTTCAGGCAAATCGACCATCTCCATGGTAACATCAGTGACTGTTCGTGCAGGCGTGCCGCGGACACATGTCCGATAAATGGCAGGACAAGAGACCGCTGGTGTGACACTATTCAGGATCGGCCAGATGTTGTAGCTTGACATTTTCCACTGAGATGTATCTGTTTTCCTTGCGACCGGGAAGCGGTGGTAAGATGACTGTACGTGTTCCCTTCAAGCCCAGAACTGGAACCGGTGCACGAAAAGAGGGGCCGAATTCTTTTTTGTTCTCCACCTTCTCTCGTACCAGGTCGCCAATCTTCGGAAGCCAGCCGGCAACCGGAATCTGCAGAGCAGGGTCTGTGGCTGAAGGCAAATGTGCAATTGCAAGTTTGTCTCGGGCTTCTTGTAAGTCCTGTAACATAGTAGAATGGTTATCTACATCAAACTTGGCGGATTGCGCCGCCATGTCTAGACCATCAAGGTCAGGCACAAACATTCGTATGCCAAAGAGCATTTCGTAAAGGGTCCACCCACCCAGAGGCCTTCTAGGGAGATTATTAAGTGCACGCTGAACAGTATACAAGTGGGCCAGCCAGTTCCTGCCAGTACCTATAACTCTAGCTGTCAAGGATTGCTTTAAGTCACGGTTCATTCGTTCAACGATAGAGTTGCCCTCAGGCCTATACGGAGATGAAAATTTCACCCGCACCCCTAAGGAGCCCATTGCGTCCTTGTAAGCCTTAGAGGCAAACGCCGGACCTTGGTCAGAATGGAGGGTGCCGCATGCGAAAATTCCCACCAAGACTCGCAAATCCCTTATGACATTTCGAGCGTCAGCACTCCGTTGTGGCCAGACCCAGATGAACCGTGTGCACGAGTCCACTGCCACTAAGATATATTTATAGGCAGTGTCTGAAGAAAATGGACCGCAGTGATCCAAGTAAACACACCCAAAGGGTCTGTTTGAAATTGCAAGCGAGGTCTGCGGTGGTCTTGTGGCTGTTGAAGGCTTGATCTGTTGACAAACGTCACAGGAAAGCACATAAGTACGTGTATCTTTATATAAACCACGCCACCAGTAACGCTGCTGCAAAATGGAAATTGTCGCAGACACACCAGCATGAGCCGAAGCCATGCCTTCGTGTGCCGCTGCCATTAAGGAAAGTCTGCGGTCCGCGTTGGGGATCAGCCGATCACCAACGTCAGGTATTGTTACATAAGGAGCCTGATCGGGACCTATCTGGTAAGAATATTTAGAAGGGAAACCTCTAGGGTAATTCATTCCTTCTTTTGTTGCAGCAATAGCTGCCAAGATATCAGTGTCTATTTTAGACATGGATCTAGTAACTGCTGCTACTGTACACGTGAGTACTGCTGATCTGGCAGCTTCATCCGCCAGACTGTTACCAACAGCGTGTGCGCCCACTCGCTGATGGCCTAAGGTGTGTACCACCTGTGTGAGTGGCAGACGTCTTTGTAATTCTGCCACTCTAACCCAAAGCATTTTATGCTTGATTGTGTTGCCTTTAGCGTCTCTATAGTCATTTTGCGACCAAAAGAACAGATTGTCATTGTATGATTGAACACAGTAGTAAGAATCGCACACGATTAAAGTGGTCACATCAGGATTTACGAACTCAAGAGCAAGCACCAATGCACGCAACTCGGCCAATTGTGCGGTACTGTCCCCGAGTGTCTGTGTATGCACCACAGTGGATTTGAACTTTCCGTTCACAAACGTACCTGCAACAATAGCACATGCGGCTGAATAAGCATGCTTGGAACCCGTGGCCGGTTGTGCCGAACCATCGGTGTAGATCACACAGTCGTAATCCTCAAGCGGCAATAAAGGCAAAGGAGGAGGATGAAAGAATTCATACTGTAAAAACTCCTGAGTCTGAAGAGAAGAGTCAAAAATGAAAGTGACATCCGGAGACGTCAAAGATGTTGCCCATTGAATCCAACGGGGGTGCAAAGCTTTAGAGTTCGGTACACTTGCTTTGGTCACTGCCTCTAGAGCAGGATATGGTGTTACCACCAAAATGCGTTTTCCCTGTGCCAGTGCGCGCTCCTTCAGGATCGCCATTTGCACTGCTGTTAGCACTTTCTCCACAGATGAGAACCGCATTTCTGCGGAGGTGTACAGATGTGACTTGTATGCGATGGGTACTGTATCACCTTCATTAAAGGTTAAGTACGTGAAACCCACTGCCCCTGGGATGATTCTAATCACCAAGTTTGTGTGGTTATCACGTGTCAAAAGGTATTTAGACTCAAGAAGGTCTGTTTGCAAAGACTGCAGAATGGAGGTATGCTCCGGAAGCCAGCAAGACTTCGAATAAGTAGGTTGTATCAAGGCATACAGTGGCTTAATACGCTGGGCGTATTCGGGAATATATGTACGTCCGAAGTTCAGAAAACCCAGCAAAGACTGAAGCTTCTTCAGATTAGTAGGAGGGCACAGAAGTGCACATTTCTCCAGAAAATGGGGGCTAAACCCTTACCTTCATTGTTGAGCTCATAGCCCAAGAACAAAACGGTAAATTCAGCAATATGAGATTTGGCAAAGTTAATTTTGTATCCCTGAACCGCGAATTCAAGAATAATGCGGTCTACTCGGGTCAGATGCGGAAACAATTCGTCATCCGTCAGATAAATGTCATCCACGTACGAACAGGCGTCTGGATCAATGCCGTCTAACAAAGAGACAACACGAGCGGCGAACACGCCTGGACTATTTTTGTAGCCCATAGGAAGACGCCTGAATTTGAACATTTTACCACCGGAAGTAAAAGCACACCATTGGCCACTTTCCGGGGCCAAGTTGTGCGTGTAGAATCCATTTGAAAGGTCAAGTGTCGTTTTATATTTTTTACGAACAAGACTGTCTACAAGCGCCGAACTATGGGTATTTTGCACCGCGAAGGTCCGACAATGTGAGTTCAAATGCCGGTAATCCAATACTAAGCGGTACGATCCATCGGGTTTAGAAACCGCGAAAAGGGGGTTGTTCATAGGTGATACACAGGGTTCAATTACTCCCTGATATTCCAACTGAGTCAGAATTTCGGAAACGTGGCCTTTGGCTTCACGTTTTATGGGATATTGGGGTTGTGGCTGCGGTAGTGACCGCAAAGGTATTTCATGGGGGGAGAATCTTCGTCCCAACCCACGTGATTGCGGAATAACGCTGGAGCCAGGGACACAGCCCACTCTGCTGCAAGAGCCTCCGCTTTGTCCTTTGGGACATGTCGAGAAAAGCTCGGAAGGATTACCTCCTCCCCTTTACGCGCAGCAAAAACGAATGGGGGTGGCCAATCCGCCTCTGCCAACAAAATGTCATATGAAGAGGTCAGATTTTCCCAAAAAATCCCTTTAATTACACGCTGTATATCACCTTCAATTTGGATGACAATATTAAATAGTCTGTCAGGGGGTGCCACTCTGGTGTCTGCTGTTTCAACAGTAATGAATGTTTCAGTTGCTGTCGCCTCCATATGAGGACGTAGTGCCTCCCGCACTATGGTAACTTCCGCGGCGCTGTCTAGGAGGGTTACTGCCCACGTCCAATTCAGGAGTCTCGTTCTCACCGTCTGTGGCATATTTCGCTGTTACAGCGGCAACTTTCTTCTTCTGAAATTGTGGTCGAAAACGTTGAGCGTCTTCCTCTTTTCCTCTGGCTTGTTGTCGAGGCTGGTCTCGTCCCTGTGGGGCCTCACGGGCCCTTCCTCTATCCTGGCGGTCTCCTCCACCGGCCTGTGACGAAGTCTGTGCCTGTGAAGAACGAGGAGAACGCGTATCAGGGATTTGAAACCTATCCGGTGACTTAATTCTCGCTCTATCGCGTAAATCATAAGTACGTTCAGAAGAAACTGAAACCGGGGATGCGCCTCGCGACCCCGGCTTTTTTTGTTCCTTACACTGTTTTTTCAGCCTCCAGCTCTTTTTAGTGAAGACTGGTTTCTCATCTTTCTCAGATTGAGATTTGGTTTGTTGCTGTTGTGGTTGCGATTGTGTTTGCTGTTTTGCAAAAGGCTTGTTACCCAGGCTATTTCTACCAATAGTTTTGTAAGCCTGGGTAATAATTTTCGGTAATTCGCGAGGCTTGTCCAATTCTGGGACTAAAGCCAAAGCGTTAGCTACTTGAAAATTCACTGCATCGCCCTTGACATTCGCAAGGATCAGCTCAGCTACTACTTCAAACACTCCCACCAGTCTCATCCCTAATTCCACAGCCGCTTCAGGGCCATGTTCGTCCTGTACTTTTTTAATTACAGAGGGGAGAACCGTCATGGAAGGAGTACCAAAACATTTAGAATATACTGCTGCGAATACCTTACCCCAGTTGTCACATGCTGTCAACTCGGGAATTAAGTCTTTTGGCAAACTAATCGTTAAAATACGATGTTTATCCACTGGAGTTGTATGTGGAAAAACTGCCTCCAACTGATCAAACTTTTCTGCAAGCCAATAAGGAAAATCATCCTTATTTTGTGGCCGTTTGCCCATCACCGAATTCACCATGACGGGACTTATGGTCACTCCGCCTGCAGCAGCTGGTTGGCCAGCAACTCCAGGAGCGGCTCCATGGATGCTGCCTGTAACATATCGCACTAAAGCTCGATGCACCTGCACCAAGGCCGCATACATAGTGCGCAGTTCCGCGACTGGTATAGTCATATAACGCGGATGTGGGGTGTACCCGGCCAAAACAGGCCAAGTGGCCCCCTCTATAGATAAGGGACCTAAACGA
The DNA here is from genome assembly GCA_963921515.1 of Calotriton arnoldi. Classification (NCBI taxonomy): domain Eukaryota; kingdom Metazoa; phylum Chordata; class Amphibia; order Caudata; family Salamandridae; genus Calotriton; species Calotriton arnoldi. The sequence continues at coordinate 1,394,123 of CAWUFW010002726.1, forward strand.
ACCGTGGTAGTCGGTTGTGGGAGGGCGCCATTAAACCAAACACGGTGTTGCCAAGCCATGAGCGGTACTTCAAGAGTAGTATAAGGTCTATAGACAGCAGGAACAACGGTGGGTTCATATTCATGGAACAGATTATCGTTCGCATTCACCGCTGGAAAAGTGATCCAAGAGTAGAACACTTCAAAGTGGAAAGCCGGGTCGGCTTGAACCACAAAGACTAGTTCAACTCCCGCGTCTGGCACTCCATACACCCGTAAGTGATCCCGGAGTGCTGTGCGGCTATGCGCCGCTATGTCTATACCCGCCATTACGAACGGGTCTATTCAACAATCTTACACGAGGCAGCACAAAAAGGGTTATATCTAAGAAACCTTTTTAATAACATCAAGCTTGAAAGAACCTACAAAATCTGCAATATAGGAGGTATCGCCGTCACACACGCTTCCGGAAGCGTACGTGAGGGGTTTGTGGACAAGCACAAGTACTACTCAAGCGTCTCGCAAGTAAGCTGCCCCACTCGTTGGTCGCACCATGTCATAAGGTTTCTGCACATACAGAGCTATGCACAGGATAATAGGACCTTGGAATATAGTGGTGAGCCAACCATAGACCTTAGCACCCAAAATCCCAACCCAACTAGCCTTAGCGTCCCATTAGCACTAATGTACCAATGATTAGACAACCTAGAACACGGTATCTCTCTCTCACTCAGGACTCGCAGAGGCAAGAACACTCTTTCGTCACACTCGTACCTGTCCACAACATGCGTAAGAAGAGACACTGTATAGTTCAAAATATTTATTTCAACTTACGTGCTCTAAGATACAATACACGTGTCAGTACTAATAGCATAATACATATGAATAATATAATCAGCATAGTTACTACTCCATAGAATACGAACGGGGAAAGCATCTCATAAAGCAGTGGATATATGTCTAACTAACATTACCACCCTCCCCGTGCTGGAAGCCAGTTTATTATGAGAATAGAAAACCTTTGGGCTTTGACTAGCGAACCCCCATACCTCAGTCTCTAGATGCAAAACTACATCAGCATACAATCACAGCTCTTCTCTCTGGAAAGTTCGTCTCCAAGTGCTGCCTAGAGCAGGCGACCGCATTATTAAAAGCACACTAATTCCTCAATGGCAGCTGTACATGGTGTTATGTCTAGGTGCGAGGGACGGGCCAAATCAGTATGAACCAGGGATTTGTTATTCGACCTTGTAACTGTTGTTCAGACTGAGCCCAAAAGGGAATAGGAGAAAAGGTGAGAAACAGAAAATGCAGACAGTTGTAAAATAACTTGGCAGTAGCAGAGGGCGACAGAACAACAGTTTAAGAGTAACGTGCGCAAAAGTCATCATGGCAGCCAGGCCTGTGCCAACGTAGCCAGGCAGGCCATGAGCCACAAGACAGCTGTTTGTTGGTGCACAGTTGCCACAGGGCCTTGTGCTCCCCACAGCAGTAGCCAGTGTCAGCCATCTTGTGTGTCCTTATCCACTCCCTGTGATGTGAGCCTGGTTCAGGGTGGTGTTGATGGGCCAGTTGTGAGGCTGAGCAATGTCTGTGACTACCACTCCCATCATGCTATTGCCTCCACCCCCCTTCCCAGCATGCCCATGCTTCCTTCCTTTTGACTCTGCTTCCCTGTGGGGTGGGCTGGCTGTGCTGACAGGATGGCTGGGAGTGTTGTCCTGGCAGTTGTTTGGCTAAAAGTCCCAAGAGTGTCCCTGTGCTTCACACAACATAACCCAAGGTGGTGGTTCTTTGTGGGATCTTGAGTTAGGATGGGAGGCATTGCATTCTACCAGGTGGGTTCTGTGGAGTTTGTGTTGAGGGGGTGTGAGGGGAGGTGCTTGTGACTATGGTCAGTGCTGCAAGTCCTCCTTCCCACCCAGCCAGCCAGATATCCCACCATGGAACGTGCTTGCATTGCAGGGAGTGGAAGTTGTCTCTCAGGATGTCAGTCAGTGGTGTCCTGCTGTTTGTTGGTGCACAGTTGCCAGCAGGGCCTTGTGCTCCCCACAGCAGTTGCCAGTGTCAGCCATCTTGTGAGTCCTTCTCCACTCCCTGTGATGTGCGCATGGTTCATGGTGGTGTTGATGGGACAGTTGGGGGGGCAATATGTGTGACTGCGACTCCCATGATGCTATTGGCTACACTGACTTGGCCAGCATACACAGAATTCCTTCCTTTGAGTGGTCTTCACTGTGTGTTGGTGTTGTTGTGGTGGCTACATGTCTGGATGTGTTTGTTAGTTCTATTTGTGCCACTGCCTAGCTGTAGTTGTAGTTGTGTTTGTACATGTGATGGCACAGTTGGATGTGACTTTTTTGATGGCATGTGTTGTGTTTATCTGACTGACATACACATTTTGGGATGATTCTGTTCTGGTTGCTGTGTAATTGCTATGAGTGCATGGTTTGACTCTCCCCTTGACAGTGATGTGTGTGTGTTTTGTGGCAGAATATTGTGTACATTTGTTGTGTACTCACCAGGCTCTGGGATGTTCTCTAGTCCATATACGCTCACTGGCGGAAGGATGGCCCGCACCTTCTCCTCCCAGGGCCTGAGGTATATTGGCTTGGCAGGAGGGCCACTGCCGGTGTATTGGCTGATGATGTAGTCTTTCTTGAGCAGGTCCCGTACCCTCCTGCGCACGTCATACCACCTGTTCTGGATGTCGCTCTTTGTGCGCAGACATGGTGATTGTGCGTTCACCCTGTTGATGATCCTCTCCCACATCTTGGTTTTCTGGGAGATGGGGGTCTGTTGGACCAGTGTGCCAAACAGCTGTGGCTCTACCCTGAGGATCTCGTCTACCATGACTTCCAATTCACAATCTAGGAACTTGTGATTCTTCTTGGGGGCATGGTGATGGGTGGTGATGGTGAGTGATGTGTGTGTTGGTGTGCAGGTGAGGGTGTGTTAGTGTGTGTTTTGCTGGGTGTATGTGAGGTAGGTATTTGTTGGTGTGCTGATGGTGTGTGGCTTGTGTGAGGGATGAGCTGTGGGTGTGTGGTTGCTGTCTCTTGGGTGCTGGCAGTGGAATGGCATTTGCAAAGGATCATGGTTGGGATTTGTGTCCTTTATATGGGTGGAGTTGTGAGTGTGTCTTTGTTCTCTGTCCCCACCCCCCCAGTATTTATTGGCTTTGTAATTGCTTGTTTGGCCTTTTTTGTGTTAATTTTCCTTTGTACTGTCTGTGCATGTTGGAAACGTTCTTGTGACCGAGTCGGACCCTGCATTTGTCTCGTACGGTGTTCTCCGTTTCGTTCACGCTGTGTTTGTGCAGTTTTCTATGCTGCGTACGCGTCGGTCGCGGTGTTTTGTGTTGCTTCGGCTCGGTTATGTATGCGTGTCGGTCGTACGGCTTGTCCTCCGTCCGACTCGCTCGTGGTTTTCGCGCCTTGCATCGTACTTTGCGGTTTGGAGTTCGCGTGTACGTTTCGGTCGGATTTGTTCCGGGTGCGTGTCGGTCAGTTGGATTTGCGTGTTTTTCCGACCGGATTGCTGTTTTCCGTGCGGCTCGGTCGTTCGACTTTGGTTCGGTACGTGTCGGTCGGATTTTGCACGCCTTGCATCGTACTTGGCGTGTCGGGCGCCACAGGTACGTGTTGGTCGGTATAATTTCCGGCTCCGAGTCGGTCGGTGCTTTTTCCGGCCCGAATCGGAATCGACCCCAAAATGTGAAGAAATAGAAAAAGTGGAAAGACGTATAAAAAAGAACAGAGCATAAATACCAAAAAAGGAGAGAGACATCTCGTAAAGATGTTCCAAGGCTATTAGAACAAGGTTCCAGATCAGATGTAAAATTCTAGTCCTTGGTCATCCTACCAAGACCAACACGCCTGAAAGTCAATATGAAAAAAGAGAAGAGAAGAAGTGACAACCAGCTTTACCCAATAAACAAAGATAACACCTCCGTGAACAGTAAAAATAGAAATAGAAGAAGTGAAAGGTAGAAAAGCCTAAATAGAAAATAAGATAAAGATCAATTTAGATAGTCTGAATAAACTTCTCACCTTGCTATTGCTATTAAATGTAATCAAGCGGACCTGGGTATATTCGTCGGTCCTGTGAGAATATGTCAGGAATAGTATCACGTATTCCACTCCACGACTTCGCAAAGTTCTACAGAAAATAATGATATTGAGATACCAATACCGAAAATGTGTCCAGAGTAGCATGATATAATCACCAAGGAAAAGAAAAAAAAATGTTTTATTTTTTTCACACACACTAAAAGAATAACAGTCATCTGAAAGGACCTTACGTGACAAACTGTGCAAATTGCAAAACAACGTAAAGTGCAGTAATGTTTGTTCAGATTGGTTGTTACATGGGCAAGATGACACTAACTTTCACCTCTAGGTCTGGCACACTTTTAAAGCACAAGGACCAATAAATTGAGCCCGCCCTGAAGCAGAAAAGAAGTGATCGCTCCCATTGTGCGCGATCAAGAGATAAATACATAGCTGGTTCCCCTGTAGCTAAAGATCTGTAATAATTAAGGACTGTGCATTTAACTAGCTCATTTTTCATTCTTAAATCTTCACAATGTTCCAGGAATATTGCTTTCCCCTTATTATTGTGTGCTTTAGTAATACTACTAGGATCAATTAACAGAGAAGACAACCACAGGGTGAACTAAAGTATCCTGAATATAGCTCAGCCAAGGGATAGAAAAAGCCTTTTTCGGGCTGAGGCACTTGAGAATAATACCCCTGCATAGAGTAGCTACTGGTTTTGTCCAGATACTGACCCACAACAAAAGAGGGGCCAAGTGAACCTTATCGGAAATAATCCCTGGTTCAGCTCTGAGTGAATGATAAAGCTAGAAGTAGCTGCCGGCAAATACAACAGCCGATGAAGAAAGCGATTTTCCTCTGCCTGTATAGAGGAAGTTTTATTAAAATCCCACAACCCTGCTCCGTAGGTAGCAGCACTAATACAATGAGACTTATACACCTTCAATACTGGAGAGACAGTCCCTCTAGTGCCCGGTCTAATAAAATTGCAAACTGTCCCTGCAGTTCTACTAAGTTTAAGACTGGAGTTGTTAAGCTGAGAGTTCCAAGACCCTGATGAACTAAAAGTCAAACTCAGATAGCAGAATTTATGAAAACTAGTAAGTGCTTGCCCCTTAAGGTTAATTTTATATAGCCTTAGTTTACCGGGCCGGGGGAGAGTCCGTTCCCTCTATGAGAAGAAGCTGGTGATCCTTCATGATGAAGGCATTGTGGTCATCGAAGGCAAAGTCAACATGGTTGAGTACTTCATATGCTGGGGCATTCCTTCCATTGGGGACCACTTTTTATGATCACAGTACTAATGTAAGGAGCAGTCTGTCACACGTGCAGTCATACTGGGATACCAGTCCACACTAGTCAAAGGGTAATTCCTCTCACTCACATCCCACTTGCACCCATCTTACGAAATATAAACATATATATCATTAACATGGTTGGTATACATATTTTCTATGCTTTGCTTCTGCTCAGACTTGTACCACAACAGGACCACAATGTCTGTAATACTCACATGTTGTGATTACCATCCAAAGCCCATGGCAAAATAAATGCAGCTTGGTAACAACACAACATGATGAAGGAAAGGGTAGAAGTCTAGAAATGCAGAGACTTGAACGTGGTGCAGGAATATATAGAGATAGACAATGAAAGTAAAAAGTCAATTATTTGATCCCTGTTTGTGAAACTATTTTGTACCACTGAAATAAAAAAAATAATTATGCCAACTCAACTATATCTTCACTGCAGCAGCTCTGGGGCAGATTTATCAAACTTTCATGCAGTGCAGCACAGCAAGCCACCTTCCTGTACGTCACTGAGTGAAAGGGAAAGAGCAGGAATGCACTGTATTTAACATTATACGGAACAGTCCTGTCCTTTCCTTGCAATGGCGTCCTCTTGGCTGCCTAGCCCCAATGCAGGCACCTTTGCAATGTGGTGCAAGGGTGCCTGCATTGTAGGCAGGATTGTTTTTGTGCAGGACGAGGTACCTTCCTGCACAATTTTCAGAGGCATTTTCCTCTTTCTAAGTGTGCTGCAAAATGCAGCACACTTAGAAAGAGGAAACAACTTGGTGAAATAAAGATATTTCTCCTTGTTGTGCCTCCCGTGGGGAGATGTAGCATTTTGATGCATTCCCAAGTTTACCAGTGTTGGTAAATCTGGGAATACGCCAAAATCCATGGGTGGATGTATGGGAACAGCCATGTTCCACCCATGGAACGCCTCCCTGGAGCAAAGTATCACAGCACAGTAATTTGCGCTGCATCGTGTTACTCCAAATTTATCAAGCAATGCAGGGTCGCGCAAGGTGGCCTTGCATGACTTGATACATCTTACTTTAGTGTTGCTCCGCCCTTGCGCCCCCTTGCATAGTGCAAGGTGTGACGCAACACATTGATAAATATACCACGAAGTGTCCATTCAATATCAGGTTAAGGGCAAGGAGGCATTGTAATAGCTGCCATTGACCAACACGTGTAGGGGCAGAAGTCCCACAATGATATGAATAATGAAAGAAATCAGGCAGTAACGGGTGTCAGTAACCACATCTAGTTATCAACATACTTGGCCAGAATGTTATAATGTCACAAACTGCTGAAATGATAATATGTTGGTGCATCTCGGTCTCCAAATATGTACCCAGCCATATGTGCTTATGATATCACATTGTATCTCACACCAATGTTGTATTTGTATGTTGGTCAAAGAAGAAGATAAATTCCCTTCGGTAACCAAATAAAATAATTGTTCAACCAATCATCTCAAATATACCGCAAACCATTCATATCAATCATACAAAAAACCCATATACCTATATTTGCAATGCCACAAGACAACTAATGACTAATAATGGAATGCCACCTATATTTTATTAAAGAAATGTTGGAGCCATTTAAAAAATGTTCATTATACAGAATTCATAAATCTTCATATTATAAAAAACATATATCATTATACAATTTCATGTATTACATAGACAGCATATCAATTAATCAAAAGGGAGATGAAAAAATTCATCAAGTATCAAAAACAAATATTATATCACATATATAAATACTACAAATAGTACATACACTATATCCATGTATTAAAAACAATAAAAAATGTATAGTCTAAAAGAAAGATAAAACAAAAGAAGAAGAGAGACAGACAGCAAATACAACAGTACACTTATTAGTGGTTCGTGGACGAATCCAGGTAAATCTTGGAGAAAATAGTGGGTAACAAACGTAGATGCAATTTAGATGAAAAGAGAAAACTGAGAGAGCAGTGGTATATTTCACATCTCAATACGGTCAGAAATGGGTTAAACACTAGGGAAGATTGGAACAAATTTTTGTAATCAGTATCCGGTCGCCAAGGCCTTTTTAAGACCCTAAAATTGTAATAGTTTGCTTCCTGTGATTCGTTATAACGTTTTCTCTAACAACTAAAATGATTTTTTAAATAATGCTATATCACTTTATAAACAAAAGATATGTGAAAATACCTGCATCCTATTTCACATAGTAAAATTTTAGTTTTCACATAAAGGGTGTCATCCTATATTGTCGTGTAGTTCCTATAAAAAGTATACAGGATCTGCGCGTTTAGACAACATACACTGTAGGATTGGTGTCAGACGAACTCTGATCACCCCCACCGGGTATGTTGGACTTTTGTACCAACTAGCTCACAGTGCCACTAGAATCTCCTCTTACCAAGGAGAGAATAGTTCCTGGCAACCATTGAACATGACAACCCTGATCCCTCAGGACCGTGGAAACAATATACTACTTTTCGCTCAGTCACTCATGCTTACTCTGTCTGTCTCAGAGAGATACACAGAATAAACAGGCTGGACGTTTTCAATACGAATTTATTGAACAGTTGTTATTCTGGTGTAAAATAGATGAGCTGCAACAACCGTTAGGCAGTATAAGATATAAATGATTAGCAGTACTATAAAGGTAAATGGATGGTATAGCTCTACCATCTTACAATAATCACGAATACATTCGAGTATATAAATCACATGATAAAAAGATGAGTACTCCTACGATGCCTCCCTAACTAGATGTACCTAAGTATACCTAGCCTGTGTGTAGGTGTTAAGCCAAGAATCCCTCTAGGATTCAGTCAATCCCATTACCTGAAGTGAGAGACTGTGGGACCCCATCCTGGTCTCGAGTTGGACACCCCGCAAGGGATGTGTTAAACCACTGCGAGCTGGAGTGTCTGCATGCAGGAACTTCAGCGTCTCTGGTCAGTGTGTCGGCCGGGAAGCCTCGGTCTCCTCTGTCTTATCTTAGCAAGATGTGATGAATATATACCCATAGGTCTCCCCAGGGTTCCTACCTTGCTGTGTTACTGTGTCGGCCTAAGGATGGCGTTGGGCATGAACTTTGTACATAGATTTTATACAGGAGATGGTAGTCCTGCTGTGCTTCCAAGAATCCTCATGCAAAATGTATGAGATTTCGAACTAGGGAAAACCTGCGTTCTGAATGCAGTGTAATATCTAGGTAAAAGGTCAGTCCCTGTAAACCGTGACAAGTGTAATGTAGGGAAGAATATAGGTGAAGGGTAATGAAGTTACCGAGGCCTATATTATGGTACCTATATGGAATATAACACCAACTCCTCTTCCGAATGGACAACATAGTTTAATTCTAACCGTACTACTAGGTGGACTAGATACTTGTACGCAAATACTTAAAACATTAGTTTCTCGTTGTGGTAAAAAAAACATTGTTTTTAAAAAAAATTTAAAAGAGTGTTAAAAAAAAAAAGGGAAAATATTATACTTTAACACTTTAAGCTGCAGCTCTAATATGTCCGTAGGTATAGTCCGAATTACTACAAGCATTTGAAAGCCATACTCGCTCAAAATAAATGTCAATTTTGATATGGAGTTCTAATTTACCGTTTGTTTTCCAAAAGTCGAATTTTTTCCCAGCACACGACATGCCAAATGAGTCAAATGTTTATGTGTCCTGGCTGGTAGACGCAACATTTTTGTTGCTTGGCTCCGCAGTTGACGTTCCCTGTAACAACTCACACATTTTGTCAATTGAGCACAGATGATCTTCCATACTGTCCACAGCCGGTGCTGGGGCAGCCTGTGCACCATCCAAGGCCTGGGTGTCAGAGGAGGAGCCGGTGTCCATACCAACAGGAGCAGATACTACCTGTGGTGGCTCTAGGAATGCCGCCATCAACATGGGAATACACTGGGGACACTGCAGAACATGGGCCGTTATTGGGTCCAGTAAAGCATCAACGTCCGGTTGCGCACATGATGGGAGCGTCAGACAGAGATCCAACACGCATTCTTCTCCGCAAAACAGGCATCGGAGGACAGGTAAGATGCAGTCCATCCAGACTGGTCTAAATGACAAGAACCAAGAAGCACTTAGTTCCCTTAGGCGTGGTGTGCCTAGAAGTTGTACCATGGGATCATGGTTTTTTCTCTCCAGGATTACTGTTTCCATCTCCTTGGTGACTGGGACGTCCATTGCGTAGCAGAAAAACGACAATCAGGATACCTGCTACTAGAAACAGGATCAGCGGCAGTCCTCCAAATATGCTTCCAAATACGGAGTGTATAAAGTTTGGTATAACTCCGAGGACCGTCTGAAAGGTGCTTAATAGTCCAGAACCTATGGTCTTAAATAGGTGGACAATGCCAGTCGTATCAGACATGTTAAAGATACGACTCACCATTTCTATGAAATGGAAGGGGCAATTTGTACGTATAAGTGCCTGTATCTCTGCCAAAGACCTTGCGACTTGAAGATCAAAAGTCTCTCGAGCGGAGGTTAAGGGCACGGGTTTCTGTATAAGCATGGCTTTCTTTCTGCTCAAAGCATCAAACCGTATTAATGAAACATTTAGTGAAGGCCATAACGGCGCCTCCCTGACTGTATGTGTTGGTGGAAACAAAACTTGCATACAGCAAGTAACCCTGGAGCTCACGGTTACCAGATATGCGATGCCCGGAAGCATCCCACAGCAACCTTGATCGTTCAGCATCAAGTAACTCCCATTCATAGCCTGAACACTGGAGGGATCACTGCAGCTGGGGCACCCTTTAAGTGACAGGATAAATTTGCCACTGAACCGTTACAGGCCCCATGAAGCATTATATCCTGGCATATAAGTGATTCACTTAAAGTATTCTCGCAGTTTGTACCGCTCAGAAACACTTCCTTTTCCCCACTCCGGCATCGAAATCTGTACGGTAATTCCCAAGATTCCTTGATGTATTCCCTACCCATTTCTTCATATCTGCCTGCCTGCATTTGTTCAAGGCAATATTGGAATTGAAAAGTTGTGACCGGAAGAGTTATGTGGCCATGCATTAGCCATTCCGTGGACGGTGACTCTGCCACTGTAAATGCTAATCTATCCAGTTTTTCACAATGCATCATTGTATATTTTGCTCCCCTTTGTGCCATTTCTATCTGTTTTTCTGTCAGATTGTACAAAGAAAACAGAGACGTACTGTTTATGAAACGCCAAGGCACATAGCCTGCGCGCAAAGATTGCAGCGTCCAGCTTAATAACATAATAGAACGCAATTGTGATTGCCCTTATTGTAATATGGACAGATCCTGTTCTAGTACATCAATAGCAGAAGATACAATGTTGCCTAGAGAATATATTCTGGAGGTTAGTGTTGTTAACCCATTGTCGACCACTGCTAGAGCTTTCTCTAGATTTATACGATCTATTTCTCGTAATCTTTCCGCGGCCTCTTGCTGTGATATTTTCCAAATCTCATTGTAGACAGCATAATAGAAACGTTTGTGACGTGGCTTCCTAGGACCTAATAAAAAATCCCGTAGGTCCACATCCTCTGAAAGTAAGGATAAGTGTTGTTTCACATGTGTAAGTGTTGAGGTTTTTAGCCAATCGAGGCATAACTTCCCAACACTGTAAGATGTCACTACCCCTGGGTGTTGTCTCTGTACATAACGTGGATCTGGCCTATTGATACTAAATCCTTTAGTTTTACCCAAGAATCTGTCCTGACAGTTATTGCTGTCTACGGGCCAAATCAACCATCCCTTCCAATCGGGGTCTGATCTATTGTATTGCATGAGGTCATCTAGTGTAACCTCTTCTTGTGATGTTATATTACCCTCAGTGTGTGATGATTTAGATTTTAGATTTTATAGATTTGTAGAGCGCGTGGCTACCCAAGGGCTTCCCAGCGCTGAGAGATTGCACTCCACGAAGGCTAGAGATAGATTAGTGATACTGCTTGAACAGCCATGTTTTGATCTCCTTCCGGAAGGCTGCTTCTGATGTCAGTACACGAGATTCACGTGGTAGTGAGTTCCATAGCTTGGGTGCCAGGAGGGAGAATGATCTACCTCCCCATCTGGCTCTTCTGATTCGTATGGTTTTTATTATCATTCGGAGCCGGATCTCAGGCTTTTACTTGGAACGTAAAGGATCAACAGGTTTCTAATTTTACTTGGGCCCTTATTGTGTAGAGCTCTGTGGGTCATGACGAGTGCCTTAAATTTGATTCTGGCCTCCACCGGAAGCCAGTGTAGTGCTTTTAGATGCTTCCTAGCTGACTCCCGGGTAGGGGCCTTGCACAGTAGCCTTGCTGCGGCATTCTGGACCACCTGGAGTCGATTAATCACGAACTTGGGAGCCCCCAGGAAAAGTGAATTACCGTAGTCCAGGCGTGATGTGACCAGGGAGTGGACCACTGTCTTTCTGAGCTCTAAAGGAATACACTCCAGTATTTTGCGGAGGATTCTGAGTAGTCCAAAGCATATGCCTGTCAGTTTCTTGACTTGGGTTGCCATTGTCCTTGTCGAGCCTGAATCCCAAATTTTTGATCTATTCCTTTGGCTTGGGTGGGTTACCCAGGCATTTGGGCCAACTGATTGACGGCCTGGGGACTGCCTTGTTACCGAGAACCATTAGTTCCGTTTTGTCCCCATTCAATTTTAAACAGCTGTTTGTCATCCAGCCCATCACTCTTTCCATACAGGGAGCTAAGCTTCCGGCGTCCCTGTTGGTTCTGGGATCTAGGGAGATCACCAACTGCGTGTCATCAGCATAGACTGTCATGAAGACATCGAACTCTTGGACAATCTGTGACAGTGGCTTCATGTAGACGTTAAACAGTGTAGGACTCAGTGAGGAGCCCTGAGGTACCCCACAAGTCAAAGGCATTGTTCTGGAAAGGAGATCCCTTTCCATAACTTGGAAGGTTCTTCCTTCCAGAAACGAAGCTAGCCACTTAATAGTGTTACCTTGGACACCGATGGCCTTTAGTCTATTTCGTAAGATATGGTGGTCCACCGTATCGAACGCTGCGCTCAAGTCCAACAGTATTAGAGCTGCAGCACTGCCTTGGTCCAGCGACATTTTGATTTCCTCAACCACTGTCAATAATGCTGATTCTGTGCTGTGCTGCGCACGGAATCCCATTTGTGCAGGGTGGAGGCATTGGTTTGTTTCCAGAAACTCTGTCAATGCTCTGTTAACGTGTTTCTCCACCAGTTTCCCCACAAATGGCAACATTGAAATGGGGCGGTAATTCCCCAGTTGAGCTGGGTCTAAGGTGGGCTTTTTTAGCAGTGGGTGAATTATGGCGTGCTTCCATGCCCCTGGTACTACGCCCTCTTTAAGCGAGAGGTTCATAATCTTGACTAGTGTTGGAAGAATGGTTTCTGCAACTTTCTTTAGAATGTGCGGTGGGGCCAGGTCTAGTGGCGAGCCTGACTTCACCTTGTCCATCAGTAGCTTTGCCTCTTCCAAAGTCACTGGGGGGAAACTGGTAATGATTTGCGTAGGGGCGGTCTGTGCCTCCTCAACTTCCTACCTTGGGAGTGTTTCTCTTTCGGTCAGGAGTGTGTTGTAAATGTCCGTAACTTTAGTGCAAAAATAGGTTGCTAGGTCGGTGGATCTTTTCTCTGAGGCTACAGTCGTGTGGGTAATTTGTGGAGGGGCGGTTAAGGCCTTGACTACAGTGAAAAGTTCCTTTGAGGAGTTCTGTGCCTGACTAATTTGTGTTTCAAAGAATTTAGTCTGAGCCTCTTTAATGCTGTTGTGGTAGGATCTGATCGCCACCTTGTACTTGACTTTAAGATGTGGATCATAGGATTTCCTCCATTCTCGTTCCAATTTTTTGCAGCTTTTCTTTAGGGAGAGTAGTTGAGGGTTGAACCAAGAAGCAATTATGGACCTTGCTTTTGATTTGAAAGAGGTTTTGGGAACTATTTTATCCAATGACTGCGTTATCTGAGTTTCCCAGTTGGAATAGGCTTCTGTCACTGTTTCCGGTACCTCGGAGTTCGGTGAGGCCATGGGTTCTAGTGTATTCCCCCAGGTCTCTGAGTTCAACTTAGCCCATCTTCTTTTCTTCCTATCAACTGATGGGGGGGCTTGCTCTTCTCTCCTGATCGGTTATCTAAACTGAATGGGATGAGGTAGTGATCTGACCAGGGCACTGGTATTGGTGGGGCGACTATAATCTTAGGGTCATTTGATATAATTACGTCAAGCGTATGGCCTTTGATGTGTGTGGCAGATGTGACCAACTGTGAGAGTTGAAGGCCCTCAAGATCTAGCTGCAACCTTTTGACATTAGGGAGGTTCTTGTCCTCGAATTGTAGGTTTAGGTCCCCTACTATGGTTGTGTGTGGTTTCTTTACCAGTGTACTAGCTAGAAAATCCGGTAGGCTGCCTAGGAACTCTCCATAGGGGCCCGGGGGTCTGTAAATTAGCAGTCCTGAAAATGTATTTGTTGGCGATAGGGAAATTGAGACTTGGATGCTTTCCCCATTGGTGTGGGCAACCGAGGTGTATTCAAATCTTTATTCTTGGCTAATCCAAGACAGGTCGTTTGTTGCACTGTTTCATTCAAAAACATTATTTGCTGAGGAATAAGGCATGCTCTAAATAGTGCCTCTGTTCCCTGGACCTTCCACTCTCTAGTACCCCAGACTGATTTCAAGTCTATGGTGTCTTTCCATAAGTCGAAACCCTGTTCAGACAATTGGGCAATAAAGGTAGGGGAATAAATCTGTTTGGTGTTTGTTAACATATTTTTCCGTGCTGGTGTTAGTGCAACCTTATAATAATATAAGGCCGGGTCTGATTTATTAAACCCTGAAAAATACAGAAATTTCTGTGCAAATGTTTTTGAACTGCTTTTCGGTGGTGTTGGGCAATGTTCCCATTGGTGGTATGTGAAAACATTTCTGGGACTAGCAGACTTATGCAGAAAGTGATGACCATAATGTTGATAGCAATACATTGTTTCAAAGTCTGATGTGCCCTCTAACATTTCATTATTAGAAAAAGCAGCAGATTTTTCTAAATCAGACAACATATTATTAACAGTTTCATAATCCCAATCATCGGAAAATGTACTGGAGGTAATGATATCACTTAATGAAATCTTAAATAAGTGTGGTATTTTTAAAAGTTCAGTCGGGCCAAATATATCATAATCAAGCTTGTCCCACACTATACCGTCAGGTATAGGAACTGCTGTAATGTTCACTGATGATAGGTCTTGTTTTTCACGATGTGATGATAGATGTGGTTTCAGAATCACATTCACTTTTTGTGCTGCAGAGCTTTCTCGAAGATAAGTTCCATTAATAAGCATACTAAAGACAATTACTAGGCCTATCCAGAAAAGAAAGAACTGTATCCCGGTAGTTACCCAGAGTTCCACCCCAGGTGATACCAGGTAAGTCTTTTTTTAAAAGTTTAGGAAATCTTTAAATTGCTGTAGACGAGTTCTTTTGGCTGGCGTCGTTTCAGGTTCACTTGGATCCAATGAGAATGTATCAAAGTCAATGAAATAGCCAGATGCAGTTCGATCAATTTTCGGTAATTCCGCAGGTTTTGTGGAAACTGTAGCTTGCTCTCGTTGGGGCATGTTGATGTAGATATCCGTGTTTGGTCTAATAGAAATTTGTCTTTCTGTTGAATTCTCATTTTGAACTTCGGTGTCGAGAGGAACGAGTTCCATTGCATTGTTGGATATTCCATCATCCCATGTAGATGACCCTTCAAACGTGATTAGTCTTTCTGTTTGAACTTCTTGTATAGTTGTGAGAGGAGGGTGTCTGTTACTCCGGAGTCCACGTGGCCTACTACTTAGTATCGGCCACATAGTGTGGTTTGATCAGATCAATTGAGACAAATCTTTTCTCCGTTTTACCGGCAAGAGGTGGCAGAAGTACTGTTCTTGTTCCTTCAACTGCCAGGACAGGTACAGGCTTTCTGTATGATGGCCCAAATTCTTTTTTGTCCGCTATTTTCTCTCTGACCAGATCCCCAACTTTAGGGATCCAAACAGGTCTTGCCGTGACACTTTTCGCTTCACCAGTGGCGGTCCTTTTCACCTGGACATTACTCTGCAGTGCCCTGGATTCATTTAGGTCCTGTAAAACAGCCAAACGTTTATGGATGTCAAAAGGTTTATCATCCACCACTGTGCCTTCACAATCAAGATCAGATACCCACATTCTCGTCCCAAATAGGACCTCATAAGGAGTGACACCCCCTGGAGAGCTTCTTGGCTGATTATTTAATGCCCTTTGAACTCCATACAGATGTTTTACCCAATTTCCACCGAACCTAATACTCTAGCTGTTAAAGACTGCTTTAAGTCCCGGTTTTTCCTCTCCACAAACAAATTTCCCTCGGGATGGTACGGAGAGGAGTACCGCAATGCTACACCCAAACTTCCCATGGCTTCCTTGTAAGACCTAGAGCTAAACGCGGGGCCACGGTCAGAATGTAAAGTGCCAATTGCGAGTGTCCCTATAAAGACTCGCAAATCTTTTATAACAGTTCAAGCGCCAGCTGAGCGCTGGGGCCACACCCAAAGGGACCTGGGACAGGAATCCACTGCAACCATGATATACTTGTAAACCCCATCTTATTGTAAGGGGCCGCAGTGGTCCAAATAGACACACGCCAATGGTTTGTCTGATATTAATAATAGTGTCTGCGCTGGACGTGTTACGGTGGAGCCTTTCATCTGCTGACAGATGTCACATTTCAAGACGTAGTCCTTAGTCTGCTTTCTTAGTCCTGGCCACCAATAGCGCTGGTTCAATAGAGAAAGAGTTGCTGTGACTCCTGCATGTGCACACCCTATACTCTCGTGTGCTGCTAGAATTAATCCTAACCTACGATCCATATTTGGTATTAAACTTTCCATCCTGCATGCATCCTTTAACGATAGCACACGCGGCGCTGTATTGCTGTTTGCTCCCTATGGCCGGTAGCGCAGAACCGTCAGTGTAAATTATATATTCATACTGATCTAGAGGCATTATTTCATTGGGTAGAGGATATTCTTGTTCGTATTGCAGAAATGCTTGTGTTTTTAGATTTGGGTCGTACCTGTATTTCTACATCTGTTGCAGTGAGAGAATTAGCCCATTGTATCCATCTCGGATGTAAGGCTTTAGCATTGGGAACGCTTGCCTTTGTGACTGAATAGGAAAGGCGCCCCCCTAAAAGGAAATCTAAAGGTCTGGGAGTAAGGGGGAAGAAACAACAAATCAATACTACAAAAACTCCCACTCGACCTATATTACTTTACTCTTGGCTGATAGCAGCTCTCTGGGTCACTATCTGTTACACAAACTCATAAACATTTATTATTTCTTTAACTTCATTTTATTTTATTATTCATTTAGTATAAAAGAGAAAACTTTTTTCATTGAAAGACATTGTCTAATAAACATTGCTCATTTACAAAACATATTTCATACAAGAGATTGGCGTAGCCATCTCATTAAGAAATGTAATAAGTGCAGTTTGTGCGCATCCAATACACATCGCATTTCATCCTAGCAGATAAAATCCTGAAGTCTATCTAGTACGCTTACAAACAGTTGCATATCCCTATACTCACACCACATTCACGTCCTCACCAATCATATCACTCACACACATTCCTCTCATCCATACACACCCCAGTACATCACAACATACACAGCTGGAATCACGGGGGTGACTCATCAACCCTCGGTGACTGTGTTGCTGACTGGGATGTCACACCTATCTTCTAGGATGAAATGCGATATGTGTATTGGATGCGCACAAACTGTACTTATTACATTTCTTAATGAGATGGTGATGCCAATCTCTTGTATGAAATATGTTTTGTAAATGAGCAATGTTTATTAGACAATGTCTTTCAATGATTTTTTTTTTCTCTTTTATACTAAATGAATAATAATATAAAATGAAGTTAAAGAAATAATAAATGTTTATGAGTTTGTTTAACAGATAGTGACCCAGAGAGCTGCTATCAGCCAAGAGTAAAGTAATATAGGTCGAGTGGGAGTTTTTGTAGTAACGCTTGCCTTTGTCGCAGCCTCTAAGGCTGGAACCGGGGTAACGACTATTATACGTTTCCCTTGAGCCAGGGCTCTTTCTCTGACTACAGCAGTCTGTACTGCTGTTAGAATTTTTTCAGTTGATGCCAAACGCATCTCAGCATTTGTGTACAAATGTGATTTGTACGCTATTGGTACTGTCTCACCTTTATTATATGTTAGATAGGTGTACCCAGACTGACCCGCAACTATATGGATCACCAGGTTGCGTACATTTACCCGTGTTTGTAAGTGTTTTGAAGCTATCATGTCAGTTTGTAAGGAACGAAGAGTATCTGTGTGTTCCTGTGTCCACTGTCTGACTGAAAAGTCAGGTTTTATTAAATCGTAGAAAGGTTTTACTCTTTCTGCGTAATCCAAAATGTATGTTCTGCCAAAGTTCAGGAATCCCAGAATTGATTGTAAAAAAATGTATGATTTTGGAGGTTGGAGCAGCGCGCATTTTTCTAAAAAGTTAGCTGCTAGACTTTTCCCTTCACTTGAAAGCTCACAACCTAGAAAAAGAACATGAATTTGTAACCCTGAGAGGCAAATCCCAAAATTATGGTGTTTACTCTGTTCAAGTGTTCCTCCAGGTCATCATCCGTCAGATAAATATCATCTACGTAGGACAATGCCTCCTCATCCAGATTTTGAAGTAATTCAGTTACCCTAGCCGAAAACAACCCCGGGCTGTTCTTATAGCCCTGGGGGAGTCGACAAAATTGACGCTGTGACCCTAGCGCTGAGAATGCGGTCAAATATCTGCTCTCAGGCGCTATACTTTGCCGAAAAAATCCATTTGAGATATCTAGTGTCGTTTTGTATTTTTTCCGCACAATGTTATTCATTAATGCGGCACTGTGTGCATTCTGTACTGCAAATGTTTTAGTGCAAGTATTTAAATGTCTGTAATCCAATACTAGACGATATGTGTTGTCTGGTTTTGATACGGGAAACAAAGGGTTATTCATTTGAGAGGTGCATGTTTCAATCACTCTTTGGTATTCAAGTTGATCGAAGATCTCCCTGACCTGTTTTTTAGCTTCTTGCTTTATTGGATACTGCCTTTTGCAGTTGGAGTATTTTCTAATGGAATTATGTGGTGGGTTGAATCCTCATCCCATGCAACATGGTTTTTGTATAATGCTGGGGCTTGGGCTACCGCCCACTCCCGCGCATATGTATATTTTAAATATTTGGGAACATGGTCGGAGAATGCTGTTAAAATTACCGTTTCTCCCCTAGGGCAATCCATGACGAATGCTGACGGCCAATCCTGTTCAGCTAACATAATGTCATAGCCAAACGTTAGGTTCTCCCAAAAGAGACCTCTAACTGTCCTGCATTTGTCCCCCTCCATTTGGAGTGTAATTTCATATAATTTGTGTGGGACACCTACCCTAGTATCCACTGTGATATAATCATTCAAGTCCGCTGTCACCAGAAATTCCATCAGGTTCTGGCGAGCTATTGTTACTTCTGCCGGACTGTCTAGCATCGTCAGAGCCCATTCCCCGTTCAGTAGTCGAGTCCTCAGAATTCTGGGCATGTCTGATCTTTAGACCTGCAACCTTCTTCTTTTTGAACTGTGGCATTTGTTTTGGTTTATCTTCATTTTTGGAAGTATATTCTTGAGCGTGTTGCTTGTCTCTGGACTTTGCACACTCTTCTTGTCTGTCTGACCGTCCTTCTCGCTCGGAGTTTTTCGTTGAATCCTGCAAGGAATGAGAGGAATGTGTATTAGTATCCTGCAGTAGCGGTCGGTGGTGGGAGTGCCGCCGGGCGCTGAAGTGGGGCGGGGGAGGGGCAGGGTGGGGGGTAGTAAACTACAGATTATGGCCGATTACAGGTAAATACACATATGAATAAATAAAACAAATTTTGTTTCTCGCGCTGCATCGCCAAATGCGATGCAGCGCGCGCAACGAAATTCGTTTTATTTATTTATATGTGTACTTACATGTAATCGGCCATAATCCATAGTTTACTACCCCCCACCCTGCCCCTCCCCCGCCCCACGTCAGCACCCGGCGGCACTCCCACCCCGACCGCTACTGGTATCCTGATACCTGTCAGGTTTCTTAATATTATCCCTATTCCAAAGGTTGTACCTCCTTTCGGAGGGCTCCTGTGGAGGAGATCTACCTCTGGATTGAGATCTGTTTTCTTTAACTTTTTGTTTTTTGTTATTGTCCCACTTCTTTTTAGAAGAAGCAGGTGTCTGCTTGAAGGTCTCCTTCTCAGGACTACCCATCAGTTGTGGTTTTAATGCTTTTCCACCCAAACTGTCCCTGCCTAATTCTGCATACGCAGTTTTTATTATTTTTGGTAGTTCATGCTCCTGTTGTAAAGGACTGAACTCCCTTAGGCTTTGGCGGACAGCCACTGATGCTGCCTCCCCTTTAATATTTGCTAATATTATGGCTGATACCTGGGCATAGTTACCTAGTAACTTCATCCCTAAGTTCAGAGCAGGCTCTGCTCCGTACTCATTTTGTATTTGTCTTAATACCAGTGGCGGTTTCTCCTCGAGGGCGTCGGGGCTCCGCCCCCGTTACATTCATCAAAAGTGCTCAATGTTCATATTTTATTTAATAAAAAAAATAACCGTGTTTTGTAGACTACCTAATAATATATACACTGCATGTAGTGAACACAGGGCACTGTCTGCCCCACTCACCGATACTGCTGCCGTGACAGTGGCCGTTGAGTCTGGATTCAGGTCACGTGACGTGACTGACTCTCCTTGCAATGCTCCCCGGGCTGGCCCAAAGAAGCCTAAGTGTTTGCCGGCTGAGAACCTCACAGCCCTGAAGGCTGTGATGTCATCAGCTCGGCAAAGACCTAGCTTCAGGGCCCAGTCTCCACCCCCTGATTGCGTGGAGGCAAAGTTAGCCCCGGGCGTTTGAAAACCAAGCCCGGTATCGCTAAGCCTCCACGTCAATCAGAGAGTGGAGAGCATTGGCGCCACACCCTTTCCCCAACTTGTTACAGGGCGTGGTGGGACCCACCCTGTGACGAGTTGGGAAAGGGGTTTGGCAGGCGGGAAGCCGAGGAATCGAGTCTGCGCAGACTCGACCTCAGACTGCTTCCCGCGCGTGAGTCTGCATTCTCCAGTGGATGGTGGAACTTACTGGAAGGAAGCCATTTGATGGAAGCAGGTTGCTGTCCGGACTTGGAGGACTAAAGTGAACTCAGGACAGGAGTCGGCAGTTCACCAGCCCAGGTAAGGCCCAGGCGGGGATTTTTTTAAAGCTATATATATATTTTTTTTGTTTGTTTTATATAGCGTGAACAAGACTTTTTTTTCATAGATATTTGAGGTAAACATAACGCTGGAAGTTACGCTGCGCGCCAATGGAAAGTTTATTGCTTGTGTGTTGACACCGGTCGAGGTGGCTGCTCTGTGCTCTGGCCTGCTGTCTCCGCGCACTTATGCAGGAAGAGAGCATGGGCACTGTAGTAATAGCCATCGAAGACCAGCCAAATCCCATTTTTCCCCGGCTAACAATTGAGAACTCCCGTGGAGCAGTCTCACAACTGGCCTCGAAAATGCACATTCTTCCCACATCGGTCCTGCTCTTCCTCTTCCTGCTACTCCCGACACTGCCTGGGCTGGCGATCGCCATTCAAGAAGATGACGGCGGGGGACACGGAAATAAGGAGCCACAACCAACCCCTGCCCGACCGCAACACAAACCCGAGCCACCCCCGCAAGGCCCCGCAGAGAAAGTGCCCACCCTGCATCTTCCAGTGCACCATTAAGAAGAAGACACTCCGAACGTAGGTAACTTGGGATTTATCCATGCATTTGTGGCCGCTATATCCGTCATCATTGTTGCAGAACTTGAAGATAAGACTTTCTTAATTGCTGCTATCATGGCAATGCGTTATAATCGTTTGACTGTTTTGGCAGGTGCTATGCTTGCATTAGGCCTGATGACATGTTTATCAGTTTTATTTGGTTACTCAACTACAGTATACACAGACTATGTGTCCACGGCGCTGTTTGCTATTTTAGGGCTAAGGATTCTTCGAGAAGGTTTGAAGATGAGCCCTGACGAAGGTCAAGCAGAAATTAAAAGAATAGATGAAGAATATCACAGATCAAAATTGCTTAATGGGCCCGAAAATGTAGAAATGGGAGGCAGCACAAGTTCTGGACCGAGAAAGTGGCAACATTTTATCCCTCCAATATTTCTTCAAGCCTTTACTTTAACATTTTTAGCAGAGTGAGTACATCATTCATAGCTTACAACAATTGTTTTCTGTTTTTGCTGCTCGAGAGGATCCCTTTGGTGTGGCAGTTGGTGGAACGATAGGACATTGCTTGTGCACAGGTTTAGCAGTTATTGGAGGACGAATGATAGCGCAAAAAAGTCTGTACGAACTGTGACCATTATTGGTGGAATTGTTTTCCTCGTGTTTGCGCTTTCTGCACTGTTTATAAGCCCGGAGTCTGGATTTTAACGAACTTGTTGTCAGATGTTGCGTGGACTGGGATCTTGACGACACCCATTTTACAATGTACTGCTGTATATATACTGTACAGAATAGCGTACTTATGTGAGCAATGGTTCGAGAAAGAAATGCTGTACAGCCAGTCAGATTTTTGTATTGAAAGCCTTTGTCAGTTCCTCACTTATCTGCAAAACAAGAAAGTGCAAGGACTTGAGTGTTTGTTTTGATTTTAATTGTGTTTTTTGGGAGGAGAGGGTGGTGAGTAGTGTTTTGGAGTGCATGATTTAAAATGTTCTTCCACTTCAGTTTTCCACAATGTTACCTAAAAATGTTTTGCCATACTGTGCTTATTTCTTTTATATTGTTGGTAAAAAAAAATACAACAATATTTAAGTGGTCAATATTTGACAAAATGCTATTTTTCCTTTGAGGTAATGGAAAGCTATAAAAGTCCAGATGTATTTGTATATTTTCTTCAGACATTCTGCAAATATATTCTAGAAAGTACTTACATTGCAGTTTCTGAAAAAGTGACAACCTGATTTTTTGCATAGTATTGCATACATTTTTTAGGGCTGAGCTTGTCGAGTCACCGAACACTAAACTCCTGTCAGGTTTTAGGCAATCCATATTGAACATGCAGGAATTCAATTTACATGTGATGAATTTCATATTTTCTGTTTTCTCTTGTTATGAAAATTTTTGCTCTTTACTGATTACCCTAGCTCAGCCTTTTCATATATTTCTTGACCCTATCCATCAGTGTAATTTCTTGGCTTTGCCGTGTAGTATATGAATTACTTGAAAGCTGTTTGATGGGCTCTCTTTTACTGCAGCACAGTCTAGGTATGTTTTATTTGTAAAATTATAGTCCATTACACCCTTCTGTCCATACAACTCAAATTTATGGAAAAGAGAGCATTGACGGTATGAGTAGACTGAAACTGGCTATACGTGAGAATTCATCAAATACATAAACATGACCTTGTGTTCAGGACATACATATTCTAAAAACAATATATTTGAATACCAAGACATGTATTACTAGAATTTTAACACAATTGGCACTATAGCTCTTGTGTTTGTTGAGTCAACATAACCTATCTAGCAGAAAAGTTCCCTTCCTCCACCACCCTTCTGAGGACTTGAAGATGGCTTGAATGCGTGCACAATTAGTTTTTATCGAACAGGGCGATGATAACTGCTTACTGTGTTTCACTGTGTTTTGTAGTGTTCTTGTGGCCTGTTTCGAACGAGCTGTTTATACAAAGTCATTTTAAAGTACTTGGCCATTACGTTTCGCAGTTACGATGGCTGGGTTTGTGTATTATGCTGACAATGTTCGTGGGGTGCATGTGAAGTGTGACCACGGAGTTTATTCGGAGGTGTAATATTTGTGTAAGCTTAAAAAATGGGCCTCGCGCGGAGTGTCCCCAGGGGGAATTCTAGCTCTCCTACTGGGTGCACAGAACATTTTTGCCACTCCTCTTGGGTGTTATTGGTATGCGCAAGGAAGCAGTTCCTTCTTCTCCATGATGTCAGTGAATTTGTCACAAGATAAATCTATCTTTTTAACAGGGTCTCAGCATGCAAAAGAGCTATATTTTTCATCTAAGGTGTCAATGTATGTGCAAAAGGGAGCTCTTTCTCTCCTCGAGGAACTGAGTGTGTACTATAGACAAAGGAGTGGCGCCTATCCCAAAGAAGCTCTCTCTCTGCTCCAGACTCCACTGTGCGGAAAGGTGCAATGCCACTCCAAAGTGGAAAATGTGACTGTGTGTGCATAAGACGCCGGTCCTGGGTATAATCCTCCATGCTCCCTACGAGTGTTTTTGCTTGCATTGCAAGAGCAAATGTTTTTTATATTGTACAAAACCATTACAAGTGTATTAGTGTGTTCAAAAGTTAATGTGGGCAAATGATAACATCAGCATACTCAAAGATTCTCCTCTATAGCTCATAAAAATTGGTAATTTCTTAAATGATAAATAATTCAATTGTATTGCTTTATTAACCTTCCTGCTTCCTCAAATTTGCTTGAAAATGCACCATTTGTCCACTCTTTTTTCAAAAATTTCTCGGGGGAGAACCCCCCCGAGCCCCCCGTAGGTTGTTTGGGGCGCTCGCTACGCTCGCTCGCAACAATCATTTTACGCCTCACCACTTTCAAATGTCACCAGCCGCCACTGCTTAATACATCTGGTATTACAGCTAAGGACGGTATACCATGAATTCTGGTATATATGGCAGCGAAAACTGTACTCCAAGAGGTACAATCCTCTATCTGTGGTGTTATCCCCATGGGCAAGCAGATTGTCAGCATTCTGAGTTTTTCATAAGCGCTGGTATTTGGCAATACTGCTTCTAGCTGTGTTATTTTCTGCGCTATCCTGAATGGCATTTGTTCACGTTTTGCGGGCATTTTACCCATTACTGCATGTAACGTTTGTGGTGTAATTTTAGTTGTTGTGTTTTGAACGTTAGTTGTATTTGTTGTTACCATTGCTGGCTGGACTGTAAGTGTCCTCATGACGAACTGCGTCACGTTTCTGTAAAGTTTTATTAATTCTTTGTGAAGTATGAGTAAGTCTGGTCCTGGCATTGTTTCGATGTCAGGATGTGATGTGTAGGCTGCTAATATTGGCCATGTTGCTCCTTCTCCACCGAGCGGGCCGAGTCTCACTCTTCTCCTTGTATGGGGTAGGGTGTCTTTAAACCAGTATAAGTGTTCCTGGTACGTGAGCGGAACCTCAATGTCCTCACACGGACAATATTCCACTGGTGGTTCATCTTCTGTGTAAAAATGAGAAGTTTTTGTTCTTGCATTTGCTGCTGGGAATGTAACCCACAAATAAAATACCTCTGTTCTGTATGATTCGTGTGCCTCAATCACGAAAGCTACTATGCCACCCCTAGGTGTTAGACCATGCGCAAGCAGTTTCAGGGTGACTGCATTTCTAACATTTTCTGCAATCTGTATTGCATCTGCATTTTCTTCTTCATCTGAGAGGTGCAAATTTTGCACGACTCTCTCCGCGTTGTCTGCGTCTTCAGTCATTGTGTTTATTGAAGAAGAATTTTTCAAGGGAACTAAGATAAGGTGTTTTGCACAATTTTTAGGAACACTGTGTCCTTCAAGCTTGATTAACCAACAGCCAATAAATAGGATATTTCGCCTACTCAGCTGTGGCGGAGTTTTGCCCACCCACTCCAAACGTCTCTGGTGTTTTGTGAATAGGGATTTCTGAGAATAGCACGACTAAACTACTCAGATTCTACTGTTAAATAAGAACCCAACCAACGTTGGCGGCGCCATGTCGTGTAGTTCCTATAAAAAGTATTCAGGATCTGCGCGTTTAGACAACATACACTGTAGGATTGGTGTCAAACGAACTCTGATCACCCCCACCGGGTATGTTGGCCTTTTGTACCAACTAGCTCACAGTGCCACTAGAAACTCCTCTTACCAAGGAGAGAATAGTTCCTGGCAACCATCGAACATGACAACTCTGATCCCTCATGACCGTGGAAACAATATACTACTTTTCGCTCAGTCACTCGTGCTTACTTAGTCTGTCTCAGAAAGATGCACAGAATAAACAGGCTGGGCGTTTTGAATACGAATTTATTGAACAGTTGTTATTCTGGTGTAAAATAGATGAGCTGCAACAACCATTAGGCAGAATAAGATATAAATGATTAGCAGTACTATAAAGGTAAATGGATGGTATAGCTCTACCATCTTACAATAATCATGACTACATTCGAGTATATAAAACACATGATAAAAAGATGCGTACTTCTACGATGCCTCCCTAACTAGATGTACCTAAGTGTACCTAGCCTGTGTGTAGGTGTTAAGCCAAGAATCCCTCTAGGATTTAGTCAACCCCATTACCTTAAGTGAGAGACTGTGGGACCCCGACCTGGTCTCGAGTTGGACACCCCACAAGGGATGTGTTAGACCACTGCGAGCTGGAGTGTCTGCATGCAGGAACCTCAGCGTCTCTGGTCAGCGTGTCGGCCGGGAAGTCTCGGTCTCCTCGGTCTTATCTTAGCAAGATGTGATGTATATATCCCCATAGGTCTCCCCAGGGGTCCTACCTTGCTGTATTACTGTGTCGGCCTAAGGATGACGTTGGGCATGAACTTTGTACATAGATTTTATACAGGAGATGGTAGTCCTGCTGTGCTTCCAAGAATCCTCAAGCATAATGTATGAGATTTCGAACTAGGGAAAACCTGCGTTCTGAATGCAGTGTAATATCTAGGTAAAAGGTCAGTCCCTGTAAACCGTGGCAAGTGTAATGTAGGGAAGAATATAGGTGAAGGGTAATGAAGTTACCGAGGCCTATATTATGGTACCTATATGGAATATAACAATATATTTGATGAATGAGATTGTAGCCACTCTAGGGGTCCATATATAATATTAATTGTGCCTATATAGGATTAGATACTCCACTCCAAAATGCCCGCCGTGAAACGATGGGCACATGGCTGGTCCTTCTTGAAACATGTGACAAGAACGTAGGAGGTTGGACCATGTCCATTCACAAGGGATATTAATCCCACATGATTCGTTCTAACCTTTTTAACTAATAAATTTAAAAAGCTCTGTTTATTGTCAATACTGTTATATCAGTGTGCAAATAATAGATATGAGATTATATCCACATCCTATTTTAATTATAATTTTTAGATTCATATTGGTTTTATATTAAAAAGTGTCACTTTAAATTTAATCAATTGACATGTAGACATTTTAGGTGCCCACACATAGTATTAATCGTATCTATATAGGAGTAGAAACTCCACTCCAAAATGGCCGCCATAAAACGACGGGCATATGGCTTGTTTCTTTCGAAACATGTGACAGGAACTCAGGGGGTTGTCCACCCACAGCAGGATATTTAAACTCAGGACGCGACCAGTGCGTGATCTACAACACTAGCAGATCTGACGCACAGGCGCCGAAGGACTGAAAAACACTATAGGTGAGAGCATGCGGCACTGCCCTGACCTTTACACCATTTGTGAAATAGGGAATTTTGGTAGCAGCCCCTAGCGACCCTAAATATTTATCTTATATTGTTTATCCAGAATCTAAATGCTTTCGGGAGATTGTTGGTCTTGCTGTTTGAGATCCTGGAATATCCGCTCATAAGGAGGGGCGGTGTAAACAGATTGACCTGGAATCCTTGGGCACAATTGAATAGGTACAGTTATAGTGTGATTCATGCTCAGTTTTCTTCTCAGTAGTCAAACGACAATGATTGCAGTGTGATGTTTCTTGGGGTAATCGCCAAGTAACATATTGCGGTGAGCTTACAGCCGCGCACACTTTGTAAACTTAGTATTTAATACAAACTGTAATTCTACCAATTAGGTAACAGTCCTGATACGGAAGGCCGGGTGGACTTAATATATTTCCCTATTGTTTTTATATTTCTTAAAAATACAGAACATTCACAATGGGATTTTTCAATTGGGATGATGGAATCCCTATAGTAAACGGTGGACCTTTTTACCTACAAGGACTATTTGCGCATTTAGGATACTCGCCACAGTTGCTTGGGTGAATTGCAATCTCAATATATAAAATAGAATACTGGGAGTGAGCTGGTATATAAGTATGAATGAATGGGCTTAAGGCATAATTGGGTCGGTTGAATTGAACAGTGTTGGGGACACAACGGCTATGTGAGGCGTCAATAACAGGCAAACATGTATGTGAGCGATCACATTTTGGTGATTTGGTGTCTGCACCATTTATATTTGTTAGTGCCACAACACACTGCTTTGGCGATGTGACAATACACGGTATCTTTATGTATCTTCACTGTGGGAGTTCCTAACATTGAGAGAAATTAAGGAACTGATAACTTTAGTACTATGTGTATAGCTAGTAATGACTGTTTATTTATACATAGGTATTTGTTTGAAGATTCTAAAAGGAGAAGCACATTATATTTGTCTTGATAAAGGTGGCCATTACTCTGCGAACACCACCGAATCGCGCAGACGCTTGGGATAAACTAAATCCAGTGTACCGGCCAGTCATTGTGATAAAAACACTTGGACTACATACATGTCTGGCATTTGAGGTTTTTTTACCTGGATTAGTCCACGAACCACTAATAAGTGTACTGTTGTATTTGCTGTCTGTCTCTCTCTCTTCTTCTTTTGTTTTATCTTTTTTTTAGACTATACATTTTTAATTGTTTTTGATACGTGATACGTGATACTATTTGTAGGATTTATATATGTGATATAATATTTGTTTTTGATACTTGATGAATTTGTGCATCTCCCTCTTGATTAATTGATATGCTGTCTATGTAATACATGAAATTGTATAATGATATATGTTTTTTATAATATGAAGATTTATGAATTCTGTATAATGAACATTTTTTAATGGCTCCAACATTTCTTTAATAAATATAGGTGGCATTCCATTATTAGTCAGTGGTTGTTTTGTGGCATTGTAAATATAGGTATATGGGTTTTTTGTATGATTGATATGAATGGTTAGCGGTATATTTGAGATGATTGGTTGAACAATTATTTTATTTGGTTACCAAAGGGAATTTATCTTCTTCTTTGACTAAGTAACGCCCTGTCCCTTTGGTACATGGGGCTTCTCTCTCTTTATTGGGGGGTATTTGTATGTTGGGCCATAGCCTCAAAAACACATATTCTAAACTTGATGCGTTAAAAAGATATGTCTCTATGACACAAATGAAATAATATTCAACCTTGGTAATTGAATGTATCAAAATCATTGCTCAAGTCGTCCATATATTCCCTGTACATGGTGTACTAACAAAGTTAATGGCATAGTCAAGTTCTTAAAATAAGCAATGACTCATGAAACATATTCCTGCGTCACAAAATAATACCTTCTTAAAAGTAACTTCCCACGAGGGTGATAAGCTCTCTTCACTATCTTCCAAATGTTTGACAGTGAAGCAATTAAGCAAAAAACACAGTAAGAGAATATAAAAAGTCCAGTTGATGCACTCAACCCACACATTTTCGGTCCAAACGATGGGGCATTATTGGTGAGTCATGCTTCTGCTTATAAGTAAATAGTTAATAGAACTTATTCCAATTACAGTAGCTGAGCTACTAGGAGATAAGCTTCACACCTCGTGACAGAACTAATATAATCATCCATCATGGTAGAATTTAGCCATATCCTGCAAGCCATGTTATATATTCAATGTTAAAATACAATTCTATTCGACACAACATCACACACCATGCATTAACTTACCAGTAATAAAATACACTGTCAATCAATTACACGTCTGATTTCACCTCCCCACCTCTTCACTGTCATCAAGCTGTTCTCCACTCCCACATCACCCTTGAGCTGGGCCTGGTAGTCATCAGAGAGGATGAGTGATATGTTTTTTACTACTCATCCCTGATGATGATACCTTTAGAAAACCAAAGGTCTGCTCCACATGCCCCCTGTGTGGTTCAGACACGTGCTTCTTTATAACGCTCCTCCCCTAGCATCTCTCAATGGATCTTTGTGGTTTTAAAATTCATGGTCTACTGTGATAGTCATTTACTTGACAAAAATGTATTATGAGCATTAGATGTCTGAAGTCTACGCAAAGCTTTAAATTTTTAAATTCCTTATTAGACACTAAAATTTACTAAAATACCAAGAAGCCAGGCTCCCCTTGGTGCAGGGACTGCCATCTGTTATGATACACTGCTGTTGTTATGAACCATTGTGTCCTGGATGGACCGAGGGAACATTGCACAAACACTGATAATGAAGCAGTCAGCAGTGTAAACCACCTATGCATTAATTGAGTGAAAGTGCTTGCAGTTGCAGTACACATGCACCCACCCATGAGACGGAACCAAGGCCACATGTTTGCCATCAATAGCATGAGGTGGTTGGTGCGTTAAGCGCTGTGTAAACGAGAGCGCGAGTCCTTTTGGCTGCTGCTGCACTTTTGCATTTTAATCTTAGTTTTAAAAATCGCATTGTATTCTTTTTAAAAATTTGCTTGAATTGCTTGGAAAAATTGTATGGTATCTTTTTTTTAAATTTGCTCGAACTACTGGCAGGCTACAACTCTATCTGTGTGCTTACCGGAATTCTCCCGACCTCGCGGTGCCCGCCTGTCAGAGCGGACCCACCCACGTTGAGGTCTCCAGTCTAGTCTTCTAGCCCCACACCCATAAAAACACCACGCTGGCGTGGCCGCGCCGCTGGCCCGCCGAAGGTACGCCTAAGGCAAGCCCGTCTGCGCCCGTCCGCGCATCGAACGCGCACAGCGCCAGCTATGCTGCATGTACCAGTAAAACCAGAGTTGAGGACAGGAGATACTACTACTCAAGGGAACAGTTGCTTGAACTCGGGGTAGTGGGAGGTAGGAGAGGTAGGGTTAGACTAGAGGAGACCGCAGGGTTGGACTCCGATTATGTAAAAAGAGACAGTCTGAAGTGTGGGCTGCTGAATGTCAGGTCTCTGTCAAAGCACTATTTGGAGACACAATTGCTGGTGGAAATGCAGGGACTTGATGTGTTGTTCATGACTGAAACATGGACACATCCCGGGTCAGATCTGGAGCTAGGTTTGGCCTGTCCATCTGGATATAAAGCCTTCCATAAGCCTCGTTTGGGTGGTAGAGGAGGCGGTGTGGGGGTCATTTTCAAAGAAAACTGGGACTTTTTCCCTCTTAATATTGATGAGCCGGAGGGTATAGAACTTCTGGGCTTCTCAATAAAAGATCCCAAGGGACAATTACTGACTGGTTTAGTCGGTTATAGACCCCCTGGAACAGCCAGCCCTCTATTTCAACAAGGGTTCATTGAAGTCCTGAGCAACTTGGCATTGTCCCATTCTAGACTACTTGTTGTAGGGGACTTCAATCTATGGCCTAATGGGATATTAGATCCAGGATACTACAATATTATTAAATCCTGTGAAACCCTTAATTTACAACAGTGGGTCATGGAGCCCACACACAGGGGGACATATATTGGACCTAGTGTTCTCTAATGAACAAATAATGGGACCAATTGAAGCCCTACCGGTGTGCTGGTCGGACCACCATTTGATCATTTTCCAGTTATATAATCTTGGATTGAATCATTCAATTCCTAAGAATGACCGGAATTTCCAAAGTAGGGATTGGAAAGGCCTTCTGAAGAAGGCAACGGCTTCCCCAGTTTTTATGCCCGCCGAGAAGTACGACATAAATAAGACGGTGGAGGAGAATTACGCAACTTATTGCGATAATATAACCACTAGGCTGGATCAAATTGCCCCGGTAAAAAACCACAAAAAACTTGGCAGACCATCGGCTCCGTGGTTTAATGAAAAACTTAGAACTTTGAAACTTGGCTGCAAGCAAGCGGAAAGGAAATGGCGCAGAGCCTATAGCGAGGGGGATAAAACCTCCTGGAGGACAGCCATAGCGGAATATAGAAAAGAAATTCTGGTGGCAAAGACAGAGTATTTCGCAAATTCTATCCTGAAGGCACAAAATAGTACCAAGGATGTATTCAGGATCGTAGATACTCTGATTAATCCAGAGTGCTCAAAGAATGAGATTGTGCCGAGCCAGGTACTATGTGACAGATTGGCAATCTTCTTTGAAGACAAGATTAGTAACATCGTCAATGGCTTAAATCTGGGCACTACGCCCAAGGAGCTACTTTCTGCCAGTCGAGCGGGGGGGGAGAAGCTATACTCCTTGGACCATTTTGAAATGCTTTCTGCAGATGACTTTGATAAAATGGCAATGGAAGTATCATCAGGGTCTCCTTTGGATCCATTGCCACATAAAATTTGGAAGGGCTGGCTCCTGAACTGTTCCCAGCTTTACGGCAAATCTGTAACCAATCCCTGTTGAATGGCTCTGTGCCGGCCTGCTGGAAACAGGCGTCGGTTACACCCCTGCTGAAAAAGCAACACTTGACCCGGCCTGTCTAAAGAACTACAGACCCATTTCCCTCCTACCTTATCCAGTTAAAATTCTGGAACGAGTGGCTAGTAAAGCACTCTCCCAGTTTTTAGAAATAAATAACATTCTTGATAAAGTACAATTTGGATTCCGCCCAGGCCATGGGACGGAGACTGCCCTGGTGACCGTCATGGACGATCTACGGATGCGAGCAGACAGGGGACAGTCGGCCATACTGGTTCTCCTCGACCTGTCTGCCGCATTCGATACGGTGAACCATGGGATTCTCTTGTCCAGGCTTGAAGAGGTGGGAGTGACGGGCACTGCCCTTAAGTGGTTTCATTCTTACCTATCCAACAGACAACAAGCAGTAGCCCTCCCCCCCTTTTCGGTCCAAGTTTTCTAACATGCTGTATGGAGCCATTCCATGATTTTATCTTTTCTAACTTGAATGTAGTTCTAAATATTTTAAAAGAGCGTGTTTTAAATATTCCCCTTTGTACTTTGCACATTTCACTTACCATTGGCTTGGTCTCCGACTCCCCGGTCCGACACGGCGTTTTGCCGATTGATTGGATGGAACCGGATACTCTTTTCTGCCTGGCCCGCCTGACTTCCGGCGGAGAAGGCAGAACACAGTCATTTCCGCGCCGGCCAGCTATTTAGTTTGATGCTGGGCCGGACGCGCAGCGGAGCGTGAGGGGTGAGCAGCCCTTTCAGAGCACCTTAAGGCCCAAGCTGCCATTCCATGATTTTATCTTTTCTAACTTGAATGTAGTTCTAAATATTTTAAAAGAGCGTGTTTTAAATATTCCCCTTTGTACTTTGCACATTTCACTTACCATTGGCTTGGTCTCCGACTCCCCGGTCCGACACGGCGTTTTGCCGATTGATTGGAGGGAACCGGATACTCTTTTCTGCCTGGCCCGCCTGACTTCCGGCGGAGAAGGCAGAACACAGTCATTTCCCGCGCCGGCCAGCTATTTAGTTTGATGCTGGGCCGGACGCGCAGCAGACGCGCGCAGCGGGCGCGCCGCCGGCGCGCCAAAGGCAAGCCCGTCTGCGCCCGTCCGCGCCAAGATTGCGACAAGGACGGAAGACTCTGCCCAACCGCACTTACCCATAGTATATACGTCTGAGGCTTTGATGCAGCTTAATGTCAAACAAGCTTGTAGATGCTTATTATCTCTAAATAACGTAATGGGGGTAGTCAGCTGCGCATATTGCAGATTAGAACTCCCCTTTAAAAATATTGGCCCTAGGTCTATCACGGAAATGCATACCACCCACCTAAAAGGAGGTTTAATAAATGCCAGATCCTTAAGCAGGCACTGTCAGGATGTCAGAGATCTTATTATTGATCTACAGCTAGATTTCGTATTTATTACTGAAACATGGTTGAAAGACTGGTGTAACCCTGACATTGCCATTGCACTCCCGCCCAACTATACTATCCATAGGAAAGATAGAGTGGATGGTAGAGGAGGGGGGCTGGCGATTATCCTCCGAGATACGTTGCATTGTGCTAATTTTGAGTTAGATACACTTAGGGGAGCTGAAAGTCTAGGCTTTTGCATCTCCCTTAATGCCTCTCTATCCTTTACGGGTGCTTTGATCTATCGGCCGCCGGGTCCGAGCACAGCCTTTATAGAATCATTAGGTGATACCCTAAGCCACTTTCTTCTTAGATATGCTAATTTCACTTTGTTGGGAGATTTTAATCTCTACCTGGAAGACAGAAACGAGCCAGGAGTGGAATTTTTCTCCAAATAAATGAATTATTCAAATTGCGCCAGTTGGTAGAAGCCCCAACCCATCGAGCGGGTCACATTTTAGATGGTGTCTGCTCTAGTTTCACTGTGCTCTCTGCAGGCACCCCCATCCCACAGATATGGTCAGACCATTATTTTATCCCCCTGGCACTTAAACTCCATTCTAGAAGTCAACAAGAGAAGACACCGGTCCACTCCCAGCCTAGGCGTAAATGGGCACAATTAGTTGCAGATCCTAGGTTGGCAAACATTGCCCAGGCTCATCTCCCCGTATTAACAGGGAATACTGTAATTGATTCACACCTTTTTCACACTTGGTTAACTATTACAAGTAATGAAATTATGCCATTAAATAAATGTGACAAGATTACTAAATCAAAAATGCAAAAAACACCTTGGTTTTCGCCCGCTCTGGCACAAACACACCTCCAATGTAAACATTATGAGCGCAAGTGGAGAAAATCTTATGATACAGGGGATAGACTAGCTTTCAAAATTAGTAGGAAACTCTATCATGCTCAGATAAAATCCGCTAAAAAAGAGTACTACGCTAATAAAATTCAGGAAGCAAACCAAGACCAAAAAGCCATTTTTCTGGTTGTAAAGTCCTTTACTAACCCGAAAGCCTTACAGAAAGAGATTCCACCCTCCCAAGAATTGTGTGATAAAATCTCAGTCTTCTTTGAAGACAAAATCCAAAAGATTCAAAAGGATTTTAGAACCTCCCCTGTCCTGGATGCTGTACAAAAGCATGATTTTGTCACCACTGCCTTTTCCCTACGAACTTTTGAACCAGTATCCACAGAACATACCCGTGAAGTTATCATGGCATGCAAATCAGGTTCTCCGTTGGATGCCTGCCCTCCTAGAATTCTCCATAAAATCATAGATATAGTTAACCCAATTATAAACAACATAGTTAACTCCTCGTTAAGTTCAGGCATAGTGCCTGACGAATGGAAGTTGGCGTTGGTAAAACCTTTACAAAAAAAGCAAAACATTGATCCTTCGGTGCTTTCAAATCTCCGACCCATATCCTTAC
The DNA here is from genome assembly GCA_963921515.1 of Calotriton arnoldi. Lineage (NCBI taxonomy): Eukaryota > Metazoa > Chordata > Amphibia > Caudata > Salamandridae > Calotriton > Calotriton arnoldi. The sequence goes on from CAWUFW010002726.1 coordinate 1,428,745, forward strand.
TTCCTTTATTGGGTAAAGTTACTGAAAAGCTGGTTCATAAAGAACTTACTAAATTCATTGAGACCGCTAACATTCTTCACCCCCAACAATCTGGTTTTCGCCCAAAGCATTCCACGGAATCGGCACTTTTGGAATTAACGGATACCTTAAAAATGTTAGCGGATAAAGGACAAAAGGCGGTCCTGATATTGCTCGATCTATCGGCCGCCTTTGATACCATCTCACATTCCATCCTCATGCAAAGGTTGGAATCCTGTGGTATTTCAGGTACTGTGATTCAGTGGATAAAGTCTTTTCTTACTAATCGTAGACAAGTAGTGACCTTGGGATCTTTCCATTCTGTTGAACGGTACATTACAACAGGAGTACCACAGGGCTCATCGTTGAGTCCGTTACTGTTCAACATTTATGTGACCCCACTCATTTCTTTGATATCATCTTTTGGGATCAAAGTAACTTCCTACGCAGATGATACCCAAATGATTTTCGCTAGACAATAATTCCACAAATGCCGAACTTAATTTTAAACATTGTTTATCCAAGATTATTCAGTGGATGAAGGATAATCACCTTAGATGTAATACGGACAAAACAGAGATTTTGCCAGTAGGAAAAGATGTCCTATTCCAGCCACATGAGTGGTGGCCAGAGGGGACGACACCACCACCAGACATGGTGAAAGTAGCTAAAAATTTAGGAGTCCACTTTGACACTGCTCTATCCTTCCACCCACATGTAACGGCAGTAGCAGGGACCTGCTTTAGTCTTATTAAATCTTTGAAAAAATTCTTTGATTTAATACCACTTTCTGCTAGGAAATCAGTGACAGTGGCTTTAATCCTCTCGCGTTTGGATTATTGCAACAGCCTCCTAGCAGGAACAAAAAAATCAACTTTGAAAAGACTACAAATAGTACAAAATGCGGCAGCGCGTTTAGTGTTAAAGCTGCCTCGTAGGTCCTCGGCATCGGGAGCGTTGAAAGCCCTCCATTGGCTCCCTCTCCACAAAAGAATACTTTTTAAAATCCTTTTAATTACCTTTAGAGCCTCGCTTAGGTTAGGACCCAAGTATCTCTATGAGAGATTTACTCCTTATATTACATCCAGAACTCTCAGGTCCTCGTCAGCTAACTTCCTTAAACCACCTATATTTAGGTGTAAAACCAAAGGGGGAAAGACAATAGCAGCCTTGGGAACAAAAGCATGGAATAAGCTGCCAACTCATCTGAGATTACAAAATAATGAAACCCAATTCAGGAGACTGCTGAAAACATGGATATTCAGCTCCACAGACGAACTATGCCTTGCCCTCATTTAATCTCTTTGGGATCCTCCCTCACCTCTAACTAGCGCCAGGATGCTCCTTTCGGAGTGGCAGTTTGCGCTTTATAAATAACCCATTACATTACATTACAGTCCCGCAGGGATCAGCAATCAGTCCTATCCTATTTAACATCTACATGAGCCCTTTACCTGCCATTATTAGATCACATACTGTTAATTTGGTGAATTATGCAGATGACACCCAGCTTATCCTGTCTTTTGAGGGTGAGCAATCAGTGTCTCTAACAGATTTTCATGCGTGTCTGCAGGATATAGCAACCTGGCTCAGAGAGAACTCTCTTCAATTTAATACAGAGAAGACAGAGATTCTACATTGTGCAGTAGGAAGAATTCCCTCTTTACTTCCATCTAACTTCTGGCCTACTTCTTCCAGTACCTTACTAGCTCCCAGCACTACTGTACGCAACCTGGGAGTCATGTTTGACAATAAACTGACATTAGAGAAACATGTCAACAAGACAGTTGGAAGCTGTTTTGGCCTGATTAGAGCACTTCGGAAAATCCTTCCGATTTTCTCTTTGGAGGCTAGAACGTTGATAGTCCGAAGTACTATCCTTAGTAGATTGGACTACTGCAATGCTCTGCTCTTAGACTCTCCACAATATCTAATTGAGAGATTGCAGAGAATACAGACCATGGCTGCTAAAATAGCACTACGGCGATCGCGACGCTCTTCTGCATCTTTGGCACTCTCTGACTTGCATTGGCTGCCGGTCTCGCAGAGAATACAATTTAAGGCATTATGCATAATGTTCAAGGCCCTGCATGGACATGGACCCAAATCACTGCAGGAAAAATTTACCTGGTATGTCCCCCTTCGAACGCTTCGCTCCTCTTCGGCAAACCTGGTGAGGGTGCATAGAGTTAAGAAAGCTAAATCAGGAGGCAGGGCTTTCTGTACGGCAGCCCCCCGCCTTTGGAACAAACTTCCATCTGATATCAGACATATAGACAACTTTCTGCAGTTCAGAAAAAGGATAAAAACCTGGCTCTATCCCCGGGTATGCTCCTTGGTTCCCTGTTAATTCCTTCTGGGCAGGGGCTATAGTTCTTTATACAGGTTCTTTCCACACCCAGCTAACATCTTATCACAGCGCCAGGGTGCCCGTAGGGTGTCAGCTGCGCTTTACAAGCAATTATAATAATAACCACATGTGGTATGCATCCCAAAGAACTCAGGCTTAATATCGTTCAGTGTTGCCACGTCCACAAGGAAGTAGAGTTTTTCTTGCAAAGGCACAAGGATTGCTTTCAGGAACTAAGTGAGAACAGCAGAAAATGTTGGTTGTGACATTTCATTCAATTCCACCACTGTTAGGCCTGGAATCCTTGGCAAAGTTTTCCCCTAACTTTTGGCAGTCAGACCTCCTGTTTTTGCTAACTTTGTTTTTACTGGCCTTAGGACTCTGAGCACTTTACCACTGCTAACCAGTGCTAAAGTGCTTGTGCTCTTTTCCTAAAACATGGTAACATTGGCTCATACCCAATTGGCATATTTAATTTACTTGTAAGTTCCTAGTAAAGTGACACTGCATGTGCCCTAGTAAAGTGGCATGACATGTGCCCGGAGCCTGCAAATTAAATGCTAACAGTGCGCCTGCAGCACTGGTTGTGCCACCCACTTAAACAGCACTTTAAACATGTCTCAGGCCAGCCATTGTGGAGCCCAAGTGTGCCGTTTCAAACTGCCGTTTCAACCTGGCAAAGTAAACATTTTTCCAGACCCAAACCTTCCTTTTTAATTCATATAAGTCACATCTAGGGTAGACCCTGGACAGCCCAGAGGGCTGGGTGCAATATATTGAAAAAGTAGGACATGTACTTTCAAGTTTTACATGTCCTGGTAGTGAAAAACTATTACATTTGTTTTTCACTAATGAACGGCCTATCTCTCTCATAAGATAATTTTGGAGGAGTCTTATTACATTTTATAAGTGTAATTTCCAAATGGAAATAGAGAACCAGTTCATGTTTGTTGTCTCTGAAATCACAATTTAAAATCCTAACGTATGGTGAAAGCGGATTTCAAATTGCAATTCTGAAAATGCCCTTTTTAGAAAGTTGTTACAGCAAACAAATGATGGACGGAATGCTGACAATGCAAACATTCTCCCCCAGTCAAAAGATCTGGGTTAAATCCATTGTTCTTTTGCCCACTACGCCACCCCAGTTTGGACCCAGCCATATGCAAATCAGTCTTGACCCTGTGCCCCATGGGAACAGTCCAGACCGAACTGCAAGGCCAGGTCCTCCCTGGACCGGAAACAAGCATCCTGGGACCAGTTTCAGGGTATGTCACCCTTCTTCAGCCAGGCTAGCTTGAATCCAGTGGCACAGTGAGCAAGGGACCCACGTCTGGGCATACCCATCCCACTTAGGGCGAAAAGTGTTACAGCAAACAAATGATGGACGGAATGCTGACAATGCAAACATTCTCCCCCAGTCAAAAGATCTGGGTTAAATCCATCGTTCTTTTGCCCACTACGCCACCCCAGTTTGGACCCAGCCATATGCAAATCAGTCTTGACCCTGTGCCCCATGGGAACAGTCCAGACCGAACTGCAAGGCCAGGTCCTCCCTGGACCGGAAACAAGCATCCTGGGACCAGTTTCAGGGTATGTCACCCTTCTTCAGCCAGGCTAGCTTGAATCCAGTGGCACAGTGAGCAAGGGACCCACGTCTGGGCATACCCATCCCACTTAGGGCGAAAAGTGTTACAGCAAACAAATGATGGACGGAATGCTGACAATGCAAACATTCTCCCCCAGTCAAAAGATCTGGGTTAAATCCATCGTTCTTTTGCCCACTACGCCACCCCAGTTTGGACCCAGCCATATGCAAATCAGTCTTGACCCTGTGCCCCATGGGAACAGTCCAGACCGAACTGCAAGGCCAGGTCCTCCCTGGACCGGAAACAAGCATCCTGGGACCAGTTTCAGGGTATGTCACCCTTCTTCAGCCAGGCTAGCTTGAATCCAGTGGCACAGTGAGCAAGGGACCCACGTCTGGGCATACCCATCCCACTTAGGGCGAAAAGTGTTACAGCAAACAAATGATGGACGGAATGCTGACAATGCAAACATTCTCCCCCAGTCAAAAGATCTGGGTTAAATCCATCGTTCTTTTGCCCACTACGCCACCCCAGTTTGGACCCAGCCATATGCAAATCAGTCTTGACCCTGTGCCCCATGGGAACAGTCCAGACCGAACTGCAAGGCCTGATCTGGGTTTAATCCATCATCATTTTTTAGCTCACTCCACTGGACTGTTCCCATGAGGCACAGGGTCAGACTGATTTGCATATGGCCATGTCTGAACGGGGTGGCGGAGTGAGCTAAAGAATGATGATGGATTAAACCCAGATCAGTTGACTGGGGGTGAGTGCTTGCAATGTTCAACACTCCGTCCATCATCCCCTTTGGTTTTGCTATGTTCGCCCTAAGTTGGCAGGGTATGCCCAGACGTGGGTCCCTTGCTCACTTTGCCACTGGATTCAAGATAGCCTGGCTGATGACGGCTGTAAGCCAGAAACCGGTCCCAGGATGCTTGTTTTTGGTCCAGGGAAGTCATGGCTTGGCAATTCGGGCTGGACTGTTCCCATGAGGCACAGGGTCAGACTGATTTGCATATGGCCATGTCTGAACTGGGGTGGCGGAGTGAGCTAAAGAATGATGATGGATTAAACCCAGATCAGTTGACTGAGGGTGAGTGCTTGCAATGTTCAACACTCCATCCATCATCCCCTTTGGTTTTGCTATGTTCGCCCTAAGTTGGCAGGGTATGCCCAGACGTGGGTCCCTTGCTCACTTTGCCACTGGATTCAAGATAGCCTGGCTGATGACGGCTGTAAGCCAGAAACCGGTCCCAGGATGCTTGTTTTCGGTCCAGGGAAGACATGGCTTGGCAGTTCGGGCTGGACTGTTCCCATGAGGCACAGGATCAGACTGATTTGCATATGGCCATGTCTGAACTGGGGTGGCGGAGTGAGCTAAAGAATGATGATGGATTAAACCCAGATCAGTTGACTGGGGGTGAGTGCTTGCAATGTTCAACACTCCGTCCATCATCCCCTTTGGTTTTGCTATGTTCGCCCTAAGTTGGCAGGGTATGCCCAGACGTGGGTCCCTTGCTCACTTTGCCACTGGATTCAAGATAGCCTGGCTGATGATGGCTGTAAGCCAGAAACCGGTCCCAGGATGCTTGTTTTCGGTCCAGGGAAGACATGGCTTGGCAGTTCGGGCTGGACTGTTCCCATGAGGCACAGGGTCAGACTGATTTGCATATGGCCATGTCTGAACTGGGGTGGCGGAGTGAGCTAAAGAATGATGATGGATTAAACCCAGATCAGTTGACTGGGGGTGAGTGCTTGCAATGTTCAACACTCCGTCCATCATCCCCTTTGGTTTTGCTTTTTAGAAAGTTGGCATTTTCTTGCCTTAACCATTTGGTGCCTGTAGCCTTTTGCTGGGTCACAACTGGGTATAGCTGACAGTTGGACTTTGTGTATTCCACCTAGACAGCCACACACAATGGGGAGCTTGGATGTGACTGGATGGGCCATCACTGACAGGATGAGTGGGAGGATGTGGACCCAGCCCCACTTACACTGGAATAGGCTGTGTCCTGTCCCCACACAAAGGGCTGCATACCCCCTGTAGATAGTCTGGAGCCAGGGCCAGGAAGGCTGTGTGCCTGTGCACTTCAAAGGCATGCCTCTAAAAGCTTCTCCCCACCTCAAAGGCACAACTGTGTATAAATACTGAACCTCAGACATCAACTCTCAAGTGCACTTCTGGAACTGTGGCTACTCTGCCAGTAAGAAGCCCTGCTGTGCTGCTACAAGAACTGCCACTCAGCTGGACTGCTGCTCTGAAGGAACTGCTGCCCTGCTGTGCTTACCTGCTGTCCTCTTGCCTGGGGAAGTAGAACTGGACCAGCAACTTCATCTTGAACCCAGAATCCCAGAGTGATTCCAATGGCTAATCTGCAGGCCTCTTGATCTGAGCCTCAGGGACATAACAGGTTCCCCAACATCCTGCACCAGCCCTTGCACCCAGCGGTAGCGAGTTTCTGACCCCCAAAGTGGTGCCGCTCAGGTCCTGGACCCTTGATGAGGCACACGGGCGCTGAAATCAAGGTTTTGGGCTGTTCATGACTGAGAACGGGCCCTTTCAAACCAAGACCTCGTTGCTCACACTACAAATCAGCGCAAAGCTCCATCAGCCCGACTCTTCCCACTGCAGAGTTGATGGCCCGCGTGGACCACCACTGTGAAGCTCCAGCAATGCCTGCCCACAATGCCGGCAGGCTCCTCATGCTTCACTGACAGCCTCTCATGATGCTCTCCTTGCCCCTTGTAGCCCTCTGCAACATGAACAGGACTCTTGGCATGAACTTGAGAAGGTAAACCCTTAGTGGGCTGTGGGAAACTGGGTGTCTATTGCAGTACCCCCTCACACACTTTTTGCCTGGTTTTGCTGCAACTTTGACTGAGGTGTACTGGGTTCCTGCTAACCAGGTTCCCAGTACCAGTGTTCTTTCCCTAAAAATGTATCAGAATTGGCACCACTTCAGTTACCTCAGTAAGTCCCTAGTAAATGGTACCTCTGGTACCTAGGGCATGGGTACTGAAGAGGGCTGCACCACTGGTTGTGCCACCCCAAGGACCCCTCACCAAGGCCATGCTCTCAGCCATTGCAGGCTGCGTGCCTTGGTGCAGAGAAATCCGAAGAGTCGACAGGGCACACAGCCCTGTGTGCCATGCCTCCCATACACTGCATAAAGTATAGGTAGGTCCCCCCTACTGCAGGCCTTTAGCCCTAAGGCAGGGTGCGCTATATCCTATGTGAGGGCATATCAGCATGAGCAGTTATGCCCCTACAATGTACAGTCTATTCTGAGATGTTGTAAGTGCACAGGGAAGCCATGAAGAGTACATGGGCTGGATATTTGTCAACTTTATCCCATGAAGTCCCGTTTGTCAACTTTCTGCTCCCCGACGACCTTGATGCCGCACTGAAGCAAGAAAAGGTACAACAGCTACGGAGGGTCAGATCTGTCTCCTCACCAAGTTTGGAGACACCAGGGCCTACCAGAGCCATGACGTACCAATACCCAGGGTACCGGACCCCCAATAGTAAACACAGAGAAGAAGAATCCACTCCGGACTCCCAAAGCACCAGAAGCAGGCACCCATCAAGAGATATTGAGACACCCAAGATCCACTTCCTGAGTGGCCCAGCTATCCCAAGACTGCCTCTCAAAGTTGCCTGCTCCTGACTGTGAGGACCTCAAGAGGCAAGACTCCCGGCTGACATGTTCGCTCTGCACCCGGCCCCTCCATCCCCAGCACCGACTAACCAACTGTGCTACCATGGTCCCCAAGCCCTTGCAACCTCCTCCCTCAAAGGAGCCCTTTTGGATTTACCTGTAAGTCCACCTGAGCAGTGTGTTTTCAAGTGGCCTCCTTCGTCTTTGCGCACCAGCTTCCAAGACTCTCAGCACTGTGCTCCCGGCCGACCCGGGATGCTCCCGAACTTCTCCTGCTGGAACTTTAGACCTGGTCCGGACATCGACCTAAAACGAGAAGTGAACTTCGTGAAAGCATTGCCTGATTTTCTATTCGTTTTCCTGCTTTTTCACATTGTTTCCTATGGTGTGGAATTGCACATAAAAGTGATATATTTTCTGAACTTTGCAAAATCGTAACTCTGAAAGTACTTACCTTAGAACTGTGTTCTTGTTCTTAAAAATTCTTTAAAAATCGATATTATTTTTATAAATTGGTCTTGTATTTATTCTTGAGTGTGTGTCTCATTTATTGCCTCTGTGGAGTACAACAATTGCTTAGCATTACCCCTTGATAAGCCTAACTGCTCACCCACACTACCACAAAAAGAGCATTAGAATTATCTGCTTTTACATCTGTGTACCATTTGGAGATTCTGTGGACTCTCTGCACAGTGTGCTTCTTTTTAGTACACTATATAGAGAGCCAGCTTCCTACACAGGCCTAAAATGATGACTGTATCCAGCCTGCGTTTGGTCGTGGTCAACCTGAACTTGTGACTTTGACCCGGTCCAGCGCGACCAGATGTCCCAAGTTGGCGCTTTGTGCTTTTTGGCGCTATATTTACAAAATTCTTTAAAAAGTCATATCTCCGGTTCTACCGATTGGATTTTTGTTGTTTTGTTCCTGTTTTATTTATTACATGTGACTCTATTTTTATAACTTGGTGTGGGATGCTTTTTGAGTGGTGTTTTCTCTTTATTACTGTTTGAAGTGTTGCACAAATACTTTACACATTGCCTCTAAGTTAAGCCTGACTGCTGTGTGCTAAACTACCAGGTGGTTGAGCACAGGTTAATTTGGGGTTTACTCTTGCCTTATCCTAACCCTAGCAAGGATTGTGGTTGCTAATTGACCAGGACTCACATTCCAGTCAACCAGTAACCTAATTTCTCACAACCACACTGTCTTGAATTGATCCAGTAGCTAAGAAGTGTAACACTGCCATGATTTAAATAAATGGTGTCATGGATGTTAAACCAATATTCGGCATAAGTTATGTTTTCAAGATGTTTTCAAAGGCCGATATTGTGCTGAAGTCTAATGATTATTTTCTAAAGATGTACATTTCATTTGTTGTGTGGGGAACAGGACATGGCCTATAAACACGGCCACTACATATTCTGCGTAGTCTCCTTCTGGATTGCTGTGAAGGATGCTATACTTGTCTCAAATAATAAACAAAACAAAAAAAATCACTATGATATACTGGTCTCACAGAACAAAAACAATACAAATATGACATTTTTGAGAGAGCATGATAGTATGACTTCATATGTATTATAAGAGTATCAATGGACAAAATAATATTGTCTCATGAAAACGATTTTTGTGTCTATGTTCAACATCCTACCATTACTAACACATGCATGTCTAAGAATACATACATGTAATAATGATTGTTATTTGTTGATATTCCATATCATGCTGTCTGTATGATTTAAAAGACGTTACTTTCAAACTAATCACATACTTCAAACATATTTCTTGTGCTGTGTCTTACATATGCATAAAAAAAATTCAATTCATGGCATCATGGTGGTTGCAACATGGTTGCAACATGGCAGATGATGTACTCGCATGCCATGGGTGGTGGACATCTTTGTCACTGAAATATAATCCCTAGCCAGTGGACGCATATCTTCATTGGTGAACTTGCTTTTTCATAGATAGAAGCACATCGCCCGCAATGTTATATCCTCCAGTGGAAATCACCACAGGCCAGACAAGATTTCCTCCATTGCTGCTGCCAATTACAGATGCAGGAAATAAATATGGCTAAGGTAGGGCTTTAAGTGGGCCGGGTCTCACCGGTGCTGAGCACCTGCAGTTTTTTATAGGGGGCCTCGAAACGTGTCTCTATCGGGCTCTGTTTTGTGCCCTGGCACAGGCGGTCCGTTTTTTTCCGGCCTGCAGTGACAACAGGCACATGGATGTGCGCGTGCTCACACTGCTCACTTCTCACTAGTGGAGAAGTTACGGCATGACGTCATGCCAGGTGAGCGTTGTAGGGGAAGGGAAATCCTTTAAAGAGAGTCATTTTCTCTCTGGATTTCCCTTCTCTTTTTGAAACTCAGGAGCAGCAACATTGTCGTGCTGTCACCAGGGCTTTAAGTGGAAGCTTTTTCAATATTATATACAAGCCATAGTTGCTGCTTATTTATCTTTTGCAGCTAACAACCATTGACAAAGCCAATAGTCCTGACTTGTTGTAGGTATGATGTTACTTGTTGTATCATATATCTGGATGCAATGACAGAAACCGCAAACTACAAGTCGGGCGGCACACTGTGCTAAGCACAGATTTTTAGCGTACGTGGTTTTAAGCCAAGCTCTTAATTACATTGGCCACGCCCCTTTGAGAGACCCCCCAGTTTTTTCATCCCACTTAAAGCCCTGGGCTAAGGGATCCTGTGACAGGACCTTCAACTTTACCGCAGAAAAGCTGGAGTTCCTAGCTGTGGGGGCCTTGGTAAAATACCCTCTAATATATGCCCCAGAAGACAAACAGGTGAGTACACAGAGTAGTAATGTTGAACTCGTGGGCCTCTGAGGTCATGCAGCTTATAATGATGTTTTCATCTTGTTTTCATTGAGGCTAACTGTACGTTCTCGCCATCATGCATTTTTAAACAAATAACTCATATTAACGTAGGGGTCCCACAAAATCTGTGTACATAAACATTGCAAAGTTTTGCAGCCTTATTTTGAGTTTTCTAGACTGTGAAAACATGATGGATGTTTCATCTCATAAAGAAATCAGATGTTTTCTCTGGGACAGATGTGATGTTTAGCATGCATTTCTCAGATGATGGCTCTCAGGACCTCTTTGTTACTTGCACCTGTCATTAGGTCCTGATGTTATGTTGTTGAAGTTTTGTGTCTGAACTTCAGGTGTTTTTTTGGGGTTTTTTTTTTGCAGATTTATATAGCGCGAACTTGACCCGAAGGTATTGGAGCGCTTTACATGAGCACCGGTTACGTTACACAAGGACACATTCATGTTTTTGTTTTTTTTTGTTTTTTTGGTGGGCACGGGGAGATTAAATGATTTGCCCAGAATCACAGGATGTGGACGCGACCCCGAGGCTCGAACCTTGGTTTCCAGCTTCAAAGTCGGCAATCTAGCCGTCAGACCACATCCTCTCCCACCATCCAATCTGAGGGTAAAGCCAGCCCATCATCTATGGAACCAAAGGAGTGGCCACTGGAGCCAGAGAGAGGCACAAGAGGCACAGAGGGTGATGGGGCAGGCATGGTTGCCAACCACTGAGTCAGAGGCTGACTCGTGAAACTACCCAGCTGCTTGACAGCAGAAACTTTGCCATCTTCTTCTGATGTTGCTACTGATGGAGCAGGGTTTGCGTCATGTAAACCTGCTCAGATAAATGCCCCAAGATAACATTTATTAATCGTCTGTTTTGTACTAATATACATTAATACACACAAACACGGGAAATGCTTTGCGCACGCGTGCATTGCAATTAAGATTAATGCATGAAATGCTTAGGCCGCATATCGCTTTTGCATATTAAAACGGACAAAGTGGAATAATGCTATTGCAAATAACAATGCTTTGCACATTAATGCTCATATGAATTAACATGGGATTAGTGAATGGTGGGAGGGAAACAGTGTAATTTCCATTTTTGTGTTATTAATATTCTTTATATTTCTCTTTTATCGTAGTTTTAAAAATGGGCCTATGGTGAGCAGTTAGTTGGGTGTTTAAAGTTGACATAAGGCCGAAGACAGGCCGTGAAAATGTGACCTATACGTGAACTTTGGTAGGTGTCAGCGGCGGATGAAGGACACCTTCAAGAGTGAAAGAAAGACGTGCAATATTTCAGGACGTCGAGATGCCTGGGAAAGCTCAAATTGATGAACATTTTATGTCTAGCCGATACATTGTTTGAAATAAAGTTGCTAATACAGGGACAAGCTATTCATCAGAGAATGTGACGTGATGGAGGATACAGAATCGATTCATAAGCAGTGAAGTAAATCGTGAGAATGAGTTAAGAACAAAGGAGAGCGTGTAAAGCCAAATGAAGTAATGGAGGTGTGGTGTAACACCCCACAGATTGACCAATGAAATGTTGAGATTTTCCCGAATGTTGCAGATTAGTGGGATGGTCAGGTTGAGTTAGGGTATAATTGGGATGCTCTTAGGGTGTGTGGTTAAGGCAGTTTTCGTAGGTCCAGAGAGGCAGAGGGTGATCGTCGCTGTCCGTCGGTAGAGGACTACCTGTTTCCTGATCCTATCTTTATCCCGATTTCTCTTATCTGGTTCCTTTCACTATCCTCGTGGCCAGGGGGTGGTGGTTTTTCTGAACTTTTTTCGTTAGGTATGTATCAATAGGGAAATTTGCAAATGTCTGCAAATGTTTTCTCTCCATGACTCTTATGTCTCTTCATCTATCCACTCCATAATATTCACTGTGATTCAAATGTTTGTGATCTTGTCTGCATATTATATGATATTTCTCCTATAATGTGTATTTTCTTCCCTGTAACTTGGTACCTGAGATTTTCTTATAATTACTGAAGATAAACAGATTAACGATATTTTGAGTTTGTGATTATTTCCTCATGACAATTGTTAAGATTTTGGTTAATTAGTCATGTCAATAAATTACACTACTCAATCAATATGATTCATCGCCCAAGAGGAAAGTAGTTGACGGTATAGGTTAAAGGGCTAAAACAAAGAAGAAACGATTAGATAATCTGTTTTTCCCTTTAGATGAGTAAAGACAAATTCAACGTCACGACTTAAACGCATATTCACCGTCATTCTCGTAGGGTCTGTTAAAATGGTGAGAAATTGGGTATTGTAATGTTTGGGGCCCGTTGTCTGCTGTGTCCGTTTCAGAGACCCCCGGTTTGGCACTGGATCAGTTTTTTGGTAGCAGTATGATGGTTTATTATTGATTAGTTGAATATTGATTATTGATTATATGTGTTCTAACCTGAAAAGTTAATGTCGCGTTTTTATGTCGTCTTGAATATACGGGCGAGAAGGTTGCCCGGGGTAAAGTCATTGCCTGAAGTAGGCTGGGAATTAGTGTGGATAGACGTATCCCACTACAGAAGTACTTTGTCTGTAAGTCATAACACTGAACAGTGAAAGGCTGTAGGTGTTGCATTAGGATTCCCTAAGAGTAGATTTGGAGTGCTATAGCGAAGGGTCCACCTGTGAAACTTTGGCCTTATCCCCAGAGAAGTACCAAGACTCCTTTTCATACCAAAAAGACCTCTTGAGAAACTTTGGCCTTATCCCTGGAGAAGTAACAGGTCCTCCCGGAGCTTGATTGAAGGGTGAGATAGCGTTGGGTCGTTATTCTTGCTCGTAGAGAAAATTCTCTTTGGCAAGTGAAAACTATCTCTTTATTTTGAAAACAGAGAAGGTAGCATTGTTTTTTATGTCGTTATTAACAAGATTTCTTTGAGAAAAAGCTTAAGAAAAATTTGCCGAGTCATTTTGTAAAGGGAGGGTCAGTAGAAGGAGTAATACTGACGTCAGAAAACACCGCGCTGGCATTGGTCAGGCAGCGGGAGCTTCTAAAGTTATGATTGGAGGAGCTATTGTAAGCTGCATCTCTATTGGTTGAGACATTGCTGACGTAGCAGTGCTCTGATTGGTTGGTTGGTGTGAGTCGTGCTGGTATTGGACGACAGTTGCCTAATAGAGACTACAGAAGTACGAAGGGTTTGTTGACATTTTTGAGTCACATTTTGAAGGGACAGTTGAGAAAAATGAAGTTTATTAATAAAATCAGGAATTTTTTTAGAAAGGACAGACCGATAGTGACAAGGGAGGGAATTCTTATTCCGCCTCCAGGAACCCCCGCATCCTATATGATGCTAGAATGTGGATATCATACGTGCACTTGGTTGGAGAATTGGGTGAAGTATACTGAGAGCGATGGTGTTCTGGCTTTCCCGGAACATGGAACATTTAATGTGAGAATTTTACAAAATTTAAGAGATCGGATGAATGTGTTGGAGCCTAGACCGACTCAGTATGAGGCACTTGAGGAATAGGAATATGAGGCATTTGAGCGAGAGAAATACAGGGGTGGAAGAAGGTACAGAAATATCCTGTCCAGATATCCTTTTGAGAGTAGGCAAGAGAAAGTGAAAAGATGGAGAAGAGCTGTAGTGACGGAAGGATTGAATCCTGTCTTGGTTAATGAGGAGTCAATAGGAGGCAATAGTAAGGAGAAAAAGAATAATACTGAAATGCAAAGAGGGAGTTGTAACATGAATGATTCAGATGACGAGTTATTAGAGGATATTATAACAAAAAGACCTCCACCATATCAGGAAAGTCCAAGAGAAGTAGTTCCAAATGCCCCGATAATGGGATCTCCACTGATTCCGCAAGTTCCACAAATTCCAGTGATTACGAGAGTACTACCGGATAGAGAGACAGAGTTACAAAACCAAGCAAGAGAAGAATTAATTCAGAAAGTTAAACAGTTAAACCTGAATGCAGAAGCATTATCAGTACCCGTAACAATAGGTCCTATAGTTCCGTTGTATGGGAATAAACAGAGTATATCAGGAGTACATGCTTTGACAGTTCCGACAAGTGGTATGAGGAATGAGACAATGACTATACCTAGTCCAGTTGAACGAATGGAAGAAAATGTTACCTTAATGGATCTTCCCGTAGGAGAAGTAGTACATGAAACTCCAAGAAGAAATGTTCAAATAGATCCTAGGAGAATAGCACAGAGTGATGATTCTGCATCTGAAAGTTCAGTAGGTCCCACACCAGAAGAGCTGAATGAGTGGATAAAGGGAATGGAAAAACGAAAACACCTACCACAAAGTATAGATGTGTGTAGATTGAAGGTGGATTTGGAGGAAATGATAATTGGTACGATCAGTCCAGATAGATTAGGTATTTATAGAGATGAGGAATTATTGTTTTTGTGTAAGAATTTTACATGGAAAGCAAGGAATTTGCATGAGAAGATAGCAGAAGCTGCTGTTGATTACGGAATAGATATTGAGAGATCGAAGGTATTGCAGAAAACATACAGGATGGATTTCACTGACAGGGACTTGGAAAGTTTGAATGTGTCTGGTAAAAGGTTACAGATAAAAGAATTGATGTTGATTCTGAGGAAGTGGGGAGTTGATCGCTGGAAAGGAAGATGGTCGAAAAGAAAAAATGAATTAAACCCTACAGAAGGTACTTCAGTGTATCCATTAAAAACAAATGGACAGGTTGAAATGGTGTGTCCAATGAGGGAAGTTCCAGGTGGTGGATATGTTCATGTTCCCTGGAGTAGACAGGACATTTTGTCCTTTACGAATGATTTTCCCAGATTGAGAGAAAAACCCGTGGAATGGTATAAACAGGTGGAAAGGTTTGTGAAGGTTTCAAATGTATTGCTGAAGGACTTAGATGGTCTATTCAAGATTGTAGCTCCGGCTGATTTGTGGACAGAGTGTAAGATAACTGTCGATTGGCCTAAAGAAGAATATCCAAGAGACCCTAAAACTGGTGCACCTTCAGATGAGGTGATGAAAAAGTACAATCAGGTGATTACTTTCTTGAAAGGAAAAATTTCCCCGAAGGAAACGGAGTAAAAATAGACAGGACAACGCAGGAGCCAAAAGAGTCAGTGCATGCATACTATGAGCTGTTGTTACAGGTGTTTAAGCAATATAGCGGATTTGAGAATATAGGTGACAAGGATATGGGACATTTTGTGTATCGTTTTGTGTTTGGACTGAAACCAGAGATTAGTAATATGATTCAACAGCATTTGATTTGCTGGCAAAGCAAAACGATCGATGAGATTTTGAGATATGCAAAGTACTGCAGCGACGACATTGATTCAAGACACAAAAAGCTTAAGGAGAAAATGATGTGGGCGCAAGTTAAGGTAGCAGAGCAACAGGAAGCAAATAGTGTCGAGCAGACGAATAATCAGAATCAAAATGTTCAGGTACCAGGTGTTGGAAAGGGTAATGGAAGATTTGTTAAAGATGATTTGAAAAGAAAATTTCCTTGTCATGCATGCGGTAAGCTTGTACATTGGAAGAACGAGTGTAGAAGCACTCTAAAAATTAATGGGACAAACCAAAAATTTAAATTCACAGGTGCAGAATGAAGTGGTTGTGACCCAACAACAGCAACAGCCGCAGCAGATAGTTACACCACAGTTACCGGTGCCCCAAGCTCCTATGCAGATGTCAGGAACTCGAGTGTCAGTGCCCTCATCTTGCCACCAAGATGTAAAAGAAGTAAATCTGTCAGGCATTCGAGACTGGGAAGAATGCGTCCCCATTTATGGCTGTTATTGCAAAGACTGCTCCTTTTGATTTCACAAACTGTCTCAGAGAAAATCCAAGATGGCGGCTGCCATCTAGTCAATAGTGCGCGCTCTAGCCTTTCTGCAAGTGGCTCGAGACGAAGCAATTCTCTAGCGCGAACTCCCTGTGAGCCGCGCACTTCAACTGAAGCGTTTGACAGGGAACAGTGTCACTCCTTAGCGCCTGTCAGAAGGCAGGTTTTTGACCCAATTAAAACCCGTTTTTCTTCTTCCCGCATTACGCGGAAGGGTGTGCACATCGGGAACGCTGTTCCCAACTCTCCTTAGCAGTTTGTCGTCTTTTTCAGTGAAAACTCATCTTGCCAGAATCTCGTCCGGACCAGTTGCCAGAAGTAGGTGTCTTCAAGTCTTGTTTAGGAGAATTCAGTGAAGACCAGCATTTAAGTAAGACGGAGACTTTCTTGTTTGAAACTCGTGTATCCTGAGTCTACTAGGTCTCTAAAGACTATGAGGCATTCCTCTTATTTCCTTTTCTTGTGAAGACTTACAGTATGAACAAACATTAAATGTGTAAAGATTTGATTCCTGCCTGCGCTTCCAGAGAGGGGCTAGCCTGTGAGGTTGTTCAGGTAGTTATTCAGTACAGGAGGGGAGGTTAGTGGAGTGGTTTAGGGAGGTGTTAGAATCATTGAGTATTCTCTCTCGCCCACTACAGGTCCAGTTAGAACGTTCCCAGATTCTAGGGAGAAGACTCCAGAACAAGGAAGGTTCGGTGGTCCCTGATCTCCAGGCTGTCTCTCTATCTTTCCCAATTCCCCTTTCCCCCCTGTGGGTGTCAATACTATTCAGTTTTGGCAGCTGTAGAGGGGATTGAGGAGCTTTCATCTGCTTCTGTGGAAGACTCTGGCACTCAGGTAAGAGTCTTGACAGATTGAAGTGCCAAACCATTCCACCCAAGCAGGATGACTGAAGGTTCAGATTTAAACGCCTTAGCAATCCTAGTTGAAAATATGCAAAAGCAGTTATCCCTCGTATTAGAAGAAAATAAAGAATTAAAAAAAGGCATGAAAAGGTCCCAAGCTGAGAATAAAGACAACTTACACAGAAATTAAATGCATTTACTTCAGGCCCCTCATCTCAGGCTCGAGGTTCAGAGAGAGGTGAATCTTCCAACGCCGGAATAACTACTCAAGTCATACATTCTATATCCCCAGTTATTCCTTTGGCTCCCCCTGAGCGTTTTAACGGAGACCCTCAGAAGGCGCAAATATTTTTAACCCAATGCTCGTTGCATTTTCTTTGCAGACCAGTCATTTTTGCTGATGACCAGTCAAACCGCCTTTGTGTTGTCTTACTTGAGCGGAGACGCTGCCTCGTGGTCCTTGCCCATAGTGTCTCGTAATGACTCGGTGTTGTATAACTTCGAAGACTTTAAAAAAGAATTCCTCCGGATCTTCGATCGTCGAGCTATATCGCAAGCGACTGACAATGAGCTACTTCATTTAAAACAAGGAAATCGAGACCTAATTTCCTATTTAGCTCAATTCAATAAATTAATAGTGGAGACGGAATGGCCAGAAGCAAAAAGAGCTGCAATATTCTATCGAGGTTTGAGAGAGGAATTAAAGGATGCCCTGGCCCAAATTCCAGATAGGCCCACAGAAGTTTCCAAATTAATTGATTTAGTGTTGCAACTCGATCAAAGATTATTTGAAAGAAGATCCGAACGGAAACGAGATTTTCGATCTTTCCCTCCACGATTTGATCGAAGTAAAGCGGAAGGTATTAAAAGTCATGATTTACAAACCACAGAAGAACCGATGCAGATTGGTAGTGTCCGAGGCCCCCTTTCCAAAGAGGAGAAAGAGAAAAGAAGATCTGGAAATCTCTGTTTGTATTTTCGGCCAATCCGGACATTTCGTAAAGGAGTGTCCAAAGAAACCCAAGATGAACAATCCGTTAAAAGAGAAGTCCCATCAGTGAGAAGAGTTGCCCTGATGGATGATCAACCTAAGCCAACTCATGGACACCAACACCTGGCTAACACTCTGCAGTCAGCTTCTCCACATCTTACAGTGCCCTTTGATTTGAGATTTAGAACTGATGAAATTAAGGATGTTCCTGTTATGATCGATTCAGGGGCGACAGGGAATTTTTGCGACATACAGTTTGCCAAGAGAATTGGAGTAAACTTTGTTTAAAAAAAAATTGCCGAACCAGTCAGAGCTGTGGATGGTACCAACTTGACCTCAGGCCCGATTACTAACGAAACGGAGCTCATAGAACTAAGGCATGGTCAAGGACATCTTGAGAAAATTTCTTTCAATCTCATAGACGCCCCCAGTTTCAGCTAATCCTAGGTTTACCTTGGCTTACTGAACACAACCCAGAGATCAATTGGGAGACTAGAACTGTAAAACTCAATTCAAAATATTGCCATGAACATTGTTTCGATTCTCCAGCAGAAAATCAAGAGACCTTCCCCGCGAGGGCCTTAGCCATCAAACCAATCGTGATTGGAACCATTGAGACAGTAGTCGTTCCTCCGGAGTATGAGGATTTGAAGGCAGTGTTCGATAAGTCTAAGGCTGAAGAACTTCCACCACACAGACCATATGACTGCAAAATCGAATTGGAGCCTGGGGCGAATCTGCCTTGTAGCAGGATCTACGCCCTCACCGAAAAAGAGAACAAGTTCCTAAAAGAATATTTGGATCTATATTTGGCCAATGGGTTCATTCGTCCCTCCCAATCACCAGTCTCCTCTCCTCTATTCTTCGTACCCAAGAAGAAGAATGAAGAGTTAAGGACTTGCATCGATTATAGGGCATTGAATCAGGTTACGGTTAAGAACAGATATCCACTACCTCTCATCTCTGTGCTACTCGATCAGGTGAAAGAAGCTAAGATCTTCACTAAATTAGATCTTCGTGGAGCTTACTATTTGATTCGGGTGGCCGAGGGAGATGAGTGGAAGACTGCCTTCCGAACCAGATTTGGATTGTTTGAATATCAAGTAATGCCCTATGGTCTATGCAACGCCCCTGCGGCGTTTCAACATTTTGTCAACGACGTGCTGAGGGAATTTTTGGATCGCACAGCCGTGGTCTACATTGACGACATCTTAATATTCTCCAAGAATCAGCAGGAGCATGTACAGCATGTTAGAGCAATTCTTCAACGCCTTCTGGAGAATAACCTGTACGTGAAACTTGAGAAATGCGCCTTTCATGTCAAAAAGGTGGAATTTTTGGGATTCGTGTTATCGGAAGAAGGAATCTCCATGGATACTGCTAAGATTCAGGCAATTTTGGATTGGCCCTCTCCCAAGAATGTGAAGGAAGTTCAAAGCTTTCTTGGCTTTGCCAACTTTTACCGTCGCTTCATTGAAGAGTTTTCAAGATTAGTAACTCCAATTACTCGGCTTCTGAGAAAAGGTGTAACCTTTATTTGGTCCAGTGAGGCAGAGGAGGCCTTCACATTTCTTAAGAATTCCTTCACTTCGGCCCCAATCCTCCTTCATCCAGATGCCAAAGAACCTTTTACGTCGAAGCGAACGCTTCGGATCAAGCTATTGGAGGCGTTTTGTCCCAAAGGCACAAGGAGACAGGCCAACTTCACCCTGTGGCCTTTAGATCTAGGAAGCGGACCTCACCAGAATTAAATTACTCAATCGCCGACAAAGAACTGCTTGCTGTGAAGGATGCCTTCCAGGAGTGGTGTCATTACTTGCTTGGTGCTCGCCATATGGTCACTGTATTTACTGACCATAAGAATCTTCAATTCTTGAAATCAGCTAAGACCCTTACCGCCAGGCAATTAAGATGGTCGCTCTTTTTCGCTGATTACAACTTCACAATTACTTACCGTCCTGGTTCAGAAAATGGGAAGGCGGACGCCCTTTCCAGGTTGGGAACTGTGTCTAAGCTTGAGGAGTCCAAGTAAAAGACAATTATACCCACTGAAAGATTCCTATGTGCTTTACAATTTCCAGAAATAACTAAAAGGATTCAGGAATCAATGTCTGATGAAGAAATGCGGAATTGGGCGAAGGAAGATGAGGAAAGATCGGTAATCAGCAACCTCCCTTATGTCAGAGAAGCCTTGTATCTACCCTCTGAAGAAATACGTGAATCTGCCTTACAAGCCTGTCATGATGATCCTCTGGCAGGGAACAAGGGAGTTGTGAAAACCACTGAGTTGTTGAGGAGATACTTTTGGTGGCCCGCAATGGTCCCTCAAGTGAGACAATACATTCGCTCCTGTGATAAATGTATTAGGGGAAAGACAAGTCGGCGAGCTCCCGAAGGGAAACTCCAGCCCCTCCCCACAGCTCCTTATCCTTGGCACACTATTACTATGGACCTTATCGTAGATTTACCTACCAGTCAGGGCTATGACACCATTCTGGTCTTTGTAGATACGTTCTCCAAGATGAGTCATTTCATTCCTCTGAAGAAGGTTCCTAAGGCTCCTCAACTGGCCCAGTTATTTTCTCAGCACATAGTTAGAGCTCATGGGATCCCAGTAGTAGTAATCTCCGACCAGGGAACTCAGTTTGTTTCTCGGTTTTGGAGAGCCTTCATGCAGCAGCTAGGAATTGATTCACGATTCTCCACAAGCTATCACCCTGAAACAGATGGCCAGACGGAGCGAGTAAATCAAGAAATTGAACAATACCTCCGTCTGTACCTTTTGGACCAAGATGGAGAGTGGCCAGATCTCATCTGGACAGCTGAATTTGCATATAACAATGCGGTTCATGCTTCAGCTGGCTACTCGCCATTTTATTTGAACACTGGCAGACATCCAAACATAATTCTAGGAAGGTCAGAAGATAGGGTCCCTGCAGTAAAGGATCTGAGTGACAAGATCCAGGAGACATATTGTTCAGCCCAAAAAAACTTAACTCGAGCAAAAGACACTTACAAGAAGTATGCTGATCAAAAAAGAGGTCCAAATCCTACTTACTCTAAGGGAGATACGGTCTGGTTGTCTACTAGGCATTTGCGTCTCAAGGGAAATAGAAAGTTTCAGCCTAGGTTCTTGGGTCCCTTTAAAATTAATAAAATATTGAATCCAGTCACAGTAAATCTTTCCTTACCCTCGCAGATGAAAATCCACCCAGTATTCCATGTGTCCTTACTAAAGAAGAATCCTGTAAATGTAAGGTTAACTACTCCACCAAATCCAGTCATGATAGACTCTCATGCAGAATACGAAGTCAACAGAATTTTAGATTCTTTAA
Source organism: Calotriton arnoldi (assembly GCA_963921515.1). NCBI lineage: Eukaryota > Metazoa > Chordata > Amphibia > Caudata > Salamandridae > Calotriton > Calotriton arnoldi. The sequence continues at coordinate 1,450,201 of CAWUFW010002726.1, forward strand.
TGAAGAGAGGAAAAATGTACTATCTTATAAACTGGAAGGGCTATGGTCCTGAGGAGAGATCTTGGGAATCCTCTGAAAACGTTCACGCTCCCAGATTAGTGAAACAATTTCATGATACTTATCCTAACAAACCAAAGTTGGTAGGACAGTCTTTGGAGGGAGGTACTGTCAGGAACTCGAGTGTCAGTGCCCTCATCTTGCCACCAAGATGTAAAAGAAGTAAATCTGTCAGGCATTCGAGACTGGGAAGAATGCGTCCCCATTTATAGCTGTTATTGCAAAGACTGCTCCTTTTGATTTCACAAACTGTCTCCGAGAAAATCCAAGATGGCGGCTGCCATCTAGTCAATAGTGCGCGCTCTAGCCTTTCTGCAAGTGGCTCGAGACGAAGCAATTCTCTAGCGCGAACTCCCTGTGAGCCGCGCACTTCAACTGAAGCGTTTGACAGGGAACAGTGTCACTCCTTAGCGCCTGTCAGAAGGCAGGTTTTTGACCCAATTAAAACCCGTTTTTCTTCTTCCCGCATTACGCGGAAGGGTGTGCACATCGGGAACGCTGTTCCCAACTCTCCTTAGCAGTTTGTCGTCTTTTTCAGTGAAAACTCATCTTGCCAGAATCTCGTCCGGACCAGTTGCCAGAAGTAGGTGTCTTCAAGTCTTGTTTAGGAGAATTCAGTGAAGACCAGCATTGAAGTAAGACGGAGACTTTCTTGTTTGAAACTCGTGTATCCTGAGTCTACTAGGTCTCTAAAGACTATGAGGCATTCCTCTTATTTCCTTTTCTTGTGAAGACTTACAGTATGAACAAACATTAAATGTGTAAAGATTTGATTCCTGCCTGCGCTTCCAGAGAGGGGCTAGCCTGTGAGGTTGTTCAGGTAGTTATTCAGTACAGGAGGGGAGGTTAGTGGAATGGTTTAGGGAGGTGTTAGAATCATTGAGTATTCTCTCTCGCCCGCTACAGGTCCAGTTAGAACGTTCCCAGATTCTAGGGAGAAGACTCCAGAACAAGGAAGGTTCGGTGGTCCCTGATCTCCAGGCTGTCTCTCTATCTTTCCCAATTCCCCTTTCCCCCCTGTGGGTGTCAATACTATTCGGTTTTGGCAGCTGTAGAGGGGATTGAGGAGCTTTCATCTGCTTCTGTGGAAGACTCTGGCACTTAGGTAAGAGTCTTGACAGCAGAGTAATGTAGGTGCTCAGGTACAGAGATACAGTGTGAATACTGGATTTACTCCTAAGGAACCACATGGTAAGAACCCAAATGTGCAGATGATTCCACAATATTGGTTGCAGTGTAATGAGAGTGATTCGGAGAGTAGCCAATGATGGTGCCTGAGGGGGGGAGGAAGAGTGCGTGCTTGGCGCAACTCTGGAGGTAGATCAGTCAGGTCCATTTATTGATGGGAAGGTGGAAGGTAACAACATTACATTCCTAGTGGACACTGGTGCTACCCGTTCTACTGTGAGAGCAGCAGAAATTCCTAACCTACCCCTCTCGGGAGAAACTATCCAAGTTGTGGGAGAGTCAAATAAGCAGATTAAAACTCCAGTTACAGAACCAATTGAGGTTCACATTGTTAGGTTTAAAGACATGCATCGATTTGTGGTATGTGATTCGAGCCCAGTAAATCTATTGGGACGAGATCTCCTATGCAAAATGAATTGTACCATCTTTTGTACACCTGATGGTATTGCATTTCAGACACCTGATGAGGATGTCGAATTTAAGTTGATGCTAGCCAAGCAAGGGACGGAAGTGGATGAACTATATTCACTTTTAACAGAACAAAATTTGCCTGATGAGCTGAGAGAGACAGTAAGATCAGATGTATGGGTTTTTACAGGAAAGGAAATAGGGTTAATGAAAAATGTGGATCCTATTCAGGTTACAGTGAAACCTGGTGCTCATTACCCAAACACTCCTCCATATAAAATGAGTCCTGAGACAATGGCAGGAGTTGCTCCTGTGATCGATCAAATGATCGAACAAGGCATTCTAAGAGAAATACTGAGCAGTCCTTGTAACTCACCTATTATGGGAATTAAAAAACCAAGTGGAAATACAGAATAGTGCAAAATTTGAGAAAAATCAATAAGATAGTAGTACCTTGTTGTCCAATCGTGCTCAACCCAGCAGTGATCCTTTACCAGATTCCATGTAATGCCAAATGGTACACAGTAATTGATTTGTGCCAAGCATTTTTCTCAATCCCTCTACACCCAGACAGTCAGTTTTTATTTTCATTCCGGTTTGGAAACCGTGTCTTGGCATGGTGCTGAGTTCCTCAAGGGTACACAGAAAGCCCCTCGATTTTCAATCAAATTCTGAAAAAATGTCTGGAAACATTGGTAATGCCAGAAGATTTGGTTTTGGTTCAATACATTGATGACCTACTGTTGGCATCAAAAACTCGAAAAGCGTGTGTGACAGATACCATTGCCTTATTGAACCATCTGGCAGAAGGGGGACATAAAGTGTCACCTGCGAAATTGCAGTTCTGTAAACAAGAAGTACAATACCTAGGACACAGGATTGAGAAAGGAGTTAGAAAAGTGACACCAGAAAGAATTGAGGCAATTCAACAGATGAAACCTCCAAGAACCCAGAAAGAAGTGTGAATGTTTTTGGGAATGGTTGGTTACTGCAGACAATGGATAAATGGATTTTCAGTGATTACAAAACCTTTACATAGGTTGACGCATAAAGATGTGACTGATCCGATTGATTTGGATGATGAGAGTATGGAAGCTTTTGTAAAACTGCGAGACAGTTTGTGCCAAGCACCAGTATTGGGAATGCCTGATTATACAAAAGAATTTGCATTGTTCTGTTGTGAGCAAGATGGATGTGCGTTAGCAGTGTTAACTCAAAGACACGGATTGACTAGACGTCCAGTGGCATATTTTTCTGCTACGTTAGATTCTGTGGCTGCAGCATTACCAGGATGGTTGAAAGCAGTTGCTGATACATGTGTGAGTTTGGAACAAAGTGAAGCATTTGTGATGGGTTATCCTGTCAAAGTGTATGTTCCACATTCTGTTGAGATTCTTTTAACCAAAACACGAACTCAGCACATGACTCCCAGTCGGCTGACTAGGTACGAGAGAGTGATTCTGGGTGCTGAGAATGTGACAGTTGTGAGGTGTACCACCTTAAATCCAGCAACACTACTACCAAATCCTTATGGGGAGGAGGTAACAGAAGAAGCAGATCATGATTGTTTGGATGTGACAGAATTCTGTACAAAACCTAGGGCCGACAACCAAGATGTGCCTTTGGAAGAATCTGACAATGTTCTGTTTGTTGATGGATCATGTTTGAGGAATAAAAGAGGAGAGTTGAGCGCTGCCTATGCAGTATGCATGGTAACTGGAACTGTGGAAGCATCCTGCCTATTTGGGGTAAAATCAGCACAAATTGCAGAATTATACGCTCTGATTAGAGCCTGTAAAGTGTCTCGAAATTTGAGGGTAACCATATTTACGGACAGTCAATATGGTTTCGGGGTGGTGCATGATTTCGGCCAATTATGGATGCAAAGGGGATTCATGACTTCATCAGGTTCCCCTATTAAAAATGGGAAAATTGTGAAAGATTTATTGGATGCCCCGCAATTGCCAAAACAAATTGCTGTGGTAAAATGCTCTGCGCATAAATCAGGAAATGATTATGTGACCAGTGGCAACAGATACGCAGATCAGTTAGCGCGTTTCTGTGCGGAAAATTCAGCTGCACTTAACAGGAAAACAGAAAGAAAAATCACTGATTGCCATTTAATGTTTACATCAATAAACAATTGGGATGAGATTAAGCAGTTACAGGAAAAAGCTAGTGAAGAGGAAAAAAAGCTTTGGAGAAAAGCAGGATGTACAAAAACACCAGAGGTTGAAATTTGGGTATATGTAGATGACAGACCAGTTATGCCCGATTGCATGCTTTCTCATATGGCAAGAGTCTATCATGGGATCACTCATGTTGGAAGGGATGCAATGATCAGACTCTTTAAGCAGACCTGGTTTAATCCCAAGTTCAGGTACATTGCAGAGAGTTTGTGCCAAAGGTGCGTTGTTTGCCAGCAGCAGAATCCTGGGAGAAGGACAGTTGTGGGTACAGGAACTATCGGAAAGGCTGCAGGACCATTTACACGTTTGCAACTTGATTTTATTGAGTTGCCTCCGTGTAATGGTTTGAAATATGTACTTGTCATTGTGTGTCTCTTTTCTCGCTGGGTAGAGGCTTATCCTACAAGGAGAAATGATAGCCTTACCGTGGCTAAATTGCTTTTGAGAGAATTAATACCAAGATACGGATTTCCAGTCACTCTAGAATCAGATAGGGGAACACATTTTAATAATGAAATAATTTGCGCAGCATTGCAAATTGAACAAAAACTGCACTGTGCTTACCGACCAGAGGCTTCTGGAATTGTGGAGCAAATCAATGGCACTATAAAATCTAGATTAGGAAAAGTTTATGCATTCACAACACTGAAATGGCCTGATGCTTTGCCCTTGGTCTTAATGAGTATCAGAAGCATTCCTGACAGGAGAACTGGATTGAGTCCACATGAGATTCTCATGGGAAGAGTCATAAGACAAGCAATTGTACCAGCAAACAAACTGATGAGTATTTCTGATTATCTGATTCTTGAATATTGCAAAGGACTGGCTGATATGGTGCGTTCTGTGTCTCGTCAGGTTGGAGCAGATGCAAATGAAATACAGCTGAATCCAGTGCATGATCTAAGTCCAAGAGAGTGGGTTCTTGTCAAGAAACACGTGAGGAAGTCGTGTTTAGAAGCCAGGTGGCATGGACCGTACCAAATCATATTGATAACAACAACTGCAGTAAAGTGTGGTGGCCTACCAAATTGGATACACGCCAGCCATACCAGAAGAGTCCCAAGTCCACTTGAAGAAGCTGAACGGCAACTGGAAAAGGAAAAAGAGAGACCAGAAGCCGGAGGTTGTGAGCCTGAACAATCCAGAGAGGCAGATGTCACTGAGCCTGTGGATGATGAACAACCAAGTACCAGCCGAGTAGAGTGGGCACCAGATACTGGGACTGGAAAGACTGCTGTTGGAGAGAGTGAGGAAGAAGCTTCCGAAAATCAAGAAGTAAGCCAACATACAGAGGGATGGATTGAGAGTGATATCCAAAAGGAAGAAATGGTTGCTGAAAGCCTAGAACAAACCCAACAAGAAAAAGAGGTGATTGAGGAAGACAATCAGCTGACAGAAAAAGCTATCGAAAGCCAAGAACAAAGTCAACAGAGAGAAGAAGTAAAAAAGGGTACTAATCAACCGGAAATAGAAAGAGACTTTGAAAGTGAAAAGGAAGAACAGCCAAGAAAAAGGTTATACAAAAGAACTGTAGAACCAGAAAATCAGGGTGAAGAAGAAGTTCAAACAAAAAGACTGAGATATAATGATAACTGGCAAAATGGAGCAAAAAGACTGAGATATATCCTAGAAAGAAGAGGGCCAGAGCAAATAAATGAAATTTCGAGTCAGATCAAGAAGGTTCTCGAAAGAAAATAGTACGCAGAACAACAAGACCAAGAGTTGCAAGTCGAAAGTATACCAGACCTGAGTGGATTTACGTTATCTTAAAGGAAATTGAAAGCTCTGATCAAACAGAAGGAGAAGTTACAGATGATACAGAACGAAATGATGAGAGCAAATTGAAACCACCTTAAAAAAGACTGTAAGAAAAATTAAGGTGCATCATAATCCAGTCAAATTAAGTCGATACCATGAGGAAGATTTGAAAAAGACTCGAGAAAGACCTTAAAAGGAAAAAAAACATAAAAAGGCCGAAAAAATATCTAAGTGTGTGGTTGTACAAAAGAAGATTAATTTTGGATTTTTTCCTAGAATTAGGTTTATAAGAAAATTAATAGTAAGTTAGATTTTAAATTTTTTATTTTTTTTTAACAAGAAAAAATGGTAGAATCTACAGTGACTGAACGTCCAAAACCTAGTCTAAAACATAAATGTATTAGTGTACTAACTAGTCTATTTTATGTAACAGGAAAATTAGAATTTTATTATTCTAACTTAGATGTGGTTTTTTCCGAACTTCCTATTAGAAAGAATTTAAATAAAGCATCTAGTAGCTTAGAAGCTGAATATATGGGAGAATTTTTTCATACTACACAAACTTTGGATTTAATATATGCTCACAAAAATAATCTCACCTGTAGTTTACAAAAAGAAGAAAAGGATTTCATTAATATGGTAGAGAATAGAAGACAAAAATTCCATAAAAAAGCTGCTGAACAGAAAACTAATATACCACCTTGGGCTTCTAGAGAAGGAAATTATGAAAAAGGCAAGACTTATGCTGCAATGTCTCTGGACTGGAATCACAAGGGGAAGCTTTGCTTACTAAGACTAAAAACTAACTATAACAACTATTATTTAGGTACTAGTAAATGTGAACATAATTTCTTAATAACAGGAGGATGGGGATTAAAGGGAGGAACGGACCCTGTTTTCCCAGGTGTATATTATGTGTGTGGGAGGAATGCTTATTATAGACTGCCTGCCCACTGGCACGGTAGTTGTTACTTTGGGATCGTATTTCCTAAAGTATATCACATAGATAGAAATAATAAGATTAATGAGATGAAACATGGATTAATACGTAGTAGGAGAGCAAGTTTTTCAGAAATAGTGGGTGATATATTTGGTGCGTTAATACCTTCAGTTGGAGTGGTTCTTAATTCACACAAAATTCGAAAATTATCCACAGTGGTTGATCGATTATCAACTGATACTGCTGGAGGGTTCTTATTGATTGATACAGAAATGGTTGCAATTAGATCAATGGTTATGCAAAATCGACTTGCCCTTGATATATTATTGCCAAAAGAGGGTGGAGTCTGTGGTTTGCTAAAAGTGCAACATTGCTGCACTTATATTCCTGATAAAAGCAAAGGTATTGAAGGGTATATTAAAAATATTACGAATTTACATAGAGATTTAACACAACTAGAGGTTGATGGTGTCTGGGAGAAAATTTATAAGAGTTTTTCAAAAATAGGTAAATGGTTCACTTATTTTGGTAAGAGTTTATTAGGTGGAGTAATAATACCAATAGTATCAATAGTGATAGTGATCATGCTACTAATAATAACTTACAAATGTTGCAAGAAAAGAAGAGAAAGGATGAGTATGCTAGGTGTAGATAACAAATGTAAAGGTAGAAAAAGGAAATTAGAAGAAATAGAGTTAGAAAATATGAAAGGCAAATATTATGAAACAATGAAAGATTTAGCTGAAAAGAAGAAACTTAGAAGTGAAAGAAGTACGAGTTTCTGAGGAAACAAGAAATGGCAATGGATGATGGATATTTTATGATGGCATAAAAAGCCATCAAAGGGGGAATTGATGGAGCAGGGTTTGCATCATGTAAACCTGCTCGGATAAACGCCCCAAGATAACATTTATTAATCGTGTGTTTTGTATTAATATGCATTAATACACACAAACACGGGAAATGCTTTGCGCAAGTGTCAGGATCCGGAAGCCCAAGAATAATTCAATCTGTGTCCTATCAAGCATTCGAGCTAAAAGAACGAGCCATAGAACCAGATCACCTTCTTGGAAAGAAGCCTGGTTCGAGCGGAACTCCAAGATGGCCGCCTATCATTATGCGGTCTAGTCGTTGCCCGGAGTTCGTTTAGAATCTTGGTGAAGCGCGAGGCACCAGAGCACAACGCACTTCACTGAAGATTCTGCCTTGTACGCACCTTCTGTTGTTTGCTGCGTTTTCTAGTCGGGTAGTTTGCGTCTACACGACGGTTTTACTCTGCGTCATTATAGTTAGCTACCAGTCCGTACCCGTCGGGTCCTCGGAATTTGCGAGTAGCGTTTTTTCCCTTGAGTCTGCGCACGGAAGGAATTCTCTACGCTGCCTTCCCTGAGGTGACACTATTCTCCAAATTTGATAAGCGTCTTCTTGCTAAACCCCGTAGTAAGACACTAATTCCCAGTATGACTTCGCGTTGAGATTTACTGTCTCCGCTTGTCATTGTTAAGCTATTGTATCCATTCAGAGTTTCTCCAGTTGGAGTTCGTTGAGGAAGAATTCATTTCTGAAGTAAATCAGCTGATTCCTGTTGTCTTCGCGGTCCATGGAGTGACGTGCTGATTTCCTTGACGGAGTGTTCAGAAAAGTTCAGATAAGTGCCTTTTTTTGACCTCCTCATTTAAAGACAATGTTGTAAACTTGTTTTTGACGGTGTGTTTCTTTAAATGAATGCTGAATTCGTTAGCCACATTAATAAGAAACAAGAAGGATTTAGTTGATTCATTAATTGACTCTCCAGGTAGAATTGAACAGTTGAATTACTGAAGGCTTAGAAAAAAGTCGTAAAGACACACAGAAGAGAGGCTAATTCCAAGAATAGAAAGGGTAGGTAGAAGTACTTGTAAATAGATAATTAAAGGAAGAACCTTATAGAGTAAGAAAAGTAATATTGTGAATTGTCTTACAGTTTCATACCAGAGTTATTCAATACACTCTTCCTGAGACGAAAGGAAGTACAGAAGAGCCCTGGAGGAAAACCTGGAATTCTTGGCAGCTTCTTCTCAGTTTGTTATTTTATCCACTCCCCCTTCCCCCATGAGAATCTACTGGACACCTATATATATATATATATATATAGTGGGTGTCTGGGGGTTCCTCAGAGGGAATTGAGGAATAGGCGGCTTCTGCTACTGAGCAGTACAAGAGGAGTCAATCGACCTTGACAGAGTGAAGTGCCCACGTATTGTTTGCTCCCGAGCAGAATGGCCGAGGGGTTACATTTACAGACACTTGGGGCAGTACTAGAATCAATTCAAAAAGAGCTGGTAGCTGTGAGATAAGAGAATAAAAGTTTGAAGGAAACCTTAGATTTAGTCACCAGGGTTAATAGATTCCCAGTAGCGGAGGGAGAAACTTCCAGTGCTAGTTCAGGGGGAGAAACGCCCCGGGTAACTACTCACGTTTTACACTCTTTGTCTCCTGTTATACCACTAGCACCCCCAGAACGTTTCAGTGGAGACCCACAAAAGGCGCAAATATTTTTAACCCAGTGCTCTTTGCACTTCATGTGTCGGCCCACCATTTTCCCTGACGCACAGTCTCGAGTGGCATTCATACTCTCTTACCTCACTGGAGATGCGGCGTCGTGGTCTATGCCGCTGGTATCGAGTGATGATGCCCTGCTATATAATTTTGAAGATTTCAAAAAACAATTCCTCCGAATCTTTGATCGCCGAAAAATCTCACAGGCAGTGGACAACGAATTATTAGAATTACGACAAGGAAATAAAGAGTTGGTCGCATACCTGGCCCAATTTAATAAGCTAGTGGTAGAGACCAATTGGCCTGAAGATAAAAGAGCAGCAGTCTTCTATCGAGGGCTAAAGGACAAACTAAAAGATGTTTTGGCGCAAATACCAAATAGACCCACAGAGATCTCGGCTCTAGTAGATCTGGTCTTGGAGATTGATTTCCGGCAGAGTGAGAGGAGAGGAGAACGGAGAAAAGAGTTCAGATCTAATAAGCCCCGATTTGACCGAGTTAGAGTAGAACCTACAAAAATCGTTGAGAACCAATCAGGACCAGAACCCATGCAAATTGGAACGGTTCGGGGGCCGTTAACCAAGGAAGAAAAAGAGAAGCGGAGAGAGAAAAATTTGTGTCTGTATTGTGGAGCAGGAGGACACTTTGTACGAGCCTGTCCAAAAAAGCCTAAGATGTCAATGAAGCCGAAGGAAAACTAGAGGCACCATCTGTAGGAGGAGTTGGACAGATGGATGCGGAGGCTAGAACAACTCTGGGTGGTCACCAGCTTGCCAACACATTACAGTCATCCTCACCCCATTTGATTTTGTCCATGACAATGAAGTTCCGACAAATTACCTTCACAGAGATTTCTGTAATGATAGACTCGGGGGCACAGGGAATTTTTGCGACCTCAAATTTGAAGATAAGATTGGATTGAGGGCCATCCGAAAGGTCAGAAGTGAACCTGTGCGTGCAGTTGATGGAACGAATTTATCCTCGGGCCCCATAGTAAGCCATACGGAACAGGTGAGACTAATTTCTTCCGAAGGTCATGAAGGAACGCTCCAATCCAATTTAATAGACGCTCCACAATTCCAGCTTATTTTAGGTTTGCCGTGGCTCACCGAGCACAACCCGACCATCAACTGGAGCGATAGAACCATTGTGATGGATTCTGACTTTTGCTTAAATCACTGTTTCGGAAGTAAGGAGAAATTCAAGGACCAAGGTCCGGCAACACTCTTGTGTGATTCAGGCAATTCTGTCTGTATAATACATACCAATGAAATTCCATTGGAGTACAACGACTATCAGGATGTGTTTGATGAAAAAGAAGCTGAGGAGTTGCCACCTCATCGCATCTATCATTGCAGAATCGATCTAGAACCTGGTTCCAACTTACCCTGCAGTCGGGTGTATGCGCTAACCGAAAAAGAAAATCAACACCTCAAGGAATACCTGGACAAGTATTTGAGCAATGGGTTTATAAGACCATCTCCATCCCCAGTATCATCGCCATTGTTCTTCATTCCTGAGAAGGAGGGGGACCTGAGAACTTGTATAGACTACCGGGCAATCAATAAAATTACAACAAAAAAACGCTACCTCTTACCACTCATTTCTGTGTTGCTAGATCAAGTGAAGGGTGCCCGAATATATACAAAACTAGATCTAAGAGGCGCCTACCACTTAATCAGAATGAGGGAAGGCGATGAGTGGAAGACCGCATTTAGAACCAGATTCGGTCTTTTTGAGTATACTGTGATGCTGTACGGTTTATGTAATGCTCCCGCCGCCTTCCAGTATTTTATTAATGAAATCCTGAGCGAGTTCATTGACCAGTGCGCGATTGTCTACATAGACGACACCCTGATCTACTCCACCACCGAGGAGGAACACCGGGGACAAGTGCGAAAGATCTTGCAGAAGCTCAGAGAAAACAAACTATATGTCAAACTGGAAAAATGCGCCTTCAACGTCAACACAGTGGATTTCTTGGGTTTTGTCCTATCTCCCACGGGAATCACCATTGGATGAGCAGAAAATAAAGGCAGTCATTGATTGGAAGTCTCCTACTTGCATAAAGGAAGTACAAAGCTTCATAGGCTTTGCCAATTTTTACAGAAGATTTATTAACGACTTCTCATGTAAGATTCTTCCTTTAACAAAGCTACTCAGAAAAGGCATAAAATTCCAATGGTCTGAAGAAGCTCAGAAGGCATTTGAATCTCTAAAAAAAGATTTCACCACCGCACCAATCCTCCTACACGCAGATCCGACAGAACCTTTTTATGTCGAAACAGACGCCTCCGATCAGGCAATTGGAGGGGTGCTTTTACAGAGGCACAAAGAAACTGGACAGCTCCATCCAGCTGTCTATCGCTCAAGGAAGCTGACGCCAGCGGAAATCCATTATACTATTTCTGAAAAAGAATTGCTGGCGATCAAGGACGCCTTCAAAGAATGGCGGCCCTACCTCATGGGAGCCAGACACACAGTCACAGTACTAACAGATCATCGAAACCTGAAGTTTCTGAAATCGGCGAGAACCTTAACTTCACGACAGCTGAGGTGGTCGTTATACTTCGCCGATTATGATTTTGTGATCACATATAGGCCGGGAACAAAGAACGGAAAGGCGGATGCCTTGTCGAGAATCGACACCGAGAATCCAAAAGAAACATCTGAAGTCCAGAGAATAATTCCAGAGTCGAAAATCATTAGTGTAGTGAACCATGGAACCATGGAAGAACAAGTAAGTCAGCAAATGAATCCAGAAAAAATGATGGAATGGGCAAAACAGGAAGTAGGACGAGAAATTCGCCATCAATTACCTTTTCATGAAGGGGCCCTGTACTTGCCCACTCAAGAACTTCAGACGAAGGCTATGAGTGAGTGTCATGACAGTCCACTAGCCGGACATAAAGGAATACTAAAGACTGAGGACCTAGTGAAGAGAAGATTTTGGTGGCCTAAGATGACCAAAGACATCCGAGAGTATGTTAACACTTGTGAGATATGTGCGCAGGGAAAACCGGAACGACAGGCGCCCAAAGGGTTGTTAGAACCAATGCCAACCCCCCCCACACCCTTGGCACACTGTCACTTTAGACTTGATCGTGGACTTACCCTCTAGCCAAGGGTTTAACACCATCCTAGTAATGGTAAATGCATTCACCAAAATGGCACACTTCTTAGCTCTAAAAGGGGTGCCCACAGCCAAACAGGTTGCCACACACTTTAGCACGCAAATAGTTCGTTTGCATGGGGTTCCCAAAATTATAATCTCAGATAGGGGTTCCCAATTTTTGTCACACTTCTGGAAGGCTTTTGTGGAGAGTCTAGGTATGGAAACCAGATATTCAAGTAGTTATCATCCAGAGACAGATGGTCAAACCGAGAGAGTGAATCAGGAGCTAGAGCAGTACTTACGCCTATTTTTAATGGAACAAGAAGGTGAATGGCCAGATTTTTTGTGGGCTGCGGAATTTGCACACAACAATACAAAAAACGTGTCTACAGGGTATTCACCTTTTTACCTGAATTATGGAAGACATCCTAATTCTTTTGTGAATGCTGAGGAAATTTCTGTGCCCGCAGTTAAAGATTTAGTGCAACACTTAACTCAAGTACATCAAACTGCATCCAAGAACTTGCTAAAAGGCAAACAAGATTACAAGTTTTATGCTGACAAGAAGAGAAAAGGAGGCCCTTCTTTAAGCGAAGGAGATGAAGTGTGGCTTAACGCCAAGAATCTTAGGCTGGCAGGAAATCATAAATTTCAACCCAAATTCATAGGGCCTTACCAGATTGACAAACAAATCAACCCAGTGTCATATCGATTAAAACTGCCCTCTAAAATGAAAATTCATCCAGTTTTTCATGTCTCCTTATTGAAAAAAGCGAACCCAAATATGAGAAGGAATTTACCCCCTAAGCCAGTGGAGTTAGAGTCAGGGGTGGAATTTGAGGTCAAAAGAATACTAAATTCAAAAAGGACTAAGGGCCACCTCTACTATTTAGTGGATTGGAAAGGCTATGGCCCCAAAGAGAGATCGTGGGAATTGAGCTCAGATGTTCATGCTCCTAGATTAGTGAGATGCTTCCATCAGAAATTCCCAACAAAACCTAGACCGGAAGGATCTCTCTTGCGAGGGGGTACTGTCAGGATCCGGAAGCCCAAGAATAATTCAATCTGTGTCCTTTCAAGCATTCGAGCTAAAAGAACGAGCCATAGAACCAGATCACCTTCTTGGAAAGAAGCCTGGTTCGAGCGGAACTCCAAGATGGCCGCCTATCATTATGCGGTCTAGTCGTTGCCCGGAGTTCGTTTAGAATCTTGGTGAAGCGCGAGGCACCAGAGCACAACACACTTCACTGAAGATTCTGCCTTGTACGCACCTTCTGTTTGCTGCTTTTTCTAGTCAGTTAGTTTGCGTCTACACGACGGTTTTACTCTGCGTCGTTGTAGTTAGCTACCGGTCCGTACCCGTTGGGTCCTCGGAATTTGCGAGTAGCGTTTTTTCCCTTGAGTCTGCGCACTGAAGGAATTCTCTACGCTGCCTTCCCTGAGGTGACACTATTCTCCAAATTTGATAAGCGTCTTCTTGCTGAACCCCGTAGTAAGACACTAATTCCCAGTATGACTTTGCGTTGAGATTTACTGTCTCCGCTTGTCATTGTTAAGCTATTGTATCCATTCAGAGTTTCTCCAGTTGGAGTTCGTTGAGGAAGAATTCATTTCTGAAGTAAATCAGCTGATTCCTGTCGTCTTCGCGGTCCGTGGAGTGACGTGCTGATTTCCTTGACGGAGTGTGCAGAAAAGTTCAGATAAGTGCCTTTTTTTGATCTCCTCATTTAAAGACAATGTTGTAAACTTGTTTTTGACGGTGTGTTTCTTTAAATGAAAGCTGAATTTGTTAGCCACATTAATAAGAAACAAGAAGGATTTAGTTCATTCATTAATTGACTCTCCAGGTAGAATTGAACAGTTGAATTACTGAAAGCTTAGAAAAAAGTCGTAAAGACACACAGAAGAGAGGCTAATTCCAAGAATAGAAAGGGTAGGTAGAAGTACTTGTAAATAGATAATTAAAGGAAGAACCTTATAGAGTAAGAAAAGTAATATTGTGAATTGTCTTACAGTTTCATACCAGAGTTATTCAATACACTCTTCCTGAGACGAAAGGAAGTACAGAAGAGCCCTGGAGGAAAACCTGGAATTCTTGGCCGCCTCTTCTCAGTTTGTTATTTTATCCACTCCCCCTTCCCCTTGAGAATCTACTGGACACCTATATATATATATATATATAGTGGGTGTCTGGGGGTTCCTCAGAGGGAAATGAGGAATAGGCGGCTTCTGCTCCTGAGCAGTACAAGAGGAGTCACTCGACCTTGACAGCAAGCGTGCGTTGCAATTAAGATTAATGCATGAAATGCTTAGGCCGCATATCGCTTTTGCATATTAAAACCGACAAAGTGGAATAATGCTATTGCAAATAATAATGCTTTGCACATTAATGCTCATATGAATTAACATGGGATTAGTGCAATGGTGGGAGGGAAACAGCGTAATTTCCATTTTTGTGTTATTAATATTCTTTATATTTCTCTTTCATCATAGTTTTAAAAATGGGCCAATGGTGAGCAGTTAGTTGGGTGTTTAAAGTTGACATAAGGCCGAAGACAGGCCGTGAAAATGTGACCTATACGTGAACTTTGGTGGGTGTCAGCGGCGGATGAAGGACACCTTCAAGAGTGAAAGAAAGACGTGCAATATTTCAGGACGTCGAGATGCCTGGGAAAGCTCAAATTGATGAACATTAGTTGACATAAGGCCGAAGACAGGCCGTGAAAATGTGACCTATACGTGAACTTTGGTGGGTGTCAGCGGCGGATGAAGGACACCTTCAAGAGTGAAAGAAAGACGTGCAATATTTCAGGACGTCGAGATGCCTGGGAAAGCTCAAATTGATGAACATTTTATGTCTAGCCAATACATTGTTTGAAATAAAGTTGCTAATACAGGGACAAGCTATTCATCAGAGAATGTGACGTGATGGGGGATAGAGAATCAATTCATAAGCAGTGAAGTAAATCGTGAGAATGAGTTAAGAACAAAGGAGAGCATGTAAAGCCAAATGAAGTAATCAAGGTGTGGTGTAACACCCCACAAATTGACCAATGAAATGTTGAGATTTTCCCGAATGTTGCAGATTAGTGGGATGGTCAGGTTGCGTTAGGGTATAATTGGGATGCTCTTAGAGGGTGTGGTTAAGGCAGTTTTCGTAGGTCCAGAGAGGCAGAGGGTGATCGTCGCTGTCCTTCGGTAGAGGCCTACCTGTTTCCTGATCCTATCTTTATCCCGGTTTCTCTTATCGGGTTCCTTTCACTATCCTCGTGGCCAGGGAGTGGTGGTTTTTCTGAACTTTTATCGTTAGGTATGTATCAATAGGGGAATTTGCAAATGTCTGCAAATGTTTTCTCTCCATGACTCTTATGTCTCTTCATCTATCCACTCCATAATATTCACTGTGATTCAACTGTTTGTGATCTTGTCTGCATATTATATGATATTTCTCCTATAATGTGTATTTTCTTCCCTGTAACTTTGTACCTGAGATTTTTTTATAATTACTGAAGATAAACAGATTAACGATATTTTGAGTTTGTGATTATTTCCTCATGACAATTGTTAAGATTTTGGTTAATTAGTCATGTCAATAAATTACACTACTCAATCATTATGATTCATCGCCCAAGAGGAAAGTAGTTGACGATATAGGTTAAAGGGCTAAAACAAAGAAGAAACGATTAGATAATCTGTTTTTCCCTTTAGATGAGTAAAGACAAATTCAACGTCACGACTTAAACGCATATTCAGCGAAATTCTCGTAGGGTCTGTTAAAATGGTGAGAAATTGTGTATTGTAATGTTTGGGGCCCATTGTCTGCTGTGTCCGTTTGAGACCCCCGGTTTGGCGCTGGATCACTACCAACACCTCCCCTTTGATCCAACAACCCCTGGACAGAGCCAACCCTAGCTACGAGACATCTGGCCGGGGTCTCATATGCCCAAGGCATCTCTAACCCGCTCCTGTGCGCCTACCTTGCTTCCAAGGAGGAACTGTTTTCAGGGTCCTTTGTTCTGGGAGCACAGCACTGTTGGGTGCCATCCCAGCTCCAACTAATGCCCCCAAAGAAATATTGCCAGGTTTTTAGAAAAACAAAGCATGGTGTAACTGTGGGAAAAGCAGAAAACTCTGCGAACTACAGCTAGTCTAATAATGGCAAAATAAAAAAAATGCTCGCTCCTAGTCACCATCAACTCCGCCCCTACATTCTGACGTGCTTTACGTTGACTAATCTGTTGACGCCCTGGTAGGATAAATTGTGCACAGAAGAGCAAAGTGAGAAAATAGTACGAGAACATGCCCCACCATACACGCCCATGTAAATCAAAAATACAGGCTTCAAAGGCACATTAATAAAAATATGCAGACTGGACCTCCAGGCACTAATGTGCACCCGCCTGTGTGTATTCCAGGGCACTGGGCAACTCCTGGCATTATATAGTTATTAAAAATCAAGCACGTGGATCACTGTCAGAAGGTAGTTTATAAGCCGTGACTCCTAGACTATGACATCACCCCTACAAACAATGGGAGCCCGGCCGCGCGCGCAGAGTGCTCTTAATGCGCGAGGGCTGCAAATGAATATCATGGAAAAGTGATGAATGCTAATGGGATTTCAGCAGTTCATAAAAGGCAAACAGGCGTAAGGAGAGGGCGGGTGAGGTCAGCACTCACGCAGACAGACAAATTTGTCCTACCTTCCGTTTTACTCCGGACTTGCCTTTGAATTCCAGAGGTCTTTACATATGCATTACCTGGGAGAGCTGCAATTAGCGCAGAGGCGTTTGAAAGCCTTGTCCTTGGGCGTTCAGAAGATAAGTGCTATTAATGCTCGGAGATCTTGAGAAACGCCGTTTATGCACGGAGGGATAAACAGTCCTCAAAGAAATGGATTCTTGGCCGAATCGTGGTGCTCTTTGGTTAAACTGGAAAGGCAGAAATGTACCCACCTCTCATCTACATTTTAGACATATTCAGCCGAGATGCGTGAAGTTGAGAACTATGTGAAGAAGCAAGTGGTGCCACCCTCACACAACTTAACTTATTGTGGGTAATATTTCCCATAAAAAAATTAGATTTCTCCTGCGTAGTCGTTTTAGGAAGAGGAGAATTTTCCTGTAGAAAATCGAGATTTATTGGGGGGGGGGGATGACGGTGTTGAGTTTTCCTGTAAAAATTCTGTTTTATCGGAATTTGGAACCGCAGTCCTTAAAAACGTTTAAACGGAGACATTTGCCTACTTTTCGTGTTGCTCTCTTTCTTGCAGCTCAATCAACAAGCTAGAATTTTCTCAGTTTTCTTCTTTTCCCTTGGCTCAGACTACATGAAGAGTATCCCTGGAGAACCAAGACAGCAAAAGTCAAACAAAATGGTGCGATGTGTACTGTTCTCCTAAAATCTAGGCCCAGAATAACTAACTAAGGTCATGGTTCTGGGTAAGAACCCTCAGCTCTGGGGACCCCATCACTGGCCCGCCTCACTGAGTGCCGTTCCCGTCCCTGCCGACAAGGAGAAGAACCTTGCTTGTTTTTTGGCTAGCTTCCACTCTGTCCATGAAGCCTCAGGCAGCAAAGGTGGCCTCCTCGGGTTTTGCAACTATGAAGTGGCTTAGAAAGATCCTGTGGATACTTTCCTTCGCTGCATAAAGAACCGTTATCCAGGCTTTGATTCTGTCCAGACTAGAATCTGGTAACATCTTATATCTTGGAGCAGACAAGTCCGTGATCAGGCACCTTCAAGTGGTTCAGAACTCTGCTGCCAGGCTCCATTTCCAGTTGCCTAAACACTCCTCTGTGTCCGGCCTTCTTCATGACCTCCATTGGCTTACCATGGAGAAGTGTATCACTTTCAAGGCACTCTGCTATATGCACAAAATATACTCCCACTCCGGACCTCAGTACCTGCAAAACCTTGCCTCTCCCTACCACCCCCTCCCACATACTCTATGTTCCAGCAATCAATTTCTGTTTACCGTTCCTCGAGTCAGGCGCACCATGATGGCCGGGTGCTCCTTCGCTCTTTTGGGACCAAAGCTATGGAACGTGCTCCCAGAATCTCTGCAATGCTGCACCTCTCTGTTCACCTTTAGGAAGGAGCTAAAAACCAGATTATTCTGAGCTTAAATAATAACTGATGGGGTTATGCCACTTTTTTGGCACAGCCACGATGCAAAATCTATTTTGGGGATTTGCAAAGTCATGCAAGGCCTGATTTGCGTGGCTTTGTAAAGAACAAAAAAGTAATCCAATGCAGCACATAGCACTCCTTTGCATTACCTTGCGTCGAGTAGCCGTTTCATGGGTGGAGCAGGGGAGTTACCATGCATCGACCCATGTATTTTGATTTTGACGCAAACCCATATTTACAAAGACTTGAAAACCTGAGTTTGCGCCAAAATGGAGCGCCTACCCAGGACTGACGTAACGAGGAGAAATATCTTTATTATTCCATGTTATTTCCTCTTTGACTGGATGCTTGCATTGTTCAGCACACATACAAGGAGGAATAAGTCTCGAAGGATAGCTTTTGTGCAGGAAGGAAGGTAGCTACAAGTGTGTCAGAGCTAAGCGAGAACAGAACTACGCCATAGCTTTGTAAATTTGCCGCAGTTCTTCTCTTTTCCTTTCATGCAACTCGACATAGCAACTTCCCTTGCTCCTTTGAGTTGTGTGAAATTTAAGTAAATCCGGGCCCATATTTTTCCAAGTCATCAAGGTTTTGGCAACCTCCCTGTCATATGCCAACATTAGCTACCTAGCCACTTTATAGAATTATTTTGTTTAGCAGAGGTGAATGACTGGTGTAATAGAATCAGAGTAGGAACGTTTCACTAACTTATAGCAACTATCCCTTGAGCACAGAGCTATGGAGAGATATTTGCTTGAGTTGCCTCTTCTAAGATTGCCAGCTGTCATTTATAAGTTTGCCATACTTTTTACGGCAATCCTGCAGTAATCAAAGACTATAGCCACCTTTGAGTTGGGCACATTTCTGATTCCACCGGTCTTTTCCACCAAATTAGCATTCTTTTCAGATTAAAAGAACCAAACCATATTACACTTGTAAATGTACCTATTTTATCACGGATGTATGTAGTTGTGGGAATAACTGAAATGCAAAATCCAAGTCAGAGTAATTTACGATTAACAAGCAGTAAACTCAAGTGTATTATTGGCTGCAAAAATTGTATGAAGTAGTTTTCCTTCTTGACGCCAACCTTGGTATGGCCTAGGCGACACTGAATGCGCAAGTGCAGCATTTTAGTGTGCAATGCCAAAGAGATTTGGAGCGGGGATCATTTTAAAATATGTTTTTGGTTACAAATGTATGTTTTATTTTTTAAAACAAATTTTATTATGTCAGAGGTCATAGACAGTGCAGAGCTCCTTGACCCAGGAAACATCTGCTACATCACACAGTGCAAATCATTGTCTTTGACAGTTGGTTTATACATTATTTTCGTCGGAAATCGAAATACAATAAAACAGAAACACCTCAAACCCCCCCCCCTCATTGCACTAACATACAGCTGCGTATCGGCTGTCACCACATCTCCCATCCCAACAAATCAAGTCCTTTACCACATGTCCAGACCCTTATCCTAGGGGCCCACATATCAAAGTAGATATAGATGCGTCCACCTGGGGCACCGGGTCCAATTCCAAACCTCGATAATCTGCCCACTGTTTCCAGATTTTGGGGTGCTTTTGCGGGCAGCCCCTAGCCTTAAATATCGGGATCTCTAAACCCATGCTAAAATCCAACCCATTTTTCCAAGCCGAGAGAGAGGGAGGGGCCGTCGCCTTCCACAGCCTTGCTATATCTCTTTTGGACAATGTGAGCCCCAACAGTAGTAGATGCCTCTTGTATATATTACCTCCTATACCCTCCATAATATGCAGAATTGTCAATTTCGGTGAGGATGGGAGCTCCCATCCCAACACCTCCGTCATACAAGCCAACACCCCTCTCCAGAATTTCGTGAGTGCTATACAGTGCCAAACAGTATGAATTAGGGACCCCTCGTCTCGCCCACAATGCAGGCACAGCGGGGAAGCTACCAGGCCCGCCCTCCACAGCCTGAGCCTAGTGTAATAAACCCGTGGAGGTATTTAAATTGAATAAGGCGCAGTCTCGTCGATATCGCTGCTCCTCTAGGTGAGGCCAGTGCATCCATCCAGTCATCTCCATCCAATTGGCCCACATCCCCAACCCAAGCCTCTCCGAGTGTGTCCAGTGTAGTGGAACTATGGGTCACCAAAGATTGGTAGATCTTTGATATCTTATGATCTTGTAGATCTCCCATTAAGACCTTAGCCTCAATCGGACTGAATTCAGGGAGCGACTCAATTCCCGAAATACTCGGATAAATGGCATGCCGAAATTGGAGGTATTTGTAGAACTGAGTTCTTGGCATATAGTATTCTTGCTGAAGATCTTGAAAGGATTTGAGCAACGAGCCTCGCATTACTGCCCCTAATGTGGAAATCCCTATGTTATCCCACTATTGAAATCCAGCTAGTGCAGCCAGCTGCGGCAACCAACCATTGTGCCACAGCGGGGTCTCCCTAGTTAGCTTGTTCCACCATCCCATCTTAAGGAGGGACTGTTTCCATACCCGAAACACCACCTGAGTGGCCGATGGCAAAGACTTACGCAACGGTGCCGAGTACAGAATGGTATGGAGGGTGGACTCCCCCATACACCTCCGCTCCACTGCATATGCGGGGTCTCCACGGTCGCCATACTACCATTCATTAAGCACCAGGATGCGAGGCCATGTAGTACGATTGGATATCTGACGTGGCTAGCCCCCCACAATACGTTGACTAAAAGCAGGTCCGCAGCGCCACCCTGGCAGCCCCCCTGCCCACAGGAAATGTCCCAGTGCAGCATTTACCTGGCAAAACCACGAAGGGGGCACCGGGTATGGATGATTCTGCAGCTGATAGAGCAGGCGCGGCAATGACACCATTTTAAAAATTGCCGATCTTCCATACAGAGAGAGGGGCATGTGCGACTAAGTTTTCATTTTCTCCCTTATTCGTGCCAAATTGGTACTATATTCCTGTCCCACGATACGCTCGGCTGAGCTGAGAGGAAAACTCCCAGATATTCCACCCCCTCCGATGACGCCCGTAGCGCCGTGGCCCAGGACCCCAGCTCTGCAGTCCCCCCTCAGCACCCACAGCGTGGATTTACTCGGGTTCATATATAATCCCGATGATTCAGCAAAGATTTGCATGATGCAGAGAAGCCTAGGCCCGGTCCTATTTATATCAGTTAATAAAAAAAGGACATCGTCCGCATACAGGGCAATGCAGGCCGAGAGCCCATGGTCCCACTCAAATCCAGCCACCTGCGCGTCGATTCTCACCCATGCCGCCAAAGGCTCCATTGCTAGAGCAAAGAGATACGGCGACAGAGGACACCCCTGACGAGTGCCTCTGCCTATGGAGAATGTAGCGGATATGGATCCCGCCACCCGCACCGACGCTGTGAGGTCCGTATTCAGCAGTTTAAGGTATGCCATAAATCGCGGGCCTATATTAAGTCGGTCAAGGAGCGCAAATAAGTATACCCAACTGAGGGAATCAAACGCCCTATCCATGTCCGCCAGCAAAAGGGCAGCCGGAACTCCCCTTCCCTGGATGGCAGCTATTGCATTATGCGCCCGCCGGATATTATGGCGCGTGGCCTGCTGAGGCATAAAGCCTGCCTGGTCCGGATGAATCAGGGTAGTTATGTGAGATTGGAGGCGAGTGGCCAATAATTTGGCCAGAATTTTTGCCTCGACATTCAGTAGTGAAATGGGGCGATATGAGGCGTGTTGATCTGGAGGCCGGCCCGGCTTATTAAATACAACCACTTCTGCATGTCTCCAGTCCTGAGGCAGACAGCCCCGATCCCTAGCTTCTTCAATGACTTGGAGATAGTGCGATCCTATCTTGGAGAAGTATTTCTTAAAGAATTTGCATGGGAACCCATTCGGACCCGGCGCCTTTCCCGAGTTCAATTCTCCCACCGCAGCACAGATCTCCTCTTCAGTGAACGGGAGTTCAAGGTCAGCCTGCGCATCATCGGAAAGGGCGCGGGCAGTAGGTCATCTATAAAACGATGGATCACATCCTCCTGCAGGAGTTCTCTCGGAGCGTAGAGTTCCACAAAATACTGTGCAAAGCTCTCGGCTATGAGGGAGGGGTCGCTCAGAACCCGTCCATCAGGGCCCGGTATACTTGGGAGAACCTGGGGCTGCAGAGCTCCTTGGCATAGTCTATGCAGTAATTTACTGGACTTATCGCCCCATTGATAAATTCTGATGCGGGACGCTAGCCACGCAAGGCGTGCCTCATCCATCAGGGTATCTGCATAGGTTTGTCTACAAATGTATGTTTTGTAGAGTTATAAAAGCGAACTCCTTTAGCTTCCTTTAAAGATCCCTACATGTATTTCTAATACCACCCAAAATTCTGATACACGTGCAATACATATGTGTGCAAGAGGAGCGTTAAAGTGACCAAGTAAGATATCCCAGCTTTCCCATGAGACCAAAATCATTGATCGAGGCAAATCAAATTTTTTCCCTTATTGGGAGTGTATACATGCAATTCGTTTTGCAGTATATGGTATCCAAGACAACTTATTAGGAGTGAATAGTCTTTTATTTAGACTGCAGACGCAAGAGCATGTGAGGTATGGAGCCAGTAGGATGCATTAGTTCAAGGGAGCATTGCACCACTGCAGTCTGGAAGGTGGATCCCTTATGAAGACTGACTCCTTCCCCAAAGACCTACAAGCTGCCCCTCCAGAAATATGCACTGTTCCCCCTATTGAACCCTGTGCCTTTCCTCGATGGACACTGCAATGTTCCCCTCTTTGTCTGACCCTGCAATGCTCCACCACCTGGACCCTGTGATGCTCTCTTTCCTAGATCCTGTGCTGCATCCCCACTCCGGTACCATGTACTACTTGTACTCCTGGACTTTGCACAGCTTCCTCCACCTAAATCCTGCACTGTTCTGTCTCCTGGATTCTGTCATCTCCCTATTGCACCTTGTGCAGTGCCAGGATAAATGCTGTACTCCAGTCCTGAACATTTCTCTGCTCCTTGCCCCTACACCACATTCTGCTCCATGCTTCCTGGACTCTCCAATGTTCCTGTATCCCTTTGGACCCTTCACTGCCGTCCATTAGACCCTGCTTCATGTCACCTCTTGGTCCCTTCTGTTTTATATATTGAAGTCCTTATTTTCCACATGTTGATGATTTCTTCTTAGAAGAATAACTGAGGATAACGCTACCAGATAAGCCATATTTCCAAGCATGGAATGGCGACATAGTGGCATGCTTTCAAATACATTTTTGCACCAAGCTGGCTTTCACCAAACCATGTCTGGAGAAAAGACCTGTTGTGTCCTGTGTGCATATGTATGAGGTTTCTAGTGGCCCTCGGCAGACTCTTTACCCATATTACGTAATCTGGTGGGTGTGCCTCTGTGTGGTTAATAAAGTTTGTGACTTAGTGCGTTCAATTAATGGTTGCATGCTGAAGAATAAAGATATGGAAATCAGAGCTTTGTGTGTGGCGTCGTCGGTTACGTACTCCCGGGCTGGAGAGGACGCTACAACTGGCGACGAGATAGGGGATACGTGCCCCCAAAGATACAAGACTGCTCTCCATGAGAGTTTGCCATGGTCCAGCAAACTGCTCATGCATGCCATGTGCGCCTCAAGAAGCGGTCTACAGTTGGCATATTTGGATTCAAACCATAACTCCAGCTTTTAAGTGGCCCTCCAAGAAGGTGAAGGCCCTATAGAGGAGCACACTCAATAAGCCTGCCAAAATCTACTGGTAAGGCCGAAAAAAGAGATACCAAGCCAC
This sequence comes from Calotriton arnoldi, assembly GCA_963921515.1. Taxonomy (NCBI): domain Eukaryota; kingdom Metazoa; phylum Chordata; class Amphibia; order Caudata; family Salamandridae; genus Calotriton; species Calotriton arnoldi. Next base: position 1,474,278 of record CAWUFW010002726.1, read on the forward strand.
AGCATAACACAGAGCCAGCACTGATACAAAGCAGAAACGCTAAAGACAGTGACAACCAGGTACTAAAAAGTGCTAAAGGTAGCGACAGCCAGGTGCAAGAAAATGCTAAAGGCCGAGACAACCAGGCACAGAAAGTACAACTGTACTGGCTGGAGCGCACAAAAAAGCACCACCTGACCTCCAATCGAGACCTGGCCGGGCTGGTGCGCTCAAAGTAGCATGGGGGTTTTGCGTACAAAGCCGTTGGTCACTGCAGAAGCGACCACAGAGGCGGCTGGTGGCATTCAGCACAACTCAAAAGGTCAAGCTATAAAGCTCTCCAATGGCTGCTGAAAAGAGCGCCAGATATGACGCTGCTGCATTCCTGAAACCACCACCTCCATTCGATACCACCAAAAAGCAGAATATTGGCGCCAGATGGACTGCCTGGAACAAAACGTTCAATGACTTCATAGATGCTACAGAAGATGCAGATGACAAAAAGATCATCAAATACTTAAAGAACCTTGCAGGTGATGGAGTACAATAAGTGATAAAGAAGATATCACAAGCTGATGAAGTATCATACCGTCAAATCAAGAAGACGTTGGAGGCCAAGTTCAATCCAATGCCGAATGTCAACTATGAAAGGTACACTTTCAACCAAGTGAGACAGCAGCCTGGTGAGATGATGGATGAGTTTGTTGAGAGACTTGATATGCTTATAAAACACTGCAAGTTCAATGAATTCAATGATGAAGAAACCATGTGTCTTAGAGTTATTGATGGCTGCCTCTCCAGTTCATTCCGGCGACACGTGATGAGAGAAAAGCTCAGTCTGGAGAAAGTGCTCATGGCTGCAAGAGTGGAGGAACGTGTCAATCGACAAGCTGATGATATGGAAGCTGGAACAACCCAAAATGAATCAGTGTTGAGCATGAAAAGTAAGAAGAAATACAAGGCAAAGGCCCAGCGAGTGATGTCTCAGAAGAAAAGGAAATTGTGTTTCCGCTGTGGATTCTCTTTTCCGCATGAAGGTAAATGTCCTTCCATCAGACAAATATGCAAAGGCTGCGGGCAGGAGAACCATTTTATAATGGTTTGCAATGTGAAAGAGAAACTACGTGCATCACAAAGAGATGAGAAGATGGACACCGGAAAGTTCCAGAAGCATTCTAGCCACTCCCACAACACCAAACGGCAACATCGAGTAAGGCAAGAGGAAGCAAAACGAAGTAGATCATTATCAAATTCATCAACGGTTTGGTGACGTCATCATGGAGTGGTGATGAGGAAAATGGATGTGCGATGGTGACGTCAGTCACAGACCAATGTGCGCATGTAGGATTGGCAGCTTGCAAGGAAAAACACAAATATGAATGAAACAGACAAGTTCATTTGGACATTGTCCTAAAATCACATTTAAGGTTAATGGTTGCCCTACAACTTTCATTCTAGTCAGTGGTGTGCCGATAAACATCATGCCGGCAGAAAAGTACAAAGAACTGTCTCCGATACCACATCTCACACTGTCAAGAACAAAGGTGTACACCTGGGCAGCTTCTACACCATTGCAGAGCAAAGGATCCTTTGTGGCGAGCATGCGGCACAGGAAAACGACAGTGGAAGTGCTAATTCATGTTCTTCCAGGTACTTCATCGAGCACCTGCTTATTGAGTTTCGATACTGCTGCTGACCTGGGACTCATCTCTCTTAACTACAACTTAAATGCCCATTCTGAAATAGTGAGTCGATTCCCGACATATTTTCATGGACTTGGGAAACTTAAGACAATGAAGGTACAGCTTCACATTAATTAAGATATTTGCACCGTTGCACAGCGACACTGCCGGATTGCTTTTCACTTACAGGAAGCTGTTGAGAATAAACTGGAAACAGTGTTAAGGCATGACATCGAGTGCTCTGCTGGTCTGACACAGTCGGTTTCATCTATCGTGGTGGTACCAAAAAAAGACAGTGGAGGTTCAGTGCGCATTTCTGTTGATATGTGACAGGCCAACCAAGCAATCGAAAGAAAAAGACATCCAGGTCCACATATTGCAGACAATATCACACAGCTGAATGGCACCAACGTTTCCTCCCTCCTTGATCTGAACAAAGGTTATTATCTATTTGTACTGGAAGTAAATTTTAGCTGATTAGTACTTTTTCAACGCATGTTGGTTTGGTCAGATATAAAGACTATGTTTTGGTGTGTCATCAGCTGCAGAAATCTTTCAAGATGTCATTTGCCAAATAATTCAGCCTGTCATACATGCTTTTAACAACAGTGATGATATACTGGTGTTTGGGGCTACACGAAAGGATCCTAACAAAGCACTCACACAAGTATGAAATATGCCTGCTTATGCAGGTCGGGAAACAGTCATTACAACGCATGTCACTACAACGCATGCCATTACAACGCATACCATTACAACGCATGCCATTACAACGCATTATAAGGTAAGTAATGGAGATTTTTAAGTTTTAGGGTGGGTATGGGTTTTGAGGTAGATGGGAATAGTAATTTTTACCCCTGCACTATCCAACACTTTCCCTACTGTTGCACTCACTGGAGTGGGAATAGTAATTTTTACCCCTACACTATCCAACACTTTCCCTACTGTTGCACTCACTGGAGTGGGAATAGTAATTTTTACCCCTACACTATCCAACACTTTCCCTACTGTTGCACTCACTGGAGTGGGAATAGTAACTTTTACCCCTACACTATCCAACACTTACCCTACTGTTGCACTCACTGGAGTGGGAATAGTAATTTTTACCCCTACACTATCCAACACTTACCCTAATGTTGCACTAAAAGTATTATGCGGTGTAATGATATGTGTTGTAATGGTATGCGTTGTAATGGAATGCGTTGTAATGGTAGTTCTTAAAAATGCATTGTAATGGCATGCGTTGTAAAAACATGCGATGTAATGGTAGTTGCGATGTAAAAACCGCGTTGTAAAAGCATGCGTACTTGTAATTGTTTGTGTTGTAACATCATATATTCATGCAGGTCTCACACTAAATACACAGAAGTGTGCATTTCACAAAAATAGACTTAAACTCTTTGTGCATACTTTCTCTAAAAATGGGATGATTCCTAACCCCGAAAAGGTACAAGCGTTGTCATCAACTTGCCCTCCAGAAGATGTGACCATGCTGCAATCCTTCTTAGGCATGGCCAGCTACTGCTCCAGGCACATTTGTGATTTTGCCACTGTAAGTGCCCCTCTAAGAGAACTAACAAACCGAGATGTTCCGTTGGAATGGTCAGCTGAATGTGTCCGAAGTTTCAAGAAAATCAAACATACAATTGCAAATGCGACTGAAATGGCTTACTTTGATCTGAAATTGCATATAGAGATTGTGGCGGATGCAAGCCCGGTGGGTTGGGAGCGATCCTTGTCAAACACAATGGACAGCCCAATGCTAAGAGACATATGGTGGCCTGTGCTAGCCGGAGTCTGTCGCAGACTGAACATGCTTATTCTCAACCATAGAAAGAAAGCTTAGCTGTAGTGTGGGAATGTGAATACTTCCATGTGTTTCTGTACGGAGAGCATTTCACACGTGTCACGGATCATCAGACTTTGCTCACCATCTTCAGCAATCCGAAAGCCAAGATGCCCCCTCACATAGAGAGATGGGAGTTGCATCTGCAGGAGTATAATTGCACTATTGTGCACAAACAGGGGAAAGAGCAAAACCCTGTAGACTACATTTCACGAGTACCTCTACAGCATCATAGCACAATGCCTAAAGTGGCTGAGGCCTATATAAATTTAATAGTAAAGTCAAGTGCGCCTGCAGCTCTTTCTGTTGCACAGATTGTGACAGCTACTAATACTGACAAAGACATGCTTAAGCTCAAGGAAATCATTACAACACAATCATGGAGGAACCATACTCGACCTCTTACAGATGATGTAGAGTACCAGAAGTTCAAAAATGTTCGTGAAGAGCTTTCTGTCACACATGATGATGTCATACTAAGAGGGGCAAAAATAGTTTTCCCTGAAAGCTTGAGGCAAATAGTTATTGAACTGGCACATGAAGGACAATGTGGAATTGCTGCAAATAAAAGAGCCCTCAGGGATCGAGGGTGGTTCCTGCATCTTGACATGCGATTTGAAAAGGGAGTTCATAGCTTGTCATTTTTACAACTGCCTGTCTTCCAAAATGACTCAGCATCCATTGAACATTTCTGATCTAGGGGGCGTGGCCAAAATGGCGACCGTACCAGACACTCTGTAACAGAGCTCCGGCACAAGCCCGACAGTTATCCTGTATTCAGGCACTCACCGCCTGCAAAAATAAGGTGAGATGGAGCAGAACCTCAACGGAATCCGTCGACATTGAGCGTGTGTTGAAAAGGGCTAACTTCCCCCGGTAAGAAACCCAAGAATATAAGACTGCAGGAACCGGCCTCTACCATCGGGCGCCCGGCAGAACACCCGTGAAGACCAAGCTGGCTGCAGTACTGGAGCGAGAGGGGTAGTGCTGCCCCCCGAAGACGCCGCTGATAATTCCAGACCACCAGACAGACTCGGAGAACACAAGTGCTAGCCAACCAACGCCAGGCGGGGTAGGGCGACGTAAGCGGCACCGGCCGCAGCACACATATCACATGGGAGCCAGGGGCTTGAGGGCCTACCTTGCGGGACGTGACGCGGTGAGAAGAGGCCCGAAACTACTCTCTAATGGGAATGAAGCCAACAGCAAATCCAAAGCGGCGGGGGAGCGCTGCTCACGGAGTCGGTGCTGGCAACTCCAGATCGTCCAGCGAAGGCGCGGAACACAGCACCTTGCCCGCGGATGTCCAGCGGGGAAAAGAGCCGTGATTGGCACCAGTCACCAGAATGCGGCCGCTGCGCGTGACCAACAAGAGAGATGGGGCTCAGAGGCTTACTTGCCGAGATCCGATGGAACAAGGAACAAGGCACAGGGATGGATCCACACGTTGCCCCTAGGCACCCAGGGGTAAGGAGTGATAAGAGCGAAGGGAGCAACACTGCCAACACTGCCAAAGACGGGATCCTCCCCCCACAAAGAATCCCTGGGACCAAAACACCAGCGGGGGCCCAGCAGTGTTAAACTCCATGAGTCCCAAACTCGGCAACCCACTCCTTCTCAAGGCATCGGAGCGCCACAAGAGACGGAGTTGGCCCCAGTGCAAGATGGTATCCTGAAGAACCTGAACCGGCTGAAGGCGCTCCCTGGGAAGGGAGCTCCAGCACCAGAGGCACCGCAAGCCCTCCCACAAGCTTAACAGAGTCCCGGAACGTGGAGCCCTGCATGCTGGAGCCCAAAGGAAAGTGCCATTGACACTACTACCGATCACTGGGGCCGGGCCCCCACACTCGGATCACGCGGGAGACGCACGTAGGAGGCCCATAGCACACACAGAAATTAGATGGTAACCTAAAAAACATGGCTGAACCATGTAATCAAATTGACAAGCACAGAGGAGAGGGGACATAGTGGCAACCACACCCCACAGACCAACGCACTTTGAGTTGAGCCCCCCAGTACTAGGGGGGCCCCCCAGAGGCTAGAGCAGCCGCATGGAAGTCCCAAGCACAATCAATCTATAGCAAGGCAGACACCCGCAAGAGAACAGGTCAGTGCATGCCCAGGAGAGTGGCGAGCAGTGGGTCAAGACCTCCTGGGCGAGACCCTTGAGGCCTCATATTGGGGGGCAATGCCTTAGGGCACTCGCAGCGCACTGAGAGGCAATCACAGAGCTCGAGGGAACTAGGCCTGGGGCCCTTATAAGCACCACAAAATAGAGGGAAGCCCCGAATGGCCACTGCCGACATCCAATGCGCACAACCCCAACTTACCTGGGAGACACAAGGGTGTAATCAAACCAGCTGCGCTTACAAAAAACACTGGACATAGACAAACTGAGAAGAGTATAAGACACCGGACCACAGCCACAATGGAGAGACCCAGAACTAAGCCTGGGGAAGCCTCAGACGAGGCACAAGAACAGATCCAGGACGCAAATGCTGACTCAGAATGTTACGACCCCCCAGCAGATCCGATACGACTGCAATTAGATAAGATCCTGGAGACAATTACAGACACCAGGAATGCCCTACAGCAAGACATATTAGCGGTGTCTGTGGAATTAGTATTATTAAGGACGGAACACCACAAACTGGCGGACCATGTCAAAGGAGTGGAACACAAGGCTGAGGAGATACAGCCGGAATGCACGAAGCTCTCCAAACAAATGTTGGAACTGAGAGACAGAGTGGACTTGCTGTAAAAACGCGTGTAAGACGCTGAGGGCCGCAATAAGCGCAACAACATCAGGGTGGTGGGCCTCCCGGAGGGAATTGAAGCGGGAAATATGGTAGACTATTGAGAGAATTGGCTGCGGACTGAAGTGGCCACAGGATCCCTAACTCCTTTCTTTGCATTGGAAAGAGCGCATAGAGTCCCCTCTAGACCATTAACCCCAGGCAGGCCACCCAGACCAGTGGTAGCCCGATTGCTACATTACAGAGACCGTGACATCATCTTGCAGCAAGCCCACACAAAAGGCCCATTTGCAGTGGCGAACTAAAAATTCTCCATATACCCAGATTACACGGTGACAGTACAAGCCAGGAGAGCCTCGTACACTGAGGTTAAACGAGCGCTACGAGACCAGGGAATACAGTACTCACTAATGTTTCCCTCAAAACTCAGAATCATTGTGGATGGCTCCACACACTTTTGGGACACCCCAGACCTGGCCTGGTTGTGGTTGTAGGACCACAAAGCAGGGGTGGCCCCACAAACGACACGCCCGAAAGCGCTACCCCAACAAAGAGGGAAAAGAGGTTGCTTCCGTAGAAAGCTGCATAACAACATGGGGAGCGGTCCCTAACCATCACAGACAGAAGCGGAACGAGTGGCAGCACTGCAGGTGGTCGCCGAGATAGGAGCAACCCAACGCACCTCCGAAGACAGAGGCTCATCATCTGAGCCGAAATCGATAAGGTCGGATTCAATATCCTTTGGGGAAGATGACACCGGACTACCTGTAGTGACACTGCAGACTGCAGACAACATAATATGATATCCTTTACTCTGTCTAATACATCATGAATACATTTTACTGAGTAATGGGTGGGAGGGGGAGAGCCCGAGAGAAATCAGGTTACCCCAGAATTAAGAGAAAAGTTAATAATCAAAGCTGCAGAAGAGGATTGAGACCACCCCTCATCTAGGTGAGATTATCCTCAAGCTGGGACAACCGAACTTACACACTACATATCGGGTTGCCATAACATGCTGGGAGAGTTAGAAGACACATCTTGACACGCCCCTTCTGGTAAAGGCCACACATGCTGGCCAGAGGAGATATTCTCACGTTATGTGGTTGTTTCATGCTGTTTGGACGGCAGGCCTTTGCTGTGCTGCCCTTGAGTTGTTGTTGGGCTTTGATTTTTGCTTCCTTCTCCCCCCTTTTTTCTTTCATTACTTTTCTTTCTCACACCTTGCTTTACGTGGAGGGCATGAACTCAATCCAAGGGATGGGGGAGGGGGATGGGGGCCACATGTGGGGGTGGCGTGCAAGAATACAAACATGGTGAACACACCTAACTCAGTAACGGAGGTGACATTTATTTCCTGGAACGTCAAGGGAATGGGATCCCCCTTTAAGAGGCACAATATTCACAGATACATTAAAGTTAGGGGAGTTCAAATTGCCATGCTCCAGGAAACACACCTGACAGGGCCTGAAATAGATAGGCTGAGACGGCGATGGAGAGGCCAGCTTTATGCCACATTCTATTCAGCATACGCCAGAGGCACGCTAATCTGGATAAAAGCGGGAATGTCATATGAATTGATCCACTCAGTCATAGATAAAGATGGAAGCTATATCCTAGTAGGGGGCAGATTACATGGCAAAGAAATCACCATAGGTAGCATCTATTCCCCCAAACAAGATCAACTAAGTTTCCTCCACTCATTATCCACGCACATGGCAAGTTCACCACCCGATACATTCCTATTGGGAGGAGATTTCAATTGCGTCCGCGATATACACCTAGATAGATCCTTCCCCCCCTCTGAAAGGGAAAGAAATGAGGAAACTGGTGGTGGGCCTGTGAGAATGGCTTGGGAATTGGGTAGATAGATGTATGGTGTACGCAACACGACTTAGACCGCACAGACTCATACTATTCTACGTATATAAACTCCATACCGGAATTGACTGATTTGTGTGCTCCCATAGAATATCCCAGAACGTAACACACACTGAATATCTGGGGAGAACCATCTCTGATCATAGCCCGGTAATACTGCAATTTTCTCCAATAGGAGAGAGGCCACCAGCACCTACATGGCGGCTTAATCCAACCCTGTAAGAAGACACATGTTACCGCAACTCGTTAGCGGGAGCAATTACGAACTACTTCCTTAATAACCAAGATTCCGCGTCCACGAGGCTGACTAAATGGGAGGCTTTTAAGGTGGTGATGAGAGGGCAATATATCAGTCAGACGGTGGGAGCACTAGCAGAGCTGCGCAAAGAACTATTAGCTCTAAACAGAAGATATGTATACTAGATAACACAGTAGATGGCCATCAAGAACAATAGCAGAAGCTCAAGCAACGAGAAATCAATACCATGTTACTTTAGAGAAGTTGAGGACCCACGATCATAAACAATATATAACAGAGATGCATGAGGAAGAAGGTAAGACAGGGAGAATGCTAGCGTGGCTCATCAAACCTGAGTCCAGAGGCACATCCATTACCAAGATACACAGACTCAAAGTGGACAGGCCATATATTCCCCCACACTGATTAATCAGGAATTCTGCAATTATTACATGAGGTTGTACATGGCACCCCCTCACCTTACTGAGGAAACACTAGATAGCTACCCGGTGCAAGTACCGCTAAAGCAATCGGCCAAAGAACACTGTAGGGAATTAGGAGCCCCTGTCACCATACAGGAAATTCGTGCTGCAGTAAAAGGGCTAGCAACGGGTAAAACACCTGGCCCAGATGGCCTGCCATCTGAATTTTTTGCAGCATACCTTGGAACACTAGCACCCTACCTTGAGAAATTGTACACGGAGGCCTGGCAACTTGGCACGCTCCCAGAGACCACCAGGGACGCCGTAGTCATACCCCTACTTAAAAGCAAGGATCGGGGTGCGAGTGTCACAGACTACCGCCCCCTATCCATGCTGAACCTAGACTTCAAAATATTGAGTAAAGTACTAGCTCTTAGGCTTATCCCATATATGCAGGAATTAGTACATGCAGATCAGAATGGGTTTATCTCCACGCGCAGCACCTCACACAACCTTAGAAGACTCTACCACGTCATGTATCACCCAGTAACGCAGACTGATCGCAAAGCGATGCTGATGTCGGTGGATTTGGAGAAAGCCTTCGACACGGTACACTGCTGGGACTTTTTGTTCGCGGTAATGAAACAGATGGGTCTGGGGTAAGACTGAATTAAATGGGTCAGGCTACTGTATAGGTCCCCAAAGGCGAGATTTAGAACTGGAACCATACTTTCACCACAGTATGGGGTGCATAGAGGCACCAGGCAGGGATGCCCTCTTTCCCCGCTCCTGTTTGCCCTAGCAATTGAACCCTTAGCTGAACAGCTTAGCCGTGTGGAAAGTGGATGGGGTCTGGAAGTGGAAGGTCGAGAGCACATTATTTCATTATACGCTGATGATATACTTCTTTATTTTAGAGACGGACTGATGGGTATCCCCCAAGCCGTGGAACACCTAAAACACTGCGAGTCAGTTTCAGGCCTATGGGTTAACAAATTCAAAACACATATAATCCCTCCGGGGACTGGAGAAACCTACAGGACTCCCATCTGACTTGAATTGGTCCCCAATAGCCTTTAAATATCTTGGGATACAGATATTCCACGCAACGGAAAACTTACAAGACAGTAATTTGGGAGGAGCCTTGCGCTCCCTCAGAGTGTGTGTACCCTTTTGGAGGTCGCTAAAACTGCCCAATATGGCCCGGATAGCGATCTCCAAAATGGTGATGTTACCGAGGCTTCTCTATTACTTTGCTAACATGCCAATATATATAACAGCCTCCTGGTTCAAGCAATTAGACACCCTACTACGGGATCTAATATGGGATGGGAACAGACACAGGGTATCCCTGTCCACATTCAGATGACCAACGGAAGAGGGGGTCTTGGGGTTCCAAATTTTGAATTATATTTTCTAGCATCTCAACTTCAGTGGATCACACTGTGGTTAGATGGGGCCAATCAAGATGAAATAAGGCAATCAGGAAAGGCGGTACAAAAAGACCTTCTATTGGCTAAACTACTAAACACCTCAATAGCGATCCCCAAGCCGGGAATACTGCTGGCCTCAGCCTTAAAATGCTGGTGCAGATGTGTAGCCAAAACTAAGGGAACAGCCCTGTATGCTCTGTCACTGCCTTTAGCAGGACTGCCACATGGAGACCCCCCACATACTTCACCCAAAGACAATTAATAGCCTGGGCAGACGTGGGAATACTCACAGTGGGCGACTGTTACCAGCAGGGAACTTTAATCCCAATGGAGGACTTAATGGATTCCTATCAGCTACCTCCTGGCCAGTTTCTTAGGTATGAAGTGCTGACATGAGCATTTTAAGACCTACGGGGCGGGGAAGGGGATGGAACCCACAACGCATAGTACACTATAACTAGTGGTGTCTATGGGGGCCACAAAACACTTAGTGACCTGGTTTTACAGATCCCTTGCAGACATGACCAGAGGACCACTAACTGTTTTGAGGAACAGGTTGGAAAAAGCTCTAAAATGGGAACTATCAGATCCGGAATGGCAAAGAATACTAGCCTCACCTAAGAAGATATCTAGAAACACCAGAATCAAGTACACTCAATACAATTATGTACATATGACCTATATGACACCACATAGGTTGCAGGTTACATACGGCGGTGATCCCCGACCCAGTCCCAGGTGTGGGCACATAGACGCTGGGTTTGTACACATGGTATGGGACTGCCCGCAATTGCAATCATACTGGTCGGAAATCCTGGAAGCTCTAGACCTCACACTGGGGCGAACTCCCCCTCATACGCTAGAGGCATGTATTTTGGGGTTATACCCAAAAACGAACTCCAAGAAAGTTGGAACTAGATTCCTAGACTTAGCGTTAGGATTGGACAAGAGAAGAACAGCCATAGACTGGAAATCAACAATAGGGCCACTAGCTAAGACATGGAAAACAGACGTGACGCAGTGGGCTAGAGCTGAAGAACGCGCACTGATTAGAGAAGAAGCTAGGGGGATAAGACTCCGTCCAATAGCAAACCTGTGGACAGAAATACTAACAATGTGGGAACACCCAGAATAGCAGCAATGAACCACAAACAAAGGCTGACACAACAGACGAAGAAGATAATGGGCCAGCCCTCGCCACTAGAGGAGAAATGTGAAACAACTGAAATACTGAGCAGCCAATAAGACGCCCAGTCGCACAACAGAGGGACACACCCAGATAAACCACGCATACCCCCACCAAACACACCACCTCGGACATAAGCCGCACAGCTGGCCAAACACAGGGAAACACTAGATACCCCAGATGCCCCCCCCAAGCCAGAGACTATAGCAATAAACTGAAGCTCTGCCTCTTTTCCTTCTTTTTCCACCCCTTTCTATTGTTATGTAGAATTCGAAACACAGTGTATGCGGATTGACAAACTGAGACTAGATGCAAATACTTAACGTTGCTCCCTTTGCATGTAGAATGTACTCCCAGAGCCTCTAAGAAACGATATGATGTATTCTCAAATACTGCGATATAGCATCCTTTGCATGTAACATAAAAAAGGCATAAGAAGAGAATATAGAAATAAATGATGCCACACAGCAGCAGAGAGATAACCAAATGTATCATAATTTATGTTGCAATGATTATAACAAAATGTTGATTGTGTGTTATTGATAAATAACAAGGCACTATTGTTTATAATTGACGCATAAAAACACCAATAAAAAGATATTTTTTTTAAAAAAAGAACATGTCTAATCTGAGCAAGCTTGGGAGAGGATTGCGATTGAATTCTTCGGACCACTCAATAATGGATAATATCTCATGGTAGTTGTCGATGAGTATTCACGTTTTCCTTTAGTCGAAGACCTATCAGCAACCACACATGACAGAGTCATCGGAAGGCTAGATGACATTTTCACAACATGGGGTGTTTCATCCATTCTTAAATCTGACAGTGCCCCACCCTTCAATAGCAGCGAGTTCAAAGACTTTCTTAATCATCTGAACATCAGACATGAGAAAAGTACACCTCTCTGGCCACAGGCAAATGGCGTTGTTGATCAATTTATGATTACCTTGAAAATGGTGGTTCAGAGTGGTGTGCAGAAAGGCCTCAACCTCAAGTCTGCTTTACGCCTAGCCCTTCGTGCCTACTCGTCCACTCCTCAGGAGAAAGTCCTGACACCTTGCTGTTCAGGAGAGTTCTTGGAATGAGGATACCACAATGACCTACCAGCTAGTCAATCGACCATGATGAGATTCAGGTCACTACCACCTCACAGAAATGCAAAATGAAGGCTTACGCCGACAAGCACCGACGTGCTCGAGACATGGTTTTCAAGAAAGGAGACCGAGTTTGTGTCAAGCAAAAGTGGACACGCAAAATGGACACTCCATTTGACGCTGAACCACTAAGAGTTGTGGCGACCTGGAAAATCCATAACCAGAGACTCGTCACGCTTTAAACCTTTGCCTCAATGTTTGTCAGCTCCAGACCTGTTGAGTGACGCAAGTCCACCTGAGTGCCCAAGTCAAGCATTGAACTATTCTCCAGGGATGCCAGTTGAAGGCGCCCCTCCTCTATCTCGTACAACTAGATCTGGATGACTGGTGCGAGCACCTCGACGACTCATCGAGGAGTTATGATGTGTTTATGTATATATATCTGTTCGTACTTTTTGTTTAACAAAATGAGAGATGTTGTGTCCTGTGTTTATACGTACGATGCCTCTAGTGGCCCTAGTTAGACTCCAAGACTCCTTTAAAAGTATTATGTAATCTGGTGGGTGTGACTGGGTGTGGTCAAAGAAGTTTGTGATGCAGTGCGTTCAGTTAACGGTTGCATGCTGAAGAATAAAGATGGGCAAGCCTGAGCTCCATGTTTGGTGTAGTCTGTTACATGCTCCTGGGCTGGGGAGGACACTACAAGACCCACCAAGACAGCAGTAAATTCTAGATGAGGAAAACTATCCTCATCTGGCACGACAACCTCTGTCTCCTCACCACTCTCACCGGTGGGTGATCTCCTCCTGCCCTCTGTGCTAAATCAGTTCCTTAATTTTCATAAAGCTTTTCTTTCAATATTGGCTATAGCAACTTCTTTTCTTGCAATCCATGGCTTATCAATCTGCATACCCATTTTGCATATCCATCTCTTTTTTCCTCTATAAGCGATCAAGATAAAGCGACACAATAAAGACGCTTGATAAATAAGAATTGCAAAAAAGCAGTAAGGGCTTTATTTAGAGTTTGACAAGGGAGATATTCCATCAAGAAATGACGGCTATCCTATGTGCTCTAGACTATATTGTAATTCTTATACGGCTGACTAGACATCTGTCACATTTGTGACTGAGTATCCTATCCTCCAAACTCTAAATAACACCAAAAATGTCTCAAGCAATGTAATATTGTTTCTTTGAACACTAGTATCTGCTGCTTTCAGGAGAAAAAGTAGCTCCCAAGTTAGTCACACAAATTGCATTTCATGAAGCAGGTACACATTACGTGATAATAAAAGGCTTGGGAGTGATGAACTCTCAGGCAAAAGGCTAATATGTTCAGTGCTTTCAAGTCTGTAATTACTGGGCTAAGTTTAACTACCTTGGCAATTTTCCTTTTATATGCCAACATGTTTTAAATATACTATTTTGAAGTCATAGCTTTCATTGTTATTCCAATATGCCAGGGAACCATTAGTCGCAGACTTCAATAAAGCAATGCGGTCTGCCAATTGGGAACTTGGAGCACAATCGAAGCTATTTGACTGGGCACACCATAATGCACTGTGGACCCCAATAACAAGGCCATATGTGACCTTGCTACATAATGGTGCACATGGTGAATATATACATCATGTTACAGTTTGCAATTGACAAAACATTAATTAAAAATGTACCTGTTGCAGTTGACTAACAGGCATCAGTATAGTAGTCTGCCATATGTGTAGAACAGTACATACATGAACACTTGGAAACAAATGGGGACATGAACAGGGGAACAGCCCCAAAAATAGGAAGTATCTCCTCCAAAGAGAGGAGAAAATCAAGTAGAAGCACAGGGAAGACAATATCAATAAACAGCCTCACCTACAAAAAGTGAAAGTCAAACTCAATTTGCAAACATTACTCCCAATACCAGTCAGATTGTACTACAAGCAAACCAGGCTCAAAGTTATGCCTATCTAGTCTTGAAGTAAGCCACACATCCACACCACTCCACTCATAGGAACTGCAATGAAATTACACAAAAACCTATTAGGCTGAGAATCACACTACCAGATCAAAAGGAAAAAGGTTAAATAATAGGTCAATGGAACAACAGTACACACATATCAATAGTCAGTACAATAACAACAACTGCACACAGGAGAGATGAGAAAAACAAACACTACCTCTTTGGCTCCCCTATTGACATATATATATGTTATGAATGTTTATCCAGCACACTGTTACGATGTATATATAAACCACTGATGCCAAGAGGCATCATAGTGAGGGTCAGCCACTTTTTTTTGCCTTCCAATAGGAGGCAAGCTCCTCCTGTTCCTGGGGTTGCTTTTAAGGAGTTTGCCCATGCCTGATCCCTTCTTGGCACCAGCAAGCTGCCAAATGAGGCAGCCCAGTACTCTCTTTGGGACCACCTTATTGATATGTGTGTGATGACATGAGTGACATTATACACATATGAATGGACTGCGGAGGGATTCCACACCCCCTTCCTTGTCATCCAAAAATCAAGCAGATAGACGGGGATATGAGACAGGCTAAAGACAGCTATTACTACCCTCACCTCCTTCCTAGTGATGACCACCAGCTCAAATAACGTTTTGGGGGAAATGAGAGAGAGGAGAGGAGACATAGCCACCTCGCTTCACCCTCACTCCCACCACCCTTCCCAACAACAGAGGAAATGAACCATGAGAGGATGTGGTCCGTCGGCTAGATTGCCGACTTTGGTGCTGGAAACCAAGGTTTGATCCTCGGGGTCGTGTCCACATCCTGTGATTCTGGGCAAATCACTTAATCTCCCCGTGCCTGAATGTGTCCTTGTGTAACGTAACTGGTGCTCATGTAAAGCGCTCCAATACCTTCGGGTCGAGTTCGCACTATATAAATCTGCATTAAAAAAAAAAAAATGAGGTGGGGAATCAAGTAGGATTGTTCCTGGTCCCTCCCTCTTCGACTCTTTAATTCCAAGTTCATTTCACATAGCTCTGTCTGTGCCCCAGCAACAAGCCAATAGCTGTTTGTATTTTTCATTAGGATAAGAAAAGAAAAAAACAGCCTCATTCTCCTTTCTGTGGCACACACCTTTGGCTCCAGCCAGAAGTCAGAAGCTGTTTGGATTTTTTTTTGTCAATGAAAAAACAAACAAACAGCCTCTGGCTCATTGCTTGGGAACACGTGCCTGTGTTCCTGCAAATAGTCAGAGACCGTTTACACGTTTTTTGCTGAAGACAAAATCCAGTTAGCGTGTGGCTCCTTGCTGGGCCACACAGATATCTGTGCGCAGCAGAGAGTCAGATGCTAGTTTGATTTTTTCCTTAGCTTAAGAAAAATTCCAGTCTATTACACTTTATAGGGCACTAATCTAAGTGCCCCTGCAAGGAGCCTAACTCTGGGGCATATTAGCAAGGGCGGTATCGCCACTTTAGCGGCACTTTTTGCCGCTAAAGCGGCGATATTTCTATCGCCCTATTAGCAAGCTGTCGCTAACAGCTGTTAGCGACAGCTTTATGGCGAACGCGACCGTTTTGGTGCCGCTTTGCATGTCAGCGATAAATATCGCTAATGACATGCAAAGTAGGCGTTCCCAACTAAAAGCGACTGGTAACAGTCGCAAACACAACTTCCCCCTATTAGCAATGCCCGCGAAGCGATAAAAAAAAGTCACGCTAACCGCGATTATCGCTGCATTTTAACACCTGCTAAAAACTTGACTTAACCATTCTTGTCAATGGGAGGTGGATTGTAAGGTTAAGTCCTCACCTGCCTATTAGCAAGCTTTTTCATTAGCGCAGAGAATTTATCGCTGGATTCCTCGCGCTATTGCTGGGTTTCGCCGCTATCGCTGGATTTTTTATCGCCTTGGAGATAAGCGTTGATAATAACGCGTTATCTCCGCGATGAAATCCAGCGATAGCCGGCGATAAAAAAAAACAGCGCTAAGCGCGCTTTGCGATAATTATCGCTATTCCTTGGTAATATCCCCCTCTGTTTTTACTGTTTTTTGCCGAAGAAAAAATCCAACCAGCCTATGTATCCTTGCTGGGGCATAGACACACGTGTGTGCCCCAGCAAGGAGCCACATGAAGATTAGATTTTTCTTACCCTCATAATAATTAAGAAAAAATCCAAAGAGCCCACAGCTCTTTTCTTGGGCACAGTCACCCAAGCCTGTGCACCAGCTTATGACGATGACTGAATTTTTCTTAGACTAAGAAAAGGTCAATCAGCACCTGGCTCTAGGAAGGAGTCAGATTCTATTTCAATTTTTGGGGGGTCTAAAATAAAATCCAAACATCAGACTCCTTGCTGGTGCACACTATTGTAATTGCAGTTTGTTTCAAAAGCCCACAATGATCAGAGTCAACAATCAAGGTAAGGCTTACAATGTTTTGTCTCTGTGTACTGGCCATGCATCATTTGATTTGGACACAAGCATGGGGTGAAAATAAACTATGCTTGTGTTTAAATGTCCCTAAGAATCAAACTTTACAGGTAGGGCATCATTTTTGATGACAATGAATTACAATAGGAAGCCAAAAATATAGAGAAACTCAAACAATGACAGTAAGTGTCATATAATTCTGTGTTCCTATGAGTGGTGTCTTGTCATTTTTATGAATAGTGGGAAGTGCACAGGTGGGCACACACCTGCACACTCACTTCCACCTATCCTCTCACAAGCAGACACATACTCACACCCACCCATCCACAAGCACACTCATTCACACACACACATTCACAAGCGTACATACTCACACCCACCATTTGAAAGCACATACACTCACACATTTGCACACACCCATTCCACAAGTGCACACATACACATATATTCATACATACTTACATGCATCCAAATATTCAAAAAAGCACTTACCGGCTGCAGCTGTGATGGCAGGACCAGCGAGTGGTGGGTAGGGAGGCACAATGGCACCGAAAGCAGTTGGAGGCTTCGGGGAGGGAAGCGAAAAATAGAAGATCCCACTGCCTCCTTTCACTGGCTAACCTTCCCATGGGTCAACCAATTAGAAGAAAACATTCCCTAACTTCACACCCGGGGCGGGGTCATTGAGTTTTGCTGACTCTACCCTAGTCTGTGAGTAGGCATCATTGATATACAATTAACCCTTGACACTTCAGGGCTTAAATCTGAAGTGCCATGGGCTGACTCTATCGGTGATGCTCCCTCTCATCATGGGAGGGAGGCCTTCACATGACTTTGGACACACAAAAAAAAGGGGTCTGAGGAGATTTTAAAGACCAGCGAGTGCGAACTCCCAAATTCATGTAATCAATCACACAAGACCCCTCAGGCCTAACAAAAATAAGGGCAAAGGAGAGAAACAAGGAGGGCTAACTAAGAAGAAGGCGTCCCTTTAAAGGACGGTTTCCCTCACCCACCAGAGGTGGCATGCTTCATCATCGGGAATCCTCCTCGTACCATGAAGCCTAGTCATGGTGCGGGCTACAACCCCCCTCGCTAGGAGGGAGAAGCTCAGGGATGTTTTTTCTGGAAGAGGGGTTATTACTAGAACCCGATGTGAGCTAACAAGATGTCGTGAGGGGTGAAGTGCTGGTGGTGAAGTGAATTAAAACTAGCTACAGGGTTTACCACATTTTTTTATTCTGGCTACCTTGTGCTAGGATTAAAAACGGAAAGAAAGATGGAAACCATTACATCCAATCGTACTTATCTCAGATTGACATGTTTCAGCCAATGACCTAGAGAGTGTTTGGCTTTCTTCAGGATCTAAAGCTAGCTACTGCTGTGAAGGTGATTGCAAAAAGTTACAAAGAATACCAAAGGTTATAATCATTACACAACTGAACATTAAGTCGGTATGTTGAAATTGATGCAAAACCAGTGATCCATGGAAACCAAGATGATGGATTCACCGATGGTACCTGTGAGGGGACATAAACAACATACCCGGCAGTTTATTTGTAACATCGTGAAACAAAGCAGCCCATTTAGTCATTTCGGAATCGCACAGTGTGTTGAGACACAATTATATACGTATGTTATGAACTCAGGAAAAGAGTCCCCAACAGACTCCCACAAGAGTCCTTCTCATGAAGGATGACGTGCAATACCTAAGGATTAGTGTGACACCATAAAAAGTTGTCAGAGATAGGAAGCACTCACCTTCAAAATTTAGGCATAGTTCCCCAGCTGTCCTTAGCAAAAATGCTTAAGGTGCCAACGAGTCTCTAACCTGTCTAATAAAAGTTGTGGGATTAGTATCAAGTCTAGGATCAGAAATAGTAGCAACAAGCATAAAAGGCAGAGACCAAGTCAACTCAGTATATAGTAGGAACAGCTCAAGTGACGAAAGGTAATATTCTGTACTTGTGTTGTTATAGACAAAGAGACTAGGTGTTATGTTATGTTATGTTATTTAATATTGTAACGCGCGCAGCTACTCCGAAGAGTGTCCCGGCGCGAACCAAGAGGGGTCAGCAGATTAACACTAGACAAAAAAAGAAGTTTTTAGTTTTTTCTTAAAGGCCAAGGGGTCTTGGGTATTGCGAAGCGCAAAAGGAAGGGCATTCCAAGCCTGAGCAGCTTTCACGGCGAGCGAGCCACCGCCCAGCCTGTGTCGAATAAAGCGGGGAACTTGTGCTAGAAGCTGTGCTGATGAGCGCAATTGTCTCAGCGGGAGATAGAAGGAGAACCGCTTCTGCAGATAAGAGGGGCCCCGGCCATAAAGGGCGCGGTGAGCGATGACTAGGGATTTGAACTTAACCCGTTCAGCCACGGGAAGCCAATGTAATGAGCGCAGGTGGTGTCGCACACTACTCCTAGTGGGCATTTCAAAGAGATGCCTAGCTGCCGCATTTTGGACACCCTGAAGCTTGTTCAACAGGTATCCTGGGATGCCCACATACAGCACATTGGCATAGTCCAAACGAGAAAGGATCAGAGCACGAATGACTGTTTCTTTTGCGGGCCTAGGGAGAAGAGGAAGAAATTTCCTCAAGGTTTTAAGAAGTCTAAAGCAGTTGCCTGCAAGCTTCTTAACCTGAGTAGAGCAGGATAGATTATCCTCGAACCACACTCCCAAGTTCTTGGCGGAGTTCCCTTTAGATGTCGGTAAAGGGAACCCTGGAGGCCAGAGTGTGTCTCTGAAGCTGGGGGGGAAGTTACCGTAAAGGAGAATCTCCGACTTGTCTTCATTGCACTTAAGTTGAGCGACGGCAAGCCACTTAAAGACAGAAGACAAGCAGTGCTGAGCCGAAGAAACGGAGTCCGCATCCTTTCCCCGTGTAAAAAGAAGCTGGGTGTCATCCGCGTAGGCAATGACCTTATATGTATCTGTACATCACTGGTAGAGGGTACAATAAAGTTTTATTGAAAAAGATTGTGAGGCACTCAATGGAAGTTGTGCAGTGCGGACTGTATTTATCTTCCATGAGTGCTTCTATTGCCCTTTATGTAGACGTTATTATTTGGTTATCAGTGGCCGCATAGCCATACTTATACCCTTCAGTCACACGTGTTTATCATTTATGATGATTACCTCCAACAAGAGCCTGGCCAAAAACAATATAAACTAGCCAAACCACAAAGGGCCGGAATGTTATGATTAGGGGGCCCATGGTACAGAACTGTGATAAATTAGATAATCATCCTCTGTGTGTGTGTGAGGAGAAGGGATTACGTTTTGGATACAGGGAAGCATGTGATGTGCTTCATAGTATACAGTTCTCCTGTGTAAGCATTGTTAGAAACGGTACATCGCAAAGCATATTAATGGCAAGAGTGTTGGGCATGAAGCACGTTATGTAACATTCAAAACCACAGCAATAATCCACCACTAAGACGAATCACGGAAATATTGGGAAGTGACCAAGACACTCCACTCTCTAAAAAACACAAATGGAATGCCTGACCACGTCGTCTTATGGACCGTGGCATTGTGGCAACCGGTATAAGTGTGTCTACCAGGACATTGTGCTTGGTAAAAATAGGGAACCAGTCCGAGTGAGGAAGGTATCATCCAAACAGTAGTAGAAGGCACGTTATCAATACAGTGAAAAAAGTACTTCATAGTATATACTTCTGCTGTGTGAGCACGGTTAGGGACGGTGCATCACACAGCGTATTCTGGGCAAGAGTGTCAGTCATGGAAATCACATTATGTGTCATAAAAACCAACCGTAGTACACCGCTAGGAAGGATAACGGAAAAATGGGGAAGTAATCAACACACTCCACTCGCTAAAGAGAACAAACAGAATGCCGGACCACGTCGTCTCATGGACCGTGGCATAGTAGCAACCGGTGCGAGTGTAGCTACTCGGGCATTGTGTTTGGCTAAGTAGGAAACCAGTCAAACTGGACTCACCTCTATGGTGCAAGGTGGTTCACTGTGCACGTTGCCCGGGGACAGGAAAGCACAGTGGAAGCGGGACCTACCGATCATTTGAGATGCAGGATGACCCGGTTTCCGAAGACTTCCTGGTGAGAGTGCAAAGACTGCCGGGAATGGTAGTCTGTCGGTCTCCACCAGTCAGAGGGGCCAAACAGTGTATCTCCCAGGTGGTGTATCGGGACTTATGCTTCCGGCATGAAACCAAATAATCATTAAGCATGCCTGCCAGTGAGAAAATACAGAATACATGCTTAGTTCTAAAAAACAAGCCAACATGAGGGCAAGAAACAAGATATGTAAGGAGGATCTGTATTGGAGGGTAATGTGCTCAATCGCTTCATATAGAAACGAATTCTAGGTGTAAGAAGATGTTAGTATTAAGCTCGTTGCGGCAAAGAGACACAAATGAAGTCTAGAGAGGGAAGGGTGTATATACATTGATTGCGGCAGTATTGCAACCTGTTAGAATAGAAATTGTTCATGCTTACGCAGTGCTCCATGTAAGTTAGAATTCGCTGCGCCATTTTCTATTTGGGCGCCATTTTAGGCTGTTCGAAACTGATCTAGTTTAATTCCGAGAAATGCTCCTCTCTGAGTTTCGTTTCTTCACTTGGGTTTTGTTTCAGTAATGAGCACACTGTTCATGTCAGCACATAGCTTTCTCACCAGATAGAGGCCCTCTCCCCTTGTCTGGTGGCGGGTTCCGGATGGAACGACCTTGGACTATGTTACTTTGTGTAAGATATAAGTGCTGAAACCGTTTTTTCTGTATTTTGCTGTTCAATTGCACCTGTTTGGAAAATTCCACTGTGGACGTGTTTTCGCCCGGTTACGAAAAGTACATAATGTATCTTTATGCTTGTCGATTTCAGTTCCCTCTGCAGCACTCCTAGCGACTGGGCAGATGGGGCTCCGCTCTGAGTGTATATGAATGAACAGTTATTGGTTTGTATTCTCTACTGTCTGACCGACTCTTCATTTAGTACGGAAGGCTGAGAGGTGGTCATTAGTGACCCGGGTGGCCATAAACGTCCCGACTGGAGTCCTGAACGGCGAAACCCTTGAATCTGACCGTTTGGTCTGAAGAGTCGGCAGTGGAGAACTGGTTTGTTTGTACCACTGATATCAGGTGAGTTTGTTTTGGTTCTTTGGGGATATGGTACCATTTGGGTTTGAGTTTGGTACGGTCTAAAGACTGTTTTTGATAAAAAGTATTTGCAAATACTTTGCCAGGTAAAACTATCGACTTTGTTTTTCTTTCAACATGCCTGGCTTGAGCAAGTTTTGGAATTTGTGTTGTCGTTGTTGTTCTGCAGATGCTCGATTGGAAGAAGCTCAGCCTGCGCCTCCTGAAGTCAGCCCTAATTTTGATATGCATGTGAAACATGGTCTTGGCCCTATTATGTTTAGTACATTATGGCACAAATATACGAGGGACAATGCTGAGTTACAGTGGCCTTTGATGGGCACCTTTGATGAACAAAAGATTGGGTTTTTACAGGAACAGTTATTTAAGAGACGAAGTAGACAGTCGATGTTTGACTCCCTCAGGACTTGGCAGAAGGAGGCCAGACAGAGGCAGTTAAAAATGGAGAGGGATGCACAGAAAGGGAAAATGCAAACATTGACGCAAAAAGCTGTAGCATATGTTAGAGAAAAACAAGAGTCAGGAATTGAATGTGAAGATAGGAGATTTCTGCTGCATATTGACAAGTCTTATTTGGCCAAAGAGGAAAATTATACTTTTGTAGAGGAGCTGTTAGATACTCGACCCCCGCCTCCTTATGCCCCGCAGAGGATATATCCCACTGTTCCTTTACAGTCACAACAGCCTGTTTCATCTGCTTCGGTTGTTTCCGTATCTTACGGTTGTTCCTTTGACAGCTTTGGCTACGGCGCCCCCGCTCTTTCTTTGTCCTTGCCATCTTTGATGACTGTGACCTCTAGTACATCTACTGTTCCAACTCCTGTGTCCTCTGTTCTTTCTCCTTCGATGCAGACACTAGTCACAGCTGTACCTACTACTTCTGTCGCTTCTCCTCCTATAGTTGTTCATACTCTGACATTTTTGGATGCTGCAACGCCAGTATGAGGGTTTGAGGACAGGGATTGGGTGAAATTTAGGGAGCGAGTGGGTCCGTTGGTGCGCTCTGGAGTAGGTGAGAATGAGAAGGATGTATTAAGCAGACAGGCTATGAAGTGGGCTAGTAATCCGGTTTATGGCACAGAGGACATTTGGCAAGCTATGCGTGAGTTTGAGCCTTTTCTACAGCAGCACGTTCTCCAACATATGTCTGCTACATTGATTGGTCTTGGCACACACACATTGAAACGGAGGCCCCACAAGTGTTATTTGATATTAAGGACCATGTTTATGTAGCTGATTTAGCCACAGGTCAGGTGCTTGCAAATATTGTCACTATATTTTCTTACAGAGTTTGATTGTATGATAAGAGCCCCACTAAAATTACTCAGTTCTCTATGCGTGAAGGTCCAATATATCATCCAGAAATACCTGAGATGACGGATCAGCATGGTGCGGTCACTAGACCGGCCGTGGTTGCTCGCTTTCAGGAGCAATGGGTTTATATTCCATGGAAAAGAAGCGAGGTTTTAGCCCTTAAGGCTATGCTGCCCGACCCTAGGAAAAATCCTACAGCTTATTTTAAGGAACTAACAGAGGCTGCCTCTTCTACTGTAATGACTCTTGCTGATATTGAAATGTTTTTTGGTCTTCTTGTTCCGGTCGATATTTGGAGACAGGTGCATACTCAAGATCATGTTGCAGAATTGTGCGGTACATGGGATGTGATTAAAGGATCGGACCAGGAAAGGAAGCCAGGTGATAAACCCAGCGCTGAGATACTTGCTTTGCCTGGTCGTATTATTACGTACATGCACACTCTTATTCCACCTAAGAAGGTAAGCTGGAACAGATTGACAGCTTGTCGACAGAAGAAGGATGAGTGTGTCTGATTTCTTTACTCGGTTTG
This sequence comes from Calotriton arnoldi, assembly GCA_963921515.1. Classification (NCBI taxonomy): domain Eukaryota; kingdom Metazoa; phylum Chordata; class Amphibia; order Caudata; family Salamandridae; genus Calotriton; species Calotriton arnoldi. The sequence continues at coordinate 1,498,168 of CAWUFW010002726.1, forward strand.
AAGACACGTTTTTGGATTATAGTGGGCAGGATATGTCCACTGAGGGAAGAGTTCGATTGTTTGTAGACAGGTTTGTTACTAACCTCCTTCCTGAAATAATGACTCGTTTGCAGGCGTCTGAGAGTACTTGGTCTACGTCTTCTCCCTCTATTATTTTGAATATGGCCCAATATTATGAACACCGAGATCAGGAGGAAAAGGATAAAACCGATAAAAAACATAAGTATTTAAAGACGAAGGTGTTGTTGCAGCAAGCATTTAGGGGAAATAATAGGGGATGAGGAGGTCCTTCTCAATAGCTGCCATGTATTCGGCAGCCTTCACCTACACCTTTGGGGCAGAATCAGTGTGCATATTGTAAGGAGGCAGGACATTGGCGCAGCCAGTGTCTGGTGCTTTTACAGAAGGTTGCGTCCCCCAGAGGACGAGGTTCCGGTGGTAGGGGCCGTGGGACTGACAGGAATTAGAATTCTGCGACTTTTGTGGGCCGGTCTGACAATAATTAGTTTGATGACCCAAGAGATGGACAGTATTATCATGATGATTATGACATGGATGATGTGACGGGTATGTCTTAAAGTTAGGACAGCCAGGGACAGAGCGAGGGACCAGTTCCGATACATGTAGCTCAGCGTGGTCCTTATGTCGCAGCGGATTGGCAAGGCTCGACTAAGGAATTTTTGGTGGATACAGGTGCGACAAAGAGTTCTATTTCTCGACACATGGTCCCCGGGGCGGCTCTGTCTGGCCACAATAATGTTTCAGTAGGTTTTTCAGGTGTACCAGTTGTAAGTCCCATTTCATGCCCCTTGCATTGACTGTTGGTCTTTTCACTGTGGAATCTCCATTCTTGTTAACATCTAATTGTGATGAAAATCTGATGGGTTTAGATCTGTTGAAGAAATTGCATGCCACTATATATTGTTCCCCTGCAGGTGTTTATATTTCTATGGGTCCGGATGTGAGCCTTTAGGCAGTGTTTGTCTCAGGATGCGCCCTTTCCAGCTGAATTTGCTCAGATACCACACACGCTGTGGGCCACAGGTGATACAGATGTAGGTCTGTTGCATATACCACCACTTTCTATACAAGTTAAAGATAATGCTATTCTACCCCGCATTCCTCAGTATAACATACCACAGGCAGGTGAACGGGCTCTTCTTCAGATTATTCAAGATTTGATACGAAAGGGAGTAGTTGAGGAAACGTCTGCCAACATTTGTAATAGTCCTATTCTTCCAGTCCTTATGAGGACACCTTCGGGTTCCCCTGATGTTATTGATGATGTTTATCGCTTTGTGATTGATTTGCGAGAGGTTAATAAAATTGTGGTTCCGCAGTTTCCAGTGGTTCCTGATATCACTACGCTCTTAACGATGATTCCATCTACTGCTAAGTTCTTTTCTGTCATTGATCTGAAAAACGCATTTTTTAGTATTCCTATCCATCCAGACAGTAGGTATTTGTTTGGATTTACACTGGCCTGCAGAAGCTTTAGATTCTGTTGCGCTCCTCAAGGCTATACATAGAGTCCTAGTATTTATAGTCAAGCATTGAAAAGTCATTTGGATTCACTATCGCTTCCTCGAGGTAATGTATTGGTGCAATTTGTTGATGACCTGTTAATTGCTTCTGATACGGAACAGGGTTGCAAAGACAGTACGGTGAAATTGTTATTGCATTACCACATCATGGTCATAAGGTTTCTCTTTCCAAATTTCAGTATTGTCGACAGGAGGTTACCTACTTAGGTCACCTACTGTCGAAGGAGGGTAAGAGATTGACCCCTGAGCATATCAGTACCATTGTTAAAATGCCCATTCCACAAACTCAGAAAGACCTACGTGCTTTTATAGGTATTACTTCCTACTGTCGCCAGTGGATCCCAAATTACTCGCTACTAATCAAACCTTTGCTTGTATTAACAACGAAAGCAGTGCATGAGCCTTTGCCTTGGACGTACGAATGCCAGCAGTCTTTTGAGCAATTAAAAACTGTGCTTTGTTCGGTTCCGGTACTTGGCACACCGAATTATAACAAACCGTTTGTGCTCTATGTCCATGAGATGGCTGGCTGCGCGCTTTCTGTCCTAACGCTAAAGTTTGGGAATAAACAGAGGCCTTGTGCTTATTTTTCTGCTGTGCTTGACCCTGTTGCTAGGGCCCTCCCGAGTTGTCTGAGAGTGGTCGCGGTTGTGGCCACTTCAATCAGGCAATCGGCTGGACTCGTACTTGATACTGACCCCACAGTTATGGTACCCAATGCTGTGGATACAATTTTGAATAAGACAAAGACACAGCACCTCACCAGTGCAAGTCTTACTGGCTATGAATTGACATTGTTTGCTAAACACATTACGATCAAGAGATGTGCCACTCTGAATCCAGCCACGTTACTACCCCTCCCTTCTGAGAATGATGCAGTCGACAAACATGACTGTATTTTCCGGACAGAGGAAGAGACGAAAGGATGGGTAGACGTGACTGATGTTCCCTTAACTGACCCTCAAGGAGAACTATATGTCGATGGCTCTTGTTTTAAATTACCAGATGGCACCACCACTGCAGCTTATGCTATCACTACATTGCGGACGGTGGTAGAGACATCATGAGTCCCCTATCAGTCAGCTCAAGCTGCTGAGCTTGCTGCCCATATTCGAGCTTGCGAATTGAGTGAAGGGTTGGTTTTCAATATTTATACTGACAGCCAGTACGGATTTGGGGTCGCACATAATTTGGGGCGGCTTTGGGCAGAGAGAGGGTTTCTTACCTCCCATGGTACCAAGATTCAGCAGGGGCACCCCATATTGCGGCTTTTGTCTGCTTTAACGCTCCCCAAGAAATTGGCAATAATCAAGTGCAGCGCCCATAGAAAGGTTACAGATGATGTGGGTAGAGGAAATGCTTTTGCAGATCAGGTAGCTAAGGAAACAGCCCAAAGTAAAATGAAAAGCAGGTTTGTTGCAGGTCCAGCTAGGTGGGTTCACGAGGTTGTTATGTTTGAAAATACCCTTGAGAGTGTGAAGGAGATACAAAGCGAGGCCACAATAGAGGAATTGGCAAAATGGCAGGAGAGTACAGCACAGTTGAATGAGGAAGGGTGTTGGATTGATAAGTCGGGCAACAGAAACGGATGTTGCCCGATGCATATGTTCTTCCTGTGGTTACTATGGCACATGGCCCAGCTCATATTAGTGCAAAAGGCATTTGTAAATTTGTAGCCCCTGTGTGGCATAATGATAACATCTCCAAGACGGCTGCACATTTCGTCAAATACTGCATGGTCAGTATGATGCATAATCCAGGGAAGGGTACTCCTACACTGCCTGGTAATTTTGCACCACCTACTTTTCCTTTTGAAGTCCTTCAAATGGACTACATCGAATTAGAGAGATGTAATAATCTTAAGTATGTTTTGGTGGTTGTATGTGCATTTAATAAATGGGTTGAGGCCTACCCCACTAAAGATAATACGGCCATTACGACTGCGAAGGTACTCCTTAAAGAGTGCTTTCCTCGTTTCGGCTTGCCCCAAGTTATCTGGAGTGACAACGGAAGTCATTTTAATGGGAAAGTGATTAAATTGATTTGTGAAGGGTTGCACATTAAGCAGAAATTTCACGCTGCCAATCACCCCCAGTCAGCTGGTCTTGTTGAGAAGTACAATGGTACTCTCAAACTGAAATTGGCAAAAATTCAGGAGACAACAGGGTTGAAATGGCCAGATGCTCTGCCATTAGCTCTTCTGTCAACAAGAACCACAGCTCATTCTAGAACAGGATTGTCACCTTATGAGGTTGTGTTCGGATGCCCGGCAAATGTGTGACTCGTAAATATTCTCATATTGAGTATCCTGTGTTGCTTGATTACCTTGGCCAGTTAACAGAAAGTTTACGTACTATTCACCAACAGGTGCGAGAGTCCCTACCTTCTGTACCAGAGGGGCCCGGCCACGACATTCAGCCTGGAGATTTTATTCTCATCCGGAACTTCCAGCGAAAGAAAGGTTTGGAGCCGCGCTGGAGGGGCCCTGAGCAGGTTCTGTTGGTGACACGAACGGCTGTAAAGGTTGCTGGTCGAAAGAACTGGGTCCACGCCACTCACTGCCGGAGGATTCCTTTGCCGTTGTAATGCGACCAGTGGGTCAAAGAGGGCATCAGTGACACTGAGTGCGAGCAGGTGCCCAGGTTTGTTCCCTTCAGCGATGCCCAGCTGACCTGGCCGCAGACCGATAAGGAGAACGATGATGTTTTGAATGAGGCTGTTCCCCCAGAAATTCGAGCTATTTAGGTGCCTTTGTTTATTGATCACAAGGTGCCTGGGGCTACCAGGTACAATTTGCGCCCTTGGCTGAGGGTTACTGAGTGCAAGGAGAAGAAAGATTAGGGATGGACTGTGCAAGATAGGTAGTACTGAGTTCAGTACCAACGGAATTAATGGAAAGTAGTGGAGAATCTTGTACTCACTTTGCCCTTATCGTCTGAACATTAGTTAGGGTGAGCAGAAGTATACCTTGCAGGTATACCATCTTTATCGCCGTGGGATAGATTAAAAGAGCTTAGGACAGAGCAAGCTCTACCGCTGGTGCTCAAGGGTGCCAACTTATTGATGGACGATAGGAGCCTGTACCAGTGAGGCTCTGACGGACACTGGGAACTCATACATTTTCTTTGTATTCTTGCCTCTTTGCAATGCATTATGCATCTCTTTGGTAGAAAGGTTGCTGAAAAAGAGCAGCCAATGGTTCTTGTTGCACAGCATAATATGATGTGGACATGGAAAAACAAAATGTGTTGTTCTTTTGGTTTTGGGTCTTGGAAAATGATCAAAGTGTACCTTTGCGCAGTAAGGGTAAGGTCATCTCCCCGAAAAGGAACAAAAGAACAGCCCTGAGTAATGTATTCTTGGAGACACCCAAGAGGTTCTTCGGAGAAGGGACAGCTTGTTACCCCACCTAATCTGTCACTAGCTTGTGGACTGCATATCCATTGTCACTTGTAAATTTTACTTATACTCGGCCACCTCAATTTACAGAAGTGAAAGGAGTGTTTGGTTTTGGTTATCCGGGACCATGTATATATCATAGAAAGCCACTGGGAATGGGTTACCCAGGTTGTGATAACAATACTTATTGCGACAATTTCTATATGGAGAAACAGAATGTCACATTGGTGGGTTGGCATTACAAGGAATTGATAGTTACTCGAGAGGCTGGCTATTATCCCGCTTGTTGACTCATTGTGAATAGCACTGATACTTCCCTGTATATAAATTGCTCAGAAATAGTGCAGTACAAAAATACTATCCCATTAGTGAATGACGAAGATCCAAGTACTTTTGGAATGAACTCCAGGTATGCAGCAGTGGATTATGAGGGACCGATTTATGCACACCTAGGGTTTTTCTTTTTGTCTAATGGGACGTATTCCAATGTCCATAATGGTACAGATGATGTAGCTCTTGGAATGGTATTGCCCTTGGCTGTACCTTGTAAATATGCTAAGCCTAACATACAATGGGTTAAAAGGACTCTAACGAAAGAATTCTGTGAGGGAGTGACCGATATAGAGGTCAATAATTACAGTAATGGGATCACCTTTGGATGCATCCTTTCTTATATTTTCACTTTGGGTGGTACCTCTATGGCCAGGGGTGAGAAGGCTGGAGAATATTTTGGGTGTAAGCTGCAAATTTTATCTAATACCCCGGTAGCATCTTTGCGTGACATCACCACGTGGTTGGAGAGTATGCGAATATATTCGGAACAGACTAGATATGCAGTTGATTTTATTCTAGCTAAGAGTGGTGGTGTATGCGCGGTAGTGGGCGATCAGTGTGTGGTCGGGATCAAGAATATGGAAAAGAATATTACTAAACACATACTAGATATCCTTGAAAATGTCAAAGGAATGAAAAGTGGGAATTGGAGTTGGTCTCTCTTTGGCAGCTGGGGCTGGATTCTTGAAAAAGTGATTTATCTGATTGTGGTATTGGTGCTCTATTGTGCTCTTATTCAGTGTCTTCCCTTCTGCTGCTCCTACCACTATTCACACCCGTACAAAGAAGATAGCAATTCATGACACCAATGCTGCTATAATGATTCAAAAGGATATTGAGGATCTGATAAATATAGATGAAGGAATTTTCGAGTATTCCTCCCTCCTTACTGTTTCACTTCCTGATGTTGATAGTATGGAGTGCTCATAACTGTTTATTAACGAGATTTCTTATTACTGTTTGTAGTTTTGTTTCCTCTTGTTGCCGTTAGAAAATGTTTTAGCGCATGCTAAAAGGAGGATCTGTTAGAATAGAAATTGTTCATGCTTATGCAGTGCTCCATGTAAGTTAGCATTCCCTGCGTCATTTTCTATTTGGGCACCATTTTAAGCTGTTTGAAACTGATCTAGTTTAATTCCGAGAAATGCTCCTCTCTGAGTTTCGTTTCTTTACTTGGGTTTTGTTTCAGTAATGAGCACACTGTTCATGTCAGCACATAGCTTTCTCACCAGATAGAGGCCCTCTCCCCCTTGTCTGGTGGCCGGCTCCGGATGGAACGACCTTGGACTATGTTGGTTTGTGTAAGATATGAGCGCTGAAACCGTTTTTTTCTGTATTTCGCTGTTCAATTGCACCTGTTTGGAAAATTCCACTGTGGGCATGTTTTCGTCCGGTTACGAAACGTACATAATGTATCTTTATGCTTGTCGATTTCAGTTCCCTCTGCAGCACTCCTAGCGACTGGGCAGATGGGACTCCGCTCTGAGTGTATATGAATAAACAGTTATTGGTTTGTATTCTCTACTGTCTGACCGACTCTTCATTTAGTCCGTAATGCTGGGAGGTGGTCATTAGTGACCCGGGTGGCCCTAAACGGGTTACTTCCTTCAAACCGCACGTATAAAGTCTGGATGACGAAACGAAAAAATGGCAGTATGGGAGAAGTGAGTGCAAAGTAAAGATGTTCGTTTTACATAACTCAATAGTCAAGGTGCAGTCTAGCACACTAACTACCATAATCCTGTAATATCCAACCCCATCTCATAAGCGTTGTGTGTACAGAGTAATCAGACTACATATATGTATCTATATTTATGCTAGAGATAGCCAAGGAATGTCATCATTGAGCCCTCTTTCTACTGTGCCTAACCTAAACACCCATCTCTGCTCAATCCTTAATAAGGTTTTACTCATACTGGGTGTCAAGGATGACAGATTGGGCTTATCCAAGACCGTCCACCTTAAATTGCCCACTTTATGATTTTTCTCCAGGAAATGTTTTGTGAGTTTCGTTGCTTGTTTCTCGCACCTAATGGTGCTCTTGTGTTCAAGTATACGGGTTTTAACCTTGTGCATGGTCATACCCACGTACCTAAGGCCACAGGGGCACATAATCACGTATATAAGTCTTTCACTATTGCAATTTCTGTGCTGCCTTAGCACCCAAGGTTTACCGGTGCCAATGTCATTGGTCTTTGTGACAGAGGTCTGTGAGCATACTCCACATGTCAAACACAAAGAGATGATGAGGGGTGTTACCCCGAAACCGGTCCCAGGATGCTTGTTTCCGGTCCAGTGAGGACCTGGCTTGGCAGTTCGGGCTGGACTGTACCCATGAGGCACAGGGTCAAGACTGATTTGCATATGGCTGGGTCTAAACTGGGTGGCGAAGTGAGCTAAAGAACGATGATGGATTAAACCCAGATGTGTGACTGGGGGTGAGTGTCTGAAAAGTTTCAGCGCTCCGTCCATCATCTCCTTGTGTTTGCCATACTCCACATGTGCCACATGGGTAGTGACCTTGTACAGGTGGGAAACCCCAGAGAGTGTTTTGCCTGGTCAGCTGAGTTGGACTGGGTCTGGTGTGAAATAGGCTGTCATTGAGGTTGCGACTCCGTTTGAAAGCAAATAGAGGTTTTTGTAAGGATCGTTTGCCCTTGTTCAAGATGTGCCAGTTCTTATGTATCACCTTTTTCACCTGATTTGACAAGGAGCAGAAAGTGTTTACGCAAGCAAGTCTATCCTCAGACTCTCTGTCCTGTTGATTATCGTGTAGGGTGTCCCGATTGTTGTTTCATGCTCGTTCGGCCGATTTCTTAACCAGGGACACAGGATAATGTCTATCAACAAGGTTACACAGTAAATTAGTAGCATGTTCTTTGTACTTCTCTATACTGGAACAGGTCCTTCCGAGCCTCAGGAACTGACCGAACGGCAAATTGTCCTGTAAAGAGGAAGAAGAAGACAGCACGTGCACTGGAACCCACCGGTATCCCCGAGCAACACACGGAGTTTGACAAAGACGACAACCCAAAAGGGGTCGAGCAGAGACCCGACCTAGTGGTCAATTTAAGCCAACAAGTACTGACTGAAGATGAGGAACAAGTACTCAATCGAAGCCTTGGATTTGTGCCGACATTTGCTGGGGATCTCTTTCAGCTACATCAAGAGCTACACCAGTTCTGTACAAGATCACTACCCATGTGGCACGTGTGGAGTATGCTCACAGACCTCTGTCACAAAGACCATTGACATTGACACCGGTAAACCTTGGGTGCTAAGGCAGCACACAAATTGCAATAGTGAAAGACTTATATACTTGATTACAAGCACCTGTGCCTTAGGTACGTGGGTATGACCACACGCAAAGTTAAAACCCATATACTTGAACACAAGAGCACCATTAAGTGCGAGAAACAAGCAACAAAACTCACAAAACATTTGTTCTGAAAAACAAGCCATCATGAGGGCAAGAAACAACTCAAGTGACTCAAGATATACTTGAACATAAGAGCACCATTAGGTGCAAGAAACAAGAACGAAACTCACAAAACATTTCCTAGAGAAATATCATAAAGTGGACGATTTAAGGTGGACGGTCTTGGATAAGCCCAATCTGTCATCCTTGACACACAGTATGAGTAAAACTTTATTAAGGATTGAGCAGAGATGGGTATTTAGGTTAAGCACAGTAGAAAGAGGCCTCAATGACGACATACCTGGGCTATCTCTCGCATAAATATATATACATATATAGTCTGATTACTCTGTACACACCACGCTTATGAGATGGGGTTGGATATTACGGGATTATGGTAGTTTGTGTGCTAGACTGCACCTTGACTATTGAGGAATGTAGAACGAACACCTTAACTTTGGACTCACATCCACCATACTGCCATTTTTTGGTTTCGTCATCCATACTTTATACATGCGGTTGCAATACTGCCGCAATAAAGGCATATACACCCTTCCCTCTCTAGACTTCATATGTGTCTCTTTGACGCAAGGAGCTTAATACTAACATCTTCTTATACCTGGAATTAATTTCTATATGAAGCGATTGAGCACATTACTCTTCAATACAGAGCCTCCTTACATATCTTGTTTCTTGCCCTCATGATGGCTTGTTTTTTTGAACTAAGCATGTATTCTGTATTTTCTCACTGGCAGGCATGCTTAATGAGCATTTGGTTTCAGCAGTCTTTGCGCTCTCACCAGGAAGTATTCAGAAACTGGGTCATCCTGCATCTCAAATGATCAGTATGTCCCACTTCCGCCGTGCTTTCCTGTTCCCGGGCTACGCGCACAGTGAACCACCTTGCACTATAGAGGTGAGTCTAGTTTCACTGGTTTCCTACTTAGCCAAACCCAATGCCCGGGTAACTACCCTCGCACCGGTTCCCGGTATGCCATGGTCCATAAGATGACGTTTCCGGCATTCCGTTTGTTCTCTTTAGTGAGAGGAGTGTGTTGATTACTTCCCCATTTTTCCGTGATCCTTCCTAGCGGTGTAGTACGGTTGGTTTTTATGACACATAATGTGCTTTCCGTGACTGACACTCTTGCCCAGAATATGCTGTGCGATGTACCGTCCCTAACCGTGCTCACACAGCAGAAGAATATACTATGAAACACTTTTTTCACAGTATTGATAACATGCCTTTTACCACTATTTGGATGATACCTTCCTCACTCGGACTGGTTCCCTATTTTTACCAAGCACAATGTACCGGGAGACACACTTATACCGGTTGCCGCAATGCCACAGTCCATAAGACGACGTGGTCAGGCATTCGATTTGTGTTTTTTAGAGAGCGGAGTGTCTTGGTCACTTCCTATATTTCCGTGATTCGTCTTAGCGGTGGATTATGGCTGTGGTTTTGAATGTTACATAACGTGCTTCATGCCCGACACTCTTGCCAATCATACGCTTTGCGATGTACAGTTTCTAACAACGCTTACACAGGAGAACTGTATACTATGAAGCACATCACATGCTTCCCTGTATCCAAAACGTGCTGCCTCCCTTTGTTTGGATAATCCCTTCTCCTCACACACACAGAGGATGATTATCTACTTTATCACAGTTCGGTTCCATGGTCCCCCTAATCATACCATTCCGGCCCTTTGTGGTTTGGCTAGTTTATATTGTTTTTGGCCAGGCTCTTGTTGGGGGTAATCCTCGTAAATGATAAACACGTGTGACTGAAGGGTATAAATATGGCTATGTGGCCACTGATAACCAAATAATAACGTCTACATCAAGGGCATTAGAAGAACTCACGGAAGATAAAATACAGTCCGCACTGCACAACTTCCATTGAGTGCTTCACAATCTTTTTCAATAAAATGTTATTGTACCCTCTACCAGTGATGCACAGACACACCTAGTCTCTTTGTCTATAACAACACGAGTACAGAATATTACCTTTCGTCACTTGAGTTGTTCCTACTATATACTGAGTTGACTTGGTCTTTGCCTTTTTATGCTTGTTGCTACTATTTCTGATCCTATACTTGATACTAACGCCACAACCTTTACTAGACAGGTTGGAGAAGCATTTGCACCTTAAGCATTTTCGCTAAGGACAGCTGGGGCACTATGAATTAATTTTGAAGGTGAGTGCTTCTTATCTCTGACAACTTTTTATGGTGTCACACTAATTCTTAGGTATTGCACGACATCCTTCATTAGAAGGACTCTTGTGGGTGTCAGTTGGGGACTCTTTTCCTGAGTTCATAACATACGTATATAATTGTGTCTCAACAAACTGTGCGATTCTGAAGTGACTAAATGGGCTGCTTTGTTTTACGATGTTACAAATAAACTGCTTGGTATGTTGTTTATGTCCCCTCACAGGTACCACCGGTGAATCCATCATCTTGCTTTCCATGGATCACTGGTTTCAACATACTGACTTAATGTTGAGTCATGTAATGATTATAACCTTTGTTATTCTTTGTAGCTTTTTGCAGTCACCTTCACAGCAGTAGCTAACTTTAGATTCTGAAGAAAGCCACAACACTCTCTAAGTCATTGGCTGAAACGTGTTGACCTGAGTCCAGTACAATTGGATCTAATGGTTTCCATGGTACTTTCTGTTTTTAACTCTAGCACAAGGTAGCCAGATTAAAAAAATTTGGTAAACCCTGTAGCTAGTTTTAATTCACTTCACCACCAGCACTGCACCCCTCACGACATCTTGTTAGCTCAAATCGGGTTCTAGTAATAACCCCTCTTACACAAAAAACATCCCTGAGCTCCTCCCTCGTAGCGAGGGGGTTGTAGCCAGCACCATGACTGGGCTTCATGGTGCGAGGAGGATTCCCGATGATGAAGCATGCCACCTCTGGTGGGTGAGGGAAACCATCCTTTAAAGGGACGACTTCTTCTTAGTCAGCCCTCCTTGTTTCTTTCCTTTCCCCCTATTTTTGTTAGACCTGAGGTCTTCACATGACTTTGGCAGGCTGATAAGGGCACTGCTCACAGGGCTGTGAAATCTTCCGCGTGCACAGCTTGGCTGAGGCTGCCAGGAACCTGCTCGTTACCTCATGTAAAGCACCTAGCTGCCTGACCCTGACATGGTGAGTGTGGCAGGCTGACTTTTGCTCAGTCTTATAGACACTCATCATGCTTTGAAGAATGGAGGGTCTGCGAAGTACCACTGCCCATTATAGTGGGCCTTCCCTGGTTCCCATACTTCTTCCAATTATAGAAGTGTGGGTGGACCTATCAAAATGGTCAAGAATAGGGAATCGGCCAAAACCGTGACTGTGTGAATTCTTTGTACTGTCAATGGTGTCTTCACCCATTCAAGGCTTTATTTCTGTCCTGAGCTACAGGCCTGGCTGCACATGAGGGTGTTAGAAATTGGGTTTCTGGTTGTCAGAGTATGCACCCTGTACAAGCAGTAACCACAATCCTAATCTAAAGAGGCAATATGTAAAGTATTTGTGCAACACAAACAAACAGTAGCACAATGAAAACACCACAAAAAGACTCCACACAGGTTTAGAAAAATAGATTATTATATTTTGAACAAAACAAGACCTAAAGTACAAATCGAGATAAGAATTTTAAAAGGATAGTGTAAAAATATCACTTACAAGCAAATAGCACTTTAGGGGTTACTTGAGATCGGGCTGGACCAGGGAAAAGTCAAAGTTTGGGCTGACCGCGATGGAGTGCCAGCCGGCTTTAGGACCCATGCAGGCCCCAGGTGAACAAAGTACCTTTCCTGGTTGCAACTACGATATGCATCAGGAGATGCATTGATGTCAATCCTGCAGGCCAAGGATGTTTTGATTCTTCTTCACACAGTGATGGTGATGCGTTGGTTCCGAAGGTGAGACGCTGGGCCGAGATGTGCTGGTTACATAGAGCGATGCACCGGGTTTCTCCATGCAGTTGAGGGATGAGTCGATCTTTCCGAGCTGCTGTCACGGCGATGCACGGTTCCGATGCATCAGGCTCTTGAGGCGCTGCGTTGGTTCCAAGAGCGAAGTGCCGATTTTACTCCCGCAACCGGGTCGATGCACCAGTTCTGATAAATGCAGTCTAGAAGATGCATCGCTGTCTGTGTTGCAAGTATCTGGGTCCACTTCCAGTGAACCAGGCACAGGAGCAGGGGTAGAGACTTTAATATCCCTGAGTCTCAAGCAACAGGAGGAAGGCCAACATGTCCTTGAGCACAGTTGGAGAAAAAAGCAGAGTCTAGCTCTCCTTCAGCAAAGTCAGAGAGAGTAGCAGGCAGCAGGGCAACAAAAGAGAAAAGCAGGCCCTCCAGGTCAGCATCCAAAGAAGAGTCATTTAAGCAGCACAGCAGTCCTTCTGACAAAGTGCAGTTGTAGTTCCAGAAGTGTCTGATTTTAGGGGGTCAGAAACCTAGTACTTATACCCAAATTTGCTTTTGAAGTGGGGGTTACTTCAAAGCAGGCCCTTGAAGTGCACAGGTGCCCCCCTTCCCAGCCCTGGCTCCAGACTAGCTATGGGGGTAAATCAGCCCTTTAGGTATAGATAGGACACTACCTATTCAAGTGAAGTGTTAGACTCTCCCCTCCATCCTGCACTGGCAGGGTCATCAGAATGTAGATATATGTAGATGGGTACTCAGACACACCTATCCTTCCTGTGTTTGTGACTGTCTAGAGGGAATGCACGAAGTGTAGCTGTCACCCAGCCTAGACGTGTATTGGAGACAGGCTGCAAGGCACACAGAGCTACGAGTGCGGAGAAATGTCCACTTTCTGGCATTTCTAAAACAGTAATGTTAAATCCAACTTCACCAGAAAGGAGGATTTATCAATACCACTCCGAAGATTTAAAACATGATACAGCTACTCCTTTCTGATCAGGAACCACCACTTAAAAGTGTATTAGGGAACTCCCAATAAATCCCTATGAGAGGAGTAGGCCGCACAGTAGTGAAAAATGAATTTAGCTGTTTGTGACTACCAAGTCCTGCAAAACATAAAAGTAAATGTCCTACCTTTTACTTACACAGCTCCCTGCCCTTAGGGCTACCTAGGACCTACTTCAGGCGTGACATGTGTGTACTAAAAGGAGAGTTTAAGACTAAGCAGTTTTAAATGCCAAGTCAAATTGGCAGTAGACTGCACACACAGGCCCTGCAATGGCAGGTCTGAGTCAGGATTCAAAAGCTACTTGACTGGGTGGAACAATCAGTGATTCCGGCCCACTAGTAGCATTTAATTTACAGGCCATGGGTATATGGTATACCACTTTGCAAGGGACCTATAAGTAAACCAAATATGCCAGTTGTGCGCACACCAATGTCACCATGTTTAGGGGAGAAGCACATGCACTTTAGCACTGGTCAGCAAAAAACAAGACAAACAAAAAGATAAAGCAGAAAGAGGAGGTAAGCAGGCAAAAAGTTTGGGGGAAGATCACCCCAAGGATGATCGGTCTAACAGAGGGGTACCATCTTTATCAGGAGAAGTATGCAAACATTGAATGTTAGGACTGTTTTCATTTGTCAGAAGTATTCAGCTTTGCTCAATTCACCAGTCTAAAATATGTTTTGAAATGATGTGTGACATCTTTTAAACAACAGCACTTTGCATTATGTTCTGCGTAGCTTTGCTTTTAGCATTTTACCTATGGGATTAAAAACCCCATCATCTAAATAGGCCTCAGCAAAAAGCAAGGACTACATATCATGTATCACATGACATGAGATCACTTGACAGCTTTGCTGCTCCATGATAGATACTGGTTTAGTATGTTGTAAACAAGGCACAACATTTAACACTTTAACCCCTTCGCTGCTACGCCTTTTCCCCCCCTGTGCTAAGCCTTTTTTTGGCTAGGTGGGGTAGTTCGCGGTTAGGCCCCTGTAACTTTTTGACCACATAAGGTATCCACGCCAAATTTGCGTCCTTTTCTTCCAACATCATGGGGATTCTAAAGGTACCCAGGGTTTGTGGATTCCCCAGGAGGGGACCCAGAAATTAGCCAAAATACAGCTAAATGTTGGTTTTTGGGGGAAAAATGGGAACAAAGTGCTGCAAATGAAAGCGTCTGGTTTTTTCCCTGCAAATGGTATCAAAAAAGGGTTTGTGGGGCTGAAATCACCATTTTCCCAGATTTTAGGGAATTACAGACTTTTGTCAGAAAACCAAACATTTTTACACAGTTTTGGCATTTTTCTGGGACATAGCCTATTTTTGCTATTTTTTGTGCTTTCAACCTCTTTCCAGTTAATGGTAGGAATGGGTATGAAAGCAATAATGGAGCCTGGAAAGCTATACATTTTAGAAAAGTAGACAAAATTCTGAATTCAGCAAGGGGTCATTTGTGTAGATCCTTCAAGGTTTCTTCATAGAAACTTACAGTTAAATCTAGGAAAAATTGAAAATTAGTTGAAAAAAACAGCCATTTGTGTCAACGTTTTCACCTGTAACTTCTTCTAATTATGACGGCTGTTTGAAAGCAATATACCGTTACATTTTCTGGACCTTTCTGGTTGTAGGACTTGTAGGTTCACCAAGAACCCAACGAACCCAGAGCCAATAACTGAGCAGCGTCTTGCAATGGTTTTTTATTATGTACCGGGTATATAGCAATTATTTTGGAAAAATGTATACATGGAAAAATTAGTATGAAAGACACCTATGTATTTCTGAAATGGGAACAAAATATAGAGTTTAGAAACAGTAGATATTTGCACATTTCCGAAATTGGGAGTACCCATACTAGCATGAGAATTATAGGTCATTTTTCAAAATGACTTCTTTTTTACACATTGTCTTTCATTTGGAAGGCAGAAATGCATCGAAAGTCAATAGGTAATAACAGTTGTTCTACAATTCTGTGTTACCCTAAGTCTCCCGATAAAAGTGGTACCTCACTTGTGTGGGTAGGCCTTGTGCCCACGACAGGAAACGGCTCAAAACGCAACGTGGACACACCACATTTTCACAATGAAAAATGACCCTTTTTTTGCAAAGTGCCTAGCTGTAGTTTTTGAACCCTAGCTCTGCCTGCACCTAGGGAAACCTAGCAAACCTATACATTTTTGAAAACTAGACGCTCAGGGGAATCCAGGAAGGGGTGACTTGACTGGCTCTCACCAGGTTCTGTTACCCAGAATCCCTTGCAAACCTAAACAATTATCAAAAAAACACATTTTTCTCACATTTCTGTGGTGGAAAGTTCTGGAATCTGTGTGGATCCACAAAATTCCACCCACCCCGCATTCCCCAAAGTCTTCCGAGAAAAATGGTACCTCACTTGTGTGGGTAGGCCTAGTGCCCGCAACAGGAAACGAACCCAAAACGCAAGGTGGACACACCACATTTTCACAGTGAAAAATGACCCTTTTTTTGCAAAGTGCCTACCTGTAGTTTTTGAACCCTAGCTCTGCTGGCACCTAGGGAAACCTAGCAAACCTATACATTTTTCAAAACTAGACTCCCAGGGGAATCCAGGATGGGGTGACTTGACTGGCTTTCACCAGGTTCTGTTACCCATAATCCCTTGGAAACCTAATAAATTGTCCAAAAAAACACATTTTCCTCACATTTCTGTGGTGGAAAGTTCTGGAATCTGCGTGGATCCACAAAATTCCACCCACCCCGCGTTCCCCAAAGTCTTCCGAGAACAATGGTACCTCACTTGTGTGGGTAGGCCTAGTGCCCGCAACAGGAAACGGCCCACAACGCAAGGTGGACACACCACATTTTCACAGTGAAAAATGACTCTTTTTTTCCAAAGTGCCTACCTGTAGTTTTTGAACCCTAGCTCTGCCGACACCTAGGGAAACCTAGCAAACCTATACATTTTTGAAAATTAGACACCCGGGGGATTCCAGGGAGGTATGACTTGCGTGGATCCCCCAACGTTTTCTTACCCAGAATCCCCTGCAAACCTCAAATTTAGCTGAAAAAAATCACTTTTTTCACACATGTTTGTGTGGGAAAGTTGTGGCATCACCGGGCTGACACAAATTTCCTACCACCCAGCGTTCCCCCGGGTCTCCCGATAAAAATGGTGCCTCACTCGTGTAGGAGGCCCAAGTACCCGCGACAGGCAAGGGCCCAAAACATATTGAGGCAACATCACAATTGACTATCACAAAACGACCTGGTTTTGCAAGGGGGGACACCTGGGTTTTTGGCCCCGTGCTCGGCGGCCATCTAGGGAAACCTACCAAACCCACACATTTCTGTAAACTGGACACCCGGGGGATTCCAGGGAGGTATGGCTTGCGTGGATCCCTCAACGTTTTCTTACCCAGAATCCCCTGCTTACCTCAAATTTAGCCGAAGAAATCACTTTTTTCACACATTTTTGTGTCGGAAAGTTGTGGCATCACCGGACTGACACAAATTTCCTACCACCCAGCGTTCCCCCTGGTCTCCCGATAAAAATGGTGCCTCACTCGTGTAGGAGGCCCAAGTACCCGCGACAGGCACGGGCCCAAAACTTATTGAGGCAACATCACAATTGCCTATAACAAAATGACCTGATTTTGCAAGGGGGGTCACCTGGGTTTTTGGCCCCGTGCTCCGTGGCCATCTAGGGAAACCTACCAAACCCACACATTTCTGAAAACTAGACACCCGGGGGATTCCAGGGAGGTATGGCTTGCGTGGATCCCCCAACGTTTTCTTACCCAGAATCCCCTGCAAATCTCACATTTAGCTGAAAAAATCACTTTTTTCACACATTTTTGTGTGGGAAAGTTGTGGCATCACCGGGCTGACACAAATTTCCTACCACCCAGCGTTCCCCCAGGTCTCCGGATAAAAATGGTGCCTCACTCATGTAGGAGGCCCAAGTACCCACGACAGGCACGGGCCCAAAACGTATTGAGGCAACATCACAATTGCCTATCACAAAACGACCTGGTTTTGCAAGGGGGGTCACCTGGGTTTTTGGCCCCGTGCTCGGCGGCCATCTAGGGAAACCTACCAAACCCACACATTTCTGAAAACTACACACCCGGGGGATTCCAGGGAGGTATGGCTTGCGTGGATCCCCCAACATTTTCTTACCCAGAATCCCCTGCAAACCTCAAATTTAGCTGAAAAAATCACTTTTTTCACACATTTTTGTGTGGGAAAGTTGTGGTATCACCGGGCTGACACAAATTTCCTACCACCCAGCGTTCCCACGGGTCTCCCGATAAAAATGGTGCCTCACTCGTGTAGGAGGCCCAAGTACCCGCGACAGGCAAGGGCCCAAAACATATTGAGGCAACATCACTATTGCCTATCACAAAACAACCTGGTTTTGCAAGGGGGGTCACCTGGGTTTTTGGCCCCGTGCTCGGCGGCCATCTAGGGAAACCTACCAAACCCATACATTTCTGTAAACTAGACACCCGGGGGATTCCAGGGAGGTATGGCTTGTGTGGATCCCCCAACGTTTTCTTACCCAGAATCCCCTGCAAACCTCAAATTTAGCTGGAAAAAAATCACTTTTTTCACACATTTTTGTGTGGGAAAGTTGTGGCATCACCAGGCTGACACAAATTTCCTACCACCCAGTGTTCCCCCGGGTCTCCCGATAAAAATGGTGCCTCACTCGTGTAGGAAGCCCAAGTACCCGCGACAGGCAAGGGCCCAAAACGTAATGAGGCAACATCACAATTGCCTATCACAAAACGACCTGGTTTTGCAAGGGGGGTCACCTGGGTTTTTGGCCCCGTGCTCGGCGGCCATCTAGGGAAACCTACCAAACCCACACATTTCTGTAAACTGGACACCCGGGGGATTCCAGGGAGGTATGGCTTGCGTGGATCCCTCAACGTTTTCTTACCCAGAATCCCCTGCAAACCTCAAATTTAGCCGAAGAAATCACTTTTTTCACACATTTTTGTGTGGGAAAGTTGTGGCATCACCGGACTGACACAAATTTCCTACCACCCAGCATTCCCCCAGGTCTCCCGATAAAAATGGTGCCTCACTCATGTAGGAGGCCTAAGTACCCACGACAGGCACGGGCCCAAAACGTATTGAGGCAACATCACAATTGCCTATCACAAAACAACCTGGTTTTGCAAGGGGGGTCACCTGGGTTTTTGGCCCCGTGCTCGGCGGCCATCTAGGGAAACCTACCAAACCCACACATTTCTGAAAACTACACACCCTGGGGATTCCAGGGAGGTATGGCTTGCGTGGATCCCCCAACATGTTCTTACCCAGAATCCCCTGCAAACCTCAAATTTAGCTGAAAAAATCACTTTTTTCACACATTTTTGTGTGGGAAAGTTGTGGCATCACCGGGCTGACACAAATTTCCTACCACCCAGTGTTCCCCCGGGTCTCCCGATAAAAATGGTGCCTCACTCGTGTAGGAAGCCCAAGTACCCGCGACAGGCAAGGGCCCAAAACGTAATGAGGCAACATCACAATTGCCTATCACAAAACGACCTGGTTTTGCAAGGGGGGTCACCTGGGTTTTTGGCCCCGTGCTCGGCGGCCATCTAGGGAAACCTACCAAACCCACACATTTCTGAAAACTAGACACCCGGGGGATTCCAGGGAGGTATGGCTTGCGTGGATCCCTCAACGTTTTCTTACCCAGAATCCCCTGCAAACCTCAAATTTAGCCGAAGAAATCACTTTTTTCACATTTTTGTGTGGGAAAGTTGTGGCATCACCGGACTGACACAAATTTCCTACCACCCAGCGTTCCCCCTGGTCTCCCGATAAAAATGGTGCCTCACTCGTGTAGGAGGCCCAAGTACCCGCGACAGGCACGGGCCCAAAACTTATTGAGGCAACATCACAATTGCCTATCACAAAATGACCTGGTGTTGCAAGGGGGGTCACCTGGGTTTTTGGCCCCGTGCTCCGTGGCCATCTAGGGAAACCTACCAAACCCACACATTTCTGAAAACTAGACACCCGGGGGATTCCAGGGAGGTATGGCTTGCGTGGATCCCCCAACGTTTTCTTACCCAGAATCCCCTGCAAACCTCACATTTAGCTGAAAAAATCACTTTTTTCACACATTTTTGTGTGGGAAAGTTGTGGCATCACCGGGCTGACACAAATTTCCTACCACCCAGCGTTCCCCCAGGTCTCCCGATAAAAATGGTGCCTCACTCGTGTAGGAGGCCCAAGTACCCGCAAAATGCAAGGGCCCAAAACGTATTGAGGCAACATCACAATTGCCTATCAAAAACGACCTGGTTTTGCAAGGGGGGTCACCTGGGTTTTTGGCCCCGTGCTCGGCGGCCATCTAGGAAAACCTACCAAACCCACACATTTCTGAAAACTAGACACCCGGGGGATTCCAGGGAGGTATGGCTTGAGTGGATCCCCCAACGTTTTCTTACCCAGAATCACCTGCAAACCTCACATTTAGCTGAAAAAATCACTTTTTCACACATTTGTGTGTGGGAAAGTTGTGGCATCACCGGGCTGACACAAATTTCCTACCACCCAGCGTTCCCCGGGTCTCCCGATAAAAATGGTGCCTCACTCGTGTAGGAGGCCCAAGTACCCGCGACAGGCATGGGCCCAAAACTTATTGAGGCAACATCACAATTGCCTATCACTAAACTACCTGGTTTTTCAAGGGGGTCACCTGGGTTTTTGGCCGTGTGCTCGGCGGCCATCTAGGGAAACCTACCAAACCCACACATTTCTGAAAACTAGACATCCGGGGGATTCCAGGGAAGTATGGCTTGCGTGGATCCCCCAACATTTTCTTACCCAGAATCCCCTGCAAACCTCAAATTTAGCTGAAACAATCACTTTTTTCACACATTTTTGTGTGGGAAAGTTGTGGCATCACCGGGCTGACACAAATTTCCTACCACCCAGCGTTCTCCCAGGTCTCCTGATAAAAATGGTGCCTCACTCGTGTAGGAGGCCCAAGTACCTGCGACAGACAAGGGCCCAAAACTTATTGGGGCAACATCACAATTGCCTATCACAAAACGACCTGGTTTTGCAAGGGGGGTCACCTGCGTTTTTGCCCCCGTGCTTGGCGGCCATCTAGGGAAACCTACCAAACCCACACATTTCTGAAAACTAGACACCTGGGGATTCCAGGTAGGTATGGCTTGCGGGATCCCCAAAGTTTTCTTACCCAGAATCCCCTGCAAACCTCAAATTTAGCTGAAGAAATCACTTTTTTCACACATTTTTGTGTGGGAAAGTTAAGGTATCACCGGGCTGACACAAATTTCCTACCACCCAGCGTTCCCCCGGGTCTCCCGATAAAAATGGTGCCTCTCTCGTATAGGAGGCCCAAGTACCCACGACAGGCACGGGCCCAAAACGTATTGAGGCAACATCACAATTGCCTATCACAAAACGACCTGGTTTTTCAAGGGGGGTCACCTGGGTTTTGGCCCCGTTCTCGGCGGCCATCTAGGAAGTCCTACCAAACCCACACATTTCTGAAAACTAGACACTGGGATTCCAGGGAGGTATGGCTTGCGTGGATCCCCCAACATTTTCTTACCCAGAATCCCCTGCAAACCTCAAATTTAGCTTAAAAAAATCACTTTTTTCACACATTTTTGTGTGGGAAAGTTGTGGCATCACCGGGCTGACAAATTTCCTACCACCCAGCCTTCCCCAGGGTCTCCCGATAAAAATGGTGCCTCACTCGTGTAGGAGGCCCAAGTACCCGCGACAGGCAAGGGCCCAAAACGCATTGAGGCAAATCAAAATTGCCTAGCACAAAATGTTTTGGGCCCTTGCCTGTCGCGGGTACTTGGGCCTCCCACACGAGTGAGGCACCATTTTTATCCGGAGACCCGGGGGAACACTGGATGGTAGGAAATTTGTGTCAGCCCGGTGATGCCACGCCTTTCCCACACAAAAAAATGTGTGGAAAAAGTGATTTTTTTCAACTAAATTTGAGGTTTGCAGTGGATTCTGGGTAAGAAAACGTTTTGGGATCCACGCAAGCCATACCTCCCTGGAATCCCCCGGGTGCCTAGTTTTCAGAAATGTGTGGGTTTGGTAGGTTTTCCTAGCTGGCCGCCGAGCACAAGGCCAAAAACCCAGGTGACCCCCCCCTTGCAAAACCAGGTCGTTTTCTGATAGGCAATTTTGATGTCGCCTCAATACGTTTTGGGCCCTTGCCTGTCGCGGGTACTTTGGCATCCCACACGAGTGATGCAGCATTTTTATCGGATGACCTGGGGCACCGCTCGGTGGTAGGAAATTTGTGTCAGCCCGGTGATGCCACAACTTTCCCACATAAAAATGAGTGGAAAAAGTGAGTTTTTTCATCTAAATTTGAGGTTTGCAGGGGATTCTGGGTAAGAAAACGTTGGAGGATCCACGCAAGCCATACCTCCCTGGAATCCCCCGGGTGTCTAGTTTTCAGAAATGTGTGGGTTTGGTAGGTTTCCCTAGCTGGCCGCCGAGCACGGGGCCAAAAACCCAGGTGACCCCCCTTGCAAAACCTGGTCGTTTTGTGATAGGCAATTGTGATGTCGCCTCAATACGTTTTGGGCCCTTGCCTGTCGCGGGTACTTGTGCCGCCCACACGAGTGAGGCACCATTTTTATTGGGAGACCTAGGGGAACGCTGGGTGTTAGGAAATTTGTGTCAGCCCGGTGATGCCACAACTTTCCCACACAAAAATGTGTGGAAAAAGTGATTTGTTTCAGCTA
Source organism: Calotriton arnoldi (assembly GCA_963921515.1). Classification (NCBI taxonomy): domain Eukaryota; kingdom Metazoa; phylum Chordata; class Amphibia; order Caudata; family Salamandridae; genus Calotriton; species Calotriton arnoldi. The sequence continues at coordinate 1,520,561 of CAWUFW010002726.1, forward strand.
AATTTGAGGTTTGCAGGGATTCTGGGTAAGAAAACGTTGGGGGATCCACGCAAGCCATACCTCCCTGGAATCCCCGGGTGTCTAGTTTTCAGAAATGTGTGGGTTTGGTAGGTTTCCTAGCTGGCCGCCGAGCACGGGGCCAAAACCCAGGTGACCCCCTTGCAAAACCAGGTCGTTTTGTGATAGGCAATTTTGATGTTGCCTCAATACGATTTGGGCCCTTGCCTGTCGCGGGTACTTGGGCCTCCCACACGAGTGAGGCAGCATTTTTATCGGATGACCTGGGGCACCGCTCGGTGGTAGGAAATTTGTGTCAGCCCGGTGATGCCACAACTTTCCCACATAAAAATGAGTGGAAAAAGTGAGTTTTTTCATCTAAATTTGAGGTTTGCAGGGGATTCTGGGTAAGAAAACGTTGGAGGATCCACGCAATCCATACCTCCCTGGAATCCCCCGGGTGTCTAGTTTTCAGAAATGTGTGGGTTTGGTAGGTTTCCCTAGCTGGCCGCCGAGCACGGGGCCAAAAACCCAGGTGACCCCCCCTTGCAAAACCTGGTCGTTTTGTGATAGGCAATTGTGATGTCGCCTCAATACGTTTTGGGCCCTTGCCTGTCGCGGGTACTTGTGCCTCCCACACGAGTGAGGCACCATTTTTATCGAGAGACCTAGGGGAACACTGGGTGGTAGGAAATTTGTGTCAGCCCCGTGATGCTACAACTTTCCCACACAAAAATGTGTGGAAAAAGTGATTTTTTTCAGCTAAATTTGAGGTTTGCAGGGGATTCTGGGTAAGAAAACGTTGGGGATCCACGCAAGCCATACCTCCCTGGAATCCCCCGTGTGTCTAGTTTTCAGAAATGTGTGGGTTTGGTAGGTTTCCTTGCTGGCCGCCGAGCACGGGGCCAAAACCCAGGTGACCCCCTTGCAAAACCAGGTCGTTTTGTGATAGGCAATTTTGATGTCGCCTCAAAACGTTTTGGGCCCTTGCATGTCGCGGGTACTTGGGCCTCCCACACGAGTGAGGCGCCATTTTTATCGGGAGACCTAGGGGAACGCTGGGTGGTAGGAAATTTGTGTCAGCCTGGTGATGCCAGAACTTTCCCACACAAAAATGTGTGGAAAAAGTGATTTTTTCAGCTAAATTTGAGGTTTGCAGGGTATTCTGGGTAAAAACATTGGGGGATCCACGCAAGCCATACCTCCCTGGAATCCCCGGGTGTCTAGTTTTCAGAAATGTGTGGTTTGGTAGGTTTCCCTAGATGGCCGCCGAGCCCGGAGCCAAAAACCCAGGTGACCCCGTGCAAAACCAGGTTGGTTTGTGATAGGTAATTTTGATGTCGCCTCACTAGGTTTTGGGCCCTTGCCTGTCGCGGGTACTTGACCCACCCACACAAGTGAGGTACCATTTTTCTCGGAAGACTTTGGGGAATGCGGGGTGAGTGGAATTTTGTGGATCCACACAGATTCCAGAACTTTCCACCACAGAAAGTTGAGGAAAAAGTGTTTTTTTAACTAAGTTTGAGGTTTGCAAGGGATTCTGGGTAACAGAACCTGGTGAGAGGCACACAAGTCACCCCATCCTGGATTCCCCTTGGTGTCTAGTTTTAAAAATGTACAGGTTTGCTAGGTTTCCTTATGTGCCGGCTGCGCTAGGGCCCAAAATCCACAGGTAGGCACATTGCAACAAACAAGTCTGTGCCTAGTGGGCTTTCTGCCGCCCTGGGGGGAAATAGGGGGGGGAGGGTTGCCCCGATATGCCCCCAGGGGGGGCAGAATGACTGTGGCTATTTTTTTGGTGGTGGGGGCATTGGTATGCCCATTCTGGGCAGCCCCCACCCCCACGCATAAAAAAAGCCAGCGTAATTGCTGGCGCCTATTGGGCTTTCTGTCCCACCCAGGGGCAGATCAGGGGCCCCTGCCCCCATCCACCCCCCGGGGGGGCAGAAAGACTGTGGCTTTTTTGGGGGGAGATGTGGGCTTTGGCATGCCCATTCTGGGCTGACCTCACCCCTGAATTTAAAAAAAACAAAAAATCCTGAGGCCTAGTGGGCTTTTTGCCCCCCCCTGGGGGCAGATAAGGGGCTATTGCCCCAATATGCCTCCGGGGAGGGGCAGAAAGACTGTGGTAATTGTTTTTGGGGTGGGGGCATTATCATGCCCATTCTGGGCAGCCCCGACCCCTACATTATTTTTAAAGAAGAAAAATCCCTGGTTTCTAGTGGGCTTTCTGCCCCCCAGGGGGGCCAGAAAGACTGACATTCCTCTGGAGGGGGGGGTGGGGGCATTGTCATGCCCTTTTTGGGAAGCCCCCACCCCAACATCAATAACAAAAAATCCTTGGTTTCTAGTGGGCTTTCTGCCCCCTGGGGGGCAGATTGGGGGCTACTGCCCCCGTCTGCCCCCTGGGGGCCAGAAAGACTGACATTTCTCTGGAGGGGGGGGGTGGGGGCATTGTCATGCCCTTTTTGGGCAGCCCCCACCCCAACATCAATAAAAAAAATCCCTGGTTTCTAGTGGGCTTTCTGCCCCCCCCGGGGGGCAGATTGGGGGTTACTGCCCCCGTCTGCCCCTGTGGGGGCAGAAAGACTGACATTTCTCTGGTGGGGGGGCATTGGCATGCCCTTTTTGGGCAGCCCCCACCCCAACATCAAAAAAAAAATCCCTGGTTTTTAGTGGGCTTTCTGCCCCCCCGCGGGGAGCAGATTGGGGGCTACTGCCCCCATCTGCCCCCCGGGGGCAGAAAGACGGACATTTCTCTGGGGGGGCTGGGGGCATTGCCATGCCCTTTTTGGGCAGCCCCCACCCCAACGTCAATAAAAAAAAAATCCCTGGTGTCTAGTGGGCTTTCTGCCCCCCCAGGGGGGGCAGATTGGGGGCTACTGCCCCATCTGACCCCTGGGGGGACAGAAAGACTGACATTTCTCTGCGGGGGAGGTGGGGGCATTGGCATGCCCTTTTTGGGCAGCCCCCACCCCAATGTCAAGAAAAATAAAAAAAATCCCTGGTTTTTAGTGGGCTTTCTGCCCCCCCGGGGGGCAGATTGGGGGTTACTGCCCCCGTCTGCCCCTGTGGGGGCAGAAAGACTGACATTTATGTGGGGAGGGAGTGGGGGCATTGCCAAGCCCTTTTTGGGCAGCCCCCACCCCTAAATAAAATATTAACAAAAATCCCTGGTATCTAGTGGGCTTTCTGCCCCCCGGGGGGGCAGATTGGGGGCTACTGCCCCATCTGCCCCCCAGGGGGGGAAGAAAGAGTAAAATTGCCCAAAATAATATGGGGGGAGCAAAGGCCCTTGCCCAAGGGGCCTCTCCCCCCTCCCTGGTGCCTAGTGGGTGGATCCCTGCTCGGGGATCGCCCTCCTGGGGCGATCCCCAAGCAAGGATCCACTAGGGAGGGGTACCATTGGAAAGGGGAGATTCTCCCCTTTCCAACGATACCTCTCCTGACTTTCTACGTGCTCAGGGGGCTGAGATAGCCCCCTGAGCACGTAGAAAGTGAAACTGAAATGAGCCTCTTGGCTCATTTCAGTTTCATTTTCATTGCAATGACGTCAGCGCGCCATGCGCGCGATCGGCATTGCAATGAAAATGTAAATTGGCCTCGGGAGGTTGGGGAAGCTCTTCCCCAACCTCCCGAGGCCAATTAAAAAAAAGGGAAATCCCTCTGCTGTCTGCAACAGAGGGATTTTGTGCCCCTGTCCTCTTGACGGAATGGTTCCGTCATGAGCACAGGAGCACCGGTGCTCATGACGGAACCATTCCGTCATGAGCACCAAAAGGGTTAAGGAGCATATTTATCATTATGTGACGCAGCACAGCAAGCCACCTTGCTGTGCTGTGCTGCATGACAGGGAAAGCAATACCAAAGGGGACGATGGACGGAGCGTTAGAGCAAATCAAACACTCACCCCCAGTCAACTGATCTGGGTTTAATCCATCATCATTCTTTAGCTCACTCCACCACCCCAGTTCAGACATGGCCATATGCAAATCAGTCTGACCCTGTGCCTCATGGGACCAGTCCAGCCCGAACTGCCAAGCCATGTCTTCCCTGGACCGAAAGCAAGCATCCTGGGACCGGTTTCTGGCTTACAGCCGTCATCAGCCAGGCTATCTTGAATCCAGTGGCAAAGTGAGCAAGGGACCCACGTCTGGGCATACCCTGCCAACTTAGGGCGAACATAGCAAAACCAAAGGGGATGATGGACGGAGTGTTGAACATTGCAAGCACTCACCCCCAGTCAACTGATCTGGGTTTAATCCATCATCATTCTTTAGCTCACTCCGCCACCCCAGTTCAGACATGGCCATATGCAAATCAGTCTGACCCTGTGCCTCATGGGAACAGTCCAGTGGAGTGAGCTAAAAAATGATGATGGATTAAACCCAGATCAGGCCTTGCAGTTCAGTCTGGACTGTTCCCATGGGGCACAGGGTCAAGACTGATTTGCATATGGCTGGGTCCAAACTGGGGTGGCGTAGTGGGCAAAAGAACGATGGATTTAACCCAGATCTTTTGACTGGGGGAGAATGTTTGCATTGTCAGCCTTCCGTCCATCATTTGTTTGCTGTAACACTTTTCGCCCTAAGTGGGATGGGTATGCCCAGACGTGGGTCCCTTGCTCACTGTGCCACTGGATTCAAGCTAGCCTGGCTGACGAAGGGTGACATACCCTGAAACTGGTCCCAGGATGCTTGTTTCCGGTCCAGGGAGGACCTGGCCTTGCAGTTCGGTCTGGACTGTTCCCATGGGGCACAGGGTCAAGACTGATTTGCATATGGCTGGGTCCAAACTGGGGTGGCGTAGTGGGCAAAAGAACGATGGATTTCACCCAGATCTTTTGACTGGGGGAGAATGTTTGCATTGTCAGCATTCCGTCCATCATTTGTTTGCTGTAACACTTTTCGCCCTAAGTGGGATGGGTATGCCCAGACGTGGGTCCCTTGCTCACTGTGCCACTGGATTCAAGCTAGCCTGGCTGAAGAAGGGTGACATACCCTTAAACTGGTCCCAGGATGCTTGTTTCCGGTCCAGGGAGGACCTGGCCTTGCAGTTCGGTCTGGACTGTTCCCATGGGGCACAGGGTCAAGACTGATTTGCATATGGCTGGGTCCAAACTGGTGTGGCGTAGTGGGCAAAAGAACAATGGATTTAACCCAGACCTTTTGACTGGAGGAGAATGTTTGCATTGTCAGCATTCCGTCCATCATTTGTTTGCTGTAACAACTTTCTAAAAAGGGCATTTTCAGAATTGCAATTTGAAATCCGCTTTCACCATACGTTAGGATTTTAAATTGTGATTTCAGAGACACCAAACATGAACTGGTTATCTATTTCCATTTGGAAATTACACTTATAAAATGTAATAAGACTACTCCAAAATTATCTTATGAGAGAGATAGGCCGTTCATTAGTGAAAAACAAATGTAAGAGTTTTTCACTACCAGGACATGTAAAACTTGAAAGTACATGTCCTACTTTTTCAATATATTGCACCCAGCCCTCTGGGCTGTCCAGGGTCTACCCTAGATGTGACTTATATGAATTAAAAAGGTTTGGGTCTGGAAAAATGTTTACTTTGCCAGGTTGAAACGGCAGTTTGAAACGGCCCACTTGGGCTCCACAATGGCTGGCCTGAGACATGTTTAAAGTGCTGTTTAAGTGGGTGGCACAACCAGTGCTGCAGGCGCACTGTTAACATTTAATTTGCAGGCTCCGGGCACATGTCATGCCACTTTACTAGGGCACATGCAGGGTCAGACTGATTTGCATATGGCCATGTCTGAACTGGGGTGGCGGAGTGAGCTAAAGAATGATGATGAATAAAATCTGACTCCGCTGAGTCGGAATTTATCGGAAAAATATCACCTGATTACAAGTTTTGTGGAATAACATGTGGATTAGGGTGCCTACCGCACCAAAATGGGGGGGAGGGGTGAAACTAGCACAATATGCTGTATCACAGTTATGTGAAATTACTGCAAACAATTTAAGCAAAATTACGAGTAATTATACAAAATGCACCTTTCAGTTAAAAAATAACCTGAAAGGTAAACTCAGTAAAAATTCAACTCAAAAATGTAATTTGGAGTTGATTTCCAGTCCCTTGCATTCAAAACTCTGCAGTTTGCTTTTGGATTTGCAGTTGTGCACTCATAAATTGTCCAAACATGCGCTCGAGTAAAAAAATCTACCTGAAATGTATGTTGGCCTCCCACTTTATTGGAACAGCTGTTTCATTCAAAACAATGCTGCTTGGGTTCCGATTTGTAGTTTCGTACACAATAATTACCCAAACCGCTGGCTCGAGTAAAAATTCTAATTGAAATGCCACTTGTATTAAAAAATAACCCAAACGGTACCTCTCGCATTAAAATGTCTCCCCAAACTTGCGTGATGTGGCACAATGGCGCAATCTCAGTAATTTCGCATAAATTTGCTTGTGCAAAACTACAAAATTATGCCACTTATGCCAGTGTGATTAACATTTTCCCAGACTTAACCAAAATCGACATATTCCACTAATCACCTGGTGTTTTTCCCCTCTATAAATATCAGCAGGTTAGACCAGCCAAGATTTATCACAAAACCCACCGTTGAGATATGTGTGGGGACTGGAGTAACCGCACATATCGCAAATATCCCCGCAACTCGTAATGAGCCTCTTACCATTCTTAACTCGTAGCTATCTATCTAGCTATCTTTATATACGTACACATATATATATATATATATGATGTAAATAGTGATGTCATTTGAGAAGTCATCAGTGATGTCATTTACCATGTCATAAATTTGTGAGATCATAAGTAGTGCATGACATTCGTGCGATTATGATTAATTTAATTGCAGTGATATTTAGAATTTGTTTTGTAACCATGAGAGCAGTTTCACTGTGATTTCTTCATCTCAATATATATATATATATATATATATATATATGATGCATTTTAGTGGTTTTGTTAGAACAAAATTGTATATTTTCATTGATATTTTCACCTAACTATAAGGTGTATATATGTATATATATGTGTGTGTTTGTGTGTGTGTGTGTGGGTGTATATATATATATTCACTGAAAAAACCATAGGTTTTAGGGACAGTTATAGTTAGTTGGACATTTCACTCGTACAAAACCATAGAAATTCCCCCGTTATAGTTAGTTCAGCTAACTATAACTCGCGCCCCCGCAATGCACTGCTGATGACGTCACATATTACATCACTCATGACATGGTCAGTGACATCACTGATGACATCTCAAATGACATCACTGATGACATCACTGATGACATCATCCAGTGACTGCGTGTTTCTGTAAAGTTTAAATATGTTTAATATATATAGGGAAAGGCGTATTGAAGAATGAGTGGGTGTATAAGTGTCTTAATGGATGATTTAGTACGTGCGTGACTGACTCTACAAGTGAGTGATTAAACGTATCTTACTGAATGCATGGGTTAGTGACTAAACTGTGTGAATGTCTGTATCCGTCTGTCTGTTGGTGTGTAAGTGGATGCATGGATTTGCGAATAGCTACATGAGTGTCTATATGGGTTATTGATTGGTTCTCTGAGTATCTGTATGGGTGCCTGAGTGTTTGTGTGGGTGGGGTGTGTGTGACTCTATACATAGATGTGTGAGTGGGTGATTCACTGGGTGCATGATTTCAAGAGTGCATCTGTGATGGACTGCTTGGGTGGGTGAGTGTGTGTATGGGTGTGTTAGTGAGTGAATGTATATCTCAGTGGTACATGTGCGAGTAACTACATATGTAAAAGGCAGTATATATGTGTGTTAGAGTATTTAAATGGCTATAAGTGAGAGTGTGTGATTGTGAGAGTGGCTGTATGGATGCGTGTGTGCTTGTATCAGTTATTGTATAAGAGCGTAAGAATGTGCTAGTATTTGTATGAGTAAGTGAGCTGGTGTGTGTATAACTGTATAGGTGAATAAATGGGTGTGTGATTAATTTTGTGCATGACTGACTAGGTGTGTGAGTACCTCTATGGATGAGTGGCGGTGTGTGAGTGTTTATATAGGTGTATGAGTGCATATGATATTCCTGTACTGAGTGACTGTAAGTATGAGTGACTGTACGGGTGAGTGAGTAGATGTGTGGATGTAGACCTAACAATCAGTGAGTGGGTATGTAGTTATTGGTATTGGAGTGTGTATGATTTTGAGAATGGCAGTCTGTAATTTAGAGTGGGTGTATCAAAAGTTATATTAGGGTGTGAGAAGATGCATGAAATTATCACATGGATGATGTCATCAGTGATGTCATTTGAGATGTCATCAGTGATGTCATCAGTGATGTCACTGACCATGTCATGAGTGATGTAATATGTGACGTCATCAGCAGTGCATTGCGGGGCGCGAGTTATAGTTAGCTGAACTAACTATAACGGGGGAATTTCTATGGTTTCTTACGAGCGAAATGTCCAATTAACTATAACTGTCCCTAAAACCTATGGTTTTTTAAGTGAATTTCAAAGGTTTTTTAAATGCTAATTTCTAACTATAATGTGTCTGAAACCTATGGTTTTTTCAGTGAATTTCAAAGGTTTTTTAAATGCTAATTTCTAACTATAACGTGCCTGAAACCTATGGTTTTTTAAGTGAATTTCAAAGGTTTTTTAAATGCTAGTTTCTAACTATGCCTACAGAGGTAGGACATGTGAAGAAAGAAGAAAAACGCACAGAAAGAAGCCAAAGAAATGCAGAAAGAAGCAACAGAAGTCCACAAAGACGAAGAAAAGTGCAGGAAGAAGCAAAAGATGTGCAGAAAGAACCAACAGAGGAGCAGAAAGAGGCCTTGTTGCAAAATCATCCTGTGCCCACAACTTTTTCAGACGGGTACTGGTGGTAACTGACTCTGACTAACCAGAGCCAGTGCTATGTTAAAAGACACTTAGAATACAGTGAAAACACCTACATACACTAGGGAACACTATGCGTTGGGGTACCCCTGTGATTAGCATGACCTCCTCTGTAAGTCCCTAGTACATAATAGGGCAGGGGGATTAAAACTACCTCTTAAAACGCGCTACGGGGCGCGTTTGCACAGTGGTGAAGGGAGGGGGCCTGAGGTGACATGTGTGCAAAGCGCCCCGTGGCGCGCTTTAAGTAGCGGGATTAAGTCCCCTTGAATCCTGAGGGTCCCTGGGGCCCAACTAGCCCACCAGGTACCTCAAGTAAGCGCCACAGAGCTGCGTTGCAGAGAGGTTTTAAAAAGGGCGTGGCCTCGGATCACCTCTCTGCAACGCAGCGCAGTGGCGCTTACTGGAAGCACCTGCTGGGCTAGTTGGCCCCAGGGTCCCTCAGGATTGAAGGGGAATTATTTCCCCAACTTAAAATGCGCCACAGGGCGTGTTTGCACACGTCACCTCAGGCCCCGTCCCCTCCCTTCACCACTGTGTAAACGCGCCCTGTGGCCATTCTAAGTTGAGAGATTAAGTCCCCTTGAATCCTAAGGGTCCCTAGGCTCAAACTAGCCCACTAGGTACCTCCAGTAAGCGCCACAGAGCTGCGTTGCAGAGAGGTGTAAAAAGGGGCGTGGCCTCTGAACACCTTTCTGCAAAGCAGCTCCCTGGCGCATACTGGAGATACCTGTTGGGCTAGTTGGCCCTCAGGGACCCTCAGTATTGAAAGAGAATTATTTCCCCAACTTACAACTCGCCACGGGCATGTTTGCACAATGGTGAAGGAAGGGGGCATGGCGTGAGGTGACATGTCTGCAAACACTCCCTGTGGCGCGTTTTAAGTTGGAGAATTAATTCCTCCTCAATCCTGAGGGTCGCTGGGGGCCAACTAGCCCACCAGGTACCTCCAGTATGCGCCAGAGAGCTGCGTTGCACAGAGGTGTTCAGAGGCCACGCCCCTTTTTACAACACTCTGCAACGCAGCTCCGTGGCGCTTACTGGAGGTACCTGGTGGGCTAGTTGTCCCCCAGGGACCCTCAGGATTAAAGAGTGTTGCGGGACGGAATAAGGTAAACGCAGCCTGACTCGTGGCAGTGAGGGTTTTATTTTCCCTAATACACGCCTTCTATTGGAAGCCAGGGTCACAGATTAACAGTCGGTATAAAGTCCGTCTTTCCTACCTTAGGGGGCGCATTTCCGTGGGGTCTTGGGTCTTCCTCTCTTCCCGGGGTCGTCTGCAGGGGAATTGCTCCGCGGCCGTATCAGGAAAAGAAGGAAAAAGGGGACGTAAGTGCTGGATAACAGCCTGTCTCGCTTAAGGGTAAAGGAGTGAGGAAGGCACGCGTGATACACTTCTACTGATGCAGTGAGGGTGCACATGACTTAGGGGAGGGAGTGCGAGTGAAAGGGGAAGGGAGCGTACCCCTGGGGTGTATAAAGAAAAGGGGTCCCGTGCTACTTCGCAGGTTTCTCCCTCCTCCCGACCCAGCCCGCGTGGCGGTCCCGTACCTGTGTGAGCCACGCTCCTCCTGGAGCGTGGCTGGGCGAAGCGCGGTGCCGTTGGCCTCCTGGCTCTCCCGGGGCATCCGATATCCTGACAGCACGGCTCCAATCTTCTCTCCTCACACGACTCTTTTCCTCGTCCCTGGCGTCTTCTCCAACTTCCGCTCTCTCCTCTCCGGTGTAGGCACACACCATCGATGCGGAACTCCAGTCACTTATTGGTCCTGGCGGGACATCATTGAGAGGGGGAGGGGCCTCCTCCTCGAGGCTTTCCCAGTTAAAGGGGCCGCTGCATCCTACCGCTATCTGTTCCTTTGATTGGTAGGATGATGAAGTCCAGTCTTCCGGCTGCAGGGAAACAAGAGGGGAAGATAGGGGTGTCGCGGTCCACCAGTCCGCCATAGTCCCCTCTCCGTCCCGTTCCGACACCCCTCGTCACAAAGAGGTATTAATTCCTCAACTTAAAACGCGCCACAGGGCGTGTTTGCACACATGTCACCTCAGGCCCCGCCCCCTCCCTTCACCACTGTGCAAACGCGCCCCGTGGCGCATTTTAAGTTGGGGGATTAACTCCCCTGGAATCCTGAGGGTCCTTGGGGTGCAACTAGCCCACCAGCTACCTCCATTAAGCGCCACAGAGCTGCGTTGCAGAGAGGTGTAAAAAGGGGCGTGGCCTCAGAACACCTCTCTGCAACGCAGCCCCCTGGCGCATACTGGAGGTTCCTGGTGGGCTAGTTGGCCCCCAGGGACCCCCAGTATTCAAGGAGAATTCGTTCCCCATCTGCAAACGCGCCAGGGGGCGCGTTTGCAGAGTGCTGCAAGGAGGGGGCATGGCCTCCGGCGCGATGCCGGTCTTTTATTTTATTTTGTTTTTAAGAAGGGGGGCTGTGTGGCCCCCCTTCTTTTTCTAATTTATTGGCCCTGGGGACCCCATCCCCCAGGGCCTGCCCCCTATTTTTTTTTATTTTTTTTTTAATTTGGAAGGGGGCCGCGTGGCCCCCCTCCCGAGGCCTTAATCGGCCCCAGGGACCCCATCCCCCGGGGCATGGCCTTTTTTGTTTTTTTCAAATCTTTTGGAGGGGGGCTGCGTTGCCCCCCTCCTCAGGCCACTTATGGCCCCGGGGACCCCATCCCCCGGGGCCGGCCTTTTTTTTTTTTTTTTTTTTTTTAATTTTGGGGAAGGGGGCCACGTGGCCCCCCTCCCGGGCCACTTGTAGCCCCGGGGACCCCATCCCCCGGGGCTGGCCCTCTCGGTTGGGGACCGTGGGGGGGTCCCCAATCCCCCTACGGTCCCACCAGCTCCCCGCATCCCTCGGGAGCCGGCATTGCTTTTCCACATGGGGAGCTGCTAATATGCAGCTCCCCATGTGGAAAAGCAATTTGCTTTGAATTTTGGAAGAGAGAGCAGGTTTCTTGCTCTCTCTTCCAAAATTGACAGGCTCCCGCCCTGCCATAGCAAACTACAGTGTCCCGGGGGTGGGCACCCCGGGACACTGCAGGAGCTGGCCCTGGGGGGTGGCGGTCCCCAGGGCCATCACAGGCTCCAGGAGGGGGGCCACGCGGCCCCCCTCCCATCCAATTGCAAAGCCCCGGGGAGGTGGTGGTCCCCGGGGCTTCGGGGGTCCGAAACGGACCCCCACATTAAAATACTTAGTGCCCCGGGGAGGTGGTGGTCCCCGGGGCATGTGGGGGGGCTCGAGCCACAGCCCCCCAAATAAATATTTGATAAACTCCCGCATGCCCCGGGACTTGGCCCACCCGGGGGCCAAATATCAACGAAGCGCGGTAGTCCGCGCTTCATTTTTTTTTTCACGGCGGGATCCACGCATTCTACGCGCATCCCGCCAATTTTTTTTTTTTTTTTAAATGCTTTTTGGGCCCTGGGGTCCTTGTGGAACCCCTAAGCAGGCCTAGGGGTTCAGGGTGTTTCTACCCGGCCCCTTTTTGCATTTTGCGCACTTGTTTCTGTGCCTCGGTTCTACCGAGGAACACGATGGCTGCCAACACTTCCTGGTTTGGAGTGTTGACAGCCAATTAGCATACAGCTCGTGATCGGGAGGGTGCGCTCAGGGTGCGCGGATCCTCCGCGGCCATAGATATATATGTGTTTTTACTTTTGATTTTCTCAGCAACTACTGAACGGATTTACACCATTTAACAAAAAGGGTTCTTTCTGAACCAAGAACTACCTCTTTGCCAAATTTGGTGTAATTCCGTTCAGCAGTTTGGGCTGTAGCCGTGTCTAAAGTTTCCTATGGAAAATTGCATGGGGAAAACATGTTTTGGGAACCCCCTTTTTTCTCGGCCCCCGCTTGCCGAATCACCCCGAAACTTTCAGGATAGGAGCGGACCGGAGCGGGCCATAAGTTTTGAAAATTTCACGAAGATTCGTCAACCGGCGCCAAAGGTATTGGAAATAGAATGCTGCGAATTTCCTATGGAAAATAGGCCCTAACTATAACTATCTACTGGCGACTGCCAGTAGATAATGTGTATATATATATATATATGTGTGTGTGTGTATATATACATATAATATATATAATATATATATATATAATATATATATATATTATATGTATAGTCACTGAAAAAAACAAAGGTTATAGGGACATTATAGTTAGGAAATAGAACAAAAAAAGAACCTTTGAAATTCACTGAAAAAACAAAAGGTTACAGGGATGTTATAGTTCGGAAATAGAATTTAAAAACCTTAGAAATTCATTGAAAAAAACAAAGTTTATAGGGACTTTATAGTTAGGGTCAGATTTCACTTGTACAAAACCAGTGACATTCAGCAGTTATAGTTAGCTGAGCTAACTATAAGTTACACCACCCCAATGCACTGTTTATGACCTCACATATTACATAATTCATGACATGGTCCATGACATCACTGATAAGGTTTTTTATCGTTTTTCGTAACTATAACATCCCTGTAACCTTTTATTTTTTCCGTGAATTTCTAAAGTTTTTTTAATTCCATTTCCTAACTATAACATCCCTGTAAACTTTGTTTATTCAGTGAATTTCTAAAATAGTACATCCTTCTAATGTTTACTTTTTTAGTTAATTTGTAGGGTTTATTTTTAATACTAAGTGTATTACAATTTTTTTTATTATTTAAGCTTTTATACTGTAGATATTCTTTTTTTTTTTTACTTTTTATATGTTTTCAAATATAAAAATACATATGTACTTAATGTAAAGTAAAACAACTTTTTTAAATATAATGACATTTTTTTATTTTTTCAAAATATTATTGAGGTACTGCTGTACCTTTGCAGGTCCGTAAATATAGATGAGCTTCTACTCTATGGGTTTTACTCCTGAACACATGATCGGAAAGAATCCACAAGTCTGAATACGCAGATTCGACGAACATTTTGCAAATTACTGCACATATATACAGCCCTCCATTGTCATTAATAACATCAGAGTGAACATATTTACATGTATATATAAACCACCTTATATCTGTTTTTTTTTTAAAATACCCATTTTACCAGTTTTGCAAATCTGCGAATTTACAGACCAGATTCGCAAATTCACCTGAAAATACACCTAAACCTTGCCTTCTGATTGGATACATTAGGACCCCACCCTTCCACATGGAAGACTACACCCAAAAGCAGTTACTTGTTCAGTGAAGTTTCTAGAAGGAGGATTGAAAGCCAGCAGTGTTGTACTTTTAGACAATGGCTGAAGCTACATCGTCCATTCAAGATGAGGATCCACAACCTCTTGAGGATAAAGAAGAAGACACACCACCTTGCAGAAAAGAAAGTGATGTGTAGAAGCACTTTAGTGTACCTTCTGGGGAAAAGAAGGTATCAACAAAATATTTCCCCATCCTTACCCTTTTTTCTACCTTGTTCATTTTTTGGTAAAAAAATTGAAAAAGTGTTGGCAAATACCCTTCTAGAAAAAAACGGTTCTTGTTAGAACCACCATCTGGTACACACAAAAAGAAGGGGTGAGGGTACGGACTCACCTACCCCGAACCCCCTGTCAATACTAAGTACACCAGAAGGAGTAGGGAGCATTAAAATATTTGTGTCTCATGATGGCACGTGCTATGTGTCCTAATACTGCCCTCACTCACACAATTGTGTGACATGCTTCATCATAGGGCTGCTTACAATACAACCCGGCGTAGCCACACACGGGGTGGAGCAATAGGGTGGGGGAAGACAATACAACACAGAGAGAAACAATTTATTTCCACAGTGGCTGGGAACGACGGTGGTGAAAGTGCAGTGTGATGTGGGTTAAAACTAGCTCGGAAGTGTCGCTGTGTTTATTCCTGGACCCTCCGGCCAGGGTTAAAAACGTGAAGGATGGTGGTGATTGGGAGATGCAATGTGCTCCTTACACCCCTCCTTACTGCCAGGTGGTCGGCATGTTTCGGCCGTGTGTGTGTGCCCCTCGATTGGGGTCACGCCGGCCTTCCTCAGGACTCCACCAGTCCCAGTGAAATAATACTCTCACCTCAGATTGAGATAAGAGGGTGTCTAAAAGCCTTTTTTCCGTTTTCGAGGGATTTCCTCAGGATAATAGTGGAATTACTAGAAGGAACAGGAAGAAAAAAAGATCAACAATGAAAGGGAGAGAAAAAAGAGAGAAAAGAAGTTAGGAGTAATCTTCTCCCTTGTGTTTCTCAAGCTCAGATTATGAATGTCTATCTGCACATGAGTTCATTCTGTTGTATCATTCATTGCCCCAAACAACCATGGGTGCATCGCCCTTGGTAAATTCACACTCATCAGGTACGAATAAATGGAAATTCAATAGGTCTACAATGCCTGTTGCCCTTCATGTAGTCATAAAAACCAGTGTTGCATACCTCATGCTCATTATTCCACAGTCCATCCACTCTAAAGTAGGGGTCCGGTGTGTAATTACTCACCGAGTTTCACCCTATTTCATGTTTGAAATGGCGGTGGGCAAGGAGAGACCCTCTTTAGTCACACTCTTTTTTCAGGGGAAAAGGAAATCACAAAAGAGAAAGATAGTCATGTTAATGATTATAAGATAACATGCTACAGGAGTTGGCCACCTTCTTCAGGAGTGTGAGACTAAGGCCCACATGCATCACAGAAAAAATCTGCGACTCTAAAATAGCGAAAAATAAGGAATCGCTATTTCAGATTCGCTAAACGGAATGCACCAAAATATTCGGTAAATATTTGCGATTCCTTAAAAATAGCTAAAATGTTTACCGATTACTTATTTACCGAATCGGTATTTGCGAATTCGCAAATACCGATTCGGTAAATGCGAAAGCGTCAATCGTCTCATGGAGATGACAAAATACCAGGAAGTGAATCCCAGATACCACACACCTGTGCAGAGTGAGAGACTGAGGAGGAGGAAGACTGTTGGTGCACAGCCTGGAAAACACTTTTTCCTGCAGGAGTTGATACTAACAATGTCAATGGACCCAGGAAACAAAAAGCAAAAAGGAGAAGGCAGGAAGAGGAAGATCAAATTTAGTGAGAGGGAACTGGAAATACTCACTGAGGAAGTCGTCCAAAAACATGACCAGCTGTTTGGGAAACAATCCCTGCATGTTGCAGAGTCAGTCAAGCGGAAGATCTGGCTTGGGATACAAGCCCGGGTCAATTCTGTGGGGGTCACACACCGTGAGATAAACAACCTACAGAAGCGATGGTATGACCTTCGCAGCCGGGCAAAAGAGAGAGTGGCTGAAAGGCTGGCATCTGCAAGAAAAACAGGAGGGGAACATCCACTCAGCCTGCAAACACCCCAATGGACGACTTGGTGGAATCCACTCTGCAGCCCGAGGCAGTTGTCGGGGTCACGCAGATTGACACCTCAGGACATGCGGGGACCTCCCAAGGTAAGAGCACAACCAAACATATTGCAAAATAATTGTAAGCCAAAGTGCAACAAATGCATACCCTGCGTAGTGTAGCAGACATGAGTCCAGTCCACCTCTTACTTGCAACCCCCTAATGCATTGTGGGAGTTGTATGCATACAAATGTAATGGCAAAGCATGGAGGAGTAGCACAGCTCAAATGCAACAGAGTACAGCAAGGCAGTGACAACAGTAGACTTCCTACATCACAGAAGTCAATTTATTACACCTCTGTGAGCGCAATGTCACAAACATGTGCAAAAAATAGATATATTACATTTTACAAAACAAAATGATCTTGCACTGTTTCCCTCACAGATGCATCACAGGAGAGTGACGTGGCAGACATCCACGATTCTGAGGGACATACAGACCAGCAAGGTGAGGGACAAGAGATGCCGGCATCCTCGCCCCTACCTGTTCCCACTCAACGCAGGAGAAGAGTACTACCACTGCCCGATTTGGATAGTGAGGAGGACACACAAACAGGGAGCGAACCCACAGGGCACTGCCCATACACCACCACCCCCACCACCAGAGGTAACAAACCCGCCACGTCACAGTCCGTTCCGCAGGCGAAGGCCAAGTCCATTTCTGAGGTCTGCTGTGGACGATGGTGAAGCTGCCTGCAGTGTGCTTGAGACCAAGATGCTGAGGGTCCAGCGCCTGCAACAAAAGAACATGCAAATTATGCAGGAGCAACTGGGAACAATGGTCACACACATGGGTGGGATACGTGACTGCATGAAGGAGCAGACGACTGCAGTCGTTGAGGGGCTCAGGGCACACGGTGATAAACTTGACCGTGTTGCAACAGCCATTGAACAGATGTGCGGGGTCATGCAGGCTGAGCATATCTCTAATACCAGGAGGCAACAACATTCTATGGGGCGCATGCGCGGATACACCAGGGCCATCAACAGGCTGAGTTCTACAACAGCTCAGCTATACAGGCGTGCAGTCGCCATGCAGGTCGAGATGACCCACTGCTGTGGGGATGTGGCCAGGGGCCTAATCCAGGTCACCACTGCTGTGGAAGGGCTGCAGACAGCAGCAGCCAGTGGGAACCTCATGCATGGAGGGGGAGAGTGAGGAGGCCTCCAGCCTTAGCAGCCTACTGGTGCCTGTGGCACATAGCAGGAGGCGCAGTAACAGGAGTCAGGCAGGCACAGAAGACACCATGTCAGATGCAGCTGGGCCTACTACAAGGGCCACAGGGGGCGTCACAGGAAGCGTTAGACATTTGGACATTCAGACAATCTGGTGATGAAACCAGATATGTGTTACTTATACACACTGCAGTTGCAGTCCCAAGGCAATGGAATGTAATTGTCTGTACATGGTATGTGTGCATTAACACATACACACAACTGTCACATTAAACCTTTAACCAAATACTGTGTTGTCATGTGCTTACTCACCTTAGAAGTAATGTTGCGTGATTTCTGCTCTTCTACGTCTGCCCTCTGCTGCATGTGGTCTGCCTGCTGCATGGGGTGGTTGTGCCGGCTGTATGTCCTGTTCTGGCTCGCTGTCAGAGTCCACCAAGGGATGCCTCTAGTGGTGGCTATGTTGTGCAACATAGCACACGTTGCCACAATCTTACAGCATTTCTCAGGACTGTACTGTAATGCCCCACCGCTCTTGTGTATGATGCGGAATCGTGATTTAAGTACCCCAAATGTCCTTTCGATCACATTGCGCGTCGCAATGTGCGCACGATTGTAACGTCGCTCCCTTTGAGTGGCAGGATTCAGGTATGGGGTGAGGATGTAAGGCCTCACAGGGGATGCGCTATCACCTACAGGATGTGAGAGACCAACATACATTAGTCACTGCAATGTGTCACCATGGTGTACACTTTTAAATTACAGTATTACATTGATTTACCCAGAAGATATCCTTCTCCGAACTCCCCCGCAAGTAGATGTCTGTGTATTCCACTGTGCCGGAAGATGTATGCGTCATGGGCACTGCCAGGGTAACTTGCCACAATGTCAGTGATTAGTGTTTTTGAGTTGCATGTTACCTGTATGTTCAGTGAGTGGTAAGATTTCCGGTTGCGGTAGATATACTCATTCACTGCAGGGGGACATATGGGTACATGCGTTCCATCGATACAACCAATCACATGCGGGAACTGTGCAACCTGACAAAAATCTAATTTGGTTTGCATCAAATCCTGTGGTGTGGTGGGGAACCTGATGTGGTTGTGCATCCTCTGCAACATGGCATTTAGGAAACTGTTAAAAACGCGATATGGCACTTTGGGAGACCCCTCCAGCTGCTGCAATTACTCCCTGGAAGGACCCTGAAGCTAGGAGATGCAGGGAACACAGGACCTGCACATGGGTGGGTATGGCATGTGTCCTGCGGGTCTGCCGCTGCAGTATAGGGTCTAACTCAGCAATTAGAGCTAAGATAGCTGCAGCATTCAGCCTATATTTATCATAGATCTCCTCCTCCGTCTGCCCTAGCAATGTGACGCGCACTCTAAAGATTCTCTCCTGGATCCTCCTTCTCCTCTGTGCTGCTGCTCTCAGCCTCATCCTCCTTGCCACAACGTAGAGCGCTGCCATGGTGGGTCGTTGGGATGCATTCTGGGACTGTTTAAGTAGTTTGCTGATGATTTACACCTGTTTTTGATTATGTGTAATTTTTACCACATGATGTGATGTCTTCTAGTTTAAGGAATGCAAATAGCGAATTTAGGCTGGTTCTGTATTAGCGAAAACTTGATGCATCCCATTTTGCGATTTCTTAATTGCGCTTCCTAAAATACAGATTCGTTATTACCGATTCTGTATTTTATGAAGCGCAAAATTGCGAGAACTACTATTTCTTGCCATTTTGCTTAATGCATCGGAACTAACTAATTTGCGATCGGAAAAGGCATTTTTTACCGATTCGCAATTTTTCCGGTCGCAAATTAGCTTGATGCATGTGGGCCTAAAAGTGTTTTTTGAGGACATGGAAGATAGAAACACTATGATGGGAGACACGCCATTGCGCCTCAAATCTACTTTCACACCCCAGATGGCTGTGCTACCCCAGGAGGTGTGCACTTTCGAACAGGCCGTCATACACGACCTGCAGAACTTAAGAAGACAAGATGTACGCTCATTTTCCAACATGACCAATGTCAAGAAGCCGACACTGAGGGAACTTAAGGAGAACCCCTTGATTATCATAAAACCGGCGGACAAAGGAGGAGCCATAGTTGTCTTGGGCAAGACAACTTGCGGTAATGAATGCCTGCGACTCCTATCGGATGACAGGAACTATCAAGCACTAGGAAGAGACCCCACAATGGAGATAACAAGGGATATTGCTACCCTTGTGGCGGAGGGATTGGCCAACGATTGGATTTCCAAACATGAGGCAGAATACCTTGTTAGAAACCAACCGAAAACACCGTATTTTTATATTCTGCCTAAAATACACAAACCAACAAGACCCCCGCCAGGCAGACCCATCGTGTCGGCATCGGATCCCTCCTGGAGCCGTTATCACAATTTTGTGATTTCTATTTTAAACCGTTGGTCCAGAAGTTACCAGCTTACCTGCAGGACACCTTGGACATCCTAAACCGCATCAAGGAGATGGACTTCGATCCCAGCAGTGAATTCCTCATAGGCCTCGATATCGAGGCTTTATACACTAACATCCCACAGAGAGAGACCCTAAGGGTCCTGGAGGGCATCCTGTTTGAAGAAGACTGGCAGTATCAAACACCATGAGCCTTCATCTTGAACCTAGCTGAGATAGCCCTAACAAAGAATTACTTTGAGTTTGAGGGGACCCTATACCTACAGACCCACGGGACCTCGATGGGCAGTACCTTTGCCCCGAGCCTGACGGGTCTGTACGTGGGAGCGTTTGAAAAAACAGAGCTCTATGACCCACGGTGCCCTTGGACTGAAAATATAAGGCTGTGGCGTCGTTACATTGACGACGTCCTGTTGATATGGAAGGGTGATGAACAATCGGTCATTCAATTTCTTGATTGGTTAAACCACAGGAACCCCCTACTTCACTTTACATCGACTGTAACCAAGACAGGGTTACCTTTCTTGGATCTAATGATTGAACCTAAAGAAGGAAGACTCATGACTAGAATCTATCATAAACCCACAGACAAGAATGCCGTGCTTGCTTATGATAGCTTCCACCCGAAATCCCTTAGAGAAAACTTGCCGGTAGGCCAATTCTTCCAGTTAAGACGTAACTGTACGGAGAAATCGATTTTTAAAGAGGAAGCGACCCTCCTCTCGAAGAAAGTCACGCAGAGGGGGTACCCGGAGCGTACCATCAAAAAAGCAAGGAAAAGAGCTACTAATGCCAATTGGGATAACCTTCTAGAAAAAAACAGCCGACCAGACACGGATAAACCAGTGTGTGTTACCACATTTAATACAGCTTCACACCAAATTAGACAGGTGGTACTGAAACACTGGAGCATACTAAACTCAAATGGCATGAATATTGAAAAGCCCTTGTTCTCCTTTAAAAGGAGCGCGAACCTTAAAGATTTGCTAGTACACACCAGACCCGTTGCTTCCCAGCAAAGGAGATTAGCGGCACCGGGTCATCTACCTCCAGTACAAGGTCACTCACGTTGCGGTTCATGCAACGTATGCCACCTGACCAACAACACGAAATCCATTGATGTGGGACTCACTTACCCGTGGGAACAAAGGTCGCAGACAAATTGTAATTCTGATGGTGTCATCTACCTAATTACATGTCCATGCCGCATGCAGTACGTGGGCATGACCAGTCGAAAGGTTAAGACACGCATCATGAAACACCGCAGCACGATAAGGTGCCTGAAGTCCAATACTAAACTCACTGCACATTACCTTGAGAAACGCCACACCATTGAGGATTTGACATGGACAGTCATTGAAAAACCCATTATGAATCCCTCGGTTGGTGACAAAACAAGAGCCCTTCTACTGAGAGAACAAAAATGGGTATACCGCCTCAAAAGTCATCAGGTCGTCCTTAATGACGATATCCCGTGGCATTCCCTCAACAGATAAAATATACCCATCTGACCACAGAATCATAGAGTCATCTCTTAGGAAGACATATCTTTCTTTTAAACCAAATGTAATTCCCGTATACTTATAATATGACATAAGGTGGCACTCTTTACGCCTCTCTAACAAGCACATAACTAACCAACATAACCGGCAATCAACCATATACATCCATTTATGGGTTTGGGGGTAGGAATTCAGGCCCCCTCATTTGACCATAGGACCACAGAGACATATTGTGGGAAGATATATTCTTTGTAACAACGTGTGGTCCCCCTATATTCATTATGTGTCATTATGTGGCACTCTAAACATTCTCGTTAATAGTTAACTAAACCGGCAACTACCATATATCTCCTATCATGGGTCTGGGGGGAGGTATTTAGGCACCCTGCAAACGGGTAAAATGGCTCATGGGACCAGGACCATTGAGGGCTTGCTGTTCCTCTTAAAAAACGAGATTGCCTCTATGTACCACAATAAGGCAGGCCAACCCTCTATGTGTACTGATTTACTCAACGCATTATTTATCTTGTGTTAACCGACACTGAATACTCCCACGCTCTTCCACAACGGAGTCAAGGTGGGTAACCATGCCAACAGGACGCGGTGATCACGTGTTCCAGGACACAGGCGACTACCTCGTCGTCTTGCGTCCCTTCACACGTCACCACGCGCCCCACGTGACCGGAACTTTTCCGGATTCCAAACGTGGATATAACAAACAGCACCCGGCAGCCCTGCCACTGACCTACACGGCGGCAGAAGGCGAGCACTTGAAAGAGGAGCACCACCCTTGGAGTAGTAAGGAGATAGGGGGGAGCTTTGGGGGCGCCAGGATTTAACTAATAACGCATGCTAAATCGGCGATCTTGATTTGCCAGCATGGGCAGACCACTATGACCGGCACTACCTAGCGGGGCTAACTTAACTCTACTCTCAGGACCGCGCTAGCGACAGGAACGATACGTGCAGCGCCTAATCCTATGTTTATACAAAGTAATGCTTTATACGTGGCCTTTCTAGATTACAGATCCTTCTGGATCGGCCCCGAATATAGCAAATAAAAGGGCTGTTGCTGCATACAGTGCTTCTTACTCCTGCGTGTGACATATGTTTAATGAAGAGTAACCGATGGCCTGCAGTGAGGGGGTTATACACTTTGACTCCCGCATCCGGTTTGAAACTGCACCTAATCATGTTATCTTATAATCATTAACATGACTATCTTTCTCTTTTGTGATTTACTTTTCCCCTGAAAAAAGAGTGTGACTAAAGAGGGTCTCTCCTTGCCCACCGCCATTTCAAACATGAAATAGGGTGAAACTCAGTGAGTAATTATACACCGGACCCCTACTTTAGAGTGGATGGACTGTGGAATAATGAGCATGAGGTATGCAACACTGGTTTTTATGACTACATGAAGGGCAACAGGCATTGTAGACCTATTGAATTTCCATTTATTCGTACCTGATGAGTGTGAATTTACCAAGGGCGATGCACCCATGGTTGTTTGGGGCAATGAACGATACAACAGAATGAACTCATGTGCAGATAGACATTCATAATCTGAGCTTGAGAAACACAAGGGAGAAGATTACTCCTAACTTCTTTTCTCTCTTTTTTCTCTCCCTTTCATTGTTGATCTTTTTTCTTCCTGTTCCTTCTAGTAATTCCACTATTATCCTGAGGAAATCCCTCGAAAATGGAAAAAAGGCTTTTAGACACCCTCTTATCTCAATCTGAGGTGAGAGTATTATTTCACTGGGACCGGTGGAGTCCTGAGGAAGGCCGGCGTGACCCCAATCGAGGGGCACACACACACGGCCGAAACATGTCAACCACCTGGTAGTAAGGAGGGGTGTTAGGAGCCCATTGCATCTCCCAATCACCACCATCCTTCACGTTTTTAACCCTGGCCGGAGGGTCCAGGAATAAAGTCTTAGGCACAGCGACACTTCCGAGCTAGTTTTAACCCACATCACACTACACTTTCACCACCGTCGTTCCCAGCCACTGTGGAAATAAATTGTTTCTCTCTGTGTTGTATTGTCTTCCCCCACCCTATTGCTCCACCCCGTGCGTGGCTATGCCGGGGTGTATTGTAAGCAGCCCTATGATGAAGCATGTCACACAATTGTGTGAGTGAGGGCAGTATTAGGACACATAGCACGTGCCATCACGAGACACAAATATTTTAATGCTCCCTACTCCTTCTGGTGTACTTAGAACCACCATCTTCTCAAACAAAGAGCTAACTCTGTATTTTAATGTGTCAGTGACTGTATCGGTGTGAGAGTGAGTGTGTCAGTATGTGCATGAGTGTGTGGCTAGGTGTGTCAGTATATGCATCAGTGTATGCCTGGGTGTGTTATTGGATGCATTAATGTTTGGCTGGCTGTGACAGTGTCTGCATTGCTGTATGCCTGGGTGTGTCAGTATTTGTATTGGTATGTCCCTTGGTGTGTCAGTGTATGTGTCAGTGTATGCCTGGGTGTGTTATTGAATGTATTAATGTTTGGCTGGCTGCTTCAGTGTCTGCATTGCAGTATGCCTGGGTGTGTCAGTGTCTGCATTGGTAAGTCTTTGGGTGTGTCAGTATATGCCTGGGTGTCTTATTGGATGCATTAGTGTTTGGATGGGCCTGTCAGTGTTTCCATTGCTGTATAGCTGGGTGTGTCAGTGTCTGCATTGGTAAGTCTCTGGATGTTTCCATGTGTGTGTCAGTGTGGGCCTGGGTGTCTTATTGGATGCCTAAGTATTTGGCTGGTTAAGTCATTGTCTGAAATTGCTGTAAGCCTGGGCTTGTCAGTGTCTGCTTTGGAATAACCCTGGGTGTGTCAGTGTATGTCAGTGTATGCCTGGGTATGTTATTGGATGCATTAATGCTTGGTTGGCTGTATCAGTGTCTACTTTAGGTGTGTCAGTGTCTGTAGTAGTATGTCCCTGGGTGTGTCAGTGTATGCATCAGTGTATGCCTGGGTGTGTTATTGGATGCATTAATGTTTGGCTGTCTGCATCATTGTCTGCACTGCTGTATGCCTGGGTGTGTTAGTGTCTGCATTGGTAGGTTTCTGGATGTGTCAGTGTATGCATCAGTGAGTATGCTTGGGTGTGTTATTGGATGCATTAGTGTTTGGTTGGGTGTGTCAGTGTCTGCATTGATGTATGCCTGGGTGTGTCAGTGTCTTCATTGATAAGTCTCTGGGTGTCTCAGTATGTGCATTAGAGTGTGCCTGGTTGTGGTATTGGATGCATTACTGTTTGACTGGGTGTGTCAGTGTCTGCATTGCTGTATGCCTGGGTGTGTCAGTGTCTGCATTGCTAAGTGTCTGGGTATCTCACTGTGTGCATCTGTGTGTGCCTGGGTGTTTTATTGGATCCATTAGTGTTTGGGTGGCTGTGACAGTGCCTGCAGTGCTATATGCCTGGGTGTGTGAGTGTCTGCATTGGTAAGTCCCTGGGTGTGTCACTTTCTGCCTTGGTGTGTTGTTGGATGCATTAGTGTTTGTCTGAATCTGTCAGTACCTGTATCGATGTGTAGTTGAGTGTGTCAGTGACTGCATCAATGTGTGTCTAGGTGTGTCAGTAGCTATATCAGTGTGAACGTGCATGTGAGTACTGCTTTCTGTAAGTAACTGGGTGTGTGAGTTGCTGTACTGATGTGTGCCTAGGTGTGTTAGTAACAACAGCAATCTGTCCTTGGGTGGGCATCCTCAAAATTTAAAGTTATGGAACAGTGCAAGAACTAATTACTAAAGTACATTACCCCAATAGACAGTGTCTTTGATCTGCATAAAAAGAAAAAAACTGAAATATTTATTAGTTTTACAATTAATAGAATTACAAAAGTAACTTACAATTTCAACAATGCATAAATGCATAATTCTAAGAAATCACTACACATTTCTCATACTGTAAAGGTATTTATTAATATAAATAAGCATTTCATTTTCCCCTTTTTTACTGTTCTCAGCTTCTTTACTCATACACCATAAACAATGTACTTTTTAAGCAGACATAACTGAACAGTGGGGAAATAACAATCATAAAGATTGTAGAAAAAAACAAATCTTCACACTACCTCATTGCAGTTAAGGCTTCACACTACCTCATTGCAGTTAAGGAACACTGTGGATTGCACTCACTACAAATGAACATGTAAACATAACACAACTTATTTAACTGTTTCTAAATATAGTTTTCTACACATTCACTTCAAGCACATGCATGCATGTATATCTCTACAGCACCAGTAACGAAAGTGATGTCTGAAAGCACTTTACTATACCTTCTGGGGAAAAGCAGGTAACAGCTAAATATGTGTAGTGTATTACTTGCGGCACACAATTACCCAGCAGCACTGGCAAGAAATATTCACATGGTGCAAGTTCCAATTGGAAGCACTTAAAAGCAATTCATGAAAGAGTGTACAACTGAATGATGCATGAGCAACTAGGTATGGCAGAATATTCCACCACTAGAGCACCCTTGGGAGAGCATTAATCAGCTGCAGTCATCAGAATACCAGCAGCCTGTGAGTATTTGAGTGAGATGTTTACTCACTGTGCGAAATGCCACGTTTGCCACAGTAAAAATGTCTTATGTGGCTCCATTTTCCCGACTACTGTACTTGTGTGAATGACTGTATATATGTGTGAATACATGTATTAGTACCTGTATGGGTGTGTTTGTGACCCTTACTTTAACTTAATAATAAATATATTTATAACTTTAAAAGTATATTTTTTTAACATATTACAATACAATTTAAACCAAACACTTAACAAACAAACAAACATAACATCACCTATTTAATTATTTACAAATACAGAAACACACTGAAACCTTGAACTTTTACAACAAAAAGTAGCACCATAGGAAAAGAAGAGATGGTTCCTAGAAATATAGAAGAAGAAATAGATGAAGAGTTACAAGGGAGGTGTAGACATGCTCCTGTGTAGAAATGGAAGTGTAGTAGTATTTGCATTATTTGCCAGGATTAAATTGATAAGGGTGGACCCCTCCCATGTACTTGCAGTGCTGCTGTCTATTTACTTTACTTCTGCAAATATTTGCACGAATGACTACTGGTATCATCGTCATGTTGAGCTTCAGTACATGTTATGAAATTTAGGAACACTAGCTTGGTTTCTAACCCTGATATGTGCAGACTATACCTGGGATCACTTACATTACTTTCTGAGAGAAGCAAAACTCTAACATTAAAAGTATCATCCACTGAGCTTCTGAAAGGACTGAAAGGTACAGTTGCATATTTTCCTTTAGATGTGAAACACTATTGTGACAGGACAAGAGATATAAGGCAACTCACATTACTTTGCCGCTTCTGCTTTAATTCCTCAACAAAAGTGAATACCATCAGTCAAATGTACATAAATAAAGAAACACTCCTCGGGGCTCCTAGGTCTGTAATTCAACACCTTCCAGGCTTCCTCCGTCTCTCCAGCACCCTCGGGAAAATCAAATTACAAGGCCATTATTGGTCCGTTTGTTACATCTCTTTAAACCCTTCACCAAACAAACACCTTCTGTGAGCAAACAATGCATAAGTGGTTATTAGGCAGGACCCTGATTCAGGTGAGCCAAATGAACAAACATACTCCTTAAACAGTTTTCTGTGCACAACATGTGGCATTCAAAACCTTTTCTTTTGGTGGTAGTGAAAACTATGCTCGCCCGTGCAGATATACCATACAACTATGTCCTTGAGTTACAGACAGTGCCGTCTCAATACAGAGAAAACATCCCACATTCCAAAAATCACCCATACCGTAAGCCCGACCCCTAGAGTGCACGTGTATGTGAACCACACTTGCCTGAAGCCGGGACTCCCATCCGGGGTCCCGGCGGCCTCGTCCAGTGCGTCCTCCCTCGGGTGTTCTTTATCCTGATTATCAGACTCCATTCTTCCTCCGTCTTCTCGATCCGCGTTCTCTGACCCTTCCTCAAGTTTCGCCGAGCCTCCGACCTCGGGTGCCACGTCCGTCATCGTCTCCAGCTCTGTGTCTCCTGCAACGCCGTCCGCCGCCTTCCCAGCTGCCGTCTCCTTTGATGAAGCCACCAGTCCTTCTTCACTATCAGAGCACAGCCCTGCTCCCGAATTCAGCCAATCACAGGACGGATGTAGAGGAACAACCGGGTCACCTACTAGGAGAACAATAGCAGGTGTCTTTCCAGTGCCCCTGGGGTCCTTGCTCTGTTCCCACATGTTCGTCTTGCTACAACTATATTGAAACCTTGGGTTGACGAACCACTTGTTACCATAGTGAATGGTGTGCCCATGAAAAATAACACAATCTGGCTGAAACTAATGGATGTACATAAGGGGAAGAAAGCTATGTTATATCTCAAACACAATAATGTGCACTATAAAGGTGTATATGTTTTCTAACATAGAAGTTACATGAAGAAAGAAATGTTGCCTACAAGTTGACAGTATAACAAAGTAGATAGAAGTAGATCTGAACATTGAATAGAGATTATGGGGATACCATTGAACTGTGTCAGATAAACATCCTAAAAGAACTCCAATAAGTGTCTGCAGAAAAGGTTCCTCAAGTTGCTTCTTCTCAGTCCTCTTTGAAAAAAAAGAAAAAGTATAAAACAGTTAGAAACACCTTCTTAAAAAAATAACGGCACTTTTAACAGACATTTGAATCCTCACAGTAGTAGTCACACAGTTTCTGACTAACACTGAATTTCAAACTGCACTCCTCTGGGGTTAATTCATACTTACTGACAAGGACCTCTTTTATAGTGGGATACCTCAACCTCTTCCCCTTCTCTAGAGCCAGCATGCTGTTCATCCCATGATCACGAATATGACTTCAAAGGCACCTTTACAATCCTCCTGAGATATCCTCTGTACCACTACTGTTACTTCTTATGCCAGAAATAGCCTGTCTATATCAAAGCACTCCTTAAACTCAGGCACCAAGTCTTTGAATATATGATCTCTTTCTTCTGCACTGGACACAGTAGTGGTGCTCACACTTTTTCAGCTAACAGCTATTTGGCCTTCAAGTGCACCTCCTTAATACTCCAGCCAGCAAAACCCTCTTCTTTTCCAAAGTTCTCTTAACCTCACCTTTTCTCTCCTCTGAACCGAGCTGGTGCAGTTGTGGCCTCAGGTCCCACTTGGGCTGTCTCTCCTTGAGATCCTCAGGGATTGACTTTGGGAGCAGACAGTACTTTCTGCACCACATCCAATAGAGAAGCTTGTCTCTGGAGGATCCCCTCTCTCCTCTGGAGAGTTTACCCTCTCATTTCTCTGGTCCTCTCCCCCCCTTCTGAAACCCACTATACTTGGGGCCCTGATTCTGAGGTCAACTACAATCAGGGTTCTCCCTTTTCAAGAGTGCTGAAGTAGTCCTCTTCAAACTCTTCTTGAGGTGTATATTGCATTATTTGCATATCCTCCCAGGATCTAAGGGAAACTAGTACTCAAACTTGGACGTATAGGTGAGTAAATGGGTGTGTGAATGATTTTATAGTTGTGTGACTGAGTGTTGTAGTCACTGTCGAGCTAAATGAGTGGTGTGTACATAAGTGGTTTTGTGTAAATGAAACTGAATAAGTAAGTGCCTGCCTGACTGTGTGACCGTGTGCAAATTACATACCATTAAATCACAAACTATAAGCAAACACCGAAATCTAATTTCAAGCACATTCATTTATACTGGCCTAATAAAATTACCATACTTTCAGTATGTCGATTCCTCTTTCTCCTTTCCTTCTCACTGGATTTTTAGTTAATGTTCTCATTGAAGCTCCCTTCTATTTTCTCTTCTAGTATAGTCTCTAGAAGGTAAACATTTTCTTTCAGGTTACATACACTCACGTTTTATCTAAATATACTCATATACTACAACCTAATTAACATACTTGTAAAAGCTATTTGCTGTTCTCCCAGTTTTATTTCCAAATGTCCAGTCAGAACTCCTGCAAACCACCTCATTTCTCAGTAGTAAAGCAGGTAAAATGGCTATCCCTCACCATGTGCTCTTACTTATGCTGCTCTATTTAAAAAATCACAGCATTCCTTACATCTTTCTTTTTTGTTATTCCACTTCTAAAAGTTCAGTATTTCTTTAACCTTTTCCATGCTTCCTGCGAAGAAGCCCAAATTGGTTTGTTTTTTCAGCGACTCGACGAATCCTCCGTGGCGCTCAGCGCGGCCCCCCATCTAACTTCACGGTGTGGTTCACGGATTTACAAGGAGGGCCGCGCTGAGCCCTGTGACGGACCAAAAAAAACATTTTGGGTATTTTACTGCCCATTAAACATGCTTTCATCTAATTTATAACACACCCATAGGGTCAGGGCACCTCTACCCTGACCCCTTCATCTGTTTTACGTTTCTTTTCAGCGACCGTTTCCCAATACATAAAATGACGGACACAACTTTTCTCTCAGGTTGCAGCCAGTCAATCAGGGCCTGCTGTGGAGCATGGAGACATGGATTCACCGCAGGTGGATCCGTGGAGGGTCTGCTCCCCTAGATATACAAATTTGGATTTCTTTGAATATATATAAAACTACTGAACGGATTTACACCAAATTACAAAAAGCACGCTCTCTGGAGCAAGAGCTAGCTCTCTGCTAAATTTAGTGTAATTCCGTTCAGTGGTTCGGCTGTAGTCGTGTTAAAAATCCCTATTGGAATTAACATGGGGAAAACACGTTTTGGGACCCCCCTCCTTTTTCTCAGCCCCGCTTGACAGATCACCCCAAAGCTTTCCTAACAACAGCTGATGTGAGTAAAATTTTTGGGGAAAATGACATGAAGATTCATCAATCGGCGCCAAAGTTATAGGCAAGCTATGTTCCCTTTAGGGTGCGCGCCTGCGCGCGCGCCCACCTTTCCATGTAAAAGCGCCCAGGTTCTCTTGTGGGGCGCTCACACTGAACATGCACCGAGGGAGATTTTGTCAAGTGATCATTTAAATGAGCGGCTTGAAAGCTTCTCTTGGAGCAGGACGACCTTCAAGTTCCGTGAGAAGTCTTAGAGAAGTGTGAGGGCACTCGAGAGCATATTGTGCAGAAACTAGCATATTTTGCAGATGCCACCAGTTTGGGACAGCTGCTGAGGTGCTTTATGTAAATAATTTAGATTTTGGAGGCTGGGAATTGGGAACTGTATGACTGGACTTGTGCTGAGTGGAGAATGGCGGACGGGGGTGAAGGATGCTGATAAGGAGGAGTAAAGCAGTCCTGTGTGTCTGGTGCCCTGGGGGGGAGTTTGCTAAAAATTAATTAGACACTTAGCAGCCAATTTGGGCATCAGTGCATGTTTTGCATGACACTGGCCTCTCAGGTTTCAAGCAGCCTACAGTGGTGTAATGGTTGAGGCCAGGGGTTTTATGTGGAGTAGGTCCAGTGAAAACAGTAGTGGGTTCACACCAGCTACTATGTTCTTGCCCTTAATGTTGCAGGTAAAAGCTGTTTTTCTCAAGAATATGTACAAGAACTCTAAAAGTAATACAGATCAGCAATTCAGTCCATGTTACATTTCACTTTCTTGACTTCGTGTTGTCTGGTATTTCCAATCCTGCTTCCGAGGAATATTTGTTTTTACCAGATGTGTTTCAGTAACTTATTTTTTCATTCAGCTTATGAATCGTGTATAGCGCATCATGAAAGTTGGATTTCCTTCAAGTGCTTGGGTGAGTTCAGTGTGTGGATGGGGTTTATGATGGGGGCTAGATTGAGCACTCCTAAATTGTGTCTAAAAGCAGTGTGAGTTTCTCCTAGTGCCTCTCACTGGGTCATTATGGTGTTCACAAAGCATGCTCATCGAATCTTTGGGTCTCTGTAGATCACAGAGTGAAAGTCGCATTTGTGCCATTTGGAACAAAGGAGACAGATAGCTGTCTAGATATTGACAGTGACGTATAAGAGGTGTGGGGGTCAACAAATTAACAGGGTGGTCCGAGGCAAGGGTATGGCTTGTCTTTAACAGCCTGTGCATGAGCCAAGTTCTTATAATGTCTGGTGTGTAAATTATGCAACAAACACTATACAAAAATATAAGAAAGTCTCTTTAAAATTCCTGAAAGCAGATTATTTTAACATACAGAAGCATTTCCCTTTAGTAAATCAGAATATTTCACTGCGTTGAAAAGCATTTAATAAAACTGACAGTTTTTAAATATGAACTTATAAACAGTCATGCTTCCTGCCATGATAACAATGGCATTAGTGAACTAAGAGGTAAGTCAGTTGTCATGTACACCCTATTTATGGCCTATATTCGTATTGTAAGTCGGGCAACATTATAGTCAATTAAATCAAACACAAGATATGTTTTGTACAACACACATCCTCATCTTACATATTCCAAGATGCTCTCATGTGCAATAATGAAGAAAAAAGAGGCAAGGATAAAGAAAATATTTGCCTAAGATCACACAATCTGGTCACGCAGAGAAGCCAAAATTGGTCCCAGATTTTTTCACATTGCCCAGTTCTGGCACTAGATGGGTATCTTATTCTCTCTCATGCTATACATCAAGGGTTAATGTTTGTTTTCAATCCTTGGCGCAGGAGGTTAGAGTGTGGGTGGCAGGCAGAAGCCACGTGAAAGCTCAGCTCGTTTTAGTCTTAAGATTCCAAGAGGACCTCAAAGTGAGCCAGAGCCAAGCATCTGGCTCAAGCCTCCAATGGTTCGCCCACCTCTATGAAGTGCTGACAGTGCCAAAGGGATAAAAACATTGTGATAAAGAGAGTGAAAGCATGATTATTTGAGGGGACAAAAGAAATGCATAATGGGATAGGACATGTCCTGGAAGGGTGTGCGGTGTTCGACAATCTGGAGGAACAAATGTTCCATAGTGATGGACAGCTAATGATATAAGTGAAATGGCATCCTCCCCCACTTACAGGCCACATGTGTTCCCTCGAGGGCAATCTAAAGTGATTTTGCAGTTCTGGAGAGGAGGACTGTTGCTGCTGTCCTTGGCGACCCTTGGAACCACTATGTCCTTTGTATTGTGGAAAGAGCTGGTTGGCCTGCTACTTCACATGTTGTGAAGGGTGGCACAGCCAGAAGGGTATACCTTAGGAGTAATCCCTGAACTTACAGTATTGTCTGTGGAAGCGAAGAGCAGGGGAAGCCAGGCCAATAAGCAGACCATGCCACAACCCTGTTTAAAATGCTCCAAGGACAAGTCAGCCACCTTTCCCAAAACATGAGCATCATCAACGGAATGTTCATGAGAATCAACTGGCCAGCATCAAACAGCCAGTTGAGATCATTCAGGCATAGTGATGCATGGCAATAAAGAAGCCCATGGACCTCCACACGATTCCACAGTAATATAGGCCAGACCATAAGAGGTTCTCTTTGGCCGTGTCCTGACCATCATGCAACACTTTCGCAAAATAGTTCCAAATGTGATCAGGGAGATTCAGGAAAAACGTTTGTGCAATCTCCTAAATATCATGAGAGTAACAGGCCAGAAGACATGTCGCTTTCATGGAGCAAAAGGGCAAGGCTCCCCGAAAATAACAACTTCTTCCCCATTGCCTCAATTCTCTTAGATTCCCTCGCGGGGAGTTGAGAGGAAAGAGTCCGGATTCTGTTAGGAGTCTCTGGAAGTGTGCCAGGGAAGGTTGAGGTGAAGGATGAAGGTGTTGGGTGGCCTGATGATTTACCATCTGAGCTGAAACTTGTTTACTCCATGTGACCAAAATGAGATCTATGAAGGCCTTGTTGAAAGAGAGCAAGGAATCCACAGCAGAGGATGCCAGCTGTGGAATCTCCATGTGGTTAGCTTTGTTTTCATCTACAGGCAAAGACATTCAAGAATTCTCAGCAATCTTGGGTAGCACAGCCATGAAGCAGGCAACCTCCTCTCTCGGAAGTGGTGATGGAGTCTCCAGATCCCAGGCCACTTGCTTTCTGCAGAGTCAATCTGTCCCTACCATCTGTGCTAAAAAGGGGAAAAAGATTACCCATTTCTTTACCATTATCATGGTTGAAGATATTGGCCATCTGAATGTGATCTGAGTAGGAGCCAAATATCCCTTCAAACCTGCCAAAGTACTTATCACAAGGTGAAGGCCTGCAAGGAACTCTTTCTCCATCAAATGTTGGGCATGGCACTGGGATCATATCAAAATGGCTCTCGCCTTTTGGAAATTTGCCACATTATGTAACAGATCGTGATGGTTGGAACACCGGCAGTGGATCAACTGCCAGTTCCTTTGGCAGAGGAAGAGGTTTGGTCAGTGGCATGGCAGCGTCAGGAAGAGTCTGAGCAGGGTAGACAAGGGCCAGTGATAGTCTCTGGTGGAATCTTATTTGGAAGCACCAAAGGCTCTTGGGGCTTTCAGTTGCACCAGAGGGAGCTTGGGAATAAAAGAGCCAGTATAGGCTGGGTGAAGATAACAAACTGTGCAGTGTCACCCCAGGAGATGGAAACTCTTGGTAGAAAGCAGGAGGCATGGTAGTTATCCTAAGCTCATGCCATGAAGGGCTCTGCCTTCCACTCTTCCATGTTCTTGGCGAGCATGAAGCTGCACTTGTTACATGATCCAGAGTTATGTTTGGGCACCAGATAACTGTTGCTGTCAATTGTCAGGGCATGGCTAGCTCATCTAGTACTGCCCAACGTCAGGCATAGCTAGCTCATCCAATCCTTTTTTTCACTTTGCATTCTACCGCTTGTAATCTTGTTATTATAATGTGTTGGAAAAAATACATGTTATGCAATGGCAAGAAACAAACACCATGTCTGGATCAGCTACTCATGATGTACATGGGAAAACCTGAGAGCTCTCTTTAATGCTTCCCCACACTATTCTAAGTAAATTTACATTTAAGTTCAGTCATTTCTGTGCCTGTTTATGGAGGTGCTGGTAGAGTAAATGTCAAGGGGAACTGGTATGATCATGTTAGTATATAATACGTCTGACTTAAATGTGATTATTACATGCAATTAAGTAGCAGAACCTAATGACTTTGACAGCTCATGCACTACGATCACTTTCATAGTGAGTTTTTTCTTGCCTTTGGTGCAGCAGACTTGGTTCCTGTGCACAGAGAACCTTTATTGCCGCACATAGAAGAAAAATATTTGAGGGAACATTGTAGGCAAGTCAAAAAATTATTTTCCTATGGAAACATGGTCCTACCTATAAATACCTACTGCCGACCACCAGTAGTTAATGACCCCATTCCCCGGGGCCTGGCCATTTAAAGTGGGTGCCTCCAGGGCACCCACTCACCACTGGGACCACGGGGGAAGTCTAAAGGCTTTCTGCCAAATTTGGTGTCATTCTGCTCAGCTTTTCCTATGAAAACGTTGGTCCTAACTATAACTACCTACTGGCTATTGCCAGTAGGTAATATATATATATATACCTACTGGTGATAGCCAGTAAGTAGTTATAGTTAGGAAAAAAGTTTCCATAGGAAAAACGTTTTTTGTTTTGCCGATAACTTTGGCACCGCTTGACAAATCTTCACAACCTTTTTGGTTCAGCTGCTGTGTTGAAAGTTTCGGGGTGATCCGTCAAGCAGGGGCCGAGGAAAAAAGGGTGTCCCAAAATACGGTTTCCCCATGTTATGTCTAAGTGGATTTTTTCATTTTTTAACACGACTACAGCGCGAACTGCTGAACGGAATTACACCAAATTTAGCAGAAAGCTGGATGTTGGTCCAGAAAGGGTGCTTTTTGTCATTTGGTGTAAATCCATTCTGTAGTTTCAGAGATATTCAAGTTTAAAAAATGAATATATATGGAGTCACGAGTCCTTGGAGTGGACTTGTGGATCCTACTAAAATTTGATTGGCTGTCAACACTTCAACCAGAAAGTGTTGGCAGCCATCTTGGGACTCTGCTTGAAGCTGAATCCCACAACAAAAGTAAAAAATAAAGAAAAGAGGGCAGGGTAGGAATACCCTGACCCCCCAGATATCATGGGGGGTCCCACAGGGACCCCGCTGAGTGTTAAAAGTGTTTTTTAAATTTAATTTTGCAGTGAATTCACAGGTGGACCTGCGGATCTGCATCAACATTTTTTTAAAAAGGCACTGGTGGTCCAAATCCCGGGGGAGGTGTTTAGTAATTATGCAGGGGTACCTATGGCACCCCAGGAACCGCCACCTCCTTGGGGCAAACAATAAAATGAATGATGCGGGGGCCCAAAAGGCCCCCCCCAAAGACCTGAGGACCACCACCTCCCCGGGGCTATGTGTAAGATTAGTGCGAGGGAGGCTGTATGGCCTCCCCCGCAGCCCCAAGGCATTCTTTACAAATTATGAGGGGGTTGCCCTGGTGGGGACTGCCACCTCCCTGGGGCTAAATATGAAAATAATGGAGGGGGGTATGCACCCACCGCATCCCCAGGGACTGCCACCTCCCGGGGCAAATGTAAATAATTCAAGTGGGGATATGTGCATCCCCCACACCCCTAAGGACCACCACCTCCCCAAGACCGTGTCCAGCAATGGATGGGGCCGTGTGGCCCCCCTCCTGGAGCCATACATGGCCCTGGGGAAAATTACCCCCCACGGCCAGCTTCTGCTAAGTTAAGGGGTGCCAACCCCCGGGACATAGCTGTTTGCTATGGTATGGTGGCAGCTCTACCACTCACGCCAACCCATAGCAAACGATGCCCCACTTTCAGCAAGCAAGAGCATAGAAAATGCTCTGCTTGCTGAAAGTGGAGCAGAATTGCTATTGGTCAGAGGAAGCTGCACGTTCAGCAGCTCCCTCTGTCTAATAGCAATGCCGGCTCCGGCAGGATGCAGGGAGCCAGCAGGGACCGCGGGGGCCTTCAAGCTCCCGCCGCGGTGCCCAGCTCTACAATGTGGGTGCCCCGGGTGGGACAAATGCACCCACACTAGAGGCCGGGCCCCGGGGGATGCGGTCCCAATCAGGGCCTGCTGTGGAGCATGGAGCCATGGATTTACCGCAGGTGGATCCGTGGAGGGTCTGCTCCCCTAGATATACAAATTTGGATTTCTTTAAATATATCTAAAACTACTGAACGGATTTAGACCAAATTACAAAAAAGACCGCTTTCTGGAGCAAGAGCTAGCTCTCTGCCAAATTTGGTGTAATTCCGTTCAGCGGTTCGGCTGCAGTCCTGTTCTAAATCCCTATTGGAATTAACATGGGGAAAACACGTTTTGGGACCCCCCTACTTTTTCTCAGCCCCGCTTCACAGATCACCCCGAAGCATTCCCGACAACAGCTGATGTGAGTCAAATTTTTGGGGAAAATTACATGAAGATTCATCAACTGGCGCCAAAGTTATAGGCAAGTCAAAAAAATATTTTCCTATGGAAACATGGTCCTAACGATAAATACCTACTGCCGACCACCAGTAGTTAATGACCCCATCCCCCGGGGCCTGGCCATTTAAGTGGGTGCCTCCAGGGCACCCACTCACCACTGGGACCACAGAGGAAGCCTCAAGGCTTTCTGCCAAATTTGGTGTAATTCTGTTCAGCTTTTCCTATGAAAACGTTGGTCCTAACTATAACTACCTACTGGCTATTGCCAGTAGGATATGTAAAATATATATATATATATATATATATATATATATATATATATATATATATATATATATATATATAAAACATTTTTGTTTAACCGATAACTTTGGTTCAGCTGCTGTGTTGAAAGTTTCTGGGTGATCCGTCAAGCAGGGGCCGAGAAAAAGGGGGTCCCAAAATACGTTTTCCCCATGTTATGTCTACGTGGATTTTTTCAATTTTTGAACACGACTGCAGCCCGAACTGCTGAACGGAATTACACCACATTTGGCAGAAAGCTGGATGTTGGTCCAGAAAGCATGCTTTTTCTCATTTGGTGTAAATCCATTCAGTAGTTTCAGAGATATTCAAGTTTAAAAAATGAAGATATCTGGAGTCGCGGGTCCTTGGAGTGGACTTGTGGATCCTACTAAAATTTGATTGGCTGCCAACACTTCAACCACAAAGTTTTGGCAGCCATCTTGGGACTCTGCTTGAAGCTGAATCCCACAAAAAAAGTAAAAAATAAAGAAAAGGGGGCAGGGTAGGAATACCCTGACCCCCTAGATATCGTGGGGGGGTCCCACAGGGACCCCGCTGAGTGCTAAAAGTGGTTTTTAAATTTAATTTTGCAGTGAATTCACAGGTGGACCCACGGATCCGCAGCAAAATAAAAAAAGTCACTGGTGGGCCAAATCCCGGGGGCAGTGTTGATTAATTATGCGGGGGTAGCCATGGCACCCCCGCACCCCAGGGACCTCCACCTTCCTGGGGCAAACAATAAAATGAATGATGCGGGGGGCCCACACAGCCCCCCCCAAAGACCTGAGGACCACCACCTCCCCGGGGCTATGTGTAAGATTAGTGCGAGGGAGGCTGTATGGCCTCCCCCGCAGCCCCAGCGATCGCCATCTTTCCCTGCACTTCGCCAGCCTAATGAGGCACTACAGTTAAAACCCCATGTAGCACTTACCTGGATCAGTGAACTCTGGGAGTTGCAGTCTACATCCGCTGCAATTGGTGTACAAGCAAGCAATCTGGGTGGAGCGTGTTCCCGCCAATGGGAAAGGTACATGTCGTTTGAAAATGCGGGTGGGAGAGCAACCTGGACACAGAGGCATCCGACGAAGGCCGAGAAGGCCGCAATACATCATGCTCATTTTCAGTCCAATAAAGAGCTTCCTGCAGTATTTCCCCGAGTGGCCTCTGCTTCTTCAGAAAGGAGGAGTTGTTTGGTGATATTATGCGCGTCAGCCAGAGACGCGGTACAGAGGCCCCGTTCTGAAAGTTGGCCGAGTCATCACTGGTTCCTGCAGCTGCTGCTGTTTCTGTCTTTCCAAGGTATTGGATGGGACCCGGCCCGCCTCACAGCGCAAGCAAAGCAATGGGCTGCTGCATCGCAGTTCGTGACTACATGAAGTGGTAGGATACATTGATTTTCCTGCCCCTGCCCGGCGGACACTTGAATTTTGGGGCTAGAACGTGATGGGGACTTGAGGAAGCCATAGGACTGCATACCAACCGGGACTTTAACATTTCGCCACATCGCGCCAGCCTAATGAGGCACTAGAGTTAAAACCCCAAGTAACACTTACCTGGATCAGTGAACTCTGGGATTTGCAGTCTACATCCGCTGCAATTGGTGTACAAGCAAGCAATCTGGGTGGAGCGTGTTCCCGCCAATGGGAAAGGTGCAGGTCGTTTGAAAACGCGGGTGGGAGAGCAACCTGGGCACAGAGGCATCCGACGAAGGCCGAGAAGGCCGAAATGCATCATGCCCATTTTCAGTCCAATAAAGAGCTTCCTGCAGTATTTCCCCGAGTGGCCTCTGCTTCTTCAGAAAGGAGGAGTTGTTTGGTGATATTATGCGCGTCAGCCAGAGACGCGGTACAGAGGCCCTGTTCTGAAAGTTGGCTGAGTCATCACTGGTTCCTGCAGCTGCTGCTGTTTCTGTCTTTCCAAGGTATTGGATGGGACCCGGCCCGCCTCACAGCGCAAGCAAAGCAATGGGCTGCTGCATCGCAGTTCGTGACTACACGAAGTGGTAGGATACATTGATTTTCCTGCCCCTGCCCGGCGGACACTTGAATTTTGGGGCTAGAACGTGATGGGGACTTGAGGAAGCCGTAGGACTGCATACCAACCGGGACTTTAACATTTGGCCACATCGCGTTTATTTCCCTGCACTTCGCCAGCCTAATGAGGCACTACAGTTAAAACCCCATGTAACACTTACCTGGATCAGTGAACTCTGTGAGTTGCAGTCTACATCCGCTGCAATTGGTGTACAAGCAAGCAATCTGGGTGGAGCGTGTTCCCGCCAATGGGAAAGGTGCAGGTCGTTTGAAAACACGGGTGGGAGAGCAACCTGGACACAGAGGCATCCGACGAAGGACGAGAAGGCCGAAATGCATCATGCCCATTTTCAGTCCAATAAAGAGCTTCCTGCAGTATTTCCCCGAGTGGCCTCTGCTTCTTCAGAAAGGAGGAGTTGTTTGGTGATATTATGCGCGTCAGCCAGAGACGCGGTACAGAGGCCCTGTTCTGAAAGTTGGCTGAGTCATCACTGGTTCCTGCAGCTGCTGCTGTTTCTGTCTTTCCAAGGTATTGGATGGGACCCGGCCCGCCTCACAGCGCAAGCAAAGCAATGGGCTGCTGCATCGCAGTTCGTGACTACACGAAGTGGTAGGATACATTGATTTTCCTGCCCCTGCCCGGCGGACACTTGAATTTTGGGGCTAGAACGTGATGGGGACTTGAGGAAGCCATAGGACTGCATACCAACCGGGACTTTAACATTTGGCCACATCGCATTTATTTCCCTGCACTTCGCCAGCCTAATGAGGCACTACAGTTAAAACCCCATGTAACACTTACCTGGATCAGTGAACTCTGTGAGTTGCAGTCTACATCCGCTGCAATTGGTGTACAAGCAAGCAATCTGGGTGGAGCGTGTTCCCGCCAATGGGAAAGGTGCAGGTCATTTGAAAACACGGGTGGGAGAGCAACCTGGACACAGAGGCATCCGACGAAGGCCGAGAAGGCCGAAATGCATCATGCCCATTTTCAGTCCAATAAAGAGCTTCCTGCAGTATTTCCCCGAGTGGCCTCTGCTTCTTCAGAAAGGATGAGTTGTTTGGTGATATATATATATATATATATATATATATATATATTATCTACTGGCGGTCGCCAGTAGATAGTTATAGTTACAACCTATTATCCATACGAAATCCGCGACATTCTATTTGAAATAACTCTCTTGCCGGTTGACGTATCTTCACAAAATTTTCAAACTTTATGGCCCGCTCCGGTCCGCTCCTACCCTGAAAGTCTCGGGGGGATTCGTGAAGCGGGGGCCGAGAAAAAGGGGGGTCCCAAAACGCATTTTCCCCATGCAATTTTCCATAGGAAACTTTAGACACGGCTACAGCCTGAACTGCTGAACGGAATTACACCAAATTTGGCAAAGAGGTAGTTCTTGGTTCAGAAAGAACCCTTTTGTTAAATGGTGTAAATCCGTTCAGTAGTTGCTGAGAAAATCAAAAGTAAAAAGATAGTGATATCTATGGCCGAGTAGGGTCCGCGTACCCTCAGCGCACCCTGCGCGCACCGTCCCGATCACGAGCTGCATGTTAATTGGCTGTCAGCTGGCTGTCAACATTCCGATTCAGGAAATGTTGGCAGCCATTTTGATCCCTCGGTAGAACCGAGGGACAGAAACAAGTGCGCAAAGCGCACAAAGGGAGCAGGGTAGAAACACCCTGACCCCCTAGGTTTGCTCAGGGGTCCCACAAGGACCCCCTGGGCAAAAAAAAAATAATAATTTTTTTAAATCGGCAGGATGCGCTCAGGGTGCGCAAATCCTGCCGAAAAAAAAAAAATCGAAGCGCGGTCTCCCGCGCATCGATGTTAATTGGCCCCCGGGTGGGCCAAGTCCCGGGGGCATGCTGGGGGGGTTAATTTTATGTGTGGGGGCCTCTAAGGGCCCCCAAGCCCGGGGACCACCACCCCCGGGGCTTTATGTATAATGGTGCGGGAGGGCTCTGAGCCCTCCCGCAGCCCGGGACCGCCACCTCCCCGGGGCTTCTTTTATTATTTTGAAAAACCTGTGTGGGGGGCTCCAGCCCCACACGCCCGGGACCACCACCTCCCGGGGCACTAAGAAAATTACAATGGGGGTCCGTTTTGGACCCCCAAGCCCCGGGACCACCACCTCCCCGGGGCTTTCAAAATGTAAGGAGGGGGGCCACGCAGCCCCCTCCTGGAGCCTGTGGTGGCCCTGGGGACCGCCACCCCCAGGGCCGGCTCCTGCAGTGTCCCGGGGTGCCTACCCCGGGAAACTGCTGTTTACAATGACAGGACGGGAGCCTCGCGGCTCCCGTCCTGTGATTGCAAACTGCTTTGGATATTGGAAGAGAGAGCAGGAAACCTGCTCTCTCTTCCAATATCCAAAGCTGATTGCTTTTCCACATGGGGAGCAGCATGTTAGCTGCTCCCCATGTGTAAAAGCAATGCCGGCTCCCGTAGGACACGGGGAGCCGGCGGGACTGTGGGGGGTTTGGGGACCCCCCCACAGTCCCCAACGAGAGGCCAGGCCCCGGGGGATGGGGTCCCCGGGGCCATAAGTGGCCACGGAGGGGGCCACGCAGCCCCCCTCCCCAAAGGAAAAAAAAAGGGGAAAAAAAAAAAAGTGCAAGGCCGGCCCCGGGGGATGGGGTCCCCGGGGCCTTAAATGGCCTGAGGAGGGGGGCCACGCAGTCCCCCTCCAAATAAAAAAAAAAAAAGAGGCCATGCCCCGGGGGATGGGGTCCCCGGGGCCAATACAGGCCCAGGGAAGGGGGGCCACGCGGCCCCCTTCCCGTTTTTTTATTTTAATTTAAAAAAAAGGGGTAAGGCCCTGGGGGATGGGGTCCCCAGGGCCTAAAAATAGGAAAAAGGAAGGGGGCCACACAGCCCCCTTCAGGGGGAAATGATCGGGCCCGCAGGCCCCGCCTCCTTCCTTCACCACTCTGCAAACGCGCCCCTGGCGCGTTTGCAGAGAGGGAACGAATTCCCCTTGAATACTGGGGGTCCCTGGGGCCAACTAGCCCACCAGGAACCTCCAGTATGCGCCAGGGAGCTGCCTTGCAGAG
Source organism: Calotriton arnoldi (assembly GCA_963921515.1). NCBI lineage: Eukaryota > Metazoa > Chordata > Amphibia > Caudata > Salamandridae > Calotriton > Calotriton arnoldi. The sequence goes on from CAWUFW010002726.1 coordinate 1,562,564, forward strand.
AGGTGTACAGAGGCCACGCCCCTTTTACACCTCTCTGCAACGCAGCTCTGTGGCGCTTTTGGAGGTATATGGTGGGCTAGTTGCACCCCAGGGACCCTCAGGATTCAAGGGGAGTTAATCCCCCGACTTAAAACGCGCCACGGGGCGCGTTTGCACAGTGGTGAAGGGAGGGGCGGGGCTTCAGGTGACATGTGTGCAAACAGGCCCCGTAGCGCGTTTTAAGATGGGGAATTAAATCCCCTTCAATCCTGAGGGTCCCTGGGGCCAACTAGCCCAACAGGTACGTCCAGAAAGCGCCACAGAGCTGCGTTGCAGAGAGGTGTAAAAGGGGTGTGGCCTCTGTACATGTCTCTGCAACGCAGCCCCTGGCGCATACTGGAGGTTCCTGGTGGGCTAGTTGGCCCGTAGGGACCCTCATGATTCAAGGGGACTTAATCCCCCAACTGAAAACACGCCACGGGGCGCGTTTGCACAGATGTCACCTCAGGCCCCGCCCCCTCCCTTCACCATTGTGCAAATATTCCTCTAAAATCAGCCGAAATACGAATTCTGATTTACTCACCTGTTATCAGGAGAGACCTCAGTGCTGCATCTTTCAGCCCAGTACTAATCCTGAAAAGTAATTTTAACCGTACTTACCAGTAACTTGAATTTCCTTCCATAGGCTAACATTGACTGGTTTCACTTGGAAATTCTTCTAAGTGTGGAGTTTTGGAACTTTAAAATATTCCTCTAAAATCAGCCGGAATACGAATTCCGATTTACTCACCTGTTATCAGGAGAGACCTCAGTGCTGTATCTTTCAGCCCAGTACTGGTCCTGAAAAGTAATTTTAACCGTACTTACCAGTAACTTGAATTTCCTTCCATAGGCTAACATTGACTGGTTTCACTTGGAAATTCTTCTAAGTGTGGAGTTTTGGAACTTTAAAATATTCCTCTAAAATCAGCCGAAATACGAATTCCGATTTACTCACCTGTTATCAGGAGAGACCTCAGTGCTGCATCTTTCAGCCCAGTACTGATCCTCAAAAGTAATTTTAACCGTACTTACCAGTAACTTGAATTTCCTTCCATAGGATATCATTGCCTGCTTTTTGCTGAAAAAGTTTCTGTGTTGATTTTTGAAACATACAAATATTCCTCTAAAATCAGCCGAAATACGAATTTCGATTTACTCACCTGTTATCAGGAGAGACCTCAGTGCTGCATCTTTCAGCCCAGTACTGGTCCTGAAAAGTAATTTTAACCGTACTTACCAGTAACTTATATTTTCTTCCATAGGAATCCATTGTCTGGTTTTCAGCAGAAAAGTTTCAAAGTGTCGATTTTCACAAACTACAAATATTCCTTAAAAATCGCCTGTATGACTTAAACGCATTCTTTCAACTGTTTACAGGAGATGCACCAGTGCTGGATCCAGGATCCAACACTGAGTAAGAAAAAGTAACGATAACAGTTTTTACCTGCTAAGTGAATTTCCTTCCATAGGATAACATTGGTGATTCTATGAGAAAAAGTTTCTAAGTGTCAACTTTTAAAATACAATAATATTCCTTAAAAATCACGACTGTAACCAAAACGCTTTTACTCAACTGTTTACAGGAGATGTACCAGGACTGAATCTAGGATCCAGTCCTGTGGTTAGAAAAGTAATCCATAAAGTAACTAATTGCATTTAACTAGAAATTCACATTGAGCTGAATGTTGCATTGTGTTTGAAAATGTGGTGCCCATTGCAACAACTGTAACTACTGTACTTAAAAGTCTATTGCCTATGTGCAAAGTATTTAAACTAAAGTAATTCATTCTGAGAAAGTATTTTTTGTAATGTAATGTATAATGTAATTACAATGTAATTTAAAAAATAAAATATGTAAAAAAAAAATTCTAAGAATGTAATAAATCAGTATGAAAAAAATTAATATAACAATTAATACATTTAAAAATTGTCATTTACAAAACCTTTGAAATTCACTGAAAAAACCGTAGGTTTCAGACATGTTATAGTTAGGAATTAGCATTTAAAAAACCTTTGAAATTCACTGAAAAAACCATAGGTTTTAGGGACAGTTATAGTTAGTTGGACATTGCACTCGTACAAAACCCGTGAAATTCCCCGTTATAGTTAGTTCAGCTAACTATAACTCGCGCCCCGCAATGCACTGCTGATGACGTCACATATTACATCACTCATGACATGGTCAGTGACATCACTGATGACATCACTGATGACATCTCAAATGACATCACTGATGACATCATCCACGTGATAATCTGATGCACCTCCTCACACCCTAATATAACCTTTGATACACCCAATCTAAATTACAGACTGCCATTCGCAAAACCATAGACACTCCAACACCAATAACTACATACCCACTCACTGATTCTTAGGTCTACACACACACATCCACTCACTCACCCGTACAGTCACTCATACTTATGGTCACTCAGTACAGGACAATCATATGCACTCTTACTCCTATATAGACACTCAAACACCGCCACTCATCCATAGAGGTACTCACACACCTAGTCAGTCATGCAAATAATTAAACACACTGCCATTTACTCACCTATACAGTTATACACACACCAGCTCACTTAATCATACAAATACTAGCACATTGTTACGCTCTTATACAATCACTGATACAAGCACACACTCATCCATACAGCCACTATCACAATCACTCACTCTCGCTTATAGCTATTTATATACTCCAATACACATATATACTGCCTTTCACATATGTAGTTACTCACACATGTACCACTGGGACATACATTCACTCACTAACACACTCTTACACACACTTACCCACCCATACAGTCTATCACAGATGCACTCTTGAAACCATCCACCCAGTGAATCACCCACTCACACATCTATGCACAGAGTCGCACACACCCCTCCCACACAAACACTCAGGCACCCATACAGATACTCACACAAGCATTCAATAACTCATATAGACACTCATGTAGCTATTCACAAACACATGCAGCCACTTACACAGCAACAGACAGACGGATACAGACATTCACACAGTTTAGTCACTAACCCATGCATTCAGTAAGATACGTTAAATCACTCACTTATACAGTCAGTCACGTACCTACTAAATCATTCATACAGACACTTACACACCCACTCATTCTTCAATACGCCTTTCCCTATATATATTAAACATATTTAAACTTTACAGAAACACACAGTCCCTGGATGATGTCATCAGTGATGTCATTTGAGATGTCATCAGTGATGTCATCAGTGATGTCACTGACCATGTCATGAGTGATGTAATATGTGACGTCATCAGCAGTGCATTGCGGGGCGCGAGTTATAGTTAGCTGAACTAACTATAACGGGGAATTTCACGGGTTTTGTACGAGTGCAATGTCCAACTAACTATAACTGTCCCTAAAACCTATGGTTTTTTCAGTGAATTTCAAAGGTTTTTTAAATGCTAATTTCTAACTATAACTTATCTGAAACCTATATTTTTTCAGTGAATTTCAAAGGTTTTTTAAATGCTAATTCCTAACTATAACATGTCTGAAACCTACGGTTTTTTCAGTGAATATATATATATATCCAAACAACTCCAACCTTGGCTCAAGCTTGCAAAACAGAGCAGGAACAGGAGCACGGACCACAAAGTAGGTGCAGATTTAAATATTTATTTCACTCCAGTAAAACCATTCAGCATGACGCGTTTCGACCTCAAAGGGCCTTGATCACATGACAAATTACAAAAAGCACGCTTTCTGGAGCAAGAGCTAGCTCTCTGCCAAATTTGGTGTAATTCCGTTCAGCGGTTCGGCTGCAGTCCTGTTCTAAATCCCTATTGGAATTAACATGGGGAAAACACGTTTTGGGACCCCCCTCCTTTTTCTCAGCCCCGCTTCAAGATCACCCCGAAGCATTCACGACAACAGCTGATGTGAGTTAAATTTTTGGGGAAAATTACATGAAGATTCATCAACCGGCGCCAAAGTTATAGGCAAGTCAAAAAAATATTTTCCTATGGAAACATGGTCCTACCTATAAATACCTACTGCCGACCACCAGTAGTTAATGACCCCATCCCCCGGGGCCTGGCCATTTAAGTGGGTGCCTCCAGGCCACCCACTCACCACTGGGACCACAGAGGAAGCCTCAAGGCTTTCTGCCAAATTTGGTGTAATTCTGTTCAGCTTTTCCTATGAAAACGTTGGTCCTAACTATAACTACCTACTGGCTATTGCCAGTAGGTAATATATATATATATATATATATATATATATATATATATATACACACACACACACACACACACACCTACTGGTGACAGCCAGTAAGTAGTTATAGTTAGGACCAAAGTTTCCATAAGAAAAACATTTTTTGTTTTGCCGATAACTTTGGCGCCGCTTGACAAATCTTCACAACCTTTTTGGTTCAGCTGCTGTGTTGAAAGTTTCTGGGTGATCCGTCAAGCAGGGGCCGAGAAACAAAGGGGGTCCCAAAATACGTTTTCCCCCTGTTATGTCTACGTGGATTTTTTCAATTTTTGAACACGACTGCAGCCCGAACTGCTGAACGGAATTACACCACATTTGGCAGAAAGCTAGATGTTGGTCCAGAAAGCATGCTTTTTCTCATTTGGTGTAAATCCATTCAGTAGTTTCAGAGATATTCAAGTTTAAAAAATGAAGATATCTGGAGTCGCGGGTCCTTGGAGTGGACTTGTGGATCCTACTAAAATTTGATTGGCTGCCAACACTTCAACCAGAAAGTGTTGGCAGCCATCTTGGGACTCTGCTTGAAGCTGAATCCCACAAAAAAAGTAAAAAATAAAGAAAAGGGGGCAGGGTAGGAATACCCTGACCCCCCAGATATCGTGGTGGGTCCCACAGGGACCCCGCTGAGTGCTAAAAGTGGTTTTTAAATTTAATTTTGCATTGAATTCACAGGTGGACCCACGGATCCACAGCAAAATAAAACAAGCATTGGCATAGCCAATAGGTCTCGCCTTTGGGACCTTATAAGACGGAATTACTGATCTTTGGCTACAGCAGCAAAACATGTAATGACTCCTGGTGGCCATCAGATCTAGGACCAGCACCCACTCCCTCCAACCAGGTCGGATACCTCGGAATAATCATTGGCAACAAGCTCACCATGAAATCACAGTTCAACCCCTTCTCCTCTGCCTATTTACTCACTCTGTGCATGCTACATAAGATCTTCAAGAGGCTACCCCTGCACACAAGACGCACTGTGACACAAGCCCTTATCACCAGCCTACTGGACTACAGCAATCGCCGCACACCTTCTAAAGAGACTGCAGACCATACAGACTATTGCAGCCGGACTTATCCTCAGCCATCCCCGATGAACCCACATCACACTCAACCTTAAAAACTCCACTGGCTCCTCGTACCAAAGAGATGCCAATTCAAGCTTCTGACCCACGCACACAAGCTCTACACAACCAAGGCCCGCCTACATTAACCATCGCCTGAATTTTCATCAACCGTGAGAAAACTACGCTCAACCTCCCTTTCACTTGCCCACACTCCCCCGCATCTACCGAAGCAGAAGTGGAGGACGCTCCTTCTCCCACATTGTAGCAAAGACCTGGAACAGCCTCCCCACACACCTCCGGACCTTCACCTCACTTCCGGAATTCCGAATCTCCCTCAAGACCTGGCTGCTCGTATAAGCCTCCGGGGACTGCAAGCACCTGTACACCCTATCGGGTGATTAGCCACACTTTAGGAATCCTGATTCATTGATTGTAAAAGTGTTTAGCCACGCAGCACAATATCCTAGGCACTGCAACATCTACTGTTAAGAGTCTGCATTATTGTGTATGAGATGGCAGTGTACACCTCACATGTTGTGGGGCTCTCCCACTTCATGCTGGTCAATGGGCGTAGGCTTGCCTGCTTGCCGGCAAAAGTGCCACAAAGAAAAACTAGATCACATTGGAAACAATAACAAAATGTGCATTTACTTGTAAAGAAATGCACGTTCAAAAAAATGAAAGCGTGTAATTAAATAGGCAGTAATCTCGAAAGATTAAACCATGAGTAGACAAAAATATGGTTGTGTAATAAGCTTGAAACTCATGACCGCAGAGCACAGACACTTTAAAAGAATTATAAAAATTGAGAAAAGGTAATTATTTTAGTCGCCGAATTCTTGAGGATCACACAATGCAACAGCTGCCTTGATATGGAATTATTTTACATGAATGCTTACGGAGGCCACAAGATATCAAGCAGGAACCGAATATGTTTCCAGCAAAAAAAAGAAACACAATATCGAAAGCACACTGGAGATCTTCAGACTGCTGTATCTGTCCCCACCCCCACAGAACTGCACTCCAGGGAGCAGTTCATTTGGGATGAGTAGGGAAGTAAAAACCTCCGTTTGTTATATAAACAAGTAAATCAAGGCGCCACTCGGTGCGCAGTGTGATCCTAGACAGATGAGGTACAAAGACAGTTTGCATCCTTGTTCTGCATCAGGACCCCTACAGTTTACAGCCCAATCCTCGGCTACCCTCCTGGACCCCCACACCACTTCAAATGACGTTTACATGTGGGACTTTAAAACACACCCTGATATTCTCGCTTATCAGAAGATTAAACACGCTTCCAGCTTTACACAGCACTAATTGCATATAAATTCCAGGCAGCACGGCTGTGGATGGACGCACCCTGCTGCAACCACAATTCAGCATTTGTTTGTTCGTTTTTCATACACAATGATAGACTTTCTTTTTTTGCTTTGCATTTTTTCACACCAAAAGTAACATGTTGCTTGCTAGACAAAGGTGTGGATTTCAGGCGCATCCCCTTCTAATTAAACACTTGGAGACAGGCTCTGAAGTGATGGGGTGCAGGTAGGTGGGGGGGCTGCTGGTATTGTCTTTGTGCAGTGAACTTTCGGGTGTGAACTGGACACCAAGCAAGGCTTGTTTAATCCTGCAATACACGGTTTACACACAGCGGGTGGTTAAGAAATGAAAGCCATGCCAGAGAGAAGGGCAGACCCTAGCCATTTGGACCCTCCCTTGCCCCAACCTTTCTTTAGAGTCTGAGCTGCAGCTTCCCAGCCACGGGCCCAATTAGGCAAAATGGACTCTCGCTCTCCCGCTGCATTGAAATTACTCACTGGCCTGCAGACCTGCGCTGCACTGGGTCTGCCCTGTGCACAGCTCAGCCCCACCTGCAGTGCTGCACAAGCTGGGCCTTTCTCTGGTGTGGCAACCCTTGGAAAGTCCCTGAAGTGACGCATCCGAGCTGATAATTAAAAGAGCCAAGGAGGCCTGGCAAGAGCGGGCATGCAGGCCCAGGGCCGCGAGAGGGACAGGGAGATAAGTGAATGCTGGTCTGTCACTGGACTGAGTACTCCAGGGATAAGGGGGCATGGTAGTGGCTGGATGCCTTTAAGCTGGCACGACAAAGACGAGCTGTAAAGAAAGAAACAAGCGCGCGCGCCTCGCATGGCAGCAGGGGGAGGGGGGAGAGGAGGGAGCCTGCACGATTCACTTGCGGGAGCGAGCGGCGCCAGGAGCGATAATTGCTACCATATGGCGCCGCTCGCTCCCGCAAGTGAATCGCCAAACGTGCACGCGTTGCCATTGAAGGCAATGGAACGCGTGCACGTTTTAGGCTGAAAAGCCGAATCAATGGCAAAAGGTCATTTTGCCTATGCAGCGCATGCGCGCTGCGTAGGCGAGACCTAAAAAGACACTGGTGGGCCAAATCCCGGGGGCAGTGTTGATTAATTATGCGGGGGTACCCATGGCACCCCCGCACCCCATGGACTTCCACCTTCCTGGGGCAAACAATAAAATGAATGATGCGGGGGGCCCACATGGCCCCCCCAAAGACCTGAGGACCACCACCTCCCCGGGGCTATGTGTAAGATTAGTGCGAGGGAGGCTGTATGGCCTCCCCCGCAGCCCCAGTGACCGCCATCTTCCCAGGGCATTCTTTACAAATTATGAGGGGGTTGCCCTGGCAGGGACTGCCACCTCCCTGGGGCTAAATATGAAAATAATGGAGGGGGGTATGCGCCCACCGCATCCCCAGGGACTGCCACCTCCCGGGGCAAATGAAAATAATTAAAGTGGGGATATGTGCGGCCCCCACACCCCAAAAGACCACCACCTCCCCAGGACTGTGTCCAGCAATGGAGGGGGCCATGTGGCCCCCCCTCCTGGAGCCATACATGGCCCTGGGGACTACCACCCCCCAGGGCCAGCTCCTGCTATGTCAAGGGGTGCCAACTCCCGGGACATAGATTTTTGCTATGGCATGGTGGCAGCTCTACCGCTCATGCCAAGCCATAGCAAATGCTGCTCCACTTTCAGCAAGCGAGAGCATGGAAAATGCTCTGCTGGCTGAAAGTGGAGCAGAATTGCTCTTGGTCAGAGGAAGCTGCACGTTCAGCAGCTCCCTCTGTCTAATAGCAATGCCGGCTCCCGCAGGATGCAGGGAGCCAGCAGCGACCATGGGGGCCTTCAGGCTCCCCCTGCGGTCCCCAGCTCCACAATGTGGGTGCCCCGGGTGGGACAAGTACACCCACACTAGAGGCCGGGCCCCGGGGGATGCGGTCACCGGGGCCAAAATCAGCCCTGGAGGGTGGACGCAGTTGCCTCCCTCCCATTATAAAAAAAAGCAGTGCCCCGGGAGATGGCATACCCGGGCACGAAATCGGCCTGGGAGGGTGGCCGAGTATCCACCTCCCATGATTTTTTTTTAATTAAAAAAGAGGCTGGGCCCCGGGGGATCAGCCCCCTCTCTTTTAGTTTAAAAAAATAATATAATATGTGAGGTCATAAGCAGTGCATTGCGGGGGCATGAGTTCTAGTTAGCTCAGCTAACTATAACTGCTGAATTTCATTGGTTTTGAATGAATGAAAGCTGAGCCTAAGTATAACGTCCCTGTAACCTTTGGTTTTTTCAGTGAATTTCTACACTTTTCTTAATTCCATTTCCTAACTATAACGTCCCTGTAACCTTTGTTTTTTCAGTGAATTCTAAGGTTTTTTAAGTGATAATTCCTAATTATAAAGTCCCTGTAACTTTAGTTTTTTTCAGTGAATTTCTATGTTTTTTTAAGTAGTAGTCTTGTTTGCAGAGTGGTGGGGAAGAGGGGCGGGCCTCCTACCAGCTCTCAGAAATCCTGCTGTGTAGGACTTACTGGAGGAACTAGGAGGGCTTCTTGGCCCCCAGGGTCCCTTAGCATCCAAGAGGACTTCATCCCCTAACCAGTAGTAGACCAGGAGTCGCGTTTGCAGAGTGGTGGAGAAAAGGGGCATGGTCTACGAAGAACTCTTAGCAATCAGGCTGTGTGGGACTTACTGGAGGTAACAGGAGGGGGTTTTCACCCCATGGACCCTCAGCAGCCAAGGGGACTTCATCCCCTAACTAGCAGTGCACCAGGAGGTGCATTTGCAGAGTGGTGGAGAAAGTGGGAGTTGCCACTGACAACCTCTCCGCAATCCCGCTGTGTGGGACTTACTGGAGGTAACAGGAGCGGTAGTTGGCCCCAAGGACCATCCGAAGTAAAGTGGACTTTATTCCCTAACCAGTAGTGCACCAGGAGGTGCGTTTGCAGAGTAGTGGAGAAAGGGGACATGGCCTCCATAGACCTCTCAGATATCCCGCTGTCTGGGACTTACTGGAGGTAACAGAAGGGGTTCCTGTCCCTCAAGGACCCTCAGCATCTAAGAGGACTTCATCCCCCAACCAGTATTGTGCCAAAAGGTGCGTGTGCAGAGTGGTGTAGAAAGGGAGCAGGGCCTCCAAAGACTTTACGGTCGCATTTTTTATTTTTTGGGGGGTTTTTGTTAGGGAAGGAGGGTTGCATGGCCCCTCTTCCATGGGCCTATTTCAGCCCCGAGGACCCCATCACCCGGGCCAGGCCTTTTTTGAATGGGTGAGAGGAGATGAGCAGCCACCTCCACAGGCTTATTTCGACCTGAGGACACCATCCCCAGGACTCGGCCTTTTTAATTAGATTTGTTTTTTAATTAAAGAAAGCGGACCGAGTGCCCCCCCTCCCTGCATCGATTTTGGCCCGTGGACCCCATCCCCAGGGCCCTGGCCTCTCCGTTGGGGATTGCGGGCGGAACCTTAAGGCCTCCGCAGTCCCTGATGGCTTTCCGCCTCCTGCTAAACATGCAGCTAACTGGATCTCAAAGCAATTTGTCTGTTTCCCTGCTCACTTGACAGCAGGCAGGGAAACAGATGCATTCTCCGTTTTCAGCAAGCGAGAGCTGAAAGCAGATCTTTTCCTGTGGCTTTTTGGGAAGTTCCCACCAAGCCACAGCAAACTGCAATTTCCCATGGGTGGGTACCCCGGGACATTGCAGGAGCCCGGCCCTGGGGAGTGGCTGTCCCTAGGGCCATGTATGGCTCCATGATGGGGGCCGCACTGCCCCCCACAAATGTTTACTTTAGCCCCGGAGAGGTGGGAGTCTGAGGCCGTGACGGACCCCTTTCATTATTTTGTTATATTTGCCCAGGGGAGGTGGCGGTCTTGGGGGCTAGAGGGGTAGAGGGGTGTTGCATGGGCCCCCCTAAATTTCTTTACATTATTTGCCCCGGGGACGTGAAAGTCCCTAGGGCTTCGGAGGGGTCCATGCGGCCCCCCTACACTGTATTCATTTAAAGCCCTGGCGAAGTGGCAGTCCCCTGGGCTGCAGGGGAGGCCATACGGGCCTCCCCCGCACCAATTAACTAAATAGCCCTGGGAGGTGGTGGTCCGGGGGTGCGGGGCATGCGGGCCCCGCCACATGTTTATTATTGTTTTCCCAGGAAGGTGGCGGTCCTCAGGGCACGGGATGTCACATGGGCACCCACCACATTATTAGAAAACTGCCTCCGTGATTTGGCTCACCTGGGTGCTTCATCAAAAAGTTTTGTTTTTTAAATTTTGCCACAGTTCAGTAGGTCCACCCACGAATTTGCATTAATATTCAATAAAAAAAATGCTTTTAACCCCCGGAGGGGTCCCTCTAGGACCCCCTCTACCTTATCTGAGGGGGTCAGGTTATTTCTACCCTGCCCCCTTTTCTTTTTTTTCTACATATTTTGTGGAACTCAACTTCAAGCCGAGTCCCAAGATGGCAGCCAACACTTCCTGGTTGAATTGTTGGCAGCCAATCAAATTTCAGTAGAATCTGCGAGTCTTCCTCAAGGACTCGCATCCCCAGATATCTATATTTTTTCAACTTAAATATCTCTGAAACTACTGAACGGATTTATACCAAATCAAGCATTTAGCTCTAACATCTAGCTTTCTGCCAAGTTTCTGCCAAGTTTGGTGCAAATCCGTTCAGCGGTTCGGGCTGTAGTCGTGTTAAAAAAATGAAAAATCCCCATAGACATAACATGGGGAAAATTCGGTTTAGGACCCCCCCTTTTTCTGTGCCCCCACTTGACAGATCACCCCGAAACTTTCAAACAGCAGCTAAACCAAAAAGCGGACGTTTTTTGAAAATGTTATGAAGATTTGTTAAGCAGCGCCAAAGTTATCAGCAAAACAAAATAAGCTTTTCCAAGGAAACGTTGATCCTAAGTATAACTGCCTATTGGCTATCGCTAGAGGTATATATATATATATATATATATATATATATATATATATATATATATTACCTAGTGGTGATAGCCAGTAGTTAGTTATAGTTAAGAACAAAGTTTCCAGTGGAAAAGCTGAACAGAATTATGACAAATTTGGCAGACCGCCTTCAGGCTCCCCCCGCGATCCTGAGTGGGTGTCCTGGAGCCACCCCCTTTAAATGGGCAGGCCCCAGGGGATGGGGTCCCCAGGTCCCAATTCGGCCCAGGGAAGGGGGTGCACAGCCCTCCTTGCCCATCTGTAAATGGCTTGGTCCCAGGGGATGGGGCTTAAATTGGCCTGGGAGGGGGCACGCAGCCCCCTCCCCTGTTTTAAAATTAAAAAATTAAGAAGTGGCCAGGCCCCGGGGATGGGGTCCCCTTCACCGAAATCAGCCCAGGGAAGGGGGGCCACGCAGCGCAGCCCCCTCCCATTATAAATAAATATAAATAAATGGAGGGGCAAGTCACCAGAGGCCCTGCCCCCATTTTGCACCACTCTGCAAACGTGCCTCCTCGTGCACAACTGGTTGGGTTAATGTAGTCCCCTTGGCTGTAGAGGGACCTTTGGGGCCAAGTATCCATCCCGTTACCTCCAGTAAGTCCCACACAGCGGGATTGCTGAGAGGTTGTTGGTTGCCATGTTCCCCTTCTCCACATCTCTGCAAATGCGCCTCCTGGCACCCTGCTGGTTGGCGGATGAAGTCCCCTTGGCTCCAAAGGGTTCTTGGGGGCCAACAAGCCCTCCTGTTACCTCCAGTAAGTCCCACACAACGAGATTGCCGTGAGCTCTTCGGAGGCCACGCCCCATTTCTCCATCACTCTGCAAGCACGCCTCCTGGTGCACTGCTGGTAGTGGGATGAAATCCCCTTGTCTCCAAAGGGTCCTTTGAGGCCAACCAACCCTCTATTACCTGCAGCAAGTCCCACAGAGTGAGATTGCTGAAAGGACTTTGGAGGTCCATCACCCCCTTTGTCCACCACTCTGCAAATGTGCCTTTTGGTGCACAGCTGGTTGGGGGATGAAGTCCCCTTGGCTCCAAAGGGTCCTTGTGGGCCAACAAGCCCTCTTGCTACCTCCAGTAAGTCCCACACAGCGGGATTGCTGTGAGGTCTTCAGAGGCCACGTCCCCTTTCTCCATCACTCTGCATGTGTGCCTCCTGGTGCACTGCTGGTAGGGGGATGAAATCCCCTTGTTTCCAAAGGGTCCTTTGGGGCCAACTAACCCTCTGTTGGGGGGCATGGCCAAGCTGCCGACCAAGATGGCCGCGCAGCCCTGAAGCTCCGCCAGACGATCCCAGCAAAATGCTTCTGTCTCCTACCTGATCACTGCTGACGGCTCCTGAATGCGATCCTGTTGCTCCCTATGCTGCGGGGAAGACTCGGAGCCGTAGATGACCTCCCGGACCGCCTGCAAACTGCCTGAACCAAGCCTCGAGTCGTCGAGAGGGTGGAGCTGATCACATCGACGCAGCGCGGCCTGGAGTCCGGCCCGTACATCCCCGGCCTCAATTACGACCCTTGGGCTGCGAAGACGGAGACTGCGGGGCTCCTGCCTGCAACGCTGGTGTGGTGAGTGCAGCATCGGGTAAGCCTTCCCCCCTGTCCACACCCGCTATCACAGCTGCTGCGCGCCTCTGCCCCATGCTGGGATTGGAGTGTGCGCGTGAGGCTAGTATCGCTCCCGGAGTCCCCACAGTGATAGGGTCCGCGGGAGAGCCTGGGAGGCAGCGACCCGGCTGCACATACGAGCCTGTCAGGGGGGACGTGGCACCCTTAGACCTGCCCACTCACATCCCTTATTACGTCGCCACGAACTGTCAACAAATAAGCACCGCGAAAGGGGTACCAAAGAAGATTGCGGAGCTCACATAGAGGCCCTTAATGCACCGGTTGGGGCGCGTGGAGCAGCTGCCATTTTGAAGACACCGGGGAAGGCAGTGGATTACCTGGCACTGCACAGACCCCTCATTCTTTCGTTTTGGCCCCGGAGAGTTACTTGGCAGAACTTACACGCATAGAGCCGTGCAGGGAGACCACGTGTTGAGAGGAGCCTGGTCCTAGCATTGTCCACTTTGGCTGCTCCTTCATCTCCTTTATGCTCTCACCATTTAGGAGTTTTTTCCTTCTCCCTTGCTGCTCCTGGGTACTCTTCTAGTGCAGCCACACAGTTTGTGGCACTTGCAGGGAGACTTTTGACACGTCTGTTCTGTTAGCTGCGCTGTCAATACATGCAACGACTCCCCATTGCGTACATGCAGGACGGTATGGGCCGGAAGGACCCTAAACAAAGGTTGTTGACATTTTGGAAACCTGCGGAGAAAGCACAAGAGTCTGCCGCTAACATGGCAGAGGGTGGCCAGGATACGGTTCCCACTGATGGCCCGGTTGCTACCCAATCTTCCCTTTTGTCAGAATTGAGAGCCGGATTCAGAGCACTAGATGGCAGGTTTGACACGCTTGAAAAACGCCTGGATAGCTTGGGGGCCAAAATTGAAGTCCATGATAGACGACTGGACACGGTGGAGGGGAGGGTCTCCGATCTTGAAGACGGAGCTGCCCAATCCACCAAACGCTTGGAGCGCGTGGAGAAAATCCTTAAAGACGTAGCAATAAAGAACGAAGATTTAGAGGTGCGCAGTCGGCGCAACAATCTTCGCATTCTTGGGATACCCGAATCTACCAACACGGGCCAAATTGACCTTGTTGTAGAAACTCTGCTCACTGACCTTTTTGGGAAAGACGCTTGCACACCGGGCTTTGTTGTAGAGCGCGCACATCGCTCCTTAGGCCCTCGTCCCAACCCTGGCTGCCCTCCGAGACCCATTATTGCGAGAATAATGAACTTCCGAGACAGGGACACTGCACTCCGCCTTGCCAGGGAACGCGGCGAGACCATCTGGCAGGGATCAACGGTTGCACTTTATCCGGACTTCACTGCGACGGTGCAAGAAGCACGGCGAAAATACAACGGGGTAAAGGCCACTCTTCGGAACTTAGCGATACAAAAGGGGATGATGGACGGAACGTTTGAGCCAATCAAACACTCACCCCCAGTCAACTGATCTGGGTTTAATCCATCATCATTCTTTAGCTCACTCCACCACCCCAGTTCAGACATGGCCATATGCAAATCAGTCTGACCCTGTGCCTCATGGGTACAGTCCAGCCCGAACTGCCAAGCCATGTCTTCCCTGGACCGGAAACAAGCATCCTAGGACCGGTTTCTGGCATTCCAGCCGTCATCAGCCAGGCTTGCTTGAATCCAGTGGCAAAGTGAGCAAGGGACCCACGTCTGGGCATACCCCCGCCAACTTAGGGCGAACAAAGCGATACAAAAGGGGATGATGGACGGAACGTTTGAGCCAATCAAACACTCACCCCCATTCAACTGATCTGGGTTTAATCCATCATCATTCTTTAGCTCACTCCACCACCCCAGTTCAGACATAGCCATATGCAAATCAGTCTGACCCTGTGCCTCATGGGAACAGTCCAGCCCGAACTGCCAAGCCATGTCTTCACTGGACCGGAAACAAGCATCCTAGGACCGGTTTCTGGCATTCCAGCCGTCATCAGCCAGGCTTGCTTGAATCCAGTGGCAAAGTGAGCAAGGGACCCACGTCTGGGCATACCCCCGCCAACTTAGGGCGAACAAAGCGATACAAAAGGGGATGATGGACGGAACGTTTGAGCCAATCAAACACTCACCCCCAGTCAACTGATCTGGGTTTAATCCATCATCATTCTTTAGCTCACTCCACCACCCCAGTTCAGACATGGCCATATGCAAATCAGTCTGACCCTGTGCCTCATGGGAACAGTCCAGCCCGAACTGCCAAGCCATGTCTTCCCTGGACCGGAAACAAGCATCCTAGGACCGGTTTCTGGCATTCCAGCCGTCATCAGCCAGGCTTGCTTGAATCCAGTGGCAAAGTGAGCAAGGGACCCACGTCTGGGCATACCCCCGCCAACTTAGGGCGAACAAAGCGATACAAAAGGGGATGATGGACGGAACGTTTGAGCCAATCAAACACTCACCCCCAGTCAACTGATCTGGGTTTAATCCATCATCATTCTTTAGCTCACTCCACCACCCCAGTTCAGACATGGCCATATGCAAATCAGTCTGACCCTGTGCCTCATGGGAACAGTCCAGCCCGAACTGCCAAGCCATGTCTTCCCTGGACCGGAAACAAGCATCCTAGGACCGGTTTCTGGCATTCCAGCCATCATCAGCCAGGCTTGCTTGAATCCAGTGGCAAAGTGAGCAAGGGACCCACGTCTGGGCATACCCCCGCCAACTTAGGGCGAACAAAGCGATACAAAAGGGGATGATGGACGGAACGTTTGAGCCAATCAAACACTCACCCCAGTCAACTGATCTGGGTTTAATCCATCATCATTCTTTAGCTCACTCCACCACCCCAGTTCAGACATGGCCATATGCAAACCAGTCTGACCCTGTGCCTCATGGGAACAGTCCAGCCCGAACTGCCAAGCCATGTCTTCCCTGGACCGGAAACAAGCATCCTAGGACCGGTTTCTGGCATTCCAGCCGTCATCAGCCAGGCTTGCTTGAATCCAGTGGCAAAGTGAGCAAGGGACCCACGTCTGGGCATACCCCCGCCAACTTAGGGCGAACAAAGCGATACAAAAGGGGATGATGGACGGAACGTTTGAGCCAATCAAACACTCACCCCCAGTCAACTGATCTGGGTTTAATCCATCATCATTCTTTAGCTCACTCCACCACCCCAGTTCAGACATGGCCATATGCAAATCAGTCTGACCCTGTGCCTCATGGGAACAGTCCAGCCCGAACTGCCAAGCCATGTCTTCCCTGGACCGGAAACAAGCATCCTAGGACCGGTTTCTGGCATTCCAGCCGTCATCAGCCAGGCTTGCTTGAATCCAGTGGCAAAGTGAGCAAGGGACCCACGTCTGGGCATACCCCCGCCAACTTAGGGCGAACAAAGCGATACAAAAGGGGATGATGGACGGAACGTTTGAGCCAATCAAACACTCACCCCCAGTCAACTGATCTGGGTTTAATCCATCATCATTCTTTAGCTCACTCCACCACCCCAGTTCAGACATGGCCATATGCAAATCAGTCTGACCCTGTGCCTCATGGGAACAGTCCAGCCCGAACTGCCAAGCCATGTCTTCCCTGGACCGGAAACAAGCATCCTAGGACCGGTTTCTGGCATTCCAGCCGTCATCAGCCAGGCTTGCTTGAATCCAGTGGCAAAGTGAGCAAGGGACCCACGTCTGGGCATACCCCCGCCAACTTAGGGCGAACAAAGCGATACAAAAGGGGATGATGGACGGAACGTTTGAGCCAATCAAACACTCACCCCCATTCAACTGATCTGGGTTTAATCCATCATCATTCTTTAGCTCACTCCACCACCCCAGTTCAGACATGGCCATATGCAAATCAGTCTGACCCTGTACCTCATGGGAACAGTCCAGCCCGAACTGCCAAGCCATGTCTTCCCTGGACCGGAAACAAGCATCCTAGGTCCGGTTTCTGGCATTCCAGCCGCCATCAGCCAGGCTTGCTTGAATCCAGTGGCAAAGTGAGCAAGGGACCCACGTCTGGGCATACCCCCGCCAACTTAGGGCGAACAAAGCGATACAAAAGGGGATGATGGACGGAACGTTTGAGCCAATCAAACACTCACCCCCAGTCAACTGATCTGGGTTTAATCCATCATCATTCTTTAGCTCACTCCACCACCCCAGTTCAGACATGGCCATATGCAAATCAGTCTGACCCTGTGCCTCATGGGAACAGTCCAGCCCGAACTGCCAAGCCTTGTCTTCCCTGGACCGGAAACAAGCATCCTAGGACCGGTTTCTGGCATTCCAGCCGTCATCAGCCAGGCTTGCTTGAATCCAGTGGCAAAGTGAACAAGGGACCCACGTCTGGGCATACCCCCGCCAACTTAGGGCGAACAAAGCGATACAAAGGGGATGATGGACGGAACGTTTGAGCCAATCAAACACTCACCCCCAGTCAACTGATCTGGGTTTAATCCATCATCATTCTTTAGCTCACTCCACCACCCCAGTTCAGACATGGCCATATGCAAATCAGTCTGACCCTGTGCCTCATGGGAACAGTCCAGCCCGAACTGCCAAGCCATGTCTTCCCTGGACCGGAAACAAGCATCCTAGGACCGGTTTCTGGCATTCCAGCCGTCATCAGCCAGGCTTGCTTGAATCCAGTGGCAAAGTGAGCAAGGGACCCACGTCTGGGCATACCCCCGCCAACTTAGGGCGAACAAAGCGATACAAAAGGGGATGATGGACGGAACGTTTGAGCCAATCAAACAATCACCCCCAGTCAACTGATCTGGGTTTAATCCATCATCATTCTTTAGCTCACTCCACCACCCCAGTTCAGACATGGCCATATGCAAATCAGTCTGACCCTGTGCCTCATGGGAACAGTCCAGCCCGAACTGCCAAGCCATGTCTTCCCTGGACCGGAAACAAGCATCCTAGGACCGGTTTCTGGCATTCCAGCCGTCATCAGCCAGGCTTGCTTGAATCCAGTGGCAAAGTGAGCAAGGGACCCACGTCTGGGCATACCCCCGCCAACTTAGGGCGAACAAAGCGATACAAAGGGGATGATGGACGGAACGTTTGAGCCAATCAAACACTCACCCCCATTCAACTGATCTGGGTTTAATCCATCATCATTCTTTAGCTCACTCACCACCCCAGTTCAGACATGCCATATGCAAATCAGTCTGACCCTGTGCCTCATGGGAACAGTCCAGCCCGAACTGCCAAGCCATGTCTTCCCTGGACCGGAAACAAGCATCCTAGGACCGGTTTCTGGCATTCCAGCCGCCATCAGCCAGGCTTGCTTGAATCCAGTGGCAAAGTGAGCAAGGGACCCACGTCTGGGCATACCCCCGCCAACTTAGGGCGAACAAGCGATACAAAAGGGGATGATGGACGGAACGTTTGAGCCAATCAAACACTCACCCCCAGTCAACTGATCTGGGTTTAATCCATCATCATTCTTTAGCTCACTCCACCACCCCAGTTCAGACATGGCCATATGCAAATCAGTCTGACCCTGTGCCTCATGGGAACAGTCCAGCCCGAACTGCCAAGCCTTGTCTTCCCTGGACCGGAAACAAGCATCCTAGGACCGGTTTCTGGCATTCCAGCCGTCATCAGCCAGGCTTGCTTGAATCCAGTGGCAAAGTGAGCAAGGGACCCACGTCTGGGCATACCCCCGCCAACTTAGGGCGAACAAAGCGATACAAAAGGGGATGATGGACGGAACGTTTGAGCCAATCAAACACTCACCCCCAGTCAACTGATCTGGGTTTAATCCATCATCATTCTTTAGCTCACTCCACCACCCCAGTTCAGACATGGCCATATGCAAATCAGTCTGACCCTGTGCCTCATGGGAACAGTCCAGCCCGAACTGCCAAGCCATGTCTTCCCTGGACCGGAAACAAGCATCCTAGGACCGGTTTCTGGCATTCCAGCCGTCATCAGCCAGGCTTGCTTGAATCCAGTGGCAAAGTGAGCAAGGGACCCACGTCTGGGCATACCCCGCCAACTTAGGGCGAACAAAGCGATACAAAAGGGGATGATGGACGGAACGTTTGAGCCAATCAAACACTCACCCCCAGTCAACTGATCTGGGTTTAATCCATCATCATTCTTTAGCTCACTCCACCACCCCAGTTCAGACATGGCCATATGCAAATCAGTCTGACCCTGTGCCTCATGGGAACAGTCCAGCCCGAACTGCCAAGCCATGTCTTCCCTGGACCGGAAACAAGCATCCTAGGACCGGTTTCTGGCATTCCAGCCGTCATCAGCCAGGCTTGCTTGAATCCAGTGGCAAAGTGAGCAAGGGACCCACGTCTGGGCATACCCCCGCCAACTTAGGGCAAACAAAGCGATACAAAAGGGGATGATGGACGGAACGTTTGAGCCAATCAAACACTCACCCCCAGTCAACTGATCTGGGTTTAATCCATCATCATTCTTTAGCTCACTCCACCACCCCAGTTCAGACATGGCCATATGCAAATCAGTCTGACCCTGTGCCTCATGGGAACAGTCCAGCCCGAACTGCCAAGCCATGTCTTCCCTGGACCGGAAACAAGCATCCTAGGACCGGTTTCTGGCATTCCAGCCGCCATCAGCCAGGCTTGCTTGAATCCAGTGGCAAAGTGAGCAAGGGACCCACGTCTGGGCATACCCCCGCCAACTTAGGGCGAACAAGCGATACAAAAGGGGATGATGGACGGAACGTTTGAGCCAATCAAACACTCACCCCCAGTCAACTGATCTGGGTTTAATCCATCATCATTCTTTAGCTCACTCCACCACCCCAGTTCAGACATGGCCATATGCAAATCAGTCTGACCCTGTGCCTCATGGGAACAGTCCAGCCCGAACTGCCAAGCCATGTCTTCCCTGGACCGGAAACAAGCATCCTAGGACCGGTTTCTGGCATTCCAGCCGTCATCAGCCAGGCTTGCTTGAATCCAGTGGCAAAGTGAGCAAGGGACCCACGTCTGGGCATACCCCCGCCAACTTAGGGCGAACAAAGTGATACAAAAGGGGATGATGGACGGAACGTTTGAGCCAATCAAACACTCACCCCCAGTCAACTGATCTGGGTTTAATCCATCATCATTCTTTAGCTCACTCCACCACCCCAGTTCAGACATGGCCATATGCAAATCAGTCTGACCCTGTGCCTCATGGGAACAGTCCAGCCCGAACTGCCAAGCCATGTCTTCCCTGGACTGGAAACAAGCATCCTAGGACCGGTTTCTGGCATTCCAGCCGTCATCAGCCAGGCTTGCTTGAATCCAGTGGCAAAGTGAGCAAGGGACCCACGTCTGGGCATACCCCCGCCAACTTAGGGCGAACAAAGCGATACAAAAGGGGATGATGGACGGAACATTTGAGCCAATCAAACACTCACCCCAGTCAACTGATCTGGGTTTAATCCATCATCATTCTTTAGCTCACTCCACCACCCCAGTTCAGACATGGCCATATGCAAATCAGTCTGACCCTGTGCCTCATGGGAACAGTCCAGCCCGAACTGCCAAGCCATGTCTTCCCTGGACCGGAAACAAGCATCCTAGGACCGGTTTCTGGCATTCCAGCCGTCATCAGCCAGGCTTGCTTGAATCCAGTGGCAAAGTGAGCAAGGGACCCACGTCTGGGCATACCCCCGCCAACTTAGGGCGAACAAAGCGATACAAAGGGGATGATGGACGGAACGTTTGAGCCAATCAAACACTCACCCCCAGTCAACTGATCTGGGTTTAATCCATCATCATTCTTTAGCTCACTCCACCACCCCAGTTCAGACATGGCCATATGCAAATCAGTCTGACCCTGTGCCTCATGGGAACAGTCCAGCCCGAACTGCCATGCCATGTCTTCCCTGGACCGGAAACAAGCATCCTAGGACCGGTTTCTGGCATTCCAGCCGTCATCAGCCAGGCTTGCTTGAATCCAGTGGCAACTGGATTCAAGCTAACCTGGCTGATGATGGCTGAATGGCCAGAAACCGGTCCCAGGATGCTTGTATCCGGTCCAGGGAAGACATGGCTTGGCAGTTCGGGCTGGACTGTTCCCATGAGGCACAGGGTCAGACTGATTTGCATATGGCCATGTCTGAACTGGGGTGGTGGAGTGAGCTAAAGAATGATGATGGATTAAACCCAGATCAGTTGACTGGGGGTGAGTGTTTGATTTGCTCAGGCGCTCCGTCCATCATCCCCTTTGGTGATCGCTTTGTTCGCCCTAAGTTGGCAGGGTATGCCCAGAAGTGGGTCCCTTGCTCACTTTGCCACTGGATTCAAGCTAGCCTGGCTGATGACGGCTGAATGGCCAGAGACCGGTCCCAGGATGCTTGTATCCGGTCCAGGGAATACATGGCTTGGCAGTTCGGGCTGGACTGTTCCCATGAGGCACAGGGTCAGACTGATTTGCATATGGCCATGTCTGAACTGGGGTGGTGGAGTGAGCTAAAGAATGATGATGGATTAAACCCAGATCAGTTGACTGGGGGTGAGTGTTTGATTTGCTGAGGCGCTCCGTCCATCATCCCCTTTGGTATCGCTTTGTTCGCCCTAAGTTGGCAGGGTATGCCCAGACGTGAGTCCCTTGCTCACTTTGCCACTGGATTCAAGCTAGCCTGGCTGATGACGGCTGAATGGCCAGAGACCGGTCCCAGGATGCTTGTATCCGATCCAGGGAAGACATGGCTTGGCAGTTCGAGCTGGACTGTTCCCATGAGGCACAGGGTCAGACTGATTTGCATATGGCCATGTCTGAACTGGGTGGTGGAGTGAGCTAAAGAATGATGATGGATTAAACCCAGATCAGTTGACTGGGGTGAGTGTTTGATTTGCTGAGGCGCTCCGTCCATCATCCCCTTTAGTATCAGCTTGTTCGCCCTAAGTTGGCAGGGTATGCCCAGGCGTGAGTCCCTTGCTCACTTTGCCACTGGATTCAAGCTAGCCTGGCTGATGACGGCTGAATGGCAGAAACCGGTCCCAGGATGCTTGTATCCGGTCCAGGAAGACATGGCTTGGCAGTTCGGCAGGACTGTTCCCATGAGGCACAGAGTCAGACTGATTTGCATATGGCCATGTCTGAACTGAGGTGGTGGAGTGAGCTAAAGAATGATGATGGATTAAACCCAGATCAGTTGACTGGGGGAGAGTGTTTGATTTGCTCAGGCGCTCCGTCCATCATCCCCTTTAGTATCGCTTTGTTCGCCCTAAGTTGGCAGGGTATGCCCAGATGTGGGTCCCTTGCTCACTTTGCCACTGGATTCAAGCTAGCCTGGCTGATGACGGCTGAATGGCCAGAGACCGGTCCCAGGATGCTTGTATCCGGTCCAGGGAAGACATGGCTTGGCAGTTCGAGCTGGACTATTCCCATGAGGCACAGGGTCAGACTGATTTGCATATGGCCATGTCTGAACTGGGGTGGTGGAGTGAGCTAGAGAATAATGATGGATTAAACCCAGATCAGTTGACTGGGGTGAGTGTTTGATTTGCTCAGGCGCTCCGTCCATCATCCCCTTTGGTATCGCTTTGTTCGCCCTAAGTTGGCAGGGTATGCCCAGACGTGGGTCCCTTGCTCACTTTGCCACTGGATTCAAGCTAGCCTGGCTGATGACGGCTGAATGGCCAGAAGCCGGTCCCAGGATGCTTGTATCCGGTCCAGGAAGACATGGCTTGGCAGTTCGGCTGGACTGTTCCCATGAGGCACAGGGTCAGACTGATTTGCATATGGCCATGTCTGAACTGGGGTGGTGGAGTGAGCTAAAGAATGATGATGGATTAAACCCAGATCAGTTGACTGGGAGTGAGTGTTTGATTTGCTCAGGCGCTCCGTCCATCATCCCCTTTGGTATCACTTTGTTCAGCCCTAAGTTGGCAGGGTATGCCCAGACGTGGGTCCCTTGCTCACTTTGCCACTGGATTCAAGCTAGCCTGGCTGATGACGGCTGAATGGCCAGAGACCGTTCCCAGGATGCTTGTATCCGGTCCAGGGAAGACATGGCTTGGCAGTTCGGGCTGGACTGTTCCCATGAGGCACAGGGTCAGACTGATTTGCATATGGCCATGTCTGAACTGGGATGGTGGAGTGAGCTAAAGAATGATGATGGATTAAACCCAGATCAGTTGACTGGGGGTGAGTGTTTGATTTGCTCAGGCGCTCCGTCCATCATCCCCTTTGGTATCGCTGTTCGCCCTAAGTTGGCAGGGTATGCCCAGACGTGGGTCCCTTGCTCACTTTGCCACTGGATTCAAGCTAGCCTGGCTGATGACGGCTGAATGGCCAGAGACCGGTCCCAGGATGCTTGTATCCCGGTCCAGGGAAGACATGGCTTGGCAGTTCGGACTGGACTGTTCCCATGAGGCACAGGGTCAGACTGATTTGCATATGGCCATGTCTGAACTGGGGTGGTGGAGTGAGCTAAAGAATGATGATGGATTAAACCCAGATCAGTTGACTGGGGGTGAGTGTTTGATTTGCTCAGGCGCTCCGTCCATCATCCCCTTGGTATCGCTTTGTTCAGCCCTAAGTTGGCAGGGTATGCCCAGACGTGGGTCCCTTGCTCACTTTGCCACTGGATTCAAGCTAGCCTGGCTGATGACGGCTGAATGGCCAGAAACCGGTCCCAGGATGCTTGTATCCGGTCCAGGGAAGACATGGCTTGGCAGTTCGGGCTGGACTGTTCCCATGAGGCACAGGGTCAGACTGATTTGCATATGGCCATGTCTGAACTGGGGTGGTGGAGTGAGCTAAAGAATGATGATGGATTAAACCCAGATCAGTTGACTGGGGGTGAGTGTTTGATTTGCTAAGGCGCTCCCGTCCATCATCCCCTTTGGTATAACTCTTCGGAACTTAGGCCTTAGGTACGGACTGTTATATCCTGCTCGCCTACGTGTCAATATCGATGGCAGATCCCGTATTTTCGATACTCCCACCGTGGTGCAGGAATTCTGTAGATCCTACTGGGACATCAGCAGTCAGCAGAAAGAGGCCAGGTCCGGCTCTTCCCCACCACACAGCGGCTCGGTTGACAGTGTCGAACTCTACTCCACGAAATAACTCTATTAACATGTTCAGCACCGCAGATTGTCAGACTAGAGGTTTTTTCATATATGTTCAGACAGAGTAAGTATCACATTTCAATGTTATAGATTGCTGGGCGCTGTCGGGGCATTGCCTCCCCCCTGTGTGTATATCACGTTGTCGGTATTCTTGATAGTAATGCATCATACTGTACATTTGTATTTTCGACTTGGATGCATTTGGTTATCGTTTGATGGGGTTGGTTCCTTACGTCTACGGGTGTGAGGTTGGGTGGGGGGAGGGGAATATTTGCAGATTTGTTTAGTGGACCTTGTTTATCAGCATGCTCACTGCTACGTTGCAATGTATCTCACCACTAAGCCCATACTGTTTTTTCAGAAAGACTGTTCAAATGACAACGTTACTTAAGCTACCCGACCATTCTTGCCTGTCTTTGATTACCTGGAATGTCAGGGGCCTAAACACCAGAAAAGGGAAACACGTACTTCATTACCTACAAAGACACCAAATAGATGTGGCGTTTTTACAGGAAACCCACCTGCCTAAGTCCAACGACACCCATTTCGCAGCTAGCTGGGGCCCGCATCGCTATTTTTCAAACTACAGCTCATACGCACGGGGCACAGCGATACGGATCCACAAGCGACTCCCTTTTCATTTGCACAAAGCTTACTGCGATGGAGAAGGCCGCTACACCATAGTGATAGGAAAGTTGATGGGTCGTAACATTACACTGCAATGCCTGTACGCCCCTAACGTTGATTGCCCTGAATATTTCCACGATTTACACTCTTTGGTTCTTCGTTCGGGAACCGACTTCATTCTCATGGGCGGGGATTTTAATCTACTGCTTAACCCCACATTAGACTGCTCTTCAACCTCCTCAGACACTAAACCACGCTCACGACGCACTCTTGTAGAAATGTATGACTCACTAAATCTATCCGATATCTGGAGACGACGCAACCCGACAGCTACCCTATACACGCACTACTCGGCCCAACATGATACATGGACCAGGTTAGACTATTGGCTTAGCTCCCCCTGTCTGAATACATGGTACAAGACCACTACAATGCTTCCCAGAACATACTCAGATCACTCCCCAGTGGTATTGGTGGTTAGTGTCCCCAGACCAGAAGGGCACGAACGACAATGGCGATTCCCGGGTTGGGCCCTGAACGACGACATGTTTCACACCGAGATCAGAGAGGCAATCGAAAAATACTTTGAATTAAACACAGGATCAGTAGACACTTGGGCTGTACTTTGGATGCCTTTAAGGCTTACATCAGGGGAGTTAGCATTGCCAAACATGCCTGTGTTTTGAAAGATCTCAGGGCATCATTGGCCCGCCTCGAGCAGCAATTGGAAGCTATAGACCGGGAGATACTTCACTGTCCGAAGCCAGATGGTATTAAGCTATGTTTATCGCTGCTTACTGAATTCAGAGAGGCAGCGGAGAGGGAAACTCATTTCTTGAGTAAATATATAACTGCCCGCCGATACGGCGAGGGCGAGCGGCCAGGACGCACCTTAGCGCGACTCCTGAGACCCCCCTTATGGGAAATCTTATATCACTGAACTCAGATCTACGTCAGGACAACTTCTCACCGACACTGCTGTGATCCGCGATGAATTTTTAGCATACTATGACACACTTTATGCATCTAAAATCGCACATAATCCCACTGAACAAGAAGATTACTTGGCTGAAATAGCCTTAGTATATATAGAAAAATTTATGCAGGACTTTCTAGCAGAACCCTTCTCATCAGATGAGATTATCAGCGCGATCGAGGCACTGAACGGCTCCACTGCACCAGGCCTCGATGGCTTCACTGGTGACTTTTACAAATCCTATAAGGATCTTCTAGCTCCCCGACTGCTCAAGGTGTATAGCGAGGCACTAGAACGGAGGGAGTTACCACCATCCCTTAGAGAAGCAGTGATTGTATTACTACCCAAACCTGGGAAGGACCCCTTGCTCTGCGGATCGTACAGACCGCTTTCCCTGTTAAACTTAGATTACAAAATCCTTGCGAAAATGATTGCTTTGCGGCTCTCTTTGGTACTTGACAGAATAATTTCCCCTGCCCAATCTGGGTTCATACCCCACAGGTCCACCTCCCTAAATTTAAGAACCCTGTTTGCGGTGTTGCACAGAATTAATCCGGATACCCCAGCTGCGGCAATCCTCCCTGGAGTGGCCCTTTTTTCTATCTGTTATGCGCAGGATGGGAATGCCAAAGGGATTCATCGACGTTACTGCACTCCTATATCGCGGCCCGTCTGCGAGGATACACCTAAATGGCACGTTGTCTCGCTCCTTCGCTCTTTCATGGGGCACCAGGCAGGGTTGCCCTGTATCGCCGCTATTATTTATACTGGCAATGGACCCACTCGTCAGACATTTTCAGGAGCGGCATCTGCAGAGAGGGCTCCAGTTTCGCACGGGACCCCTGCTAGTGTCCTTGTACGCGGACGATGTCATTCTGTACGTCCAGGAACCGCAGGTAAACCTTGAACCCCTGATAAGGGAAATTATTCAGTTTGGTCGCTTTTCGGGCTTGGGGATCAATTGGCACAAATCAGTGACATTCCCCCTTACCACAAGCACTAAAAAAAGGAACTGTGAGTTTCCGCTGGAGTGGTGCGAGGACTCGACCAAATATCTGGGAATATACATCCACTTAGATGCTGCCCAAATACTCTGACTAAACTACGGCCAGGCTGTACACAAGCTCGAGTCGCAGGTGGAAAAATTGCTGCGGCTCCCCCTCTCGATTACTGGCCGAGTTGCTTTGATAAAGATGATTATTCTCCCCAAAATCTTTGTATTTGTTTAAAAATATCCCTATACCGCTCCCGAACAGTTTCTTTTCGACATTGCGTACTCATCTCATTAGACTTACCTGGGGAGGCAAGAGGCCTAGGGTCCGTTGGGATGTTATGACATTACCTCACGGTAGAGGTGGATTTGGTGTTCCGAATCTTCAGTTATATTACCTAGTCGCACAATGCAGCTATGCGCACTCTTGGTTCCACCCAGATGCCAGAATCCCGTGCCTACGGCCGGAGGCAGACTTAGTCCTTCCTGGCACTCTCAACACGGTCCTGCCTCCGGGCTTTCCCCGAGACCCCAGCGACATACAAACAGTCTCGACCACTAGTTGGGCTTGGAAACAACTGATCAGACTCCTGGGTGCCCCTCTGTTATACTCTCCTGGACTACCGATTATTAATCCTCATTGGATCCCAATCACTGGCGAAAAACTAGTACAAAGAACGCTCTCCAAATGCGACATAAGTAGACTCTGGGACGTGTTTACGGGGGCAGGTTTTCTCTATCTCAGAGGAGGAGAAATTTAATGAGGCATCGTTTATGGATAGATTCATTCTTAATCGGGTTCGCTCAGCGCTGAGGCCGCTACTGCCGGGATTCCCACTGGAACCTGAACCTTTTGCTCCACTCGCCACGGTTATCGAATGCACTGCGGGGGAACATCTCACTTCAAAAATGTACAGAACATGTGCGGACACTATCCCTGTTGACGATACCAAAATTCGGGAGGCCTGGGAGGCTGAGCTGGGACATCCGATTCTAGATGACCAATGGACTGCCTGCTGTATGTAGACAAAAGAAATCTCCCTGAATAGCCGTCATAAATTGATACATTTCAAATTTCTACGGAGACTCTATATAACCCCAGAGAAAGCTCACAAGATAGACCCGG
The DNA here is from genome assembly GCA_963921515.1 of Calotriton arnoldi. Taxonomy (NCBI): domain Eukaryota; kingdom Metazoa; phylum Chordata; class Amphibia; order Caudata; family Salamandridae; genus Calotriton; species Calotriton arnoldi. Next base: position 1,590,568 of record CAWUFW010002726.1, read on the forward strand.
GTAGACGCCATGGCTGCTTAAAGTGCGGGACTCCGCATGCAGACTTTGCTCACCTCACTTGGAATTGTGGTAAGATAAAAACATACTGGGCAGAAATCTTTCGAACAATAGGGGAAATGGTCGAGATGGACATCGCTCCCACTCCTGAGGTTGCATTATTGGGTTATGTGGTTAATTACCCGAAGGGGATTCGGAAATTTATTGCTATTGGGTTATTGTTGGCTAAGAGAGAAATTGTAATTAAATGGGGACAAAAAACTGCACCGGCACTGAAGAGCTGGTTAAACAGCTTAGCATATTGCAACACAAATAGCGATCTATACATCAGCACCTTACCAAGGTCGTCCCGTCCAAAAGACATTTGGGACCCCCTAAAAAGCTATGTCGCAGCATCACACTCGCAATCTGCATCACAACAGGAACATGGGATTGTCCCAACGGGAGTGGGGTAATCGGGCTGTCTAAATTACTGCTGGTAGACACAACAATAAATGTAAAAACCTGAGATAATGGATGTCCTGTATGAACCAATGTAATTTGCATGGTGTGTTTGGTCGGGCGGGATAGATGGTCGGAGAAGAACTATTTTTTTTAATTATTAATCCAATCTGCAATTGCTGTCAATTCTGCATGGTGGTGGTGATTTACTTTCCTTATTTCCGTACCCTAGATATCGTTATGTATTACAAAACGAGTATTAATGGATCTGGTGTTATGCTTGTGAAACTGGTAAATAAAGTTTAAAAAAAAAACTAACCCTCTGTTACCTCCAGTAAGTCCCACAGAGCACTATTGCTGAGAGGACTGTGGAGGGCCATCTCCCACCTTTGTCCACCACTCTGCAAATAGACCTCCTGGCGCACGGCTGGTTGGGGGATGAAGTCCCCTTGGCTCTAGAGTGTCCTTGGGGGCCAACCTACCCTCCTATTACCTACAGTAAGTCCCACGCAGTGGAATTGCTGAGAGATGTTCAGAGGCCACGCCCCTTTTCTCTATCAGTCAGAAAACACTCCTCCTGGCGCATTGCTGGTTGGGGGATGTAGTCCTCCTGGATGCTGAGGATTCTTGGGGCCCAGAAGCCCTCCTGTTACCTCCAGTAAGTCCAACATAGCAGAATTGCTGAGAAGTGGTCGAAGGCCCTACCCCCTTTCTCCACCACTCTGCAAATGTGACTACCAGTTAAAAAAACATTGAATTTCACTTTAAAAAAAAAAAAAAAAAGGTTACAGGGATATTATAGTTAGGAAATAGAATTCAAAAATGTTAGAAATACACTGGAAAAAACAAAGGTTACAGGGCCTTTATAGTTAGGCTCAGGTTTCACTCGTACAAAACCAGTTAAATTCAGCCACTTAGACACCAACTGACAGACTGATACAGACATTCACGCAACCAGTCACTCATCCATACATTCATTGAGACACTTAATCACTCATTTATACAGTCAGTCACACAATCACTGAATCATCCATACAGGCACTTATGCACCCACCGATCCACCAATACACCATGGTGTATATATATTTAACACTGATAAACGTTTTTAAAAACACTCACAGTCACTGGATGATGTCATCAGTGATGTAAGACATGAGGTCATAAGCAGTGCATTGTGGGGGCACGAGTTATAGTTAGCCCAGCTAACTATAACTGCTGAATTTCACTGGTTTTGTATGAGTGAAACCTGAGCCTAACTATAACGTCCCTGTAACCTTTGGTTTTTTTCAGTGAATATATATAGCTTTTTCAGTGAATATATATATATATGGCTCGTACAGCCAGGGGTCTGGACCTACTCTTGTAGAAGTTTGTCTTTTTCATTGGGAGATTGGACTTATCTGATAATTTTTCTAACTTCCATGTTATGGTTGTTGGCCCACGTCATACCTGCTCTAAAACCTTTAAAGTGGCCTGTCATACCCTTGGCAAAGTCTCTGTCTTCCCTAATTTAGGGGTGCTATTTGATGCAGAGAATAACTGGAATCCCCTCAAAGAGGGAAGGAGATTTGAGTTTCTTATATTCACTGGGGAGCTTTTTAGTTTTGCACATCGACTGGGATCTTGGTCTCCGAGTGTCTTACTATAAATTTATCAGGCAAAATGTCTGTCTCTGTTAAGGTATGGAAGAGAGGTTTGGGGGTTTGTAAAGACTGATAAATTACAAGTAGTAGGAAAACAGTTTTTACAATGAGTAGTGCAGGTTCCGCAAAGCACCCCTGCATCCTCAGTGCATGCGGAGCTTGTGTTTAGTCGTATAAAGACACAGTGGCTCTTGGCCCACTAATGTGTTGGATTAAGATCTGGTCAAGTGAGGAGCTGAAGCTCAATCAATTGATTCTATTGGATTGCATGGCACTTGACCAGGTGTATAGAATTCCCTGGCTATCATATGTTAAGGCAGCCTTTACTTCGCTTGGGAGATTGGATACTTTTACTGCACCCCATTCTGTGTCTTCTCAGGATTTGGATGGTGTCAAAAGATTGTTCCTTGAGTGGACTCAGCTAGCATGAGAACAGATTGAGCTGCAGAAACATTTGATGCGGGGGCATATGCTCCTAAAGACTGTTCAGGGTATAGAGCCATACTTACTGCAGGTGCGTTATCAGCATGACAGGTTTTTATTGTCTAGGCTTAGGTCTCACATATTATACCATTTATTCATCTCTCCAAAGGGTTGGGTCAATTCAGACAGCAGGGTGCCCTGCGGTTGCGACAATAGGTCTCCACAGGACACCCTACACTTTGTAATGTGTTGTGATTATAATACCAGGCCCAGAAATAACTTTTTAGTACCACTGTTGAAATCCCTGAACTTTTCACAAGCACGTCCAGCTCTTGTTTATCTGCAGATGCTTCCTAATGAATTTGTTTTGTTTACTGTGCTGTGCTTTTTATGAGTGGCACTAACGTCCAGGAGATCCAGACCAGATTGACTTCCTTTTTCTATATTTTATGACAGGTTTTTTTTTAGATGTATTTTGTGTATGAGAGTTTTATTGAGATAATTTTGTATTATATTTATTGTGTTCTTTCATGGTTGTTTTTGTCAACAGAATAAAGATAATAATAATATGATGATGACATATATAGGGTCATTTGAGATGTCATCAGTGATGTCACTGACCATGTCATGAGTGATGTAATATGTTTGGTCATAAGCAATGCATTGCGGGGCGTGAGTTATAGTTAGCTCAGCTAACTATAACTACCGAATTTCTCTGGCTCTGTACGAGTGAAATATCAGCCTAACTATAACATCCCCATAACCTTTGGTTTTTTAACTGAATTTCTAAGTTTTTTTTAATTCTATTGCCTAACTATAATGCCCCTGTAACCTTTGGTTTTATCAGTGAATTTCTACGGTCTTTAAAATGCTAAATCCTCACTATAACGTCCCGGTAATCTTTGTTTTTTTCAGTGAATTTCTAAGGTTTTTCAAATTCTATTTCCCAACTGTAACGTCCATGTAACCTTTGATTTTTTATTGAATTTTTAAGGTTTTAAATTGTATTTTCTATCTAAAATGGCTCTAAAAGTGGTATTTTTATAAACTTGTATTTTCTGCAGTGGATTAATAAGCATTGGTTTTTTTCTTTCAATTTTTTATATTCTCGACGGCGTCACGATCCCCGTGAACATGTCATGAAAACGAAAAACAAAAGCAGACATTCAATGACCACCAACACATCCAAAAATAATATGTAAAAAAATCTAATCTGAACATTGCCCTACACATATTACTATATACATACTTCTTTCAAAGTATGTTTAAACTCATATTTTTGCACTAAGTTTCTTTTAAAACCATCTTTCAGAGCTATTTTCCGTTTTCACGGTTATTTGGGACATCGCAATGATGTTTTTAACCGCGATGATCGCGCCTTTTCCATAAAGTGAAATCACATAGATACACACATATTACAGTATTTTACACACTAGGGGTTTATTACTGTATACTTCAAACTCATGTTTTTCTAGTATATTTATAGACCAACCATCTCTAAAGCCTATTTTCTGTTTTCACAGTGACTACGGAGACCGCGGTGACGTCGGTAATCGCGATTCCCCCGGACAGGTCATGAAAGCGTAAAACAAAAGCAGACATTCAATGTCCACCAACACATCCAAAAATACTATGTAAAAAAATCCATTCTGAACATTGCACTACACATATTACTAGATATATACTTCTTTCAAAGCATGTTTAAACTCATATTTTTACACAAAGTTCCTTTAAAAACTATCTTTCAGACCTATTTTCCGTTTTCGGGGTTATTCAGGATGTCACGATGACGTCGTTAACAGCGACGATCGCGCCTTTTCCATAAAGTCTAAAAAAATATATAATCAGGCATACTACAGTATTTTACACACTAGGGGTTTCTTACAGAATTCTCTAAACTCATGTTTTTCTAGAGTGTTTCTATAAAAACCATCTCTAAAACCTATTTTATATTTTCGCTGCGACTCCGGAGATCCCCCCCGGACACATTGCGAAAACGGAAAACAAAAGCAGGAATTCAATAGCCACCACCACGTTTTTCCATTGCCACATGTGAGATCCGCGACTCTACTGCGGGGCCTAATGTAAATCCGCGACAGATCTGTGGATCCCATGTGAATTAAAAATAAATATATATATTCACACACCCATAAAGACACTAACTCACCCAGTCACAGACCCACGCAGGTGCTCTCGCACTCGCTCACAGACCCATGCAGGTGCTCTCAATCTTACTCACAGACTTACTCAGAAACTCTCACACCCACACACATCAATGCAGGTGCTCTCACACTAACTCACAGACCTACTCAGATACTCTCACAACCTCTCATAACCCACACAGACACTATCACACCCTCTCACAGACTCACAAAGACACTCACACACCTAATCACAGACCCACAGAGACACTCACACAGACACACACATACTCACTCACAGACCCATGCAGGTGCTCTCACACTCACTCACAGACCCATTCAGGTGCTCTCACACCCATTCACAGACCTACTCAGACACTCTCATTCCCACTCACAGACCCATACAGACATTCTCACACCCACTCACAGACCCATGCTGATACTTTCACACCCTCTCACAGACCTACTCACAACCTCTCACAGACCCACACAGACACTGTCACACCCTCTCACAGACTCACACAGATACTCACACACCCACACTGACACTCACACACTCACTCACAGACCCACTCAAACACTCACACATGCAGTCATAGATCCCATGCGGACCCGCAAATCTACTGTGAAGTTACATCGGGGCCACACTGAGCATCACAGAGTATTCATAGATTTGTTGAAAACAAATGCCAAATTGTGCTTCTTCACAAGAAGCACAGAAAGAGTTAAAGAAATACTGACCATTTAGAAGTGGTATAACAAAAATGAAAGATGAAAGGAAGCCTGTGATTTGTTAACTAGAGCAGCATAAATAAGAGCATATGGTAAAGGGTAGCCAATATACCTGCTTTTCTACTGAGAGAGGAAGTGGTTTGCAGGAGTTCTGATTGGAGATTTGGAATGAAAACAGAGGTTACCAGACATAGAAATAAAACTGAGAGAATAGCAAAGAGCTTTTACAGGTATGTTAATTAGGTTGTAGTATATTTAAATACAAAATAGTGAGTGTATCTAAGCTGAAAGAAAATGTGTAGATTCTAGACACTATACTAGAATGAAAGAAAATAGAAGGGTGCTTAGATGAGAATATTAACTAAACATAAAGTGAGAAGGAAAGAGAAAGAAGAACTGGTATACTGAATGTATATATTCATCTTATTATGCCAGTATGAATGAATGTGTTTGAAATTCGATTTGGGTGTTTGCTTACAGTATGTAATTTAATGGTAGGTAATTTGCACATGGTCACACAGTCAGGCAGGAACTTACATATCAGGTTTCACTCCCATAAAACCACTTATGTACCCATCACTCATGTAGCTAGACAGTGACCGCTCAGCCCTCCACAGGGCTTGGTCGCCCCACTCACTGCTGCCGCTCCTGCCTGCCTTGCCGCCTCCTGCCTGGAGATTCCTTTGCTCGCTGCCCGCTGCTCCTGGGACTTTCCCACTGCTCCTGGGACTTTCCCGCTGCCCGCTGCTCCTGGGACTTTCCCACTGCTCCTGGGACTTTCCCGCTGCCCGCTGCTCCTGGGACTTCCCGCCACTGCCTCCCTGCGGCCCCGCCCCCCGTGATTCCATTTGCCGCCCCGCTCCCGCCACCCAGCTGCTCCTCCCTCCAGGCTCCTTACTTATGACGCCCCCTGAGCGACCGCGCAGCGGCCGCACCGACGGAGCGCCGAAGGTAAGCCAGTCTGCGCCCGTCCGCGCCTGGCCCGCGCCCAGCGCCAGGACCCCTGGATCCCACCGATGCAACACTACTCGACGGACCTACGACGCCGCCACCCTCACCGCACTCAATGCCGGCCGGAACCCTGCCTGCTACCGAGCCTCACCGAGACGCACCCACGCACCCTTCACCTGCCAAGCCTGCCGATTCACCTGCCCCCGGACGTGCACCACCTCCGCCAAGTCGAGCACCAGCCGCAACCACCTGAAATGCATCCTGTTGAACACCCGCTCCGTCCACAGGCACGCCGTGGAACTCTGGGACCTGCTCGACGCAACAGCACCGGACGTCGCCTTCCTCACCGAAACCTGGATGAACGCCTCCTCAGCGCCCGACATCGCCATAGCCATCCCGGACGGATACAAGATCACCCGGAAGGACCGCGTCAACCAGACGGGAGGAGGCATCGCCATCGTACACAAGAACACCATCCGCATCTCGACTAACTCCGACGAGACCTTCACCGCCGCCGAACACCTACACTTCCAGATACACACTGACCCCAAGACCACCCTCCGAGGCACCCTCATCTACAGACCCCCGGGACCACGCACACTATTCAGCGAAGACATCGCAGACTTCATCAGCCCGCACGCCATGCCCTCCGCCGACTACATCCTCCTAGGGGACCTCAACTTCCACCTGGAGAACAACAACGACAGAAACACCACCGCCCTGCTGGACAACCTCGCCAACCTCGGACTCAAGCAACTGGTGAACACGCCCACCCACTACGCCAGCCACACGCTTGACCCCGTCTTCTCTTCCAGCAAGCACATCTCCTTCAGCCACGCCACCGGACTCCACTGGACCGACCACAGCTGCGTCCACTTCAGCTTCAGAAAGACTGCGACCCACCACCACCCGCAACAGGCTCCCCGCCGGAGCTGGAGCAAGATCACCGCCGAGCAGCTCACCGCCTCCCTCAGCCAGAACACACCCACCAACACAACGGACCCAAACGAAGCAGCCAGCAACCTCGCCAAGTGGCTGACCGCCTGCGCCGACGACCTCGCACCACTAAAAAACCCTCCCAGCAGACCCGGAAGCAAGAAAACCCCTTGGTTCACCAACGAACTCAAGGAATCCAAGAAGAACTGCCGCACTCTCGAGAAAGCCTGGCGACTCGACCAGACCACAGACAACAGGACCGCCCTCAAGCACGCCACCCGCAAACACCACCAGCTGATCCGTGCCACCAAGAAGTCGGCACTCAAAGAACGACTGGACAACAACGCCCACGACAGCAAGGAACTTTTCAGCATCGTCAAAGAGTTCTCCAACCCCAGCGCCGGAAACAACGACATCACCCCCTCGCAAGACCTCTGCAACTCACTCGCCGCGTTCTTCCACCGCAAGATCACCGACATACATAACCGCTTCGACGCACAGACCACGCACCCTACCGCCGAACCAACGCCCGCCACCACCACCCTCTGCAACTGGACCCCGATCAGCACCGAAGACACCACCCGCACGATGAACTCCATCCACTCCGGATCACCAACCGACCCCTGCCCACACCACGTCTTCAACAAAGCCGACGCCACCATCGCACCCCATCTCCGGGACATCATCAACTCCTCCTTCCACACCGCCACCTTCCCGGAGAGCTGGAAGCACGCCGAGCTTACCGCCCTCCTGAAGAAACCAACGGCGGACCCCACCGACCTCAAGAACTACCGTCCCATCTCGCTCCTTCCGTTTCCGGCCAAAGTCATCGAGAAGACCGTCAACAGACAGCTTGCCGCCTTCCTCGAGACGAATGGATCCCTCGACCCCTCGCAGTCCGGGTTTCGGGCCAACCACAGCACCGAGATCGCCCTTATCGCAGCCACCGACGACATCAGAACCCTAACCGACAACGGGGAAACAGCAGCCCTCATCCTCTTGGACCTCTCCGCGGCGTTCGACACCGTCTGCCACCGCACCCTAGTGAAGCGCCTCAGCAACATCGGAATCCGAGAGAAAGCACTGGAATGGATCATCTCGTTCCTCGCCGGAAGAACCCAGAGAGTCCGCCTCCCCCGTTCAGATCCGAGGCCACCGAAGTCATCTGCGGCGTTCCACAAGGATCTTCACTCAGTCCAACCCTCTTCAACGTCTACATGAGCCCCCTCGCAGCCATCGCACGGCAACACAACCTCAACATCATCTCCTACGCCGACGACACCCAGCTGATCCTCTCCCTCACCAACGACCCCACCACCGCCAGAGCCAACCTACACGACGGGATGAGAGACGTCGCCGACTGGATGAGGAACAGCCACCTTAAACTGAACTCAGACAAGACGGAAGTCCTCATCCTGGGCTCATCACCCTCCGCCTGGGACGACTCTTGGTGGCCCCCGGCCCTGGGCACCGCGCCCAAACCAACGGACCACGCACGCAACCTGGGCTTCATCCTGGACTCCTCCCTGTCGATGACCAGACAAGTCAACGCCGTCTCATCTTCGTGCTTCAACACCCTGCGCATGCTCCGCAAGATCTTCAGATGGATCCCCACTGAAACCAGGAAGACCGTCACCCAGGCACTCGTCGCCAGCCGACTGGACTATGGGAACACCCTCTACGCCGGAACCACAGCCAAACTTCAAAAAGACTCCAGCGCATCCAGAACGCCTCCGCACGACTCATCCTGGACATCCCCCGACACAGCCACATCACCGGACACCTGAAAGACCTGCACTGGCTCCCCGTCAGCAAGAGAATCACGTTCAGACTCCTCACCCACGCACACAAGGCCCTCCACGACCTGGGCCCCAAGTACCTCAACGACCGCATGACCTTCTACACGCCCACCCGCCAGCTACGATCAACCAGCCACGCCCTCGCCACCATACCACGCATCCGCAGAGCCACCGCCGGAGGAAGATCCTTCTCCTACCTGGCAGCCAAGACCTGGAACTCCCTCCCCACTCACCTTCGGCGAACCCAGGACCATCTCTCCTTCAGGAAGCAGCTCAAGACCTGGCTGTTCGAGCAGTAACTTACCCCCTCCCCCAGCGCCTTGAGACCCTCCCGGGTGAGTAGCGCGCTCTATAAATGCCGTGATTGATTGATTGATTGATTGACAGACTGTAAAACTCAGTCACACAACCATAAAATCATTCACACATCCATTTACTCACCTATACATCCATGTTTGTGTACTAGTTCACCCTTAGAGCATGGGAAGACATCTGCAGAATGCAATCTGCATCACATGAAGAGTTTTAAGAGGGCTACTTCAGCACTCTTGAGAAGGGAGAATCCTAATTGCAGTTAATCTTAGAATCAGGTCCTCTAAGAGTAGTGGCTCGGAGAAGGATGGAAAGGAGCAGAAAACTGACTGGGCAAAGGCTCCAGAGGAGAGAGGGGACCCCCACAGTTTGAGAGTTCCCTATTATATACGATACAGAAAGTAGTGTCTCCTCCCAAATGCAGTCTCCTGAGGAGGTCAAGGACAGACAGGCAGAGAGGCATCCGAGGCTGCAGCTGGCCCAGCTGGCTGCAGAGTAGAGAAAAGCTTAGGCTGAGAGAGCCTTGGAGGAGAAATGGTCTTGTTGGCTCATGAAGTGACTGCCAAGAAGGTACACTTGAAGGCCAAATAACTGTTAGAGTCTAGCACAAATGGTGGGAGCAAAACTACTGTGCCTAGTGCAGAGGAAAGAGTTCATATACCCAGAGACTTGGTGCATGACTTAAGTAGGAGGGTGATATAGACAGGTTGTTGCGAGCATATGAATTAGCTCTATAGGTAAAGAGGATATCTGAGGAAGATTGGTGAGCTGGCTTTTGGAGTCATATTCCTGGTGATGGAAGGGACGCCCTATTGGCCATAGAGAAGAGTAAGAGGTTGAGGTATCCCATCATGAAGTAGGCCCTTGTCAGTAAGTATGAATTCACCCCAGAGAAGTGCAGGTTGAAATACAGGGGCAGTCAAAAACTGTCACCAGTCCTGGTAGGATTTTGTAGGGTACTTTTGAAAGGTTTAGAAAATAACTGCTGTTTTTTTAAGAAGGCTTTTCTCACAGTTTTATACTTTTTCTTTTTTTTCACAGACAACTGGGAAGAAGGAACTGGCTTCAGTATGTGAAATAGTGATGTAAGGTGCGGAAACCTCCGCACCTATCACGCAGCGCACTATTAGAAAGTCCCTAAGGTTTCTTCCAATGCTAAAGCAGTATAAGCAATAACACAGTATTTTAACATAATCAAAGTATGCACAATTTATTCATTGCTTAATATTCATACAATTTATGACTCTACAACAAGTCATTGTGAACTGAAACCAATATTGAGATGTAAACAGAACAAGAGCACAGTAAATATACGAGGCCTATCTCAAACCTCTTCATTTAAGCGTATAACAAAAGTTAAGAAAAAACCCAATGCATTTCGGGTATAACCCTTCTTCAGGGGCATTATGTTATTCAATAAATAGCTTCTGCCGATGCGAATTGCGATTTGTTTGACCACCAGCTGGAACAAAAAAAATCTTGTATAAGTGAAAACAAGAAATAAATAAATATCTGCTCTTGCCGCCACTATCATGCGAACATGCTGATTTAAAGAACCATATCACCACCATTACAAGAAATAGTGTAGTGAAGAAAAACTAGAAGTGAATCAGAAAAACGTGTGTATGAAAACCACCACATCACAGTGTTAGTAACCAAGAGCGAATTGCCATTAATTAGTGAATGTAAACCTAAATCAATACAATCGTGAAAAATAAAAGTGATTCAAAGTCTCTCATTGGGCACAAAACACAACAACCGATGCTAATCTTATTTGGCATCAAAGAATTACCTTAAGAAAATTCAGGTAGAAAGTTTCAAAACAGAACAAGAAAGCCGTGTCTCCCATAGAACGTATTTCTTCCTGAATAAACAGAAACAGCTGCTAAACAGAGCCAAAAACTCCTTAGTTGAGAAAAGCAGTCCATTTAGTTTCTCAATGGCAAAAAAACGCTAAAGACCTCCAATAAGAGTGCCATTACCTGCAACGCTGAATTTAAAACAAATTTCCGGAAAGAAGCTGAGCTGCCGATCTGAATCTAAGAAAAGGGGAAACCATTTGTAAACTATCGTAGTTGGAAACAACATACAGCCCGTGCACTATCCCAAGACTTTCAAAATTGCCTACCGAGTCTTCCACACGCACTGTTCCTCACTTTTCAACCCCGGTTCTCCTACGAAACTGAGCTGCCATTCTAAAACTAAAGACAAAAGAAAGCCATCTGTAAACTGCCGAAACTTGAAACAATACACAGCCCGTATAATATCCCAAAGCTTTCGTGAACTGCCTACCGAGTCTTCTGCAAGTGCTGTTCCTCACTGTTCAACCCCAGCTCTCCTGTATGACGATGATTTCAACACACTGGTAAAAAACAAAAGCGTTACGTGCATACGCCCCATGTGATCTGAATCTATCCTGAGCTCCTTAAAGGTATAGGTACCTCAATAAAAAACGTCAAATGAACTTTATCAAAAAAGGAAGAATAAAAAGGCACAGTGCAATGTCAAGTATCCCCGCACTTAACAGATCACTCACACTGACGCGCTCACCTAGGAGAAACCTTGTAACAAATATAATCATACTCTCAAATATCCCTTTTGATAAAACAAAAACCTCAAGCAGTCCAATCAGAGTCTATTAGTAGGCATCAAGAGAGAAAAACCAAAACAGGACAGAACCCCAAGGTCCGCGAATTGTGCGGGAAAGAAAAACAACATACAGTGAATGTGAAAAATGAAAGTGAATCCAAATCCAAATATGCAATGAAAATATCACAAAGCATACAATCAATGTGAAAAAAGACGAATGATAGTGGGTGCAAGTTCAAATGTACAATGCAATGACACAGATACAAAGTAACCATACCTAGGTAATATAAGTAAACAGTACTTCACAAAAAGCACAACATTTCATAATGATCATTTAACCCATGCGGAATAACGGAATCTAAGAATTTTATCCAAAAGGTTTCTCTTTGAGCTAACTGTGTATTAATGTCAATGCCTGGTCTGTGCCTGATGTTTTCTAAAACAATGAATCTAAGTTGTGGAATCGTGTGCGACATGTCTATCCAATGTGCTGCCAAAGAGGAGTGCCTGTTCCTATTGCGTATCATACTTTTGTGTTCAATAATGCGTGTTTTGATTTTTCGAGATGTTCTCCCCACATAAATAAGACCGCATGGACACCAAACTGCATATATGACTCCTTCCGAATTGCAATCTGAAGCATGTTTTAATTTGATTGTCTTCCCCGATAAGGGATGATGAAATGTGTTACCAAGAATAACATTTCCACATTGTTCACAATTAAAACATTTTCTCATGCCCTTGAATCCTGTAGAAGGCTGTACAGGTCTGGATTTTAAAAGATCTCTCAAATTCTTAGAACGAGTGTGCGCAAAAAGGGGTTTGTCCAGAAATACTTCCTTGAAATCAGGCTCTTGTTCCACAATCTCCCATCTCTTCTTAACAATCTTCTTGATTGTAGTGGCTTCTCGAGAGTGTTTCAAAACGAATACTTCCCGTTTGTTTGTGGTTTTTGGTAGGTTTAAAAGAAGATCCTCACGTTTTTTCTTATCCACTATTGACCTTGCGTTTTCGAGTATCTCCAAGGGATATCCCCGTTTCAAATATCTTTCTGCTTGTGCTTGGATAAGTCTTTCTGATGCTCCTGCATCAGAAGAGATTCGTTTGATTCTAATGAATTGTGAAACCGGAAGATGTTTTTTTAATGCAATCGGATGAAAACTGGAGAAGTGTAAAGCATTGTTTTTGTCGGTCGGTTTGCGATACACTGTAGTTTCTAAACCCTTTGCAGTTTTACATATTTCAATATCCAAAAATTGAATTTTTTGTACTTGAATGTTTCTGTTTATTCAGGAAGAAATACGTTCTATGGGAGACACGGCTTTCTTGTTCTGTTTTGAAACTTTCTACCTGAATTTTCTTAAGGTAATTCTTTGATGCCAAATAAGATTAGCATTGGTTGTTGTGTTTTGTGCCCAATGAGAGACTTTGAATCACTTTTATTTTTCACGATTGTATTGATTTAGGTTTACATTCACTAATTAATGGCAATTCGCTCTTGGTTACTAACACTGTGATGTGGTGGTTTTCATACACACGTTTTTCTGATTCACTTCTAGTTTTTCTTCACTACACTATTTCTTGTAATGGTGGTGATATGGTTCTTTAAATCAGCATGTTCGCATGATAGTGGCGGCAAGAGCAGATATTTATTTATTTCTTGTTTTCACTTATACAAGATTTTTTTGTTCCAGCTGGTGGTCAAACAAATCTCAATTCGCATCGGCAGAAGCTATTTATTGAGTAACATAATGCCCCTGAAGAAGGGTTATACCCGAAATGCATTGGGTTTTTTGTTAACCTTTGTTATACGCTTAAATGAAGAGGTTTGAGATAGGCCTCGTATATTTACTGTGCTCTTGTTCTGTTTACATCTCAATATTGGTTTCAGTTCACAATGACTTGTTGTAGAGTCATAAATTGTATGAATATTAAGCAATGAATAAATTGTGCATACTTTGATTATGTTAAAATACTGTGTTATTGCTTATACTGCTTTAGCATTGGAAGAAACCTTAGGGACTTTCTAATAGTGCGCTGCGTGATAGGTGCAGAGGTTTCCGCACCTTACATCACTATTTTGACACAGGTCTTGTAGGTTGGACCTTAAGCACACAGCAGCACGTTTCTGATTAAATTGATTACTACAGCTTACTCAGTTAACACTAGTTATACAGGTGTGCAGGTTGGCTCTCCATTTCAGTATGTGAAAAACATGAAGGTTCAACAGAGAGATAAGAAAATAATTGAATATATCTGCTGACAGTACTTTCCACATCTATGTGATTGGAAACGCAGTGCTTGCTGCTTTATTCATTTTTCACAGTGTCTTTTGGAATGCTACATGTAATATACTATTTTATGTAAGAAAGTACAGATTCATCTGTGTCTGTTTCAAATTTAGGTGCATCTTTTACCCAGAACAGCAAATGAATATGACGAGCGCCTCTTGCGTGGTACTCTTTTTGCAAAAAGACATCAGTAATTTCTCGAAAAAGTGGATCTATTTTGTTGTAGATGAAGGACAGTATAATTTCAAATCTGTGCTTAAAGTACCAGCAAAACTTTGACAGATGCCAACAGCAAAGTGTTTCTGTTGTCTTGAATTTGATGTTTTAATGTTAGAGTTTGTTAGTGTGAAATAGTCATGTAAGTCATCACATTTATATTCTGCACAGCTCAGAGTTAGAAACCAATTTTTTTTGTACAATCTTTATGATTGTTTTTCCCCATTGTTTATTGATGATTCTTTCAACAGTACATCATGTTTAGTGTTTGAGTATAGAACCTGAGAACAGTAAAAAAGGGAAAATGCACACACAGAGGATATTTTGATGGTGATAAACATGTTGCATTTTGCATAGTAAGCAAGCATCTCACTTAAATTTTTGAAGGCAGGTGGGATTAAAATGACTGCAGCTGATGGTGGTTCTCCCAAGGGTGCTATACAAGTGGACTATCCTGTTGCACCTAGTTTGTCCAGCATCATTTAGTTGTGGCCCCTTTCTGGAATTGTTTTTAAGTGCTTCCACACGGAAGTTGTCCAATGTAAATATTGTTTTGTAGTGCCCCTGGATACCTGCTTGCTGCAAGTATTGCAGTACAGATATTTATATGTAACCTTTTTTTCCCTTGACGGTATTGTAAGGTGTTTCAAAACATCACTTTGTTTCGTGCTTCATGAGGTACTGGTGCACAAACGTGTATTTGTAAAAGTTAAATAAGTTATGTTATGTTTATTTGTTAATTGTTTGGTTTAAATTGTATTATAATGAGTTAATAAAATGTATTTGTAAAGTTATAAAAATCTATATTAGTAATTTGGCTTATGGGTCACTAAAACACTCATACAGATATTCATACATGAACTCACACACCTATAGAGTCATTTACACGGGTACTAACACGCCAACACATACGCTCATACAGCCACTCAAAATCCCATACAGTCAGTCACACACCTATCTACACATGCAAGCTGCTACTTGGATAGACTCATACACCCATACAGCCATTCACACACCCACTTACATACTCCTACAGTCATTCACACACCAAGCAAAACACTGATACAGGGACTTAAACACCCAGTTATACACTGATACACCCACTCACACACCCAAACACATACACCAATACAGATGCTCACATACCCAGTCATACACTGATAAAACCACACACAGACTGACACATCCATGTATAGACCAATGCAGCCACTGACACACCTAAGCGCTCACCAATACAGCCACTGAGAGACCCAGGCTCACATTGAAACACCCTCTGACACACCCAGGGACACACCAATACGGCCACTGACACACAAAGACACAAACTGATACACCCAGCCACACTCCGATACAGAAATGGACACACCCAGGCACATACCTATACAGCCAATGAAACACCCAGTCACATATCGATACAGTCACCTAGACATTCAGTCAAACACTAATGCAGCCTCTCAAACACCCATACACATACTGATATAGCTAGTGACACAATCAACCATACACTAATACAGACACTAACGCACCGAGCTAAATATTAATGCATCCAGTAAGACACCCTTGCGCACACTGGCGCACACACTGACACACCCAGTCATACACTGATGCATTGACTGGCACACTCAGGCATACAGCAATGCAGACACTGACACACCCAGCCAAACACTAATGGATCCAATAACACATTTAGGCACACACTGGTGCAGACACTGACACAGTCAGACATACACCAAAGCAGACAATGACACACCCAGCTAAACACTAATGCATCCAATAACACACCCACGCATACACTGGCGCATACACTGGCACGCCCAGGCACACACCGATGCATACACTGACACACCCAGGCATACACCAGAGCAGACATTGACATACCCAGGCATACGGCAATGCAAACACTGACACACCTAACCTAACTCTAATGCATCCAATAACACACCCAGGCACACACTGATGCATACACTGACACATGCAGTGACATACTAATGCATACACTGACACACCCAGGCATACATCAATGCAGACACTGATACAGCCAGGCAGACACTGACTCATCCAGTCAAACATTAATGCATCCAATAACACACCCAGGCACACACTGACGCACACACCAACACACCCAGGCATATACAAATATGCATAGACGGACACGCCCAGGCATGCAATACGCCAGACACTGACACACCCAGCGAAACACTAATGCATCCATTAACACACTTAGGCACACCCTGATGCATACACTGGCACACCCAAGCATATACCAAAGCAGTCACTGACACATCCAGCCAAATACTAATGCATCCAATACCACACCCAGGCATACACTGATGCCTACACTGAGGCACCCAGCCATACACGGATGCATTCACTGACACACCCTGGTATATAACAAAGCAGATATTGACATACCCACGCATACAGAAATGCAGACACTGACACACCTAACCAAACTCAAATGCATCCAATAACACACCCATGTACGCAGTGACATACTAATGCATACACTGACACACCCAGGCATACATCAATGCATAGACTGAGACACCGAGGCATATAGCCATGCAGACATTGACACCGCCCAGCCAAACACTAATGCCTCCAATAACACACCCAGGCATACACTGACACATACACTGACACATGCAGTGACATACTAATGCATACACTGACACACTCAGGAATACATAGATGCATAGACTGAGACACCCAGGCATATAGCAATGCAGACACTGACACCGCCCAGCAAAACACTAATGCATCCAATAACACACCCAGGCATACACTGAGACATACACTGACACACCAAGCCATACACTGATGCATACACTGACTGACACACCCTGGCATATAACAAAGCAGATATTGACATACCCAACAATACAGCAATGCAGACACTGTCACACCTAATCAAACTCTAATGCATCCAATAACACACCCAGGCACACACTGACGCATACACTGACACATGCAGTGACATACTAATGCATACACTGACACACCCAGGCATACATCAATGCAGACACTGATACAGCCAGGCAGACACTGACTCATCCAGTCAAACATTAATGCATCCAATAACACACCCAGGCACACACTAACGCACACACCAACACACCCAGGCATACACCGATGCATAGAAGGACACGCCCAGGCATGCAATACGCCAGACACTGACACACCCAGCGAAACACTAATGCATCCATTAACACACTTAGGCACACACTGATGCATACACTGGCACACCCAAGCATATACCAAAGCAGGTACTGACACATCCAGCCAAACACTAATGCATCCAATACCACACCCAGGCATACACTGTGCCTACACTGACACACCTAGCCATACGCGGATGCATTCACTGACACACCCTGGTATATAACAAAGCAGATATTGACATACCCACGCATACAGCAATGCAGTCACTGACACACCTAACCAAACTCAAATGCATCCAATAACACACCCATGCACTCACTGGCGCATACACTGACACACGCAGTGACATACTAATGCATACACTGACACAGCCAGGCATACATCAATACAGACGCTGACACAGCCAGGCATACACCAAAGCAGACACTGACACATCCAGCCAGACATGAATGCATCCAATAACATGCCCAGGCACACACTGATGCACACACCAACACACCCAGGCAAACACCGATGCATAGACTGACACACCCAGGCATGCAACAATGCAGACACTGACACACCCAGTGAAACACTAATACCTCAAATAACACACTTAGGCACACACCGATGCATCAACTGACACACCCAGTCATATACCAATGCAGACACTAACACATCCTGGCATACACCAAAGCAGACCCTGACACATCGAGCCGAACACTAATGCATCCAATAACAAACCCAAGCATACACTGATGCACACACTGACACGCCCACTCTCACACCGATACAGTCACTGACACATTAAAAACACAGAGTTCGCTTTTTGTTTGACCAGATGGTGGTTCTAACAAGAACTGTTTTTTTCTCTAGAAGGATTTTTAACAGTTTTAAAAAAAAATCTTCTTTTTATTTTTTGAACAAAAAACGAACAGCGTAGTAGAAGGGTAAGACTGTGGAAATGCAATGAAGCAACTCGCTTCAGTCTTCAAAAACATTACGTGGTAAGTGGAAGCACCAAAAAAAGAAAAAATCAGCAGTGATGCTTCTTTACTGTATTCTAGTATGCAGTCACAGAGAATATTTGTACAGCAACAAGCAAGTGGCACTTCGCACAGTGAATAACCATCTCACTCAATTCTTCGCTGGCAGCTGGTATTTAATCACTCCAGCTGATGATGGGTCTCCCAAGTGTGCTGTAGAGGTAGACTGTCCTGCTGTACCTGTTTTCTCCTGCATCATCTAGTTGTAGACCCTTTCATGAATTGCTTTTAAGTGCTTCCACATGGAACTTGCACCATGTGAATTCTTCTTTGCAGTGCCTCTGGATAACTGCTTTCCGCAAATATTTCACCGCACATATTTTGCTGTAAATTTATTTTCCCCAGAAGGTATTGTAAAGTGCTTCCAGACAACACTTTCTTTTCTTTGAGGTGGTGTATCTTCCTCCTCATCAGGTTGTGGATGTTCATCCAGCACAGAAGATGTAGCTTCAGCCATTCTGTTAAAGCAGAGCACCACTGGTTTTCAATACTCCTTCTTGAGACTTCACTGGAGAACTAACTGTTTTTCTGTGTGGTTGTCCATGTCCATGTACATGGGTGGTTCCTCATATATCCAATCAAAAAACAAGGCTTGGGGGTTGTTTCAAGCACATTTGCAAATCCAGTGCACAGATTTGCAAATTCATGAAACTCGTAAAATGGGTAACTGTTGAAAAACAGATATAAGGTAGTTAATATATACTTGTAAATATGTTCACATTGATGTCAATAATGAAAATGGAGGGGTGTACATATTTGAAATAATTTTTCACATTTCAGCGACTCAGCGGATTCCGACTTGCGGATTCAGTCCCATCATGTGGTCAGGATTAAAAACCATAGAGTGGTAGTCCGTCTATGTTTTTCGACACGCAAAGGTACCACAGTACCCAAAAAATAATTTTAAAAATGTAAAAATAGTTTGAATACATTAATAAAAACTTTATATATTTTACATTAAGTACATATGGGATTTTTATGTTTATAAAAAAAGAATGTCTGCAGTTCAAAAAAAATTAATTAAAATAAAATACGATACATTGTAGTACACTTAGTATTAAAAATGAACCCTATAAATTAACTAAAAAAACTAAACATTACAGGGGCATAACACTTTAGAAATGGAATTTGAAAAACCTTAGAAATTCACTAAAACAAACTTCACTCACCCATACAACTACTCACACACCCGCACAACCACTTACATACCTATTCACCCAGCCATTTAAAGACTTACACACCCACTCACTCACCTATACAGCCACTCAAACACCAACTCACTTAACCAAACACCCACTCAAACAGCCATCACTCACCCATACAGTCACTCATACAACTACTCACCCACCCATACAACCACCCATCCATAGAGCCACTGACACAGTCACTCAGTCACTGATACAGCCACTCCCTCACACACTCTCACACCAATACAGTCATTCACACAGCCACTCACTCACCCATCCAGCCACGCACACACTCACTTATTCACCCATATAGCCACTCACACACTCAGACAGCCACTCACACACAGATTCAGACACTCACATACCCACTCAGATGACATATGTTAGAAATAGTATCACTCACTAGTAGTACAGAAAGAATAGTAATTTAAGTTATGAAGTGCCTTAGTAGATATCTTTAAGTCTCAGAAACATTTTCAGAACACTTACAACCATTGGATGATGTCATCACTGATGTCATCAGTGATTTCATTTGAGATGTCATCAGTGATGTCACTGACCATGCATGAGGGATGTAATATGTGAGGTCATAAGCAATGCATTGTGGGGTGTAAGTTATAGTTGGCTCAGGTAACTATAACTGCTGAATTTCGATGGTTTTGCATGAGTGAAATCTGAGCCTAACTATAACGTCCCTGTAACTTTAGTTTTTTTCAGTGAATATATACATATATATATATACGATTTGGGGCAAATCTTCACATTTGCCAAAAAGTACGACGCGCTCCGAGTCTCCAAATTCACAGCTCCTCCATCTACATCCAAAGCAGTATCTAATCCAGCGTCAAAAAGAGGGGGTGCTACAAATGAAACAACATATTCGGACCTCAGCTCTGCAGGGGGCAGTGAGTCAGAATCAGAGATGAGACACCCCCAGGCAGGACAACAAATGGCAAAGCCATCACCTGGCGAAGAACTCAATTTTTTATGCGAGGAGAGAAGACAAACTCTTCGACCAAGACCACAAAGGAACTACGTAGGACAAGGACAAACCATAGGTGAAGGCAGAGGCGGAAAGCCAGAAAACGCCACCAACAGCAACAAAAAAAGAGGTCGGGGATATTGGAAGAGGAGATGAGCAACTCGTCAGTTACTAACAAAACTGTAGTTAACCTAACACATATTGAACTAACATCAGAGGAAACACGTATTTTAAACCTTGGCCTTTCATTCTGCCCAAATAGTGATTTCAATTATGCATCAACTAGAATGGACATATATAAAGGAGTCAGAAAGTTGAAATTGAAAAAATATCACATGCTTCAGGGCGATAATATCCAACGCCAGCAAAGGGGAACTGTTCATGATGAAGTAATTCAATCTAATATAACGCAATCGGATCTTCCTCTCTTCCATGAACTGGAGGAACTATGGGATGGGGAGATTAACCAACAGCCCTTGATAGGTAGATCCACTGAAGGTACGAGCGGACATGGAATTACAAGGACCACAACCCCATTCAAACCAAGATCTACTTTCAACCCAATAGTACCACGTGATTCCATTGATGTGTTTCATGAAACAGTCACGTCATGCATCAAAAAACTTAACAAATCGGTGCTTATGACCAAAAGAAAATACAGCAGACAGGATCAAAAATATAACAGCTTGATTCAAAAATTGCAAAAAAATAAAGGTATTGTCATACGTAATAGTGACAAAGGTGGGAACATTGTTTTATGGTCTCAGGAGCAATATACACATGAAGCTTTGAGTCAACTCAATGATAGATCATGCTACAGTCGGAGCAACACCGCGATTTTGAAAAATACATATCTGGACTATTACAAGAAATTGGCCACATGGAGGAAAAAAGACCTCATTAGTGAAGATGAATATAAATTTCTTAAAAAAGACAATCCCACTACTCCGTCAATATACTTCATTCCGAAGATACATAAGGATATCAAAAATCCACCTGGCCGTCCGATCATCACAGCTAAAGATGGGCTGTTGGAAAATTCGTCCAAATATGTTGACTATTTTTTACAAGATTATGTCAGAAATCTGCCGTCATATGTTCGTGACACTGGTGATTTTATCAGAAAAATCAAAGATGTGGTGTGGCAGGAAGACTATTTACTGTTAGCGCTAGATGTAGCTGCACTTTATACTAGTATTAAACATAAAGATGGAATTATTGCTACACAACATTTCCTGTCTCGACGTCTCACACAAGATCATGAACACAGCGAGATGCTTATCTCTATGATTGAGTTTTGTTTGAACAACAACATCTTTATGTTCAACAATTTGTTATATCAACAGACCACGGGGGTTGCCATGGGGCCAGCTTCTCCCCAGCTACGCATGTCTCCACATGGGCTGGTGGGAGGAGCTGGTCCTCAACATTGAATATAAACATATAGTAGAGAGCAACATTAAATTATGGCTCCGCTATATCGACGACCTCCTAATAGTGTGGCAAGGGACAAAGGACCAGGCACAAGAGTTTGTTACTCAGATTAATTCGAATTACCTAAATCTTGAGTTTACAGCAACCATCAGTAAGACATCGGTCAACTTTCTTGACACACAAGTCTATATTCTTAACAACAAGGTGGAGACTTGTCTGTATAGAAAGGAAACAGTAGGCAACTCTACCTTACATGCGCACAGCTCACATCCCCGACATTTGATCAACAGCATACCGTATGGCGAGATGCTTCGCCTTAGACGGATATGCAGCAATGAAGTTGATCTCAAAAAAGCTCAGGACCTCAGTAAGTCTAGATTCTTAGAGAGAGGTTATACTGCCTATATTATCAATCAGGCCATATCTAAATCTATGACTATGACCAGGGATGAACTTCTCAAAGACAAACAATCCCATACAGCCTTGAACACTATAGTGACAACCCAGATTACTGATGAGTTTTGCATGATCTTGGGTTATAGTCGACAACACAAGGCTATCCAAAAGATTTTACAATCAAACTGGCCCCGCGTCCTGAATGACCCCGTGATTGGACCCCTGCTACCGCAGAGGGTGTCCATCACATATAGTAAAGCGCCTTCAATGAGAGATAGTCCAGTCACCACTAATCCTGAAATTATTGAGAATACTACATGGCTACAGACACACAAGGATTTTTATAGAGGCAAGACTTGTAAAGCGTGTATCCATGGTGTTAATACCAGCACATATTCCACCCCGTTTAGTGACAGGGAATACAAAATTCAAAAACTCCTAACCTGCAAAACTGAATTTGCTGTCTATGTACTCATGTGCCCTTGTGGCCTTAGGTACATAGGCAGCACCAAGCTACCAGTCCATAAACGGGTTCTTCAACATCTTCGTGCAATCACAAATCAAGACAATACTTATCCAGTAGCTCGTCATTTTAGGGAATTCCATCAATCGAATAATAAAGACCTTAGCTACTTTGTGATTGACACAGTATCGCCCAGTAGACGTGGTGGTGACAGAGACCATAAATTGAGAAAACTGGAGACCAGGTACATTTTACAACTCGATACCAAATGTCCAGGAGGTCTCAATGTCACTGAGGATCTTTATACATGTCTTTAAATATTATTTTAATATCACCATTACGAGAAGGTACAATATAGTTTTAGGTCTGATTTTAATATTACTGTGCTTTGCTATATATAGGTTTGGTCCCCACCTATACAGGTAGATCAACTCATGATGCATATTAATTTATCATATTGTATTTTATCTACTCTTTCCTGGATACATTTATGTGTAGATTTTATATGTATTTATATGGTTATATTTATATATTTATATCTATATTTATTTTTTATATTTATATTTAGGTGTATTCTTGTATTTATCTATGTATTTATTGAGTAGTATGTGTATTAACATATGAATAATGTTTACACTATGATATGATATATGTAAGGCATCTTTGCACAGCATATTTGCACATTAATATTTGCACAGCTACATTTGCACTTTATTACTTATTGTGTACAGCTGTACACACTAATCTGACCAATAGGCATTCCTTACCTCAATGAAACATGTAATAGATGGTATCTGTCTCTGTTCAGTCTTATAGCTACAAGAGATCTTGGCATATATACCTCACAAGTCCATTTGGTTCCTATCGCATTTAATTGATGTAATTTGTACATACTCCGTAGCCCCATAAGTGATCCATCTGTATGAGGGTGATCAGATATGGTGATAACTGAGTAATCATCATATAGAGAGTAACATACATTAGCTCAGCTTTCTACTTGCAGTAGTTAATTTTACCAAATGTATTTTATTATTATACATTGGCACATAGCACTTTATGCACAATTTGCACACCGGGTTTTTTAGATCACAATATGACCGGCGATATCTCATTGGTTGTTATTTGTTAAATGTCCAAAAAAAAGGAGAAAAAAATAACAAATATGGGCATTATGCAGTATTTAAGCTGTAACTTTGTTTTATACTTCCAAAATGTCTGACATTTATTGTGAGATTTTTTCTATGTCTATCGATTGGAGGTCATGTGATGTTTTAATTGGTTGCACTGTTACTTTAAAATGCACACAACTCGTGTTTCGTCATGTCATGTGAACAAGGCTCGCGAGAGCCGAAACGCGTTATGGCGACAAACGGAGTAAAATAATCTGAACACCTACTTTGGGTCCGTGTCCGTCTTTTTGGGAACTCATCGTCCTGATACGGAAGAAAAGTGATATATATATACATATATATATACCCCTGCTCCAGAAATCTCTTGTTCAAGAAAGAGGCTGCCATGGACATGTTTAAAAAGAAAAATGCAGCAGTTAAAGGAAATAGAGAGACGATGGAGAGCAACAATGTTGCCAATACCCTATGTGTTCAATTTATTAAACTTGAGAGACTTTATGAAAGAGAGATGCGCAAATGGTGGGAGGCTACCTCTCTTCAGAATTACATTGAGGTAGATAGAGTTCCCAGAGGATTGCGCATCTACACAGTTCCAGCATATGAAAACCCGGATCCACTCCTCTTAGAGGAGTGGGCTGAACTATACAGCCTTGTCATGCAAAGGGATGCTCCAATTACTTGTAAAATTTGCATGGAGTGATAGAGCGAAAACTCTAGAAGATATACAGGAATTGGAAGAAGAAATTAGTAAAGATTTGGATAAGAATAAGCAAGACGAATTAAGGGAAGCTATGAAAAAACGGCTGATGAAGTACGAAATGAAAATCAGACAACGTAAACAAGAAAAATATGAACGTGATGAGAGAGATTATGCTCTGGGAAGAGTTTTAACTTTCTCTAAAAATTCGACGAACCACGAAAAGAGATGTCACGAAAGAAAGCTGTTCCGACCTCAGTAGTTACTAGGGTGGATACTTCGGAGTCTGAGGCTACGGAGAATGAGGTCTCGGAGGATGAGACATTAGATCTCGTGGAAAGACAAAGGAAAACTCCTTTTCACGAGGAGTTCAACTTAATTCGACAAACCTGGCTGAGAGGGGGCAAGAGCAAACCCCCAGAAGGAGAAAACAAACTAGAAGGGGCGGCTGGAAGGGGAAGAGGAAGAGGCAATCCGACACCACGGGTGACAAGAAGCAACAGGAGAGGCAGACGATAATGGAAATAGACAATTTTACGATAGTGAATTTAACGTCTAAGACATTAACTGCCACAGAGAAATCAGTATTGCAATTGGGACTCACCTTCTGCCCTTACAGCCGCTTGGAGTTCACACAGACCAGAATTGACCTTTTCAAATTCGTGCGTAAATTGAAACTGCACAAGTATTTTAAACTAAAACCAACAGTGAAGGAAGTGAGGCTTCTGAAATCCAAGGCCAGGGAGACGGATCTTTTGACGGTGAATGATCTCACCACCTTGGAGGTGTTGGAAGAACTACGCCAAGATAATGATAATGGCAACACTAGAACGGATGTAACTATGTCACAGAAGATAAGTAGCCATGGCATAGCACAAGAGGCCGCACCAAGCCCCTTTAAACCACCATCACAATTTCTACCGCAGATGCCATCAGATGCGATAGACATTTTCTCCGAGTCTGTTATTAAAGATTTAATACAATTCCGGAGTAATGCTAAATCATCAGCTGGGATGAGGAATTTAACCACAGCACAACAAAGAGCTTTAAAGAATCTGGAGAGTGATGTGAATGTCATCTATAAACCCTCGGATAAGGGGGGAATATTGTTCTGATTCCAAGAGAGCAGTATGTGGAGGAGGCCCTTCGACAACTGAAAAATCAAACGTGCTACGAAGTAACGACAAAAGATCAATATCATGAGAGCGTGGCACGGTACCATACATTGATCAAAAAGTGGCATGACAAATTAATGCTGGATTTGGACGAATTTCTCTTTCTCAGAATCCTGAACCCGATTCTCCCCACATTTTACTATCTACCAAAGATCCACAAACACGCCACTAGACCACCAGGACGACCGATTGTCTCCTCTTTGGGTAGCCTTACGGAGAACCTGTCCAAATTTGTGGATTATTATCTTTTCCCTTTAGTACTGCAATTGGCTTCATACATTAGGGATACGACTGACTTCATAAATCATATTGAACAACTACAGTGGGAACCATCTTACTGCTTCATAGTATTGGACATCACAAGTCTTTATACTTGTATTGAACATTCAAAGGGATTGGAAGCAGTTAGTTATTTCTTGCACAAGAGATCATTGAAGTTCGCAAGTCATAATGTCATGTTGATGGAACTCATTGAATTCTGCCTATTGAACAATATTTTTCTCTTTCAGGGAGAGTTGTATAGGCAGATATCCGGGACTGCGATGGGAACCTGCTTCGCCCCCAGCTACGCGAATTTATTCGTGGGCTGGTGGGAGGAGCAGGTGGCCTGGTCAGCAGCTAATAAAATCTGGACGAATGAGATAGTAGCCTGGCACAGATACATTGATGACCTCTTCATTGTATGGAGAGGGTCAATAGACAAGGCAAGGGCATACATTCAACACCTTAATGTAAATGAAGTCAATTTACACTTCACAGGGGAAGTCAGTGCAGTAATGGTCAACTATCTTGATTTAAAGGTGCAAGTACGGCAAGGGAAATTAACAACGGTTCTTTATAGAAAACCAACTGCTGGCAATAGCATGCTTCATGCTACCAGCAGTCATCCTCCTAAACTTAAAAACAGTTTACCTTATGGAGAGTTTTTAAGGATCAAACGCAATTGTTCCAGAAATTGTGACTTTGATGTAGCTATCAAGGACAGTATGGACAGGTTTTTGGCCAGAGGATACAATATAGACTTGCTGACAGCCACCTTAAGAAAAGTGGATTCTTTGCGACGAGACAAATTAATTAAGGCAACTCGTCTTGGGAGAGATAAGGGCACTGTCCAAGGGAAATTCCGAATGATTACCACCTATTCGGAGGAGGCAGAATCTCTCAAAAGAATATTGAGGAAAAATTGGCATATATTAAAAACCGATCTGATCATTGGCATGGATATCCCACCATGTCCAATGATCACTTTCAGGAAAGCCCGTTCTCTAAAAGACAGTTTGGTCCATAGTCATTTGGAGGTAATTCCCCCAGGCAAAGCACACTGAGTGAATTGAGGGGTTTCTATCCCTGTGGCAAATGTAAGGCCTGTGCTTTCAGTAAAAGAGTACTTAGCTATGAGGTGACAGGAACCAACATACGTAGGAAGATTTCGAAATTTATGACATGCCAAACTACACATTGCGTCTATTGCCTGAGTTGCCCTTGTGGCCTCAGGTATATAGGCAGCACAATACATAGTGTCAAGGTAAGAATTTTAGAGCATATGCGTGCCATAGCAAAAAGGGATTTGAATTATCCAGTTGCCAGGCATTTTGCCATAAAACATAGGAGTAATAGGGACCTACTACAATTTTTCAGTCTGGACTATGTTCCTATTAATATCAGAGGGGGAGATAGGGTTTTAAAACTACGTAGACTGGAGTCACGATATATAATCGATTTACAGACTAAGACTCCGAATGGACTTAACAGTGGGGAAGAATTGGCGGTACATCTAGTTAACTAACTTATCTCTAGTGATCAGGATAATAGTAATGAGAAAATTAACTAAGATCATACTGTTATTGCACACAATATTAATATGAGATTCACGGGTTCATGTTGAGAGGGAGCAGAGGTATTGGCAATCTCCATCATGGAGGTTGCATGACGCCGATCCACGGCGAGATTGTAGTTCATTGGTGATATACGTGCTGCTAATTATGGCGAATTTTCGTGTAAGAATATTGATTCTCATATAAATTAGTTTAGTAGATCAGATTTCTGAATCTTGTAAATCACCATTTAGAAATGGCGCTTAGAAAACATGCGCTATACCTCTATTTTCTTCTTTTCTTCTCTATGATCTTGTCTCTTTAATATCGTGGCATTTAATTTTATAATATTATGTGTGCACCCTGGTATTTAACATGTCTCTAGTAAATAGGTGACGTTAATGAATTTAAAATTATACTGCTACTGTATATAAGTTTTACATGAAACTGGTTGATTTATAGAAAAAAGTAACAGAGGAATAAAAGGGCAACCCCCATTATGGAGGTTGCCTGGTGCCGATCCACGGCGAGATTATGGTTTAATGGTGGTACATGTGATATGTCACACCACTTAGTAATGGCGCTCAGTAAGAATGCGCCATATCCTCTGTTTATGTTTATAATTTTGCCTCTTTAAAAATGGCGCTTGAGAACATGATGTGTAAACACTGATGAAGGACTGGTTCCGAAACGCGTTTGTTGTTTGTTGAGAAAATAAAATCAACTGACTGCCGACCCCGTGAGTGCTATAATTTCTTGAACAAGAGATTTCTGGAGCAGGGATATTTAACCACGAGGCACCACCGTGGTTTGTAAAGCACCCGCCCCTTGAGTGACCCGCAAGTGGGGTGCATTGGAGCTGGACATATATATATACATACATATATATATATTATATATATATGTATTCTGCTCCAAAACCCACCAATAGTGCCGAACTCACAGCGGGTGCTAGCGTGACGTGAGGGTAGGACTCAACGAATATACACCGCTCTAAAGAAACACGGAGCACTGGCTGGTTATGTTGATTGCTGCTTTAATCCTTAACAGATGTGTTTTGGCAGAAATGGCTTTTTCAATGTTATTCAATCAAATGCAGCCAGCACACAAAATTCATGTTGTTTTAAAATGTCCAAAACCACTTCCATTGGCTGCTTAGCACCGTAAACAGTGGCAAAGGACTACACGTTCTCGTTTTGGATGCCCGATTCATATCCGCCATGTTGGCATGGTGTTAATTTCTCACAATTCAATTAGCCGCCTTTGTATCCATGCTTAATGATTTTCAATTCAATACCTTTATACACCATCAGCTCTTTCCTAGGTATTCAGATACTCCTGGTCTCTCAATTAAATGGACATCCATGATGTTACTTTGGCACAGTCCTGTTACTTTCCATTGCATGCATAGACACCCCCTCGCTTGCCACAATTTGAAATTCATACCTGCAGGAGCAGGTTTGTATAACCAAGCATCCTTGAGTTCAATAGCCCAGCCTCAAGCACAGACATCATTTTCGTGTGGCAGTTCTGGCACTTCCATTAAACATACTCTGCTCCAAAACCTACCAAAAGTGCCGAACTCACCGCGGGTGCTAGCGTGATGTGATTGCTGCTTTAATCCTTAACAGACTCGAGTCGGCAGAAATGCCTTTATCAATGTTATTCAACCAAATGCAGCCAGCACACAAAATTCATGTTGTTTTGAATTGTCCAAAACCACTTTCATTGGCCACTTAGCATATATATATACAGATTGTAGATTAGTAGATTGCAGAGTGGCTGTAGTCAGTCTATAGTTATGGTGGTTAGGGTTGTCAGAGAAGGGAATTCCTTTGATTTTGCTTGCTAATGACTCACCACCAAACTTTGCAGGCCTATTTATTTTCTACATTGGCAGATGATGCAAAGTTTCGAGGTGATTTGTTAAGGGGCTGTAAATAGAAAAGGGGTCCCAAAACAGGATTTGCCACCAATGCATTTTCTAATAGACTTTGTAATTACGCATAGTGCAAAAATGGCTGAACAGATTTTAAGGAAATTTGGCAGGAACATAGTTAAGGGAGTGTAGATTATCCTTTTTGGTAGTACAGGTAAGTAAAGTAAGTATTTTAAAGCTATAAGGCATGTTAACTTAGTGATATCTGTTGTCACTGTGGTTTCACAAAATTTTTCAGAAAGTACTGTGGTATATAATGATGACAAGGCATTATGTGATTGCCTAATCACTGCTTTTACAAAAGTTAAAGGCTGCCATGTTGTTTTATGTACTTAACGTTACGGCCTTAATTATAGGTATGTATGAGGTTTTATAAGTTTCCCTACTTATTACTACTTTATTAAAGTAGTAATGAGTAGAGAAAATTATTTATAAGTTT
Source organism: Calotriton arnoldi (assembly GCA_963921515.1). Classification (NCBI taxonomy): domain Eukaryota; kingdom Metazoa; phylum Chordata; class Amphibia; order Caudata; family Salamandridae; genus Calotriton; species Calotriton arnoldi. The sequence goes on from CAWUFW010002726.1 coordinate 1,620,882, forward strand.
CTATAATTTGAAAACAAATGACAGTGTACCGCAGTACTTCCTAGGACGTACTGCAGTACTTTAAAAAATTGAAAAATAAATGTAATTTGTTAAAAAAATTAAATACACTGCACTGTACTATATTTTACAAATATAGTGTGCTACAGTGTATTTTCAAGTTTTTACATAATGAATTCTTTATTAAAAAAAAGACTACAGAGTACCACAGTAATGCCTACAAATTACTTCGCAACTTTTTTTTTATCACGATTTTCCCGAAACTGCTGTAAAACGTTTTAGAAAAATATAAATACATTTCTCTACCTATTACCACTTTATTAAGTGGTTATAGGTAGGGACCAACAAGAAAACCTAATGCTTAGCAATATATATAGTTCTAACCCAGGACACATTTACCCACTTTCACATTACGTCTGTTTCAAGTACCAAACTCTGCTCTATGCCATTCCACTCTATGCCACCCTAATGTACGCTATTACACTCCACTTGACTTCACTCTACCTCACTCCACTATACACCCCTCTACTCTATGTTAATCCACTGTATGCCACTCCACTCTCCCCCATACCACTCTATACCACTCCACTCTACACCACTCCACTGTATGCTATTACAATGTACGCAACTCCATTGTCCATTGAGACTCCAGTCTAGACCACTCCACTGTATGCCCCTCCACTCTATGCTACTCCACCCTACGCTATTACTCTGTATGCAAAATCACTATATGACACTACTCCATAAGCTATTCCACTCTATACTTCTCCACTCTACGCCACTCCACTCTATGCTATTCCATTGAAACCACACTACACTATACCTCACTCCACTCTATGCCACTCCACACTTTTCCACTTCCCTCTGCACCACTCTACTGTACGCTAGTCCAGTCTACACCACTCCACGCTACACCAATACACTCTACACCTTTCCACTGTATGTTATTCCACTGTATGCCACTCCACTGTACCACACTTCACTCTAGGCCACTTCACTCTACACCACTCCACTGTAAGCTATTCCCCTCTACGCCACTGCAATTTATCACACTCCACTGTATGCCACTCCACTCTACACCACTCCATGGTATGCTATTCCACTCTACACCACTCCACTGTATGTTATTCCATTCTACGCCACACCACTGTACCCCACTCCAGTGTATGCCACTCCACGCCACTCTATTCTCCATTATGCCACTATGTGCAGCTCCACTCTACGCCACTCCACTCTACACAACTCCAGTCTAGCCACTCCACTGTACCCCACTACACTGTGCACCAATTCACTATATGCTATTCCACTGTACGCAACTACCCTCTATGCCACTACACTTTATGCTATTCCACTCTACCTCACTCCATTCTACACCACTCCACTGAATGCTATAACACTGTACACCACTCCACTCTATGCCACTCCAGTCTACGTCACTCCACTGTACGTCACTCCACTCTACACTATTTTACTCTACACCACTATATTCCACTGTACTCTATTTCAGTGCGTGGCATTCCACTGTACGCTACTACTCTATAAGCTACTCCACTCTACACTATTCTACTGTACTACACTCCACTTGATGCAACTCCACTCTACACCACTACACTGTACATCACTCCACTCTATGCTATTCCACTGAATGCTACTCCACTTTGCATCAATTCACTGTGGACTATTTCACTGTATGGCACTCCACTGTATGCTACTACATTCTGCGCCACTCCAGTTTGCGCCACTCCACGCAATTGTATTGTACGCCACTACACTCTACGCTATGCCACTCAATGCTACTCCACTCCAGTCTACGCCACTGCACTTTACGCCACTCCACTGTACGACAATTCACTATATGCTATTAAACTGTACACCACTTCACTCTACGGCACTCCAGTCTATGCCATTACAATGTGTGCCATTCCACTCTATGCTACTGCACTCTACACTATTTCACTGTTCACCACTCCAATGTATGCCACTGTATTCTATGCCACTCCACTGTACATCACTACACTCTATGCTATTCCACTCTATACCATTCCAGTCTATGCCACTCCACTCTACACTATTACACTGTGCGCCACTATACTCTACCCCACTACACTCTACCCCACTCCACTTTACAATATTCCACTCTATGCTATTCCACTCTACAATACTACACTCTACACCACTCTGTTCTTCTCCACTCCAGTCTACACCACTCCACTGTGCGCCACTCCACTCTACGCTATTCCACTCTATGCTATTCCATTGGACGCCACTCCACTCTTCACTATTCCACTCCATGGCCTCCACTACGCACCGCTCCACTCTCAACTCTATGCCACTCCACTCTATGCTATTCCACTGTATGCAACTCCACCCTACGACACTACACTGTATGCTAGACAACTCTATGCACCTCCAGTTTAAGCCACTCCACTCTATGTTATTCTATTGAAACCCCACTACACTGTACCTCACTACACTTTACACAAATCCACTGTAAGCCACTCCACTTTAAGCCACTCTACTGTACGCTATTCCAGTCTACTCAACTCCACTCTACACTAATCCATTCTACGCCATTCCACGCTATGTTATTTCACTGTATGCCATGCCATTCCACTGTACCTTACTCCACTCCACTCTACGCCACTCCACTCCACGCCACTCCACTCTACGCTGTTCCACACTACACCACTCCACTCTACGCTATTCCACTCTACGCCACTTTACTGCACCCCACTCAAGCCTACGCCACTCCACGCCACTATACGCTCCACTATTCCACTGTATGCAACTCCACTATATGTCACTCCACTCCACACCACTTCCCTGTATGCAACTTCAGTCCATGCCACTCCACTGTACCCCACTCCACTCTAGGCCACGTCACTGTATGCTATTTCTCTGTACGTAGCTACACTCTATGCCAGTCCACTTTATGCTATTCTACTCTACCCAACTCCATTCTACGCCAGTCCATTGTATGCTATTACAATGTATGCCACTCCAAACCACTGCACTCTACACCACTCCACTCTACGCCACTCCACTGTACGCTATTGCACTTTACACTACTCCCTTCTACTCCAGTCTACATCACTCCACTGTACGCCACTCTAATCTACGCTATTTTACTCTACGCCATTCTCCTACACACTATTCAACTGTATGCTATTACAGTGTAGGGCATTCCACTGTATGCTACTACTCTCTATGCTACTCCACTCTATGCTATTCTAATCTACTACACTGCACTCTACGCCACTCCACTCTAAGCTATTCCACTCTATGCCACTCCACGCTATGCCACTACACTGCTGCATGCTACGCTATTCGACTGTACCCTATTTCACTGTATGGCACTCCACTGTATACTATAACACTCTAGGCCAATCCAGTTTATACCACTCCACTCCATCCCACTCCATTCTATGCTATTGTATTGTACACCACTCCACTCTATATCACTCCACTCTACGCTATTCCACTGTATGCCACTTCACTTTATGCCACTTCACTGTGTTCGACTGTACATAACTCCACTCTACGCCACTACACTCTATGCTATTCCACTCTATGCCAATCCACTCTACGCCACTCCAGTCTACGCCACTCGCCACTCCGCTATATTGTATACTACTGTACGCCACTCCACTGTATGCCACTCCACTGTACGGCACTCCACTTTACGCCACTCCACTGTACAACAATTCACTATATGCTTTTACACTGTACACCACTCCACTTTATGTCACTTCATTCTACGCCACTACAATGTACACTACTCCACTCTGTGTTACTCCACTCTGCGCTATTCCACTGTACGCAACTCCACTATATGCCACTCCACTCTTCACTACTTCAGTCTTCACCACTTCCTTGTATGGCACTCCACTCTATAGTACTCCACTCTAAGCTATTCCACTGTACACCACTCCACCACTCTATGCTATTTTACTCTATACCACTCCACTATGCACCACTCTACTCTACACCACTCCACAATACACTATTCCACTATTCCACTCTACACCACACAACTCTATGCCACTCCAGTCTTTGCCACTCCACTGTACACCCCTACACTCTATGCCATTTCACTCTACTCTATTCCACCATATGCAACTCCCCTCTACACCACTCCACTCTACGCTATTCCACTCTATGCCACTCCACTCTACATGAGTCAACGGTACACATCTCCACTATGCGCCACTCCACTCTACACCTCTTCCGCCTAGCCTACACCATTCCACTCTATGCCACTCCAGTCTGCACCAGTCCACTTTATGCTATTCCACTGTATGCCACATCAGTTTATGCCTCTTCACTATATGCCACTCTACTATGCCAATCCACTGTATGACACTCCACCATACTGTATTACGCTGTACACCACTCCTCTCTATGCCCCTCCGGTCTATGTCACTACAATGTACACCACTCCACTCTATGCTACTTCACTCTATGCTATTCAACTGTATGCCACACCACTATACACCACTCCACTCAATGCTAATCCACTGTTTGGCACTTCACGCTATTCCACTCCACTGTACACTATTAACTACGCCACTACAATCTACCCCACTCCACTCTACACCATTCCACTCTATACCACTCCACTCTACGCTATTCTGTTCTACACTACTGCATTCTACACCACTCCACTCTTCCCCCCTCCAGTTTGCACCACTCTACTCTTTAGCTCTCCACTCTATGCTATTCCACTCTACACTACTGTGCTCTACGCCACTCCACTGTACGATATTGCACTTTACACTACTCCAGCTTGCACCACTCCACTGTGCGCCACTCCACTCTATCCTACTCCACTCTATGCTATTCCACTGTACACCAGTCCACTCTGTGCCATTCCACTCGATGCATTTCCACTGTATGCCATTCCACTCTACACCACTCCACTGTACACCACTACACTTAATGCTATTCCACTCTACATCACTCCACCTTATGCTACTCCAATGTACGCCACTCCACTGTACAGCACTCCACTCTACACCACTATACTCTGCGCCATTCCACGCTACGTCACTCCACTTTATGCCACTCCACTCTACACTATTACACTGTACACCACTACACTCTACCCCACTACACTCTACGCTATTCCACTCTTTGTCACGGCACTTTATGCCACTCTAGTGTATGCCACTCCACTTTGCGACACTCCACTCCACTGGACTGTGGCCAGGTCCTGCGCCCAACCTCCTGTTTGCACCCAACCCCTCGTCACACACGGATCCACAACACCCTTTTTTAATAGTGCTGCGGGTCCACTGAACTGCTGAAGTTCTGCATAAAGGGCCACGCTGGGCATCTCGGTGGTTCTGCAAATCCCTAAAATGATGAAAAAAAAATCTTTTTAATTTTGACCACAGAGGTCTCCGTATGGGACCCTCCACAAGTCCCACGGGGTCATGGTACCCCTACCCTGCACCCTTATATCCTATTTCATTTAAATTTTTGGACTCAGGGACCGATTTCCTAAATCCTAAGTTGGAGGATGGAACATTTCCTTCAGGTTGTGTCCAGCCAATCATAACTCATGGTTGACCTCACAGATCTGCGGATCCGATCCACTGCAAACAATCACTGCCAGTCAATCACAACAAAGCAGGATCCGTGGATCCTCCGCTGTCGATTTGCAGTGTGAAATATACATACATTTTGAGTCTAAATTTCACAAAAATTATTGAACGGATTTACACCAAAGCACAAAAAGCACACTTTCTGGCCCAAGATCTAGCCTTCTCGCAAATTTGCTGTAATTCCATTCAGTCATTTTTGAGGAATTGCTGTTTAATTTTCCTATGGAAAATTACATAGGGAAAATGCATTTTGGATGTCCCTTTTTCCTGGCCCCCGTTTGACGGATCCCCCCAAAACTTTCCAGGAAGGGGCTGACGTGGATTAGACTTGTTTTTGGTAAGATTTGTGATTTGTCAAATTGCACTAAAGTTATTAGCAAAAAAAGGATCTTCCTCTAACTCATGTATAACTACACAGTGGCTTTGTAAATCCATACAAAGTTATCTTAGGACACACATTATAGTTACTTAAGACAACTATGACTATAACTGGTGAATTTCTGTGGTTTTTAGAGATTAAAACATTACATTGTTACTGAAGATTTCACTTAACTATAGCATTACTTTAACCTTTGTTTTCCAGTAATTATAGGGTTTTTTTGTAACGTAAAGTAATATTTTATTGCCATACATAAAGCCAACCCCTCTTTGGCCGTGTGTGGCGGGGGTTGGCTGCAGGGCCCCTGCGGCCACCCCCCACATGCAGACAACCCCATGCTGCGCATGGCCTTTGACGTGGCAGGGGTCCTCTGCCATGCACAGCGGGGATTGGCTGAGGCCAGGCCCTTTGGCCAACCCCATAAAGGGGGCCTGAGGAGATTTATCGACCAGCAGAGGACGGCTGCCCTTTTACCATAATCAAAACCCACAAATAAGGCCCCTTGGTCTATGTGATATGGAGGAGTGCTGGTGTGTCCCTTTTATAGGACGGTTTCCCTCACCCACCCACCCAAAGCTGGCATGCTTCATAATAGGGTAATCTCCTCGCATTGTGAACCTGGTGATAATGCGGGCTACAACCCCCTCTCTGGGAGGGACGAGCTCATGGAAGTTTTTCAGTGTTAGAAAGAGGTGTACTAAAACCTATAGATGATCAAGCAGGGTGTGGTGAGGAGTGAGAAGGAAAGAAAGTGTGTGTGAGATAAAACTAACTCCAAGGTACACCAATAACTTTATTGGGGTGTCCTACGGTCAGGGTTAAAATCAAAACTACGACAGGAGAGTATACAACCTGTCATAGAACAGTGAGGGTCAGCGTGTTTCAGCCTTATACCCTCCGTGGAGGTGTGGTGGCTTTCTTTAGGACCAAAGTGAGAGATATATAGTATGGCTCATATCGAAAAACATACTAAACCATAAAAAGAATCTGATGGTATAAAAAAAAACAGTGGTTGGAGTGAACCGTCACTCAGCCAGAGAGCCACTGGTAGGTGTATTACATGAAAGATATAATTTGTCAAGATATCATTCAACAATGCACTCACTCCAAAATTCCAACATGGTATCCTAAACGATTGTTATGGATACAGTTTCGGATGCAGAATTGTTATCCGTCATAACCATCAGTATGTGAAAACATTATAACATCTGTGTACAGTTCAAGCTTACCCCCAATGTCAGGTCATCAGCGTCACCTTAACCTCGGTGCAAACTCAAGTGGGCATCTAAGTCCTATAAACAGAAAGACAAGTGGGGACTCAGTTGTGATTCAACCACTATAGAACGCAGCATGATGTAAACAGTTGACTCAAGCGTATATTCAGAGAAGCAGGAGGAATGAGACATCCTGCTGATGGTGCCCATTGTAATACCCTAAGAGGGTGATGGGCTCTACAAGGGTATGATGATCTAAAAAAATGTATGGTCATACCCCGGTGCCAAGATAAGGTTAAGAGAGCCAGGGCAGCTTATCGCTCGACCTATAAGCAGCACAGGATTCCGTTGAAAGAGGAGGCCTGGGATAATCTACTTGCCAACAGTATTCAGATGGATAGTCCCGCCTTTTGGCGAGTGGTAAATCTTCACCTGTTTAGCAGTGACCAACTTTCTAACCAGGCGTCAACCATTATGCCGCAAGCATGGGTTAAGCACTTTAAGAATATTTATGATCAAGAGGAAGTGGTGAGCTCTTCAGTTGGTAGCAAGGAGGATTATACAATAGTATTCCAATTGACTGAAGTGAGTTCAGCTATTTCTTGTCTTTCCTCCAGTAAGGCCCCCGGGCCAGATGTAGTGCCTGGCGATCTTTATAAATCCCCTGTAGACCTGTGGCCTCCTTTAATAACTCTGCATTTAAATGCAGCTGCTAGAGGCTCCTTACCATCGACATGGTTGTCAGTCGGTCATCATCCCGATTTTTAAATAGGGAAATAGATCAGATTCAGCTTGTTCCAGGCCCATATCTCTCATTGATTCGGAGGTCAAAATTATTGGTCTGGCCCTGTTAGATTGTCTCTCAATTTGGGAAGAGCATAGCATTTTGTCTGATCTGCAATATGGGATCAGGCCGGGACCGGGCACCATCGAACATAGCCTGAATCTTTATCTGCAAATTTGTAAGTGCACCAAGGTTAAGGGGGGTGTAATCCACCTGGCCTTCATGGACCTCAGCTCAGCTTTCGATAGTCTATTGTTCTAAGCTGTGGTCCATGATGGCCCAGATCGGGTCGAGCCTGCACTAGTTCTCTTTTTGCATGATTTGAACAAGGACCTTTTGGCATCTGTTAGATATGGCCCTAATGAGGAATGCACACCGTACTTTAAATTGAAGTGTGGCGTTAACCAGGGCTGCATATTAGCACCCTTTTAATTTATTTTTTATATCAATCAATTGGAATCAGTTTTGACGGAATTCCCCCTCAATGTTCCTAAGGTTGGAGGCCAACCTATCCCCACCCAGCTTTATGCAGACAACACTGTTTTAATTGCACTGACCAACAGGGGGCTACAGTGACTTTTAGATCTTTTTATTGATTTTATGAATAGCCTTTGACTTGTCCACCAATTTCTCTAAATCACATGTGATGAAGTTCGGCCTATCTAAGACTAAAACTATGGTGGTAGAGGGTCATCACATTAGCCAAGTTGATAATTTTCTATATTTGGGCATCCAATTGGACTCTTGCCTTAACTGCCATCCATTAATAAATCACAAAGTAATGGCTTTTAATAGGCCCATGTCTAACATAGGAGATTTCTCTCATCGGTTAGGCGCACCCACATAAAAACAGTTTTGGATATTTTCAAGGCTAAATGTCTCCTGATTTTGGGTTATGGGTCTGTTGCTCCAATTCAAATAGCTGACAATAAGTTCCTCAGGGGGCTCTTAGGGGTTTCACAATGTACATCCTCTGAAATTGTCCACGAAGAGTTGGGCATGGGCTATGTTATAGATTTTTTTGTCTTTGCCCTTTGTTGCTTGGCTCTCGGTTTGGACGAAGGGTGAGTTGGGACTTAACAGACTGATCATGCAAGATTGCATGGATCTGGACAACTCATTACAAATTCCCTGGTTGCATTATGTCTTTTCCAATATGAAAACTTTAGGGAGACTTGAGCTTTATACTGACCCACGTTGTATTGTCAAAACTGATCACATATGGGTTAAACAAGTGTTAAGAGGCAAGATGATAGCAGAATGTGAGGCTCTTGCCCTGCACAAGCATTCAGTATGCCATGTGATGTTAGTGAAAACTGTGAGTGGTCTGGAGCGTTATCTTACCTTAAAAAATGTCCAGCTACCATCAAAGACTATTGGCCTTTTTTTGGCTTAATTTACTACCGCGGCTTGTGTCCTCCTCATGTTGTTATAAGGATTCCATGCTGCCTTTGTGGGAATGTGACAATGTCTCTATTAGCGATACTTTTTACATAGTTATGATTTGCCCGAGGTATACCAATTTGCACTATAAATTCATCCGGCCCCTTTTGATGCCCATGAATCTCAAGCAAGTGAGACCTGCGTTATTGTTTTTACAGTTCTTAACTATCATGGTATCTTTCTGGTGTTTCAAAGCAAGTTAAAGTGTAATTCGTGTGGATGTCATCATGCATGTAATGTATCACACTGTGTATGACTTTTTATGATTTTATTTTTAAAATCGAATAAAGTATATTGATGATGATGATGCTGGTGTGGTCATAGTAAAAATAAAGTGAGTAAAAACAGTGTGTAATCTGTTGTTGTCTGTCACTCCAGTGTGACCACAGAATGCTACGAAAGCAGTCACTCAAAGTGTTAATCGGCTGTTTGGTGAGTAAAATGTAGGACTTGTGTCATTAGTTATCAATAAGGTTTCTTACTCGAGACTCAAAACTGGGTAGGTAAAATCAACTCTTACCAACTCCTCCCAACCACCTCTCGAGGGGAAACGGGGGAGGGGGGCTCAACCAGAAAGTAGAATTACAACATACTGGGTCAGAAAACCCGTGCTCAGTTAGTGCTGGGCCAGTTGTCGGTCTTAAAAACGGACCAAAGTGTTCAAATTACCATGCTCAATAGTCACTCTGCCTGTGCTGTCCTGGTGGAGACTCAATATAATCTAAAAAATCGTCGGAAATGCTGACTGTGGTCATAAAGCTAATGGGACACCTGTGCTGATAGCATGCAGCCTAAGCAGACATATCAATACAGTCTGCATGGCCAGGAAGCATTCAGGAAAGGCGTGCCATGGTCAGAGAAGCCGTCAGCGAATTGCGGGGCCGGCTGTGGTCATGAACCTGATGGCATACTACATGGGGGGCTGTTAGCATGCAGTCTTCAGCAGGCAAGCAAGTACAGTCTGTATAGTCATGGGGCATTCTGGAGGGGAGCTCAATGGTCAGAGGAGCCAACCGCGAGATAGTCTCTTTGTCAGACAGGCCAGCCGTGTAATGTGGGGACGACCGCTCACCCAAAAGCCAATTGAACATTGACATGCCTTAACTCAAAGATGCAACTGGCACAGGATCGAGCCTCAGATGGATCACTAGTTACCAAGTAAGCGGACATTTTTCTGTCCGATGTTGTCATTGGTCTGCCCCGCCCATTCTCTTGAGTGCACCAATCGCAGGAGTCAAACGGAACCACAGACAAGGCGGACTTTGTAGTGAGAGAACCAAGATGCCCTTCAAGAGTAATTGAAACTACAGGGCATGATGGGATGCATAGTATGTTACATGGAAAACGGGGTATACTGCCGCTATGTAATTTCTAGAGACAAAATACAAGGCCAATACAATATGTAGTTGCTGGGAACACATTGTGTGTCAAATGGCCATGTTGTAAGGGCGCCCGGGCGCAGTATAGTCAGTCTGGTTGGAAGGTGTTTCGTTTGCATTGTGTTTCTGGACGTGAATAGTGTTTGCGTACATACAGATGTAAAGCGTGATAACCAGCTACTCCCATGTCACATGTTGTAAAATAGATGGATCAGTGTGGAGTGGAAAAGCACATACATCAGTGTACAGAGGCGCAACTAGAGCCAAATTTCAGGGGGGCTACTAAAAATTTCGGGGGGGGGCTAATTTTTCCAGAAGGCGTGAAAAAGCAACAAAGCCTCGTTAGCAAGTAAATGGTCTTTTAAAGACCTGTGAAGTACTCGGGTGGGGCTGTGTGTGTGTGCCCGGGAAGCTGACCCACACGACGGGGGGGCTGAAGCCCTTTCAGCCCAATGGGCGTTGCGCGCCTGTCAGTGTATAACAATATGGGATAGTTTAGGACGTGGATGTACAGCACTAATGTGCATTGAAGGTAGACCCCTCTCTGTGTTTAAATAATAAACATAATGTGATCTTATACAGTTGAAGACAGCATCACGGTTGTGTCTCAAGATGTCAGGTATCAGGTCTGTGCTAAAGTAAACCAAGGGATGTCATCATTCAGAACTTGGCTGTCACTCCGTAGTCTCTCCTGCGGTATCATGGGTTTGTCCAGCACCGTCCAGGTCAGTTCTTCTGCATCATGCCCTTTCTCTAGAAAGTGTGTGGTCAGTTTGGTAGCTTGTTTTCTGCAGCAAATTGTGCTTTTGTGTTCAATGATACCAATTTTGATCTTTCTCATCATCATTCCAACATACCTCAAGCCACATAGGCATGTAATCAAGTAGATCAGTCGATCTGAACTGCAATTGGTGTTTTGTCATTGCTCCCAGGGTTTATTTGTGCCTATATCGATATGGGTGGACTGGGAGGTCTGGGCACACCCACCACATAACCACAGGGGAAGTGTCCTTTAACGGGCGGGAGGCCCCAAAGTGTATTCTGTTTGTTCATATTCAGGGTCCGAGGTCTGGTATGTACCAGTTTGTCTCTGAGGTTAGCACTCCTTTTGAAAGCAAACATGGGTCGTGATAGTGATAACCCATTATCCCCAAACTATTGTAAACATAACTCAATATTCTGGTATAATGGAGACACATGCAAGCAAAGGCGAATTATGCTGCATAATGCTGCACATTTTGTGATAGCATTACTGCATTATTTTGTCATTTTTACACTTGTTGACACTGTCCCGGCATATATTGCCCCTCATAAGTACCAGTTTAGTACCCACATATAGCAATAAGCAACAGAAAGGTGACCAGTAACCTTCACGGGCCTTCCACTCTGGGGCAACATGTGTTGCTGCATTTTTAGTAACTTTTGCACAGTTTGAGCTAGAAACAATCTTTTTCGTAAAAATCTGCAAGTTATGCAGCAGATGATTTGAGAGTGGGTAGGAACCCACTGCTTGCATGTAACAGTGTCATTACCCCATAGCGTCATGGTAGATGTAGTTCAGTTTTTCACACAAAGTTCATATTATTTTTCAGCTAATGCCATCTTTCGAAATCATATCTCTAGACACCAGTGTTTCGGGATTCCTCCCTCATCAGTAGAGAATATTTACAGGTTGCTTGACATGCTGCCAATTTTCTCAGGTATAATCCCACTCATAGCGTGCAGGCGTTCCAAAGCTTGTCAGCTTGGGGGCTTCTTATGAGAGCCTTTTATCGGCAAAAGTGGGTAGGAACGCACTGCTTGCATGTAACAGCACCTTTACCCCATAGCGTCATGGGAGTTGTAGTTCAGTTTTTCACACAAAGTTCATATTATTTTTCAGCTAATGCAGTCTTCCTAAATCGTATCTCTAGACACCAGTGTTTTGGGATTCCTCCCTCATCAGTAGAGAATATTTAAGGGTTGCTGGACATGCTGCCAATTTTCTCAGGTATAATCCCACTCATAGCGTGCAGCAGATAATGGATTATGTGTCAAATGCAGGAATTCCATAACTTTGCGAAAAATGCTGCAACCATACAATTGCATAATTCCAGTGGCCCTGACTATAAATACAAAGGTCACTATTCCTCTGCACCAACTAGGGTTCAATTATGTGTCGCTCAGCTTTAACACACATAGGCATCTGCAGTGATGGTATTTGCTAACTGAGGTTTCATAATCTAAAAGAGTACATTTATCACCGGTTAGTTTGACTTGCATTTATACTTCAATTAAGCTGTTAGCGCATTATTTTATACCCACTTACATGACTGTAAAAACACAAAACACATGGGGCCCTATTACGATGTCGGGCAGAGTTTTTTCTGCCTGACATCGTCTCGGTCATGGGACCAACCGACACCCAGTCAGCAGTCCCAACCGACTAATTAGGATGAGACCGAACACTGTTCAGTTGCATTCTTATACTTTACAATGGGAGCATGTATTCCGGCCGGAATGAATGCTCCCATGGTAAAATAGGAGGTGCAGTTCATCCCTGCACCCCGTGGCAGGCACGGGGGTGCAGGGATCAACAGGGGGGGCACCATAGGTGGTCTCCAACCGGAGGCTGTGCGCCCAAGTGTACCCTGCTGGGGGCCCCCAAAGTCGAGTTCCGACAGCCTTTCTTTGTCAGAAAGGCCGGCACGGAAAGGCTGCCGAAACCAGACATCGTAATCCCAGGGGGAAGATCCGCCCTTGGGATTACTGGCCGCATTCCGACTGGTGGACGGGCTCTCTGAGCCCATCGGTAGCCAGTCGGAATGACCGTTCAGATTCCTTTCCGACCACCTCCATCGTAATGAGGCGGTCGGAAAGGAATCCGATGGTTGGAGCAGTTTCCAACCGCATCGTAATCAGGCCCTTAGACTCCTTTTTTTTGCAACCTCTTTGACCCTGCCAGCACACTCACTGACCCCCGTCCCCACGGCACTATGATCCCAGTTCTCACTTCAAGGGGTCTGAGTAAATGAAGAAAGCCTGGAAATGCAGCAAATAAACATAGCTGCACTTCCGGGTCATCTTCATTTACATGTATTTGCAGAGGCATTTGCGCACCCCTGGGAACCCATCCACGCCCCCCAGTTTGAGTACTTCTGCTCTAGACTAAACTTTTCAGACACTACCCCCAGTCACAGATCTGGGTTGAATCCATCATTGTTCTTTAGCTCACTTCACCACCCCACTTCAGATCCAGCCATATGCAAATCAGTCTTCACGCTGTTTCTCATGGGAACAGTCCAGCCAGAACTGCCAAGCCAGGTCTTCTCTGGACCGGAAACAAGCATCCTGGGACCGGTTTCAGGGTAACTCCCCTCATCAGCCAGGCTAGCTTGAATCCAGTGGCAAAGTGAGCAAGGGACCCACATCTGGGCATTGCCTGCCAACTTAGGGCAAACAAAGCAAACACAAGGAGATGATGGACGGAGTGCTGAAACTTTTCAGACACTCACCCCCAGTCACAGATCTGGGTTGAATCCATCATTGTTCTTTAGCTCACTTCGCCACCCCAGTTCAGACCCAGCCATATGCAAATCAGTCTTGACCCTGTTCCTCATGGGAACAGTCCAGCCCGAATGCCAAGCCAGGTCTTCCTTCGACCGGAAACAAGCATCCTGGGACCGGTTTCAGGATAACACCCCTCATCAGCCGGACTAGCTTGAATCCAGTGGCAAAGTGAGCAAGGGACCCACGTCTGGATATACCCTGCCCTTACATCATGGCTATTTGGCACGCAATGTGTTCCCAGCAACTACATATTGAATTGGCCTTGTATTTTGCCTCTAGACATTAGATGCCGGTGGTATATCCTGTTTTCCATGTAACTTACTATGTATACCACCATGCCCTGTAGTTTCAATCACCCTTGAAGGGCCTCCCGCCTCCTGGTTCTCTCACGAACTACAAAGTCCATCTTGTCTGTAGTTTCTTTTGACTCCTGCGATTGGTTCGCTCAAGGGAATGGGCGGGCAGACCAATGACGACATCAGACATAAAAATATCCACTCACTTGGTAACCAGTGATCCTTCCGAGGTGCGATCCTGCACCAGTTGCATCTTTGAGTTAAGGTATGTCAATGTTCAATTGGCTTTTTGGTGAGTGGCACTCCCGCATTACACGGCTGGCCTGTCTGACAAAGAGACTATCTCGCGGTCGGCTTCTGACCGTTGAGCTATCCTCCAGAATGCTCCATGACTATACAGACTGTACTTGCTTGCCTGCTGAAGACTGCATGCTGATGGCCCCCCACAAGGTATGCCATCAGGTTCATGACCACGGCTGCCTTCGCAATTTGCTTCTCTGACCGTGGCGCGCCTTTCCTAAATGCTTCCTGACCATGCAGACTGTATTGATATGTCTGCTTAGGCTGCATGCTATCTTCACCCCCGTCCCAGGTGTGCCATTAGCTTTAGGACCACGGTCAGGTTTTCCGAACATTGTTTCGATTATATTGAGTCTCCACCGGGACAGCATCGCCTGAGTGACTACTGGGCATGGTTATTTGAACATTTTGATACTCCGGGTCCATTTTAAAGACCTACAACCGACCCGACAGTAATCGGGCACGGGTCTTCTGGCCCAGTATGTTGTAATTCTACTTTCTGGTTGAGTCCCCCCTCCCCACCCCGTTTCCCTTCCAGAGGTTGTTGGGAGGAGTTGATAAGAGTTGATTTTACCTATCCAGTTTGGAGTTTCGAGTGAGAGACAATATTGTTAACTAATGACACAAGTCTTACAAGTTACCCACCAAATGGCCGATTAACACTTTGAGTGACAGCCTTCGTAGTATTCTGTGGTCACACAGGAGTGACAGACAACAACAAATTACACCTGTTTTTACTCACTTTATTTTTAATATAACCACACATTTATTTAGTTAATCATACCCTTGTAGAGACCCACACCCTCTTAGAGTATTATCATGGGCACCATCAGCAGGATGTCTCATTCCCCCTGCTTCTCTGAATATGCACTTGAGTTAACTCTTTATATCATGCTGCTTGCTATAGTGTTTTGAATCACAACTGAGTCCCCACTTGTCCTCAAGTATGCGAAGAGGTTAAGGTGACACTGATAACCTGACATTGCGGGTAAGCTTGAACTGTACACAGATGTTATAATGTTTTCACATACTGATGGGTGTGACGGACAACAATTCCGCATCAGAAACTGTATCCATAACAATCGTTTAGGATGCCATGTTGAAACTTTGGAGTGAGTGCATTGTTTAAATTATGCATGATATCTTGACAAATGTATTTCTTTCAGGTAATACACCTACCAGTGGATCTCTGGCTAAGTGACGGTTCACTCCAAACACTGGTTTTGTATACCATCAGATTCTTTTTATGGTTTAGTACGTTTTTTATATGAGCCATACTAGCTATCTCTCACTTTGGTTCTGAAGAAAGCTGCCGCACCTCCACGGAGAATGTAAGGCTGAAACATATCGACCTTCATTGTTCTTTGACAGGTTGAATACCCTCCTGTCGTAGTTTTGATTTTACCCCTGACCTTAGGACACCCCAATAAAGTTATTGGCGTACCTTGGAGTTAGTTTTATCTCACACACACTTTCTTTCCTTCTCACTCCTCACCATACCCTGCTCATCTATAGGTTTTAGGATACCTCTTTCTAACACTGAAAACATCCCTGAGCTCCTCCGTCTCAGAGAGAGGGTTGTAGCCCGCATTATGACCAGGTTCACAATGTGAGGTGGTTACACTATGATGAAGCATGCCACCTTGAGGTTTGTGAGGGAAACCGTCCTATAAAAGGGACACAACAGCACTCCTCCATATCACTTAGACCCAGTGGCCATTGGCCAAGCCCCCAAAGGCAGCCAACTCCACACAGGTGGGGGGGTTGGTCACAGGGCCTGGCCACATGCAACCCCCGCTGGCCACCAACCCCACACTGCAGACAGCCCTTGGTGATGCCATCCTCGTAGGCCATAGCATATATATATCAGTATACAGCCCCTTTCATCAAGCCTTATTAGGCCCCAGGTTCCCCATCCCTCAGGCCAAATTCAATAAAAAGGAGAGGGGGCCGCGCTGCCCCCCTCCTTGAGCCCTAGTAGGCCCTGGGGACCTTATTCCCCAGGGGTAAATTCTAAGGGGAGGGGACATGCAGCCCACCTCCCGAGCATTATCAGGACCTGGGAACCCATCTCCCAGGGCTGAGAAATTAATTAAGGGAGGGGGGCACATGGCTCCCCTCCCTGAGCCTAATTAGGCCTTAAGGGCCCCGTCCCCAAGGGCTGAAATGTAAATAAAAGGGGAAGGTAGCGGCCATGTGCACCCCCTGAGCCTTTATAATCCGTGGACACTCCATCCCCCATGCTGTACCCTATTTTAAAGGGGAGTGGGCCATGCAACCTCCCTCCGGGAGCCTATTTTGGGCCCATGGACCCCGTCCCTTGGGTCCTCTCTATATAGTAGGTGGGTGCCCATGTGCCCACTCGAAGCACCCACCAACAAACACGTTAGGGGCTGCGGGGGAGACCCAGGGCCCCCATAGATTATCAGAACGGTCAGATATATACTTTCTCTTGCAGATTTGATAATCTGCAAAGGCAGCAGTTATCAGAAAAAGTCACGATAAACTGACAAGCACGAAACACGGAAACGAGTTCAGAATTCAGCTCTGAGGTGGAAAGGGACCCAGATGAGGGCACCGCAGGGGGGTCTGGTTCTAGTAGAGACATTCCAACAGTAGTGGGGAATTACGTTTTTTTAGGGTTGGACCGGACATTAAACCTAAGACTGCCCCCCCAAAGAAAAGAGAAAGCTGGAAAGGGAAGAGGAAAAGAAAAAAATGACACAGGGGCATCCAGTCAAGGGGTGAAAACAAAGCAGACACACTAGAAACAATAATGGATATGGAAAACTCCCAGACAGTAGTAAACCTTACGGACATTGAGCTAACAAGGAAAGAGGAAGAAATATTATCCTTGGGTCTTACCTATTGTACACCAACTAACTTTAATTATGGACAGACCCAAATTGATTTCTTTAGATTCATGAGGAGATTAAAACTCAAAAAGTATTTTGCCACCAAACCAAGTGAACCATTGAGAGGGAACCAGGGGAACCAACCGACAAGTAACCTAGTGGTAGCAGACATGAATCTACTACAAGAATTAAATTAATTGGAAAGCGATATGGAAGGAGAAAATATGGCACGTTCTACCATGTAAGTAGTAGATATATTAGGAGAGGATATTTATGGCAGTGTATCGACACCTTTTAAACCTAAATCTGTCTTTTTGCCAGTGTTGCCCAGGGACTCTTGGGACATTTTTTCTGAATTGGTTATTTCAGACCTTAAGAAGTTATCCAAAGAGTCAAGACCAAAAATTCAGGGGTGACAATTTGAACCAGACACGCAGGTACCATCAGGAAATTAATATGGTGAAAGACAGGAAAGATGTGGTAGTACGGCTATCAGACAAAGGGGGCAACATTGTCCTATGGCCTCTCAACATGTATCTGAGTGACGCCAAGAGACAACTCAGCAACAAGGCATGTTATTGTAAAGTCAGTCAAACCATTATAAAAGAAACCAAAGAAACATTTCATGGTAATTTATCAAAATGGAGAGGAGTGGGATTAAAACCATAAGAGGTATATCAGTTTTTTAGAGCGGAACATCTGGTAATCCCTATATCATAAGTCATGCCAAAGGTGCATAAAATGCCCAGTACCCCCCAGGTAGACCGATAATATCAGCCATAGGTGGTTTATTCAAGACTACATCACAATACATTGATCACTTCCTCCAAGAACATGTCCGCAATCTACCCTGTTTACTGATGGACACAGGTGACTTTTTACACAGGATATATGACATCGCATGGGACAACTTCTATGTCTTAATGACCATGGATGTCGCTGCGCTGTATACCAGCATTTCACATGAAGATGGTATCAGAGCATTAAAGCACTACTTAGATATTAGACCAATACGCCTACACCATCATACACAGATGCTTCTCAAAATGACACAATGGTGCCTAAAGAACAATTTCTTCCTGTTTGGTCAAGAAACATATAGGTAGGTCAGGGGAACGGCAATGGGCACCTGCTTTGCCCTCAGTTATGCTAATTTGCATTTCGGCTGGTGGGAGGAGCACGATTTATAGACGACCTGTTTATATTATGAAAGGGCACACCGGAAACAATTAGGTCATTTGCAGACAAACTAAATAACAATAATGTAAATCTCTCTTTTGCAATCAACATAAGTACGACAGAGGTACACTTTCTAGACCTAGTCATATATGTAAAAAATAATCAAATCCACACAAAAACATTTAGAAAACCTACGGCAGGTAATTCCATACTTCATGCAGGCAGCTTCCATCCAACAAAATTGAAGAACAGTACCCCTTATTGAGAGAATCTCCGCATGAGACGGAACTGTAGTGATGTGACCACACTAGAAGAGGTACAGGTGGAACTTAATGACAGATTCCGAGCCTAAGAGTACAACCAGAAAGCCCTGGACATAGCTAGGAAAAAACCTAATTCCAAACAGAGGGATGAATTACTGTTCAAGAAAGGGAGCGAAAAGTCAGCTGGTTCTGGTCAAATGAGAATGAGCATGGGATATTCTGTTTATCACCAGAAACTTAGGGGTATTTTATCAAAACATTAGAATCTCATTAAGAGTGATCCGGTTATTGGGCAAATTGCACCTAGAAACCCCCTTCTGACCTATAGATGGGCGAATCCATGTGCAATGAATTTGTAGTGAGTAGTCCAGAAATGAATTTACAAGAACTATGGTTGAGAGGAAGCCCGGGGTTCCAACGATGTCACAGGTGGAAAGGCTGCAGACACAGGCAGAACACTAAGGAATTTAGGTCACCCCTACTCAATACCCCAATATACGCAAAGCTTATAACTGCAGAAGTGAGTTTGTGGTGTATGTGCTACAGTGCTCCTGTCCAAAAATCTATGTAGGAAGCACAATTCATATGGTGATGGTAGAATATTACAGCATTTAAGAGCCATAGCCAATGAGGACAGGAGTTACCCTGTTGCCCGCCACATCCATGAGACACATGGGGGCAATGCAACTGATTTGGTCTATTATGTTATAGACTCGATCCCAAAGAAAGTCAGAGGGGGGCAACAGGGAACTAAGGAGGTTAGAATCTCATTACATAATTGTCCTAAACAGTAAAATTCTGAATGGTTTAAATTCGGATGAAGAACTATATGTTCCTCTGTAATACATTCTTTACTGTTATCCTCTGGTCTGTAATAGTAGCATTGAGTAGATTGTTATATGTGGGACAATTAAATTTTGTCATTTTGAAGCACTTTGCATATTCTTTCTTTATGTTAACATTGACTTCCTAGCTGATTAAGTGTGTATATTAATGAAGGTGGTCTTTTAAAACAATGTGTTGGGTCTTAAAGAACGAGATGTTTTGGCCAGGAATACGAGATTTAGGTACAAGATTCTTTAATGTTGATTGAAATACGAAGTTGGTGCCAATTGGGGGTATAAATTCAATGGAATAAGAGGTATATATATAAATTTGTGATGTTGATGAATTTGGTTTTATGATCTCTTCTGAGAACTATAGCGTTTACACACTTGGGACATGTCATGTTTTTAATAAGAAACCTTGTAACCTTTAAATAAAAACTAAGAAATGTGATGTTTACCCTCTCCGAGAGTTATAGAATTTACCCACTTGGGGTTTGCAATGTTTTTTTAACAAGGAACTTTCTATTGTTCTCAATACATTGGATGAAATTGAAGGCACTAGACCAGTACGTAAGAACTCTGTGATCACCAGTGATTACAATAAATTTTAAAATAACACACTGAGTAGGAAGTCAAGCAAATTTATGTTTTTGCACGAAAAATTGTTCTTGAAGACATCTGTGGTAGAGATGTCTATAAAGAAAGAATGTGTATAATGAGTTTTATTTCAATGAAAAATATCTTTGAAAAACAACAGGTTCAATACACCATGGAAATTGAAATTCAGAAAAATAATGGGAAAATGGTCCAAAAATGAGGATTGTATCATACGAAACTCTGATAAAGGGGGCAATGTTGTCCTTTGGCCTAAAGAAATGTATATGAGAGAGGCCCATTCTCAATTGAATGCTGAAACATGTTATCGCAAAATCTTGAAAAATTAGTATGAACTTTTGAAGGAGAATTTTTATGCAGAGTTGAAAGGGTGGCGAGATGCTGATCTTCTAATTGTAGAGGAGTACAATTTTCTCAAGGTATCACATCCTAGTTTACCAGTGTTGTATTTATTACCAAAAATACATAAGGACAAAGACTGTCCACCAGGCAGACCGATTATTTCTGCAATTGGTAATCTGCTAGAGAATGTGTCGAAATTTGTGGATTCTTTTTTTGCAACCTTTAGTGGTAAACTTACCTTCATATATTAAGGACACTACAGACTTTTTGAAGCGAGTTTTCGATGTACACTGGGGGGGGGAAAAAATTATGTTGTGTCTTGGTGTAAATTCTCTGTACACAAGTATAAGACATGAGGACGGACTAAAAACCGTAAGGCATTTTTTGAAAGCCAGGCCAATACGCTTCCACAGACACAATGAAATGTTGTTAGCCATGATACAGTGGTGTCTTACAAGTAATCTCCTTGTATTTAACAATGAGATGTTTTGACAGACACAAAGGACAGCGATGGGCACCTGCTTCGTCCCCTGTTATGCAAATGTGTATATGGGCTGGTGGGAGGAGCAGGTGCTTCACAAAACAGAACTACACGAATGGTCTTCACACATTGTTATGTGGACAAGGTATATAGATGACCTGTTTTTACTCTGGAAAGGCAGTTGTGAGTCAGATGAGGAGTTTGTTAGACAAATCAACATTAATGATCTTAATCTTTCTTTCACTAGTCGCATCAGTGATAGTAGTGTTGACTTTTTAGATGTCAAACTGGAAGTGGTAGGTACGCAACTCACCTCAACAGTATTCAGGATGGAAACAGACAGTAACACCACACTCCATGCGATGAGTGCACATAAGAACAGTATATTGAATCAGGCAATAGTAGCAACACAGACTAAAGCAAGGTTACTGGTTAAACAACAAACACGAAAATCACATACTTACAATGGATGTAGATTTATCACTAACTACAATGAACATCACAGCAAGATTTGGCAGGCCTTATATAAACATTGGCATGTTATCCGGCAAGATCCAGTAGTAGGTCATGAAATCAGTCCTAAACCACAGGTCACATATAGAAAGTCATGATCTGTTAAAGATACCCTAGTGAGAAATGAAGTACACAATAAAACCGGCTGGTTGAAACCAAAGAAAGGTTTTAAAAAGTGTAATAAATGTAAAGCATGTCAACAAGGGGAAAACATTACTGAGATTAAGACAGACATAGGAGAAAGGATTTTGATAAAACAAGCGTTAAACTGTAAAACTGAATTTGCAATCTATATGTTGAAATGTCCATGCTCTAAAAAATACATCGGTAGCCCTAAGCTCCAAGTGCACAAGAGAATTTTACAGCATTTAAGAGCAATAAAAAAGCGAGATGGCACCTATCCTGTAGCACGATACTTCAGGCACGAGTCATCCAAATCTTTTAAAATACAGTGTACTGGATTCTATAACAAAATCTCCATGAGGAGGAGATAAAGAATTAACACTACGGCAACTTGAATGCAAATAAATCCTAAGAATAGGCACAAAGGAGCCTATAGCTTTGAACACAGGTGAGGTAATGTACATGTATCTATGAAAATGTGTAAAGATGAGAGTCTCTGCCTCAGTTGTTTTCAAATGTTTTTAACAACTTTTGTATTAGTATTGCACAGAAAATGCTTTATATCTTTCACGTAGTATAATCACTGATTAATATTTTGTTCATTTATTTACAGGAAGACACGCAGAGGTGTGACCTGTTATAGATGAGGACCACTTTGGAACGCAAGGGAGCTAAGATATCTCTATTGTAGAACTATTTTCCAAGAATGGTTGTTTGTATATAAAGAAAGTCATTTTTTAGTTTAGTTATACAGGGCAAAATGAGGAATGAACAGTAATATATTGGATGGCCCAATGGGGCATTATTGCTGATTGTAAGTATTGATGATGAACGTTGTTAAACTTCAACCACACATGAGGTTGCCAGACATGCAATACTCAGTAAGTAATTTTCAAATAGATATGTCCAATGGGGCACAATATCCATTTCTGTTGATGTATAGGGATCACCATCAATCAATCAATCAATCAATCAACAAAACTTTATTCGGCTTTTGTAGAAAAAAAACATAAAAGTCAAAATTACATCACAATAGCTCACATAATAAAATGCAGATAAAATGAATTAAAAAGGATACAGAAGAATTACATTTCTGGACTTATCCCCCCACGATTCTTACTCACATCTTTAATCTAAGCTTTACTGCGGCCTTTAAAAAACTAAAAACATGCCATACCGTGCTCCCTGATAGCATTAATAAAAAGGTAAAAGCAGGAAGCACTTGTTGAAAATTTGCTTTTTTTTTAATTGGGATTAAGAAGGTATTCCTTGGCACCTCATAATTACTACAGAACATAAAAAAATGAAGAATGTCCTGGGGAGACATGCTGTCACAGCCACAAGGCAGCAAGATCTCGTCTTTGTTGCTCCCTCGTGGGAGAGCAAGGAGAAGATGAAATAAATCCAGGCGAAATCTAGTCAATAAAAAACGGTTGTATGAGCTAGAAAGCCCTAAAAGATATGGTTCCGTAGATAGTGCAGTTTTCAGGGGGATGAATCTACGTACACTGGGCTTCCTTAGCTCACATCTTCCCTGTCCGCCACCCGCTGTCTGAAAAAGAACTCCTTTGCCCAGAGCAGGTCTTTCCTTCTAATTGTATGCGGGTTGCAAAAGAGATCCGGTCTTCCTAGACTCCTAAATCCTTCCTGTATATATTTAAACCAGGGTATATGATGAGCACAGTCTAGGGCAAGGCAATTCCTTAGGATCTCTTTGTTTAAAGCAGTCCCATTACTTAGCCACACTTTGAGCCAATAGACTAAGGGGCGAAAAGACAACATATCTTACAAATAGGGTATCCCCAGTTCTTCATGAACAATAAAGGTGGCACTACCCTGGGGAACACATAACAGCTGTCTTAGGAACCTGTTTTCAACTATTTGAAGCTCATCATGAGAGGCATAGCCCCAGATCTCACTACCATACATCACCTGGGATAAGCACTTAGATCTGTATATCTGCAAGGCAGCACCTATTGCTTTTTTGCCCAAATGGGAAGCAAAACTAAAAATGGCTGCATTAGCACATAGGAATCCACCCTGCTTGCTTTTTTTTCAAAGGGCCCCAATTTAACTTGGTATCCAGCATCCAGAAAAAATAGTTGTCTTGGGGACAGGGGTGGACCCGACCTTTGAGTTAAAAGTATTTTTGGACTGAGACCTATTTTCATCACATATGACTTGGAGTTATTCACTAACAGGTCCCGGTCTTCCATAAACATCACAAAGGAGTTAAGCAACGTTTGCAACCCACTCGCGGTCTGGGCCATAAGGACAGCGTCGTCCGCATACAATAATACCAGCAGCCGACGCCATCCCACCTGGGGAAAATCCACCTGTGTGATTGTAAGTTCCTTCTCCAGATTGTTAATATAAAAATTAAATAAAAACGGGGCCATTTCATCCTTGTCGTACCCCTCTCAGAAATGGGAACTGGCGGGTCACCTTACAGTTGTTAGTATAACGTACCACCGCTTTGGTGTCCCTATGGAGCTCTTGTAAAAAAAGAACAACATTTTTGTCTACTCCCATGCACAATAGGGTCTCCCATAACTTACTTCTATTCACCCGATTGAATGCTGAGGACAGATCCATGAAGGCCAAATAGATCGTACCGGGACACGCACATGTGTATTTGTTTATAATCAATTACAGGTTCAAGCATTGATCCACTGTTGACCTCCCCGGGTGAAAACCATATTGGATATCTCCTATGATGTTATTGTCATCTGCCCATGTGGTTAGCCTATCCAATAGAATACATCCCACCACCTTTACCGTTGAGTCCAACAGCGATATAGGCCTGTAGCAAAGGGTGCTGTCCCTATTACCTTTTTTTAAAATAGGGGCGATGGTGGATATGGCCCAGGTGCTAGGCGGAGCGCCTCTTATAGCTGCATTGATAATTGCAGTAAGAACTGGCACCCACAGCTGGGGGTTCGATATATGAAGATCCGGGGGTATGCCATCAGGTCCAGGGGCCTTATTTCTAGATAATCCCTCGGTACCTTTGCTGACCTCATCAGCTGAGAGCCAACTTTCCTAACCCCCTAAAATCAACTAAACTGGCTTCTGTCAGTCTGCTAAACATTTCTTACAAATGACCAACCCATTCCTCCTCAGTAATGTGTGCATCAAGAGCCTGTCCAGCATCTCCTACCAGGAAAGGGCTATTAACAATGCTCCAGAACATTTCACTATTTTTTAAGGTGCAGGTCTCAGACAGCCTACTCCATGCCTCATCCCTCAGTTCGGCCTTGCACCTTACTAGTTCTGCTTTATATTGTCCTCTACAGACTTTTACTAAGGCGGGATCCCTAGTTTTGGTACCTAACGCTCCCCTCAGTTTCCTGGCTGCTCTAGAGCAATTACGGTCGAACCATCTCGGGGCACGATCAATCGGGTACATAGATAGAGCCCCTAATGGATCCCTAATGAAACGTGAGA
This sequence comes from Calotriton arnoldi, assembly GCA_963921515.1. NCBI lineage: Eukaryota > Metazoa > Chordata > Amphibia > Caudata > Salamandridae > Calotriton > Calotriton arnoldi. The sequence continues at coordinate 1,646,474 of CAWUFW010002726.1, forward strand.
TAGATGAGAAAGTGTCAAGAATGATCCCTGGAGCTGCCTGCCCTTTTGCACAGATATCTAATTCCCTATTGCACCTGACTAAGAGGGATTTGTAAAAAAGATTCCGGTATGATCTGTGCCCAACTCAACCTTCTACCCTGGTCTGTTGTCTTAAGTATACCCCTAGCTCCTTTCGTCCTAGATTTCCATAGCTAGAGCTGACTGATTGTTGCACATAGTGGATTGTGGTCACTATAAATACTATCCTCAATTGAAAAATTCAGCAAGAAGGGGTAGAAGGGGTTTGAAACATAAATAAAATCAATAATGGATGCACACCCCCTCCCTGAAAAGGTGGGAATAATGGTTTTCCCACTTCGGTCCAAATGGCACAAAGCCATGGTCAGATCGAACTCATCAGCTAAGATGTTGAGGATGTCTCCCTGCTTATTGTGCTCTACATGCATGCCCACCAAGCGCGGGCATCCAGAATCAGGGGGGGTTTGACACAATAGGGTCCCTGCATAAATGAAGATTAATGTCTCCTGCATTCATGAGTAAACCATTGTGGATAATCTTAGGGGTCATACTCCTTAGAAAGGATCCTAGCCTGGAAATGTTACAAACATCTGATGCAGCGGTAACAGCATTATAAAAATTCAGTAACAACAGATTGACAGACCCCTGAGTAAGTAACTGAGCCTGCAAACAAGGATTATTGGTTGTCAGCAGTCAGCACAGTCAGACGGCAGCGTACTGCTAAGGAGATAAAAATTATCAGCCCGCCCTTAGGTCTTCCCGCCCTTGATGGAATGGCGGGCACAGAGAAAGTCTTGTATCCCTCAAGAAAGAAGCTGTTTGTGTTGGACCCGGTCTCCTGGAGGCTTATTACATCAAAGCCTTTTATGAAAGCACTCCAGATATGGTTGATAAACTTGCTCGCTAGCACAGCAATGTTCCATGACACAAGTTTTCAGGCCTTGCCTTCTCCAGAGCCGGTTGAACTGGGCGATGTTGTCTTTTGGTAAAAGGATGATAGCTCTTCGGGTTACCTCTCAGTGAGTCAGTCACAGGAGTCCAGCGTTTCCAAGGGGGCAAATCTATTGAAGAGAGAACTGTCATGAGGTATCATCTGCCTGGAAGGCTGGGGGCGCACCGGATGAGCCGGGAAACTCCGTTCGTTCACCTCACGGGTGTCCTCACACTGTTCGGAGGCTGTCAAAATGCCCCAGGGGGAGGGCTCCTATGGACGAGACGGCACCACAAATTTTATTCTCAGTGACTGCATGCAGGACCCTATCTGCCGGGTGCCGTCGTTTAAAGTTGATAATAACACAGTCTCCTCCCAGATATTTTGAGGACCTTCCAATCCAGGAGACTCTACGCACCACATTGATAAATCTCTCCATCCTAAGACCCAGGATCGTATTGCAATTCAGCCAATGCAGGACTTTGTTCTTTAGTTGGTCAAAGGCTTCAATGCCACCAGGAGGAAGCACCAGAACATTCCCAAGAACTACTACATATGGGGTTGACTCTGGGGGGGGGGATGTGAAACAGGTAACCTCTGCATCTGGCTTAGTCCAGTGAGGTCTGCTGCCTGGCTCTCCAAGCAAGCCCCCCCTCTCGATGACTCACCCGCAAGTTTTGGCTGGCCCGGAGCAAGGGCGGGCTTTAGGGCACTGAGTTTCCGGTACCGCTGTTACAACCAGAGTGTCTACCGTCAGAGGGTTTAGGTTCACCTGTAGCTGGGAGGGAGGGGGCTCACTACCTTGCACGGCATTTGAAGAGGATGAAGGCATCTGCCCACTGGACCCATGTGCACTGACTCTATCCTGTCGAGGGCTGAACGCTCCCCCAAACCTACACTGTGTTGCTCGGTCCTCCGCTGGAGTGTGCTGACCTATCCTCCGGAGCTCCAATTCTATTGTGGCTAGCCATTGCCTGATGGGGTCTAATTTAAGGTCTATGCTCACCAGTAATGATCACAGCCAGCCTTCCATCATTGCCGCCAAATATTCCTTGGTTACAGTTAGCGAATTGCCTGCACAATGCGCCACCCCCTCCGCCCTTGGGCGTTTTGCTTTACTCACAGTCGGGGGCCTTTCCTTATAGCTACCATCCTGCCCCTGTTCGAGTGCTCCTAGTCTGAGAAGTAACCTCCGCGCCCTTGCCAAGAATGATCAAACAAGATGAATCCGGCTCCAAAGTCAGGACTGGCTCTCCACTGGGACCAGATCCTACATCCGCCCCCAGAAAACTGGATCTTGCACATGAGATTGAGGGACCTGGGTCTGCATCTTGCTGGGCAGGCCTAACATGCTCTTCAGGCTGGTATGCACTGACCCTTGACATGCTTGATGAACTATATTGGGGGCATGGGACAGGGGAACGAGAGAGCCAGCGGGCCACCAGCTCGATCTCCTTGTTGATGATTCCTGCAGCTCTTAAAAGAAATGAGTCCATCGTGGAAGCTGGAGGCACCGGTGCACCTACTGCCGGTCCTTTGCATTTTCCCATTACTTTCAGAGTGGGAGTTCACAACAAGTGAAACAATCACCAAGGATTAGTCAGGCTAGCTCAGTAGTTCAGGCAGGTCCAGTGCCCTCCCTGACTAACACCCAAGTCGGCGGGAATCCTTCTTCTACCTGCTTGCACCAGGAGGTGGTGATGATATCCCACAGGGTCATTTTGCGTACGGCTACCACTTGCCAGATCTTCACCAAGAGACACCGCACGGCAGCACTCCCAACACACCGAATCCGACTTCAGACTTCAGACCCCGGCTCGAGAACCGAGTGGGGTAGCCCAGCCCAGCACAGTCTCCCCCGAGCTCTGACAGGTGCCGACGGGCCTGCCCTTGGCCCGGGCTTTGCCCGGGCTCGTCCCGCGCCACAGTAGGCAGACAGCGCTTTTCAGCGCACGCTGGCATGCCCCTGGGCTCCTCCTCCTCTCCTCGTGCGTTTTCTGGGACACCGAGTCCCTGTGCAACAATGTGGCAGAACAAGGTTTTTCCCGCGCCGAGGGAGACAGACAGCGCTTTTCAGCACACGTGGCGCAGACGTGCCCCTTGGCTCCTCCTGCTCTCCTCGTACGTTTTCTGGGACACCGAGTCCCTGTGCAACAATGTGGTAGAACAAGGTTTTTCCCGCGCCGGGACATGCACCCCCGACGTTTGGGTCGCATGTCAGCCATACGCACTGACTGGATATATATATTACTCCTCAACAATCATCACCTTCGACAATCCAGCCGCACTAGCCTCACCACTCCCACAAAGGTGCCACACGTTATCCAAGTGCTAATACTGTGTTTATTACAATTATTTCATATGCAGCAACACCCTTCACAGGACGCCAACGCATTTAGGCTTACACCAGCAAGTTTCGGCTTATGCATTCAACCGGGCAAACCCATTAAACACAACTACTATGTTTAAAAAACCTTCACGTGCTCTTTGCTCATTTCCTGCCAACAGCATCTAGACTGCATAACTCCCCATCACGTCACAAGGCGTCAGCCATATTGGAATTGCTCAAGACTGCATGCAGTTGTATGTTCCCAGGTTACAGACCGCTTTCATACATGTATTTTAACTTTTTCAAGATGTGTTGATCACAAACATTTTATGTAAATCACATTTGGAGTTCTTCAATCAAAGATTCTTATACAAGAGCCTAGACACAGCATACTCACTGCCAACAATTACAGCAGCAGCACCATATTCTATTCAATGCTTATGCACATAGCACGTTACACAGAGTATCCTGCTTCTTCAATATGGCACCCTGGCATATATGTTGTCTTATGGCCACACTTACATAATCCTGGATATCTGTTGATTATTACAAGTATCTCTATATTATTTTCTCTTCTTTTTCATTTTGTTACTCCTTGCTTTTATATTCATTTCTGTTGATATACAGTGCATCTCATGTCTATGACTTATTGCAGATATCCATTTGCTGATTTCTCTTCCTTTCCATATTATTTCTTTATTCGTTTTTATTTTCCTCTTTTTTTTTTATTGATATCAAGTGCATCTCTCATTATTGCACAGTAGGGTGCAAGTCCAATCTATCTATATCAATTTATACATAGGGTCACCTGTATGCTTGCTCTTCTTTGTGGTAGTACCCCAATAATATTGCAGAAGCCCCATAAAAGTGCAAATACATATTCCTTGACAATTAAAGTGCGAGTGCCTGATCTCAATCACCAACAACTGAAAAAAAATGTTTTTCAAGTATAACCCGTAAGTAGTGCAATTGCCACTTTTAAACAAATTCGTTTCGTTTACCTGATTGTTACAAAAGTGCCAGTGCTTGTCTGTAAACATTCTAATCTGATCTTAAAGTGCAAATGCTACTAATAAATAATTACAGTAAAATCCTATAACTTACTATATGCATGTAAAGTGCAAATGCTTAACCATAAACAATTTTACCAAGAATTCTCATAAGGTGCATGTTGAAGTGTTGTGCTGTGTTCGGACACTATGGTCCAACCTCCAATGCGGTACTTCACCTATTCTTCAACCATGTACTTTATAGCGGTCATAAAATAACCTCATAACCACTGGTTCTTGGGTAATACCTTTCCAGCTGGTTCTAACAAATTCCACTGCATGCAATCTGGCACTATATCCTGACCCCCTAGTGCCTTATACAATATATCAAGATGCTGTTACAAAAACTAATCCATGTCCCTTTCAACATTCTCTAAAGTGCAAATGCTGTACAGTACATCAGAAAAATAGAATCTAATTCATATTTCCATATGTGACTTAGTACTCGGGTTTCTGGAGGGTCCAACTATGTGCTATCACTAAAAACACAGGTTCCAAAAATGCAGATTCTAAAAATACAATCTCTAGGCATAAAAATAAATGAATGGACATTAATTTGGATAAATGTAAAATCAAAAGTTGTACTACTGTGGGAACTTATGCCCAGATTATGTGGATGTCTTCTACCGTGGGTAATGATGTTATTTTGATTAATTTTTATAACAATCTGTTTAATTCTCAACGTAGCTCTATTGTCCATATCTTGGAAGGGGAACTTGAGAAATTGACCAGTACCATTAGGAAACCGATTACCATTCTTTGGGTTGGCGATTTTAATGTCCAAATATGCCCTTTATCCCTGACTAAAGTTTGTGGGCCTAGGAGGGGGGAATTTGAAGATGATTGTTATATGCATTTCCCCCATTGTGAATATGGTAGTGCCTTAAATGGTGTCATTGTCAAATTGGATTTAGAATTACTGTATTGTGCTACCGACAAAAATAACACGATATTGATCACATTATTATTTCTAGTAATAGTGTACATTTATTTTCAACACCCTGGATAACGGACCAACCAACTAGTGACCATAATTGTATTTCCTTGTATTTATTATGTTGGGGTTTTAAAAATACCATCAGTGTTCCACACAGCCTATGTATTGCCCCCACCAGACCGAATGGTGTCCGGATTAAATGGGCTGGTCTGGACCCATCAAAAATTCAGCATGATGTGATTTCACAGTGTCAGAATGAAATCCAAGCTTGTTTAGGGGATGAGGTTGACCCAGTACTGTTGCTTATAAATTTTACTAAGATCAATAATACCGTGGAGAACCTTCTGCTGAAACCAGTGTGTAGGAATAAAAAACCTAAGGTGGGATGGTTTGATGATAACTGTGTGGGGGCTTTGGGCCGCCTCAAACTAGCTCTGGGGTGTAAACCAAGAAACCCGGATATAATTAAGGCCTTACGTGCAGAATACGCTTTAGCCCTAAAAATCAGGAAATTGGAACTCCAAGAAAGAGCCTGGGAAGACTTAAGCCTGGCAGCTGATATTAAAAATAACAAACTTTTTGGGATACTGTTAATAGTTCCTTTTTGAAGGACGATCATATTCCTGAATTTAATTCTTATGTTAACTGTAACTCATGGGTAGCTCATTTTTCTACCATTTTTAATCCTTTCGATAAAGATGTCCCATTCACCCTGTCTAATCATACCCCTGTTGTATGGCCAAAATTGCCCTTGTTAATTAGTATAGAGGAGGTTTTTGAAGGCATAATTAGTAGTAAGGGGGTAAGGCACCGGGTCCCGACGGGGTCCCGATAGACTTTTATAAAAACGATATGGTTTTATGGTCGCCGTTTTTAACCAGAGTTTTTAATGTCGCCGTTGAGACTCATTTCCTTTATCTTGGGGCCAGTCGATTATAATACCAATTTACAAGAAGGGTGTTAAGACTGATGCTTGTAATTATCGCCCGATTTCTTTATTGGACTCGTCTATAAAGATTATGAGTAGGGTCATGTTATCAAGACTCGAGACCTGGGTCCAAGAAAAAGTCAGTCCTTACCCAAGTGCAATATGGGTTTAGAAAGGGTGTTGGCACACTGGAGTAGTGTGTCAACCTGGACCTTCTGATCGGCAAGTACACATTAGCTAAGGAGGGAAACTCATATTTGTGTTTTGCTGACCTAAGCAGCGCTTTTGATTTGGTAGACCACTCCATTTTATGGCCCTTATTGTTGGATATGGGCGCCCCCAAAGAGATTATATTTTTCTTGGCAAGATTATATGGGGAGTTATCAAGTAGGGTGCGGTACGGTCATTTAGGCGAACTTACTCCGCCTTTTAAAGTTAAAAGAGGCATCCGACAGGGCTGCGTCTTAGCTCCATTACTTTTTTCATTGTTTATCAATGAAGTTGACGCAGCACTGAAATTGTTTGAGTCGGATGCCCCTAGGGTGGATGGGAAGTCTGTTCCAATTCTTTTATACGCCGATGATGCGGTTTTACTCTCTCGCACCCCAATGGGGCTACAGCGTCTTATCGATAATTTTATTGTTTTTATTACTAAAAGAAAACTTTTAATTAACAAATCAAAAACTTTTGTTATGGCTTGTGGTAGGAACCCTATAACATCTAGCTCTTATTTCATTGAAGGCTCCAAAGTCCAGATAGTTAAGACATTTTGTTACCTGGGTATTACTTTTGCAGGGAATAGGTCATGGGCCCAGGAACAGGATAATGCCTGTTCTAAGATGCTTAGAAACGTAAATGGTATTTTTAGATTTGCGGCTAAATTGGGAAACCGACGCATTAAAGACATGATGACAATTTATGAGATACGATGCGTTACCGCAGCTCTTTATGGGGCAGGTGTTTGGGGTCATTTTCAAGGTAATTTATTACAACAAGCTGAAAATTCGTTTTAAAACGCTTACTTTGTGCCCCCTCTTCTGCTTCTACGGAATTGCTCCACCGTGAGGTGGGCATTAGATATATTTCAGATCTGGCTTCAACACGACCCCTTTTATTATGGAAATCAATATGGTCAAAAGAGGAAACATTATTTACTCAATCTATCATACGGAATTGCCTCAAATTGGAGAATTGTTTAAAAATACCCTGGCTCAATTATATTATTTATTGGTTTAAATCTTTATTCAATTGTGATATTAGAACGGATCCTGAGTGTACTCTTTCTGTTGCTAGAGCTGAGATAAAATTAACTATGTTAGCAAATAAATTAGAGGCTCGTTCTTGTGTTCTCAAGAATCAATCAACTTTCCTCTTTTATTCGCAATTGGATCTTAAACTGGGTTTTCAAAGTTATTTATCAGCAGTGACTAGAGTTTCACATCGATTTGTGTTGACACGCCTAAGATTGGGTATCGTACATCATCTTGTTAATTTCCCAATTATGAAACAGTGTTCTGTTCATGTATGCCCATGTGATGGAGTCTCAAGACAAAGCTGCTGCCATATGTTATTATTCTGTCTATTTTATTCTCATCTTAGGAGATTTTATTTAAAACCTTTTTTTCTATACTACAATATAAGATCCACTACAGATGCCTTGAACCTGCTTTTTAGATTGGATGATCCACGATTATGCTTTTATTTAGCTACTTTTCTCTTTAAATCCATTAATGTTAGGAAATCTATGATTATTGATATTTGATTGTGTGTTTTAAAGGTATTATAAATGAATTTATTATATGTAATTATATGCATTTGCACTTTTGAATTGGGATAATATATGATATAGTAAATGTCTGGACTTTCATGTGATTTATGCACTTGCACTTTGTATCTGTATTAACATGTTTATGCACTTTGATGTATCCGCTTTTATCCCACTGTCTTATAATTTTTTGATTTTTCTATAGATTGAGCTTTTTATGTCTGTATTGCTTATATGGTTGATTTATTTAACCGAATAAAAGCTCTAAAATCGAAATCGAATGGACATGCAGTTCTGCATAAAGGTTATGCCACCATGGTTTCTCAGTGCCCAAGAGAATAATCATCTTCGATTCACATTGACGTAATTCCAATTCTCTATTTCCTCTGCACGGGTGAACCTTGATGTGTTTTATACCATAATATTGCGAAGATGTTAAATTGCCTTGGTGCACTTCCCAAAAGTGGGGTAAACCTGATCTTAGTGCTTTAGAGCCCTCCAGTGGGCCTCTGAGATGAAAATGCTCAGTTTACTTTTCTTTTTTTCTGCTGTTCCACTCAGGAAGACTCGGAGTAGTTCCATGTCCTCCTAGCCCCCTCACCTTGACCTTTAGGGGTGGTGCAGTCTTCCCGGCTGGACTGCCGGCTATAAATCATCAAACAAAGCTTCCCCAGTTTGAAGACGCACTCGAAGGGGCTTGAAAAAGACCTTGTGGTCGAAACGCGTTGCCGTTGAACCAATAATAACTATCAGACCACGATCCTAGAGTGCGAGTTTTTCTCTGTTGACTGATGGTGATACGAAGATTTCCTCTTATACACACACTTATACACACATCGGGTTCCGACGCCCAATCCTCGCACCGGTCCCGAGTGGCGGAAGTGGTCAGTTACTGTTGGAGTCCTTCCATATATATATATATATATATATATATATATATATATATATATATATATATATATATATTCACTGAAAAAACCATAGGTTTCAGATATGTTATAGTTACAAATTAGCATTTAAAAAACCTTTGAAATTCACTGAAAAAACCATAGGTTTTAGGGACAGTTATAGTTAGTTGGACATTTCACTCGTACAAAACCCGTGAAATTCCCCCGTTATAGTTAGTTCAGCTAACTATAACTCGCGCCCCGCAATGCACTGCTGATGACGTCACATATTACATCACTCATGACATGGTCAGTGACATCACTGATGACATCACTGATGACATCTCAAATGACATCACTGATGACATCATCCAGTAACTGTGTGTTTCTGTAAAGTTTAAATATTTTTAATATATATAGGAAAAGACGTATTGAAGAATGAGTGGGTGTGTAAGTGTCTGTATGGATGATTTAGTAGGTGCGTGACTGACTCTATAAGTGAGTGATTTAACGTATCTTACTGAATGCATGGGTTAGTGACTAAACTGGGTGAATGTCTGTATCCGTCTGTCTGTTGCTGTGTAAGTGGCTGCATGGGTTTGTGAATAGCTACATGAGTGTCTATATGAGTTATTGATTGGTTGTCTGAGTATCTGTATGGGTGCCTGAGTGTTTGTGTGGGTGGGGTGTGTGCGACTCTGTGCATAGATGTGTGAGTGGGTGATTCACTGGGTGGATGGTTTCAAGAGTGCATCTGTGATAGACTGTATGGGTGGGTAAGTGTGTGTAAGAGTGTGTTAGTGAGTGAATGTATGTCCCAGTGGTACATGTGTGAGTAACTACATATGTGAAAGGCAGTATATATGTGTGTTGGAGTATATAAATAGCTATAAGCGAGAGTGAGTGATTGTGATAGTGGCTGTATGGATGAGTGTGTGCTTGTATCAGTGATTGTATAAGAGCGTAACAATGTGCTAGTATTTGTATGATTAAGTGAGCTGGTGTGTGTATAACTGTATAGGTGAGTAAATGGCAGTGTGTTTAATTATTTGCATGACTGACTAGGTGTGTGAGTACCTCTATGGATGAGTGGCGGTGTTTGAGTGTCTATATAGGAGTAAGAGTGCATATGATAGTCCTGTACTGAGTGACCATAAGTATGAGTGACTGTACGGGTGAGTGAGTGGATGTGTGTGTGTAGACCTAAGAATCAGTGAGTGGGTATGTAGTTATTGGTGTTGGAGTGTCTATAGTTTTGCGAATGGCAGTCTGTAATTTAGATTGGGTGTATCAAAGGTTATATTAGGGTGTGAGGAGCTGCATCAGATTATCACGTGGATGATGTCATCAGTGATGTCATTTGAGATGTCATCAGTGATGTCATCAGTGATGTCACTGACCATGTCATGAGTGATGTAATATGTGACGTCATCAGCAGTGCATTGCGGGGCGCGAGTTATAGTTAGCTGAACTAACTATAACGGGGGAATTTCACGGGTTTTGTACGAGTGAAATGTCCAACTAACTATAACTGTCCCTAAAACCTATGTTTTTTTAGTGAATTTCAAAGGTTTTTTAAATGCTAATTTGTAACTATAACATATCTGAAACCTATGGTTTTTTCAGTGAATTTCAAAGGTTTTTTAAATGCTAATTTGTAACTATAACTGTCCCTAAAACCTATGGTTTTTTCAGTGAATTTCAAAGGTTTTTTAAATGCTAATTTCTAACTATAACATGTCTGAAACCTATGGTTTTTTCAGTGAATTTCAAAGGTTTTTAAATGCTAATTTGTAACTATAACGTGCCTGAAACCTACGGTTTTTCAGTGAATTTCAAAGGTTTTTTAAATGACATTTTTAAATGTATTAATTTTTATATTAATTTTTATCATACTGATTTACTACATTTTTAGAAACAATTTCTTTTACATATTTTATTTTTAAATTACATTGTAATTACATTATACATTACATTACAAAAATACTTTCTCAGAATGAATTACTTTAGTTTAAATACTTAGCACATAGGCAATAGACTTAAGTACAGTAGTTACAGTTGTTGCAATGGGCAACACATTTTCAAACACAATGCAACATTCAGCTCAATGTGAATTTCTAGTTAAATGCAATTAGTTACTTTATGGATTACTTTTCTAACCACAGGACTGGATCCTAGATTCAGTCCTGGGACATCTCCTGTAAACAGTTGAGTAAAAGCGTTTTGGTTACAGTCGTGATTTTTAAGGAATATTATTGTATTTTAAAAGTTGACACTTAGAAACTTTTCCTCATAGAATCACCAATGTTATCCTATGGAAGGAAATTCACTTAGCAGGTAAAAACTGTTATCGTTACTTTTTCTTACTCAGTGTTGGATCCTGGATCCAGCACTGGTGCATCTCCTGTAAACAGTTGAAAAAATGCGTTTAAGTCATACAGGCGATTTTTAAGGAATATTTGTAGTTTGTGAAAATCGACACTTTGAAACTTTTCTGCTGAAAACCAGACAATGGATTCCTATGGAAGAAAAGATAAGTTACTGGTAAGTACGGTTAAAATTACTTTTCAGGGTCAGTGCTGGGCTAAAAGATGCAGCACTGGGTTCTCTCCTGATAACAGGTGAGTAAATCGGAATTCGTATTTCGGCTGATTTTAGAAGAATAATTTAAAGTTCCAAAACTCCACACTTAGAAGAATTTCCAAGTGAAACCAGTCAATGTTAGCCTATGGAAGGAAATTCAAGTTACTGGTAAGTACGGTTAAAATTACTTTTCAGGACCAGTACTGGGCTGAAAGATGCAGCACTGAGGTCTCTCCTGATAACAGGTGAGTAAATCGGAATTCGTATTTCGGATGATTTTAGAAGAATATTTGCACAATGGTGAAGGGAGGGGGCGGGGCCTGAGGTGACATCTGTGCAAACGCGCCCGTTGCGCGTTTTAAGTTGGGGGATTAAGTCCCCTTGAATCCTGAGGGTCCCTAGGGGCCAACTAGCCCACCAGGAACCTCCAATATGCGCCAGGGGCTGCGTTGCAGAGACGTGTAGAGAGGCCACACACCCTTTTACACCTCTCTGCAACGCAGCTCTGTGGCGCTTTCTGGATGTACCTGTTGGGCTAGTTGGCCCCCAGGGACCCTCAGGATTGAAGGGGATTTAATCCCCCAACTTAAAACGCGCCAGATGTCACCTGAAGCCCCGCCCCCTCCCTTCACCACTGTGCAAATGCGCCCGTGGCACGTTTTAAGTCGGGGGATTAACTCCCTTGAATCCTGAGGGTCCCTGGGGGCCAACTAGCCCAACAGGTATATCCAAAAGCGCCACAGAGCTGCGTTGCAGAGAGGTGTAAAAGGGGCGTGGCCTCTGTACACCTCTCTGCAACGCAGCCCCTGGCACATACTGGAGGTTCCTGGTGGGCTAGTTGGCCCCCAGGGACCCCAGTATTCAAGGGAGTCGTTCCCCTCTGCAAACGCGCCAGGGCGCGTTTGCAGAGTGGTGAAGGAAGGGGTGGGGCCTGCGGGCCCGATCGTTTTTTTTTTTTATTGTTTTTGTCCTCTGAAGGGGGCTGTGTGGCCCCCTTCCTTTTTCCTGTTTTTGGGCCCTGGGGACCCCATCCCCCAGAGCCTTACCCCTTTTTTAAATTAAATTTTAAAAAAACGGGAAGGAGGCGTGGCCCCCTTCCCTGGGCCTGTATTGGCCCGGGGACCCCATCCCCGGGGCATGGCCTTGATTTTCTTTTTTTTTTTCTTTGGAGGGGGCTGCGTGGCCCCCTCCTCAGGCCATTTAAGGCCCCAGGGACCCCATCCCCGGGGCCGGCCTTTCCGTTTTTTTTTTAATTAATTTTTTATTTTTGGGGGAGGGGGCCGCGTGGCCCCATCCCGGGCCACTACTTGCCCCGGGGACCCCATCCCCCGGGGCTGGCCCTCTCCGTTGGGGACTGTGGGGGTCCCCAATCCCCCACAGTCCCGCCGGCTCCCCGCGTCCCGTGGGCGCCGGCATTCCTTTTCCACATGGGGAGCTGCTAAGATGCAGCTCCCCATGTGGAAAAGCAATGTGCTTTGGATATTGGAAGAGAGAGCAGGTATCCCTGCTCTCTCTTCCAATATCCAAAGCAGTTTGCAATGACATTGCAAACAGCAGTGTCCCGGGGTAGGCACCCGGGACACTGCAGGAGCCGGCCCTGGGGGTGGCGGTCCCCAGGGCCACCACAGGCTCCAGGAGGGGGCCGCGCGGCCCCCTCCCTTAAGTGCACAGCCCCGGGAGGTGGTGGTCCCGGGGCTCTGGAGGTCCGTAATGGACCCCCACATTTATTTTATAAGTGCCCCGGGAGGTGGTGGTCCCCGGGCGTGTGGGGGCTGGAGCCCCCACACCTTATTCAAATTAAAAAGAAGCCCCGGGGGTGGCGGTCCCGGGGCTGCGGGAGGGCAGAAGAGCCCTCCCGCACTATTTTGCAATAAAGCCCCGGGGGTGGCGGTCCCCGGGGCTTGAGGGGCCCTTGAGGCCCCCACACATAAAATTAACCCCCCACCATGCCCCCGGGACTTGGGCCACCCGGGGCAAATACAATCGAGCGCGGGAGACCGCGCTTCGATTTTTTTTTCGGCAGGATTCGCGCACCCTGAGCGCATCCTGCCGATTTTTAAAAATATTTTTTTATTTTTGCCCAGGGGTCCTTGTGGGACCCCTGAGCAAACCTAGGGGGTCAGGGTGTTTCTACCCTGCCCCCTTTGTGCGCTTTGCGCACTTGTTTCTGTCCCTCGGTTCTACCGAGGGACAAAATGGCTGCCAACATTTCCTGAATCGGAATGTTGACAGCCAGCTGACAGCCAATTAACATGCAGCTCGTGATCGGGAGGGTACGCGGACCTACTCGGCCATAGATATCACTATCTTTTTACTTTTGATTTTCTCAGCAACTACTGAACGGATTTACACCATTTAACAAAAGGGTTCTTTCTGAACCAAGAACTACCTCTTTGCCAAATTTGGTGTAATTCCGTTCAGCAGTTCGGGCTGTAGCCGTGTCTAAAGTTTGCTATGGAAAATTGCATGGGGAAAACGCGTTTTGGGACCCCCTTTTTCTCGGCCCCCGCTTGACGAATCCCCCGAGACTTTCAGGGTAGGAGCGGACCGGAGCGCCCCACAAAGTTTGAAAATTTTGCGAAGATACGTCAACCGGCAAGAGAGTTATTTCAAATAGAATGTCGCGGATTTCCTATGGATAATAGGTTGTAACTATAACTATCTACTGGCGACCGCCAGTAGATAATATATATATATATATTCACTGAAAAAACCATAGGTCTTAGGGACAGTTATAGTTAGTTGGACATTTCACTCGTACAAAACCATAGAAATTCCCCGTTATAGTTAGTTCAGCTAACTATAACTCGCGCCCGCAATGCACTGCTGATGACGTCACATATTACATCACTCATGACATGGTCAGTGACATCACTGATGACATCACTCATGACATCTCAAATGACATCACTGATGACATCATCCATGTGATAATTTCATGCATCTTCTCACACCCTAATATAACTTTTGATACACCCACTCTAAATTACAGACTGCCATTCTCAAAACCATAGACACTCCAACACCAAAAACTACACATCCACTCACTCACCCGTACAGTCACTCATACTTAGTCACTCAGTACAGGACTATCATATGCACTCATACACCTATATAAACACTCACACACCGCCACTCATCCATAGAGGTACTCACACACCTAGTCAGTCATGCAAAAAACGTAATCACACACCCATTTACTCACCTATACAGTTATACACACACCAGCTCACTTACTCATACAAATACTAGCACATTCTTACGCTCTTATACAATCACTGATACAAGTACACACTCATCCATACAGCCACTCTCACAATCACACACTCTCACTTATTGCCATTTATATACTCCAACACACATATATACTGCCTTTCAAATATGTAGTTACTCACACATGTACCACTGAGATATACATTCAATCACTAACACACCCATACACACACTCACCCACCCATACAGTCCATCACAGATGCACTCTTGAAACCATGCACCCAGTGAATCACCAACTCACACATCTATGCACAGAGTCACACACACCCCACCCACACAAACACTCAGGCACCCATACAGATACTCAGACGATCAATCAATAACCCATGTAGACACTCATGTAGCTATTCAGAAAGCCATGCAGCCGCTTACAAACCAACAGACAGACGGATACAGACATTCACACAGTTTAGTCACTAACCCATGCATTCAGTAAGATACATTTAATCACTCACTTGTAGAGTCAGTCACTCACGTACTAAATCATCCAGTCAGACACTTATACACCCACTCATTCTTCAATGCGCCTTTCCCTATATATATTAAACATATTTAAACTTTACAGAAACACACAGTCACTGGATGATGTCATCAGTGATGTCATTTGAGATGTCATGAGTGATGTCATCAGTGATGTCACTGACCATGTCATGAGTGATGTAATATGTGACGTCATCAGCAGTGCATTGCGGGGCGTGAGTTATAGTTAGCTGAACTAACTATAACGGGGAATTTCTATGGTTTTGTACGAGTGAAATGTCCAACTAACTATAACTGTCCCTAAAACCTATGGTTTTTTCAGTGAATTTCAAAGGTTTTTTAAATGCTAATTTCTAACTATAACGTGCCTGAAACCTATGGTTTTTTCAGTGAATATATATATATATATATATATATATATATATATTCACTGAAAAAAACATAGGTTTTAGGGACAGTTATAGTTAGTTGGACATTGCACTCGTACAAAACCCGTGAAATTCCCCTGTTATAGTTAGTTCAGCTAACTATAACTCGCGCCCCCGCAATGCACTGCTGATGACGTCACATATTACATCACTCATGACATGGTCAGTGACATCACTGATGACATCACTGATGACATCTCAAATGACATCATCCAGTGACTGTGTGCTTCTGTAAAGTTTAAATATGTTTAATATATATAGGGAAAGGCGTATTGAAGAATGAGTGGTTGTATAAGTGTCTGAATGGATGATTTAGTACGTGAGTGACTGACTCTACAAGTGAGTGATTAAACGTATCTTACTGAATGCATGGGTTAGTGACTAAACTGTGTGAATGTCTGTATCCTTCTGTTTGTTGGTGTGTAAGTGGATGCATGGATTTGCGAATAGCTACATGAGTGTCTATATGGGTTATTGATTGGTTCTCTGAGTATCTGTATGGCTGCCTGAGTGTTTGTGTGGGTGGGGTGTGTGTGACTCTATACATAGATGTGTGAGTGGGTGATTCACTGGGTGCATGGTTTCAAGAGTGCATCTGTGATGGACTGCTTGGGTGGGTGAGTGTGTGTATGGGTGTGTTAGTGAGTGAATGTATATCTCAGTGGTACATGTGCGAGTAACTACATATGTAAAAGGCAGTATATATGTGTGTTAGAGTATTTAAATGGCTATAAGTGAGAGTGTGTTATTGTGAGAGTGGCTGTATGGATGCGTGTGTGCTTGTATCAGTTATTGTATAAGAGCGTAAGAATGTGCTAGTATTTGTATGAGTAAGTGAGCTGGTGTGTGTATAACTGAATAGGTGAGTAAATGGGTGTGTGATTAATTTTTTGCATGACTGACTAGGTGTGTGAGTACCTCTATGGATGAGTGGCGGTGTGTGAGTGTTTATATAGGTGTATGAGTGCATATGATAGTCCTGTACTGAGTGACTGTAAGTATGAGTGACTGTACAGGTGAGTGAGTGGATGTGTGTGTAGACCTAAGAATCAGTGAGTGGGTATGTAGTTTTTGGTGTTGGAGTGTCTATGGTTTTGAGAATGGCAGTCTGTAATTTAGAGTGGGTGTATCAAAAGTTATATTAGGGTGTGAGAAGATGCATGAAATTATCACATGGATGATGTCATCAGTGATGTCATTTGAGATGTCATCAGTGATGTCATCAGTGATGTCACTGACCATGTCATGAGTGATGTAATATGTGACGTCATCAGCAGTGCATTGCGGGGCGCGAGTTATAGTTAGCTGAACTAACTATAACAGGGGAATTTCACGGGTTTTGTACGAGTGCAATGTCCAACTAACTATAACTGTCCCTAAAACCTATGTTTTTTTCAGTGAATTTCAAAGGTTTTTTAAATGCTAATTTCTAACTATAACGTGTCTGAAACCTATGGTTTTTTCAGTGAATTTCAAAGGTTTTTAAATGCTAATTTCTAACTATAACGTGCCTGAAACCTATGGTTTTTTCAGTGAATTTCAAAGGTTTTTTAAATGCTAATTTCTAACTATAACGTGCCTGAAACCTATGGTTTTTCAGTGAATTTCAAAGGTTTTTTAAATGCTAGTTTTTAACTATGCCATCAGAGGTAGGACATGTGAAGAAAGAAGAAAAACGCACAGAAAGAAGCAAAAGATGTGCAGAAAGAACCAACAGAGGAGCAGAAAGAGGCCTTGTTGCAAAATCATCCTGTGCCCACAACTTTTTCAGACGGGTACTGGTGGTAATCAATCAATCAATCAATCATGTCACTTATAAAGCGCACTACATACCCGCGAGGGTCTCAAGGCGCTGGGGGAAGAGGGGGTGGTGCTGCTACTGATCGAAGAGCCAGGTCTTGAGGAGTCTTCTGAAGGCCAGTAGGTCTTGGGTCTGTCGGAGGTTGGTGGGGAGGGTGTTCCAGGTCTTGGCGGCGAGGTGGGAGAAGGATCTGCCGCCGGCGGTCGTTTCTAGATGCGGGGGACTGTGGCGAGGGCGAGGCTGGTCGAGCGGAGCTGGCGGGTGGGGGTGTAGAAGCTGAGTCGTCTGTTGAGGTAGGCTGGTCCGGAGTTGTGGAGTGCTTTGTGTGCGTGGGTGAGGAGATTGAAGGTTATCCTCTTGTTGACAGGGAGCCAGTGCAGGTCTCTCAGGTGGGGTGTGATGTGGCTGCGTCGGGGGATGTCGAGGATAAGACGTGCAGAGGCGTTCTGGATGCGTTGCAGCCGTCTCAGGAGCTTAGCCGTCGTTCCTGCTTAGAGGGCGTTTCCGTAGTCCAGCCTGCTGGTGACGAGGGCCTGGGTGACTGTTTTTCTTGTTTCGGTGGGGATCCACTTGAAGATCTTGCGGAGCATTCGGAGGATGTTGAAGCAGGATGAGGAAACGGCGTTGACCTGCTTAGTCATGGAGAGGGTGGGGTCGAGGATGACCCCTAGGTTGCGTACGTGGTCGGTGGGTGGCGGGGCTGTTCCCAGTGATGTTGGCCACCAGGAGTCGTCCCAGGCTGAAGGGTTGGAACCAAGGATGAGGACCTCCGTCTTGTCCGAGTTCAGCTTCAGGCGGCTGGTCCTCATCCATTCGGCGACGGCCTTCATTCCTTCGTGGAGGTGGGCTTTGGCGGTGTGAGGGTCTTTGGTGAGGGAGAGGATCAGCTGGGTGTCGTCGGCGTAGGAGATGATGTTGAGGTTGTGCTATCGGGCGACGTGGGCGAGGGGTGCCATGTAGATGTTGAACAGCGTTGGGCTGAGGGAGGAGCCTTGGGGTACGCCGCAGATGATCTTGGTGGCCTTGGATCGGAAGGGGGCGAGGCGGACGCTTTGTGTTCTGCCGGAAAGGAAGGATGTGGTCCAGTCCAGGGCCTTCTCTTGGATCCCGGCGTCGTAACTGACTCTGACTAACCAGAGCCAGTGCGCGTTTGCACAGTGGTGAAGGGAGGGGGCCTGAGGTGACATGTGTGCAAACGCGCCCCGTGGCGTGTTTTAAGTTGCGGGATTAAGTCCCCTTGAATCCTGAGGGTCCCTGGGGCCCAACTAGCCCCCAGGTACCTACAGTTAGGACCACAGAGCTGAGTTGCAGAGAGGCGTTCCGAGGCCACGCACCTTTTTCACCTCTCTGCAATGCAACTCTGTTGTGCTTACTGAAGGTACCTGGTGGGCTAGTTGGCCCCCAGGATTCAAAGGAATTAACTCCCCAACTTAAAACGCACCACAGGGCGTGTTTGCGCACATGTCACCTGAGGCCCCGCCCCTCCCTTCACCACTGTGCAAACGCGCCCCGTGGCGCGTTTTAAGTTGGGGAATTAGGTCACCTTGAATCCTGAGAGTCCCTGGGGCCCAACTAGCCCACCAGGTACTTCCAGTAAGCACCACAGGCCTGCGTTGCAACGCCTGTAACAAATTGTGCAGTTGTGTTTAGGTAGTGAAGCGGGTCGTGCTGGGGGTAGTGCTTTAGGGTTTAGGGTAGTGCAGTGGTGTTTGTGTAGTGTAGGGGGTCATGCTGGGGGTAGATTTAGGGTTTAGGGTAGTGCAGTGGTGTTTGGGTAGTGTAGGGAGTCGTGCTGGGAGAGTGTTTTAGGGTTTAGGGTAGTACAGTGGTGTTTGGGTAGTGTAGGGGTCGTGCTGGGGTTAGTGTTTTTGTGTTTTAGGGTTTAGGGTAGTGCAGTGGTGTTTGGGTAGTGTAGGGGTTAGTGCTGGGGGTAGTGTTTTAGGGTTTAGGGTAGTGCAATGGTGTTTGGGTAGTGTAGGGGGTACTGCTGGGGGTAGTGTTTTAGGGTTTAGGGTAGTGCAGTGGTGTTTGGGTAGCATAGGGGTACAGCTGGGGGTAGTGTTTTATGGTTTAGGGTAGTGCAGTGGTGTTTGGGTAGTGTAGGGGTTCGTGCTGGGGTAGTTTTTAGGGTTTAGGGTAGTGCAGTGGTGTTTGTGTAGTGTAGGAGGTCGTGTTTTAGGGTTTAGGGTAGTGCAGTGGTCTTTGGGTAGTGTAGGGAGTCATGCAGGGGTATTGTTTTAGAGTTTAGGGTAGTGCAGTGGTCTTTGGGTAGTGTAGGGGGTTGTGCGGGGGTAGTGTTTTAGGGATTAGGGTAGTGCATTGGTATTTGGGTAGTGTAGGGGGTCATGCGGGGGTAGTGTTTTAGGGTTTAGGGCAGTGCAGTGGTGTTTAGGTAGTGTAGGGGGTCGTGCTGGGGGAGTGTTTTAGGGTTTAGGGCAGTGCAGTGGTGTTCGGGTAGTGTAGGGGGTCGTGCTGGGGGTAGTGTTTTAGGGTTTAGGGCAGTGCAGTCGTGTTCGGGTAGTGTAGGGGGTCGTGCTGGGGGAGTATTTTAGGGTTTAGGGTAGTGCAGTGGTGTTCGGGTAGTGTAGGGGTCATGCTGGGGGTAGTGTTCTAGGGTTTAGGGCAGTGCAGTGGTGTTCGGGCAGTGTAGGGGGTCGTGCTGGGGGTGGTGTTTTAGGGTTTAGGGCAGTGCAGTGGTGTTCGGACAGTGTAGGGGGTCGTGCTGGGGGTGGTGTTTCAGGGTTTAGGGCAGTGCAGTGGTGTTCGGGCAGTGTAGGGGTCGTGCAGGGGTGGTGTTTCAGGGTTTAGGGCAGTGGTGTTCGGGCAGTGTAGGGGGTCATGCTGGGGGTGGTGTTTCAGGGTTTGGAACAGTGCAGTGGTGTTCGAGCAGTAAAGGGGGTCATGCTGGGGGTGGTGTTTCAGGGTTTAGGGCAGTGCAGTGGTGTTTGGGCAGTGTAGGGGGCGGTGCAGGGGTGGTGTTTCAGGGTTTAGGGCAGTGCAGTGGTGTTCAGGCAGTGTAGGGGGTGGTGCAGGGGTGGTGTTTCAGGGTTTAGGGCAGTGCAGTGGTGTTCGGGCAGTGTAGGGGGTCGTGCAGGGGTGGTGTTTCAGGGTTTAGGGCAGTGCAGTGGTGTTCGGGCAGTGTAGGGGGCGGTGCAGGGGTGGTGTTTCAGGGTTTATGGAAGTACAGTGGTGTTCGGGCATTGTAGGGGGTGGTGCTGGGGCTGGTGTTTCAGGGTTTAGGGCAGTGCAGTGGTGTTCGGGCAGTGTAGGGGGTCGTGCTGGGGCTGGTGTTTCAGGGTTTAGTGCAGTGGTGTTCGGGCAGTGTAGGGGGTCGTGCTGGGGCTGGTGTTTCAGGGTTTAGGGCAGTGCAGTGGTGTTCGGGCAGTGTAGGGGTCATGCTGGGGCTGGTGTTTCAGGGTTTAGGGCAGTACAGTGGTGTTCGGGCAGTGTAGGGGGTCGTGCTGGGGGTGGTGCTTCAGGGTTTAGGGCAGTGCAGTGGTGTTCGGGCAGTGTAGGGGGTCGTGCTGGGGCTAGTGTTTCAGGGTTTAGGGCAGAGCAATGGTGCTCAGGCAGTGTAGGGGGTTGTGCTGGGGGTGATGTTTCAGGGTTTATGGCAGTGCAGTGGTGTTAGGGCAGTGTAGGGGGTCGTGCTGGGGGTGGTGTTTCAGGGTTTAGGGCAGTGCAGTGGTGTTCCGGCAGTGTAGGGGGTCGTGCAGGGGGTGGTGTTTCAGGGTTTAGTGCAGTGGTGTTCGGGCAGTGTAGGGGGTCGTGCTGGGGTGGTGTTTCAGGGTTTAGGGCAGTGCAGTGGTGTTCGGGCAGTGTAGGGTGTCATGCTGAGGGGTGGTGTTTCAGGGATTAGGGCAGTGCAGTAGTGTTTGGGCAGTGTAGGGGGTCGTGCTGGGGGAGTGTTTTAGGGTTTAGGGCAGTGCAGTCGTGTTCGGGTAGTGTATGGGGTTGTGCTGGGGGAATATTTTAGGGTTTAGGGTAGTGCAGTGGTGTTCGGGTAGTGTAGGGGGTCATGCTGGGGGTAGTGTTCTAGGGTTTAGGGCAGTGCACTGGTGTTCGGGCAGTGTAGGGGGTCGTGCTGGGGGTGGTGTTTTAGGGTTTAGGGCAGTGCAGTGGTGTTCGGGCAGTGTAGGGGGTCGTGCTGGGGGTGGTGTTTCAGGGTTTAGGGCAGTGCAGTGGTGTTCGGGCAGTGTAGGGGGTCGTGCAGGGGTGGTGTTTCAGGGTTTAGGGCAGTGCAGTGGTGTTCGGGCAGTGTAGGGGGTTGTGCAGGGGGTGGTGTTTCAGGGTTTAGGGCAGTGCAGTGGTGTTCGGGCAGTGTAGGGGGTCGTGCAGGGGTGGTGTTTCAGGGTTTAGGGCAGTGGTGTTCGGGCAGTGTAGGGGTCATGCTGGGGGTGGTGTTTCAGGGTTTGGAACAGTGCAGTGGTGTTCGAGCAGTAAAGGGGTCATGCTGGGGGTGGTGTTTCAGGGTTTAGGGCAGTGCAGTGGTGTTTGGGCAGTGTAGGGGGCGGTGCAGGGGTGGTGTTTCAGGGTTTAGGGCAGTGCAGTGGTGTTCAGGCAGTGTAGGGGGTGGTGCAGGGGGTGGTGTTTCAGGGTTTAGGGCAGTGCAGTGGTGTTCGGGCAGTGTAGGGGGTCGTGCAGGGGTGGTGTTTCAGGGTTTAGGGCAGTGCAGTGGTGTTCGGGCAGTGTAGGGGGCGGTGCAGGGGTGGTGTTTCAGGGTTTATGGAAGTACAGTGGTGTTCGGGCATTGTAGGGGGTGGTGCTGGGGCTGGTGTTTCAGGGTTTAGGGCAGTGCAGTGGTGTTCGGGCAGTGTAGGGGGTCGTGCTGGGGCTGGTGTTTCAGGGTTTAGTGCAGTGGTGTTCGGCAGTGTGGGGGTCTTGCTGGGGCTGGTGTTTCAGGGTTTAGGGCAGTGCAGTGGTGTTTGGGCAGTGTAGGGGGTCATGCTGGGGCTGGTGTTTCAGGGTTTAGGGCAGTACAGTGGTGTTCGGGCAGTGTAGGGGGTCGTGCTGGGGGTGGTGCTTCAGGGTTTAGGGCAGTGCAGTGGTGTTCGGGCAGTGTAGGGGGTCATGCTGGGGCTAGTGTTTCAGGGTTTAGTGCAGAGCAATGGTGCTCTGGCAGTGTAGGGGGTTGTGCTGGGGGTGATGTTTCAGGGTTTATGGCAGTGCAGTGGTGTTAGGGCAGTGTAGGGGGTCGTGCTGGGGGTGGTGTTTCAGGGTTTAGGGCAGTGCAGTGGTGTTCCGGCAGTGTAGGGGGTCGTGCAGGGGGTGGTGTTTCAGGGTTTAGTGCAGTAGTGTTCGGGCAGTGTAGGGGGTCGTGCTGGGGTGGTGTTTCAGGGTTTAGGGCAGTGCAGTGGTGTTCGGGCAGTGTAGGGTGTCATGCTGAGGGGTGGTGTTTCAGGGATTAGGGCAGTGCAGTAGTGTTTGGGCAGTGTAGGGGGTCGTGCTGGGGGGAGTGTTTTAGGGTTTAGGGCAGTGCAGTCGTGTTCGGGTAGTGTATGGGGTCGTGCTGGGGGAATATTTTAGGGTTTAGGGTAGTGCAGTGGTGTTCGGGTAGTGTAGGGGGTCATGCTGGGGGTAGTGTTCTAGGGTTTAGGGCAGTGCAGTGGTGTTCGGGCAGTGTAGGGGGTCGTGCTGGGGGTGGTGTTTTAGGGTTTAGGGCAGTGCAGTCGTGTTCGGGCAGTGTAGGGGGTCGTGCTGGGGGTGGTGTTTCAGGGTTTAGGGCAGTGCAGTGGTGTTCGGGCAGTGTAGGGGGTCGTGCAGGGGGTGGTGTTTCAGGGTTTAGGGCAGTGCAGTGGTGTTCGGGCAGTGTAGGGGGTTGTGCAGGGGTGGTGTTTCAGGGTTTAGGGCAGTGCAGTGGTGTTCGGGCAGTGTAGGGGGTCGTGCAGGGGTGGTGTTTCAGGGTTTAGGGCAGTGGTGTTCGGGCAGTGTAGGGGGTCATGCTGGGGGTGGTGTTTCAGGGTTTAGGGCAGTGCAGTGGTGTTCGAGCAGTAAAGGGGTCATGCTGGGGGTGGTGTTTCAGGGTTTAGGGCAGTGCAGTGGTGTTCGGGCAGTGTAGGGGGCGGTGCAGGGGGTGGTGTTTCAGGGTTTAGGGCAGTGCAGTGGTGTTCGGGCAGTGTAGGGGGTGGTGCAGGCGGTGGTGTTTCAGGGTTTAGGGCAGTGCAGTGGTGTTCGGGCAGTGTAAGGGGTCGTGCAGGGGTGGTGTTTCAGGGTTTAGGGCAGTGCAGTGGTGTTCGGGCAGTGTAGGGGGCGGTGCAGGGGGTGGTGTTTCAGGGTTTAGGGCAGTACAGTGGTGTTCGGGCATTGTAGGGGGTGGTGCTGTTGCTGGTGTTTCAGGGTTTAGGGCAGTGCAGTGGTGTTCGGGCAGTGTAGGGGGTCGTGCTGGGGCTGGTGTTTCAGGGTTTAGGGCAGTGCAGTGGTGTTTGGGCAGTGTAGGGGGTCGTGCTGGGGCTGGTGTTTCAGGGTTTAGGGCAGTGCAGTGGTGTTCGGGCAGTGTAGGGGGTCATGCTGGGGCTGGTGTTTCAGGATTTAGGGCAGTGCAGTGGTGTTCGGGCAGTGTAGGGGTCTTGCTGGGGCTGGTGTTTCAGAGTCTAGGGCAATGCAGTGGTGTTCGGGCAGTGTAGGGGTCTTGCTGGGGCTGGTGTTTCAGGGTTTAGGGCAGTGCAGTGGTGTTCGGGCAGTTTAGGGGTCGTGCTGGGGGTGGTGTTTCAGGGTTTAGGGCAGTGCAGTGGTGTTCGGGCAGTGTAGGGGGTCGTGCTGGGGCTAGTGTTTCAGGGTTTAGGGCAGAGCAATGGTGCTCAGGCAGTGTAGGGGGTTGTGCTGGGGTTGATGTTTCAGGGTTTATGGCAGTGCAGTGGTGTTAGGGCAGTGTAGGGGGTCATGCTGGGGGTGGTGTTTCAGGGTTTAGGGCAGTGCAGTGGTGTTCCGGCAGTGTAGGGGGTCGTGCAGGGGTGGTGTTTCAGTGTTTAGTGCAGTGGTGTTCGGGCAGTGTAGGGGGTCGTGCTGGGGTGGTGTTTCAGGGTTTAGGGCAGTGCAGTGGTGTTCGGGCAGTGTAGGGTGTCATGCTGAGGGTTGGTGTTTCAGGGTTTAGGGCAGTGCAGTAGTGTTTGGGCAGTGTAGGGGGTCGTGCAGGGGGTGGTGTTTCAGGGTTTAGGGCAGTGCAGTGGTGTTCGGCCAGTGTAGGTTGTCTTGCTGGGGGTGGTGTTTCAGGGTTTAGGGCAGTGCAGTAGTTTTCAGGCAGTGTAGGCGGTCGTGCTGGGGCTGGTGTTTCAGGGTTTAGGGCAGTGCAGTGGTGTTCGGGCAGTGTACGGGGTTGTGCTGGGGCTGGTGTTTCAGGGTTTAGGGCAGTGCAGTGGTGTGCGGGCAGTGTACGGGGTTGTGCTGGGGCTGGTGTTTCAGGGTTTAGGGCAGTGCAGTCGTGTTCGGGCCGTGTAGGGGGTCGTGCTGGGGGTGGTGTTTCAGGGTTTAGGGCAGTGCAGTGGTGTTCGGGCAGTGTAGGGGTCGTGCTGGGGCTGGTGTTTCAGGGTTTAGGGCAGTGCAGTGGTGTTCGGGCAGTGTAGGGGGTCGTGCTGGGGCTGGTGTTTCAGGGTTTTGGGCAGAGCAGTGGTGTTCGGGCAGTGTAGGGGGTCGTGCTGGGGGTGGTGTTTCAGGGTTTAGGGCAGTGCAGTGGTGTTCGGGCAGTGTAGGGGGTCTTGCTGGGGGTGGTGTTTCAGGGTTTAGGGCAGTGCAGTGGTGTTCGGGCAGTGTAGGGGGTCTTGCTGGGGGTGGTATTTCAGGGTTTAGGGCAGTGGTGTTCGGGCAGTGTAGGGGGTCTTGCTGGGGGTTATGTTTCAGGGTTTAGGGCAGTGCAGTGGTGTTTGGGCAGTGTAGGGGGTCTTGCTGGGGGTAGTGTTTCAGGGTTTAGGGCGGTGCAGTGGTGTTCGTGCAGTGTAGGTGGTCGTGCTGGGGGTGGTGTTTCAGGGTTTAGGGCAGTGCAGTAGTGTTCGGCCAGTGTAGGGGTCGTGCAGGGGTGGTGTTTCAGGGTTTAGGGCAGTGCAGTGGTGTTCTGGCAGTGTAGGGGGTCATGCTGGGGGTAGGGTTTCAGGGTTTAGGGCAGTACAGTGGTGTTCGGGCAGTGTAGGGTGTCGTGCAGGGGGTGGTGTTTCAGGGTAGTGCAGTGGTGTTCGGGCAGTGTAGGGGGTCGTGCTGGGGCTGGTGTTTCAGGGTTTAGGGCAGTGCAGTGGTGTTCGGGCAGTGTAGGGGGTCTTGCTGGGGGTGGTGTTTCAGGGTTTAGGGCAGTGGTGTTCGGGCAGTGTAGGGGGTCTTGCTGGGGGTGATGTTTCAGGGTTTAGGGCAGTGGTGTTCGGGCAGTGTAGGGGTCTTGCTGGGGGTAGTGTTTCAGGGTTTAGGGCAGTGCAGTGGTGTTCGTGCAGTATAGGGGGTCGTGCTGGGGATGGTGTTTCTGGGATTAGGGCAGTGCAGTAGTGTTCGAGCAGTGTAGGGGGTTGTGCAGGGGGTGGTGTTTCAGGGTTTAGGGCAGTGCAGTGGTGTTCGGGCAGTGTAGGGGGTCACGCTGGGGGTGGTGTTTCAGGGTTTAGGGCAGTGCAGTGGTGTTCGGGCAGTGTAGGGGGTCATGCACGGGGTGGTGTTTCAGGGTTTAGGGCAGTGCAGTGGTGTTCGGGCAGTGTAGGGTGTTGTGCTGGGGCTGGTGTTTCAGGGTTCAGGGCAGTGCAGTGGTGTTCAGGCAGTGTAGGGGGTCGTGCTGTGGCTGGTGTTTCTCTGTTTAGGGCAGTGCAGTGGTGTTCGGGCAGTGTAGGGGGTCATGCTGGGGCTGTTGTTTCAGGGTTTAGGGCAGTGCAGTGGTGTTCGGGCAGTGTAGGCGGTCGTGCTGGGGCTGGTGTTTCAGGGTTTAGGGCAGTGCAGTGGTGTGTGGGCAGTGTAGGGGGTCGTGCTGGGGCTGGTGTTTCAGGGTTTAGGGCAGTGCAGTGGTGCTCAGGCAGTGTAGGGGTCGTGCTGGGGGTGATGTTTCAGGGTTTAGGGTAGTGCAGTGGTGTTCGGGCAGTGTAGGGGTCGTGCAGTGGCTGGTGTTTCAAGGTTTAGGGCAGTGCAGTGGTGTTCGGGCAGTGTAGGGGTCGTGCTGGGGCTGGTGTTTCAGGGTTTTGGGCAGAGCAGTGGTGTTCGGGCAGTGTAGGGGGTCATGCTGGGGGTAGTGTTTCAGGGTTTAGGGCAGTGCAGTGGTGTTCGGGCAGTGTAGGGGTCGTGCTGGGGGTGGTGTTTCAGGGTTTAGGTCAGTGGTGTTCGGGCAGTGTAGGGGGTCTTGCTGGGGGTGATGTTTCAGGGTTTAGGGCAGTGCAGTGGTGTTCGGGCAGTGTAGGGGGTCTTGCTGGGGGTAGTGTTTCAGGGTTTAGTGCAGTGGTGTTCGGGCAGTATAGGGGGTCATGCTGGGGGTGGTGTTTCAGGGTTTAGGGCAGTGCAGTGGTGTTCGGGCAGTGTAGGGGGTCGTGAAGGGGTGGTGTTTCAGGGTTTAGGGCAGTGCAGTGGTGTTCGGGCAGTGTAGCGGGTCGTGCTAGGGGTGGTGTTTCAGGGTTTAGGGCAGTGCAGTGGTGTTCGGGCAATGTAGGGGGTCATGCAGGGGCTGGTGTTTCAGGGTTTAGGGCAGTGCAGTGGTGTTCGGGCAGTGTAGGGGGTCGTGCTGGGGGTAGTGTTTTAGGGTTTAGGGTAGTGCAGTGGTGCTTGTGTAGTGTAGGGGGTCATGCTGGGGGTAGTGTTTTAGGGTTTAGGGTAGTGCAGTGGTGTTTGTGTAGTGTAGGGGGTCATGTTTTAGGGTAGTGCAGTGGTGTTTGGGTAGTGTAGCGGGTCGTGCTGGGGGTAGTGTTTTAGGATTTAGGTTAGTGCAGTGGTGTTTGGGTAGTGTAGGGGGTCGTGCTGGGGGTAGTGTTTTAGGGTTTAGGGTAGTGCAGTGGTGTTTGTGTAGTGTAGGTGGTCATGCTGGGGGTAGTGTTTTAGGGTTTAGGGTAGTGCAGTGGTGCTTGTGTAGTATAGGGGGTCGTGCTGGGGGTAGTGTTTTAGGGTTTAGGGTAGTGCAGTGGTGTTTGTGTAGTGTAGGGGGTCATGTTTTAGGGTAGTGCAGTGGTGTTTGGGTTGTGTAGGGGGTCGTGCTGGTGGTAGTGTTTTAGGATTTAGGTTAGTGCAGTGGTGTTTGGGTAGTGTAGGGGGTCGTGCTGGGGGTAGTGTTTTAGGGTTTAGGATAGTGCAGTGGTGCTTGTGTAGTGTAGGGGGTCGTGCTGGGGGTAGTGGTTTAGGGTTTAAGGTAGTGCAGTGGTGTTTTTGTAGTGTAGGGGGTCATGTTTTAAGATGCAATGCTCCAATACCTGACCAGTCTGCACTACATAAAACTGCAAAAAAACTAAAAATAAAAAGTGTTTTGCACACTTTTGTCATTGGGCTATATGTGGGCTACATCTGGGTAATATTTGTGCTACATTTGGGCTCTTTTTTCACTGGTGGCCTTCTTGGAAGACTTCTTTGTTATGAAGTTTCCTAATTTCTTCCTTTACTGCAGTCTCCTCAGTAGGAAATGCTTTCAGTTTTTTACTTTGATTCCATCAAGAAGGCATTCAGATGTGTCTCACATCTGCCATAAATTCAGAATGTTAGCACTCTAGTTGCTCATAAGATCACTGGAGTAAAGGTACTGCTCACCAGGGAGTTAACTGGTAGTCTGCTGCTGGTATTGAAAGTGATTGTTTCAGTCTGCATGTCAGAATTTTCTAATGAAATAGAAGAGGATTTGAGATCTCACTTAAAACATGCCCTAATTTTTCTTTCTGCAGCACTAACCATAATTTCTATTTCAAAAAGAACCCCTCATTTTGTTCCTTTTTAAATTAAATGTTTTAAGTGTTACCGGTTTATTCCAATCAAGATGGCTTCAGGTGTGCCATACTTTTGTCATAAGTAAGGTTGTTAGCGCTCTAGTTGTTCTTTAGAACACTCTGGGAAGCTGCAGTAGAACACAAAGGCATCAACTGGCAGGCTGCTCCTGTTGAAATATAACAGGAAGATATTTGAGATCACACTTGAAATATGTCCTAATTTTTCTTTCTACAGCACTAACCATAATTTCTATGACAAAATGAACCCCATCATTCTGTTCCTTTTTAAATTAAATGTTTTAAGTGTTACCAGTTTATTCCAATCAAGATGGCTTCAGGTGTGCCATACTTTTGTCATAAGTAAGGCTGTTAGCACTCTAGTTGTTCTTTAGAACACTCTGGGAAGCTGCAGTAGAACACAAAGGCATCAACTGGCAGGCTGCTCCTGTTGAAATATAACAGGAAGATATTTGAGATCACACTTGAAACATGTCCTAATTTTTCTTTCTACAGCACTAACCATAATTTCTATGACAAAATGAACCCCATCATTTTGTTCCTTTTTAAATTAAATTGTTTAAGTGTTACCAGTTTATTCCAATCAAGATGGCTTCAGGTGTGCCATACTTTTGTCATAAGTAAGGCTGTTAGCACTCTAGTTGTTCTTTAGAACACTCTGGGAAGCTGCAGTAGAACACAAAGGAATCAACTGACAGTCTCTGCCCTTGTTGGATGTACATGTTTTACTGAGAATGTCAGACTTCATTCTCACATGAGTGAGAAAGATAAAGTGAATTTACAGAAAATATGCTCTCATTTTAGCTTCTGGATCACCTTCCAAACCACCATGGGACAAGCATGAGAAAATAGTGTTCTCTCAAACATGATTCATGATATCCCAGCAGAAGGTTTTTCACATGGTAAAATCACCTTAGAATACACCACAATTCCTAAAATTAGTATGGTACCATCAACAAATAAATTCTAATGTAACTAAAGCCTGTTATCACCCTTTATAGTTCTCCTTTTGGTAACCCTCAAAATCTTCGATTCACTACAATGCATTTCAATGGGGTACTATCATTTATATTGGTCCCAAGATGGCTGCCAGCAATTCCAGGATGAAGTGCTGACAGCCAATCAGATCTCACGATGACATGTGTGGTTAGGCTCCGCCCAGATATATATGTGACTTTACTTTTGATTTTCTCAGGAACTACTGAACGGATTTACACCATTTAAGCAAAAGGCACGACACTGAACCAAGGGCTACCTCTTTGCCAAATTTGGTGTAATTCCGTTCAGCAGTTCGGGCTGTAGCTGCGACTAAAGGTTCCTATGGAAAAATGAATGGGGAAAACGCGTTTTGGGACCCCCCTTTTTCTCGGCCCCCGCTTAACGTATCACCCCGAGACTTTCAGGATAGGAGCGGACCGGAGCGCCCCAACAAGTTGGAAACTTTCGCGAAGATTCGTCAACCGGCGCCAACGTTATTTCAAATAGAATGTCGCGGATTTCCTATGGATAATAGGTTTTAACTATAACTATCTACTGGCGACCGCCAGTAGATAATATATATGTGTATATATATATATATATATATATAAAACGTATTGCCTGCATTTCTGGATATCGTTCCAGAGAAGAGCAGGTACGGACCACCAGTTTCTTAGTTCGCAATGAAATCCAAGGACGAGAAGTTACTGCTTCATGTTTTTATTTAGCATCACCAAAGTTAGTGCAGACAAGTGTCCGCCCCGGACGTGTTTCGATCGCATAAGCGATCTTGATCACCTGACGCGCCGGTGACGGGTCTCCATTTTTAAATAAAGTGCAACCAATCGTGTTACAAGAACAATTAAAAAGACACTGACAACATATATTTAAAGAAACAAGTGCACATAATTAAAACCAGCACATTCGAAATATCTCTTCATTTACAATGAAATGTAATAATGTGTAGCCTATCCTGATGGCTCTAAACTTATTGTGGCTAAAAATTGGTAAATAATAATAAATAGCATGTTTTAAGATCACAAAATAAAAAATCTCAGTTGTTAAAATAGACGAATTAATTCATGGTATGCCAACACTGAAAAACCAAAAATCAAGGGCCAATGCCCGTTGGTTCATATCACACCTCTTATCATAATGTACAAATTTACAATTGTGTTCATATATATGTAATGGGCAAAAGCCCCTTTACTGAACACAAGAAAGTACCTAGATTACCAACAATGACAAATTAAGGGCTAGTGCCCGTTGGCTCATGTCCCACGTTTATCATTATATATAAGGCATATTCCAACCATGTTCTAATCATAGTAGATATATTCAACCTGCTAACTCATGATCTCGATAAATATCTAAAACCATGCTAAAAAATTTGATAATAATCATCAATAATGTCCTCGTAGCCCCCTCACCTTGACCTTTAGGGGTGGTGCAGTCTTCCCGGCTGGACTGCCGGCTATAAATCATCAAACAAAGCTTCCCCAGTTTGAAGACGCACTCGAAGGGGCTTGAAAAAGTCCTTGTGGTCGAAACGCATTGCCGTTGAACCAATAATAACTATCAGACCACGATCCTGGAGTGCGAGTTTTTCTTTGTTGACTGATGGTGATACGAAGATTTCATCTTATACACACACTTATACACACATCGGGTTCCGACGCCCAATCCTCGCACCGGTCCAGAGTGGCGGAAGTGGTCAGTTACTGTCGGAGTCCTTCCTTATATATATCCAGGAATTGTTTGAAATGCACACAACCACTGGAGGTGAATATTATGCATGGAATTGTAACTACAAGTTCCGGCGTGCATCGGAACTGATTCTACCAAGAATGGCACACCGGAAGCCAATAAATTAATTAGGCACGCAGGGAACTGTGGGAACATGTAAAAGAGATGTGCTTTTAAACTGCCTCTGAAGAAAGAGCATGAATGCTCTGAAACGCGTCAGGCAGATGGACATTTAAAGCGGAGCTGCAATCCTGTTCCTTTGCAATAAAAGAGTTTCATACTTACTGGCTGGAGGAGTGCGTCTCTGATGCAGGGGCATTTTGGGTGAATATTTACACGCGGCTGGTCCAGCCGTGGGAGTTCGCACCGCCTTTGAACATTGTAAAGGGATCGTCTGACCTGAACTGATCAGGACAAGGACGGCGCAGCTGGTGCCACAAATGTGGAACAAGCTTTCAGCTCTGAGGCCCACTGGAGGGCTGTTATCGGTCCAGGAATTGTTTGAAATGCACACAACCACTGGAGGTGAATATTATGCATGGAATTGCAACTACAAGTTCCGGCGTGCATCGGAACTGATTCTACTAAGAATGGCACACCGGAGGCCAATAAATTAATTAGGCACGCAGGGAACTGTGGGAACATGTAAAAGAGATGTGCTTTTAAACTGCCTCTGAAGAAAGAGCATGAATGCTCTGAAACGCGTCAGGCAGATGGACATTTAAAGCGGAGCTGCAATCCTGTTCCTTTGCAATAAAAGAGTTTCATACTTACTGGTTGGAGGAGTGCGTCTCTGATGCAGGGGCATTTTTGGGTGAATATATATATATATATATATATATATATATATATATATATATATATCCTGTGTTTCCCTCGTCGTCATTACACCGCCATGACCAAGGTGTACAGGAAGGCAGCACTCCACAAAGCAAGACCACACCAGGTTGTAGCTCTTGGAAATCTTTTTTGAATTTTCTTGTTTTCGCATTGTTTTCTGCCGTATAATGTGCAAAGTGCGATCAGTGCATCAGAGAAACACGACCTTCGCGTTTCGGCCAGAGGCCTTCGTCCGGGTATATATATATATATGACACTTTCCAAGGAGAAGCTGAGGTGGATAGTTTTGTGAACAATTCATCAAATCACGGACATGCTGCCTTGTGTTACTCTGCTCTGGGAAGGCGTTCCATGGGTGGAAAGTTGGTGTTCCCTCACAAACACCCATGGACTTTGGCGCATTCCCAGATTTACCAAGACTGGCAAACCTGGGAATGTGCCAAAATGCTACACCTTCCCAAGGGAGGAGCAACGAGGAGAAATATATTTATTTCTTCTTTCTACGTGTGCTGCATTATGCAGCATACTTAGAAAGAAGAAATGGGCTCTAAGGATTATTTTTGTGCAGGAAGGTGTCCCTTCCTGCACAATAACAATCCTGCCTGCAATGCCAGCAGCAGATTGTGCCGCTTGACATATCTTAAGGATACTAAAAAAAACATTCATGCACCTGAGCTCCATGTGCATGAAGCCGTTCAACAATCACTATTCAAGCACCTCGCAGATTTAATTAGGCTTTTGGAGGACTGGCCAAACCTCCATAAAGTCCTGGGGAAAATGTGAGATCATGCACTAACTGTTCCCAGGCACCTCTTGGCCAGTCAAGAGATTTCGACCAACAAGTTCTCAAATAAAGTCCTCCTGTCTAAGGCTGTCATGAGTGCCTGCGGCGAAAGCCTCCCAGACATTCATTCATCCACCAGTTGCGTTAAATCACTGAGACCGCCCCTATCAGTCCAATGGAAATGAAGACCCGCTTCCAGCTGGGCGCTAATGGAATTGGACCTACGAAAACATCGCCTGCACCTTTTGCGCAAAGGAATGACCAATGATCCACACACTGGTGGGAGCCATGTGTCCTAATGCAAAGACTGTCAAGAGAAAAAGAAATAACGTGACTTTGAGGTGACACAAAATCGCCCATCCCTCCATCATGTTGAGCCATACATAGTGCTTGTAGCAATCCCAATTCCACCTGCTGATTTTTATAACCACCTCCGGGCTAAGCCCTGCTCTCATCGTGGATGTCGCTGTCCCTATTCTTAAATAATACAAGCTGAAGTTGACCTGGAACCCCTCTGCCTGGTGGGCCTTGCGCATGACTTGCGTGAACTGCAATGGTGTCAGCGGGACACCTGAGGTGTGAATGAGCATGGTTGTGGCTGCCTTCTGAAGGTGCATCTAAAGGTAATGAAGCATTGCGGTCACTGGGCAACTCGCCAGCCCTTCTACTTTCCTCAGAAATACCTGCTCACCCGTTCCCAATTGATCTGTCTTAGAGTGGGGTATGGTTACAACCAGATCTCCCCCACTACCAGGATATGTGCTTGAGCTGGATCCCACCCCAGGTGTCCTGTTTTAATCTTATAACAATTGCATGAGTGATCAAGAGTTGCTCTCCCCGCAGTGCAATCAGCCATTTGAGAAATGCACCAGTACGTCCGCTCCCCAACAAAGGAAGGAAAACACCCACAAAGGCCACAATTAGCCTAAGCTGGGCTTCGACTTGCCAAATACCCAGGCATTCAAGGCAATGACTGCAATCCTGGAGGTACCACTGCCTGTCCCTACACCATAAACACCCAGGCGAGACATCTCCCACCACCGTCAGCCAGCAAGAAACAATAAAAAACACAGGGTGCACGCCAGCCCGCCCTCCACCTCTACCTTACCTCTGGCCCAGACAGTACCCCAATTTTCCCCCAGCAGGCTCTGACAATGGCAGTCAGCAGCCCATCCAGGCCCGAAAGGAAGGCTTCCCGAGGTCCATGCCCACCGCCATTGCAGACCTGTGGAGAAGCGGGCCCTTTGTCCCAAAGGCCACTAGAATAATCTCCCAGGCCAGGAGCTGGAAGATGCAGATTGCGCAGTGATGTCTGAAAAAGCAGGGTGACCAGGTTGCTGCTGGCAGCGCATGTTTCGTCGGTGTCCAGGGAGCAAGGTAACTACAGGTAGAGTAGCCCTTGTATTTAATGCCCCTGCCCCCCCCCCCCAGACAGCCAGGTGACCCCTCCAGCCTGCTAGCAGCCAATGATGTTCTCATTCAATCCTGAAAAAATTCAATGTTGTGCCCACCGTTGGCCGCTAGTTTGGAGCAGTCAAATCTAGCCCACACCTGTCCTAGGGGCGTGCCAGCCCACAGCGTGGGCCCCCGTTTGCCAGAATCTAACGTTTTGTTCCCATGCAATCTCCTGTAGGAATTTTGGAAAGAAATACAGAAAAAACAGCTGAACAGAAGTACACAAAATTTGTCAGAGGCTAAATCTATACTCAGAAACAGTGATTTTTGTGATTTGGTGTAAAACTGTCCAGCTGTTTTCAAGAAATTAAAGTTAAAAATATAGTGATATCTAAACGGTGTGTCCAGCAGGAGTACCGTGGTACAGCAAATTAATAAAATAGAACTTTATGAAGGACTGAGTGGGCTTTTTTTCCATCGGTCCTGTGGGATTGGCTGGCCACAATATGAAGAAAGATGTTGCAACCACCATTACAGTACACAGAGACTTGGTTCCATGTTCTGAATTTAAAATAAAAAACACACGTAAGGGAGCAGGGTAGGGGTAGCCTGACTCCATGGCACTTCTAGGGGTACCCAGAGGGAACCTCCGAAGGGCCACATTGTAAAACAAGCGCTTTTAATAATGCAGTACCTCCAAGGGCTCAGCATGGCACCCGTGTGGTACTGTGGGGCTACTGCAGGAGAAACTGTACCACAAGACCAAAGTAAGCTTCACAAACTGAAGCTTGCATGGTCTTCCGGTACCGGAGGGAGTTGACGCTTGGCGGCAGTACCACAAGAGTACTGCTGTACCGGAAAAAAATTGTAATGAAAGATGTGGGGTAGGGGTGCATGAGAGGGTAGGCATGCGCGACGTGGGAGTTGGCCACCGGTGAGGGTTGGCTGCAGCACAGGCCAGGCCCGGCGGACAACCCCATGCCATACATGACTGTAGGCCACACACGAATGGTTGGATGGGGCCTAGCCTCAGGACATGCACATGGGGGATTTGCCATTTCATATTCTGCTTGTTCTGATTGTTGTGAAAGGATACGCCCATAAGTACAGCAGATGTTATGGAATATTGGGTCTACCTGCAACTTGCTGAATACCTTCCAGCACAAAAAGCTTATACCAATTTGGATATCTTTTGGATGATATCATCAGTGATGTCATCAATGATGTCAGCAGTGAAGCCATCAATTATGTTGTTTAACATGTCATGAATGATGTGATATGTGATGTCAAAATCAGGGAATTACCGAAATGCAAGTTATAGTTACCACAGTAAACTATAGCTGATGACTTTCAGTGCTTTTTTTGGTTTTTAAATGTTAGTTTTTATATTATTAAAAGACCTACCTATAAAAATCACTTTAACCTTTGGTAATTTTAGTGAATTTCTAGGGTTTTGGTTTTGTGTAAGCTAAAATCTTATTACCTTTTCTAAATATAATGTTACTTTAACCCTTTTGCATTGTTTTTTTTCAGTGAATACATAGTGTGTGTGTGTGTGTGTGTGTGCGTGTGCGTGCGCATGTGTGTGTGTGTATGTGTGTGTGTGTGTGTGTGTGTGTGTGTGTGTTCGTTTGTGAATGTGTGCGTGCGTGCGTGGGTGAGTGGGTTGTGTGTGTGCTTAATTCACTGAAAACCCAGTTAAAGGTTAATTATTGTTTACTGAATGCAAACCTAAAATAACTGAAATTCACCAGTTATGGTATCCAATTCACACCTTAACTCACACAGTTGCCAATGTTTAGCTCTTAATAGTCAGCTTTTTTTCTATTGCTATTTGTCAAAGTGGTGTTTTCAGCATGGCAGGTGAGGCGTGAGTTATGCGGTTTTTCATTGAATTTATATGCTTGTTTTTTTCATGCACTTCAGTCACCTGCCATGTTTCCTCTGGGCAGGCCCTACACCCTACCCACAATAGATGCCCCCCCACCTGAACACAGCTGCATGTTGATTGCAGGGCCTGACCTTTGGCCAGCCCTGCAGTCCCCGCCAGTGCATCCTATCTGGGACTTTTTTCAACCATAACCGTTTATTTTGCTAAAGTTGTGATTTTTGAGAATATGATGATAGTTTTACAGATACAAAATTGCAACTGCATGATAGCTATTTCCATGAAAATTGCGCTTTTATTGTAGCAAACTTGCTTTTTCTGTTTTTGACCCCCTTCTCACTCCTCTGATTCCACCCAGTACCAGTGGCAGCCACTGCCTATGTAAAGTGGTAGGGCGGGGGGTGGGTGGAGGCGGGTAGGAAGGGGGAAGGGTAATAAAATTAAAATATTTTAAAATGTACCTGAAGCTCTGCTCCCGCTGACGCTGTCGGCCGTCTCGTTGCTCCTCGGAAGTGGATGTGCCTCAAAGCACAGGATCCCCACCCAATCCAGACGCTACTCTCATGCTATGAGAACAGCTGCAGGATTGGTCTGAGCGGCCTCATTTGCCACTGAAAAGAATGGCCTGGAAATAAATCTTTCGAAAACAAGTGTGATGGTATGTAATCGTGCTTCCAAGAAAAATCAAAAATGTCTTATTAAGGGAAATAGAATTGACGAGGTTAAACTCTACGTATACTTAGGAGTGAAAATAGACGCAAACGGCTCCTTTGTCTCCCAGAAGAAGGCGATAACGATGAAAGCATAGGCCATTAATTATGGCTTCTCGTCACTGGCCAGATCCATTCGAGGCCATGATCTGAAACCCATGGGAACAGTTATGAAAGCCAAATTGTTGCCAACTCTCGCATATGGATCGGAGATAATGTTAGGTGATGAGGCTCCTTTGCTAGACAAACTGTTGATAAGAGCATATAAACAAACCTTTCGGCTCCCTAGGTCGGCCTCGCCTGCACAGCTCCGGTTAGAATTCCTACTCACAAAACAGACACTTGCTAGGCCGGCAGCGTTCGTAAAGCTTTGTCATAATCTGCGTGCAGCAGCTGAAAACACCCTGGCTAATTTAGTCTGGACCGAAATCAACTTACAACGAGGAAATGGCGTTCCCATGAAATATCTTGAAAATAGCATTAGGATGCTTGAACTGGGTGACTTATGGATTTCTAATATCTCTGGGCAAACCTTCAAGAAATTGGTAAATAAATCAACCAAACTGCAAAGCTGGATGGCAGATAAGGAAAGCCTGTCTAGACGTCGTCATGGGTGGCTGGTGTTGAAATCATATTCCATTTTAAGAGAATCAACCCCTGTTGGCAGCACCCTTCCACCGGAAGATCAAACAGTCATTTCTTGCCTTAAGATTTGGAGAGATACCCACTCTAGACCTCATGCCAAAATGGAGGATGGCTGGTTTAAGTGAAGATCAGTCCTGCCGTTTATGCCATCAGGGGAACGAGACATTGCTCAACATTGTATGCATCTGTCCTGTATTGATGGTCCAACCAAGATCTCTATTAAGACGAGAGTTCCTCTACCGGGGAATTAGGTCATGTAGGCCTGCACTGGTGGAGTCTATGGACCCATGCAACACAATGCTGAACATTAGACTAACCCAGTTGTTGACTATTTTAAAACAAATGATCAGCATATAGGTTGGGCGATGAGTAATCTGGAGGGGGTTCCCAATTCTAATTTTAAGACGTGATAAATCCGTAGTTTTTAAGGTAAACTTCACATGAGTAGGTAATCTCCAAGGACGGGCTGCTAGGGACCGCCATAATTAGCTGTTCCCTATCCCGCTATGCTCAGGTAATCACTTTGTTAACTTTGCATTTTAATGATGTGTAGCTTTGCACACCTGCACCTTTACAGGGAGAAATACCCATGGCCTATCTAGCACCCTACATATACCCACCTCAGTCCTGCATATAAGCACTTTAATTATCTATAGCGATTTACTTATGTGAACTCCAGCCGCCAGTATGGCAATTTGGCACTTTACACATTAGAGAAAAGACCAGTCCCTGATCAGCCATTTTTGTCCATTTAATATCTGTATTTGACATCTCTACTTATATACTTAGAAAGGAAAGTTAAAGAAAGTGAAGGACTAGTGACAAGATGCTCAGTGGCTGAAATAGATGTATGACAAATCTTTTTTAGTCTTTCTTGTATGCATTTTTAAACCTTATGAATTGTATGATCTTGTTTATGGTTTTAATTGACTAATAAACTTCTGTATTGTTGTTGCTCATTTGCAGCTCAGGCAGTGCCTGGGAGTCTGTTGTTTCTCCAACCCGGCTGTGTAACACAGCTGGGTTGGAGAAACATAAGTGCGCATGTCTGTATGGCTGGCCTAAGACGGCCGGCCAAACAGACATGTCCACTTTTAAGTGCACCCTACCCTCCTCCCTGCCATGCCCGGCCCCGTCCCGCCCTATACTTATTGCGCGGCTCAGGACAGCAATAAATAAAATGATAATAGTATTGTGTTATTACCATTTTATTTACCATCTGTTGGCTCTGGGAAGTGGGTGCTGCTCCTCCGCCATTACGGAGCAGCCGCCCCTGCCCAGGACTCCCCTTCAGTCAAGCACCTTTCAAAGTGATCTCACTTTGCTGTAGAATCATTTTTGTCCACAGCACAAAAATAGCAATTTTGTACAAAATTATGATTTTCAGGATGGCGAGAAAAAGATCCTTTCATCAGCCAATCATATTTGTCAATTGTGATTGACAAAAATCGTGTTTTTTTGAA
Organism: Calotriton arnoldi; assembly: GCA_963921515.1. Classification (NCBI taxonomy): domain Eukaryota; kingdom Metazoa; phylum Chordata; class Amphibia; order Caudata; family Salamandridae; genus Calotriton; species Calotriton arnoldi. Next base: position 1,685,203 of record CAWUFW010002726.1, read on the forward strand.
TTTGTGATTTCAAACAGCTACGGAATACAAATGTGATAACCTTTCTAAGCCCACCTGGCACCTTTTTCAAATGATAACATCTCAAATATTACTGAATGAATTTACCCCAAAACACAACAATACTGAGTAAAGTCCTACTTTTGTGCCAGGTGTGGCATAGATCCGTTACTGTTATTGCTGACAGCAAAATTTCCTACCAGAGCTAAAATAGGAAAATACCTTTTTGTAGCCCCTTTAACATTTTTGCCCTGCACACAACTGAAAGAACATTGGAACAGGGATATGCTAAGCAAGGGCCTAATTTGCTGCAGTTCTGTCGCTTGGGGCCAACGTTATAGGCAAATCAAAAAATGACATTCCAATGGAAAGTGCAGCTGAAGCAAAATTACACAGCGGTGACTGCCACGGTATAATATGTTGCAGCTGTTTGTTTATTATTTAAAAAGGTAAAATGCTGGCGGGCTGACAAGATGGCCGCTCACTAGCGAGGCTCTGTCAGCCCTGGAAGACAATATCCATAATTTATCCTCAATCCGGTGACAATCATCGCCGGCTGCACCAGCAACTGCAACAGGAAACTGCCTGGCGACGACAAAACCCTGCTGGGGGCCATTGACGATAACGAGGGCCGCGCGGGCGGTGGTCCCTGCCTGGGAGGCGATTGAGCGACGGAGCGCGGCAGGGCCACCGCAGCTGTGAGCCCTGAGGCTCGCTGCCGACCCCGCTGGAACTGCTGGGCCGGGGTCCCCCTCCCGGCAGGCGCTCGGAGCGGGAGGCGGTTGTGGCCGGACGGGCCTGCGGGGAAGGCGGCGGTGCTGTGGCGCGCTGGATGCGGGGAGCGGCCCGCACGAAAAGGCAGAGGTGAGAGAGGTGGCGGGCGCATCTACGTGAGGCCGGGGATTGCAGCCAGCAGACGGAAGGTAGGCCGCGAAGACGCGCGGAGGCCCTCGCAGTTCCCGCGTTGGCGAGTGCGGCCCCCCCCCTCCCTTCGGCCAGACAGCAGTAAGCCTAGCGATATAGGAGAGGATTGCTTGGACGCTGCTCCCCCCTCGTCACTGTAGAGGGTAGGACGATACGTGGAGACATTGCCGGTTGCCCCACACGAGACTGCCACAGATGCGGAGGTACTGGGAGGATCGGTGCCCTGGGGAGATCTGATAAAGGACGGAGCTGTGGGGAGAGGCCCCGGGGGGGACAGACAAAGATCCGTAGAGCAGGCCATGAACGAATGAAACTGATCACCATATAAGTGATCCGCTGAGGAGGCCTGAATACCTGTGTCACCCAAGCAATTTTTTTACGTCACAAGAGGCCCCAGTGAACTGCAGACACAAGAACTGACCTTCCTACACGCACATAACAGTAGGATTCCTGCGTGTATGGCTACCGGAGCCGCCCCTCCTCCCCCCCCCCACTACGCACGAGGCCATACAAGAAACCCTACGCTGCTGATTTATGCAGTGCAGGCCGCTGCTACTAGAGGCTGCGTGTTGATTGGACTGGTGGGAGCGGAGGGCCCTTTAAGCTGGGGTGAGCAAATATCAGGAATATTGGAGTACCTGGGGGGAGCCTCGTCCCAGCACCAGGTTGACAGATAAGCAAGCGTGGACTGGACATCGCATCCGCCCATTGGAGGCACGGCATTAAGGAACAGGGCAAATACCGGCTGGGGCCTACGGAAAGTTATCCACTACGGGGGACGGCCCACGACGCCTGGGAAACACCGAGTTCATACCGACACCCGCAGCATCCCTGGTCAGCCATCACCATGGGAAAACCGGACGGCAAACAGCCCAAACTTAACTTTGAGACACGCAAGACGCCCAGGGGACAACAGCCGGAGGCGGACTCAGAACTTCCTAGTCAGGAGGCCCACAGTCCAGAAGAAGTGGACATGAAGACTTTGTTCCACACAATGAAAACCAGTTTTGCCTCCGTAGAGGGTAAAATGGACACTATATGTGCCAGGATAGATCACATTACCCAAAAACTTGAAAACCAGGATGGCAGGATTAAGGAGGCTGAAACACGCATATCTACCCTAGAGGACGACCACGTGCAGGCATCGGGACACATCACCGAAATGGACAAATTGCTAAAAGTGATCGCAGCAAAGAATGAAGACATAGAAGCACGCTCACGGCGGAACAACATTCGCGTGACGGGGATACCAGAGTCCACCAATACGGGCAGGATGGAGGAGTACATGAAATGACTGCTGACTACCTGCTTTGGTCAAGAGGCCTTCTCCAGACTGCTCATAGTCGAAAGAGCGCATCGCACGCTGGCACCCAGACCGCCGCCGGGGGCACCGCCCAGACCCATAGTAGCAAGACTCCTTAACTACCGGGACAGGGACGCCGCTTTGCGCAAGGCACGAGAACTCAAAAATGTCATCTTTGAAAATAACGCCATCTCAATCTTCCCGGATTTCACCTTGAATGTGCAAGAGGTGCGAAAGAAATTTGTCACCATAAAGAAAAAACTCCAGCAGGAAGGGGTGGAATACGCAATGCTCTATCCCGCCAGACTACGGATCACACACGACGGTCAACAACGTATTTTCGCCAACCCACAGCAGGCTGCGGACTTCCTTAAAAACACTGTAATGGCGGCAAAAAAAGCGGGAAGCTCATCATCAACCGATAGAGAAGACCCGACACAAGTAGACGACGTCTGAAGATGATGGCACCCGGTGAATCAGGCCGTCCCAGACAGGTAGAACTGTTGTCGCAGGCCAAACCACACGTTGGTGGCAAACTGCAGGTACTGTTCATTGTGTTCAAAATATGCACTGCACCCTAGCAATGAGACTATGAGTCAAGATGGCGAGGGACCGCCAAACAGTGTACCGTAGTTCCAGGGCCCCCTCCCGCACCTGTCACTACGGCGTGGGAGGAGACGCCACGCCCCCTAGGGCACACGTCTCTACGGGAGTACCCCTTTACCTCATACGTGAGGTGTTTATTTCTTGTTGTCTTTAGTTGTAATCTTACCACGGGGATAGTGACATTGCAATTTAATAATGTCTGTACGTCAAGGGTTACAGTATACTCGCTAACACAAAGCATTTGCATAACACGTTATTGGACACCCTCAACAAAACCCAAGGCACTTGCTTCAGAATGCGAATGCACACAACGATCCCTGTGGGTAATGTTGATACGAATGTTCATATTGTTTTGTTTGGGTGGGAAATGGGGGGAGGGTATTATACACGGCAAGTTGGGGAAGCCGTTGTGGGAGGACTGTAACGGGGATAACGTGGGCATTACAGGAATGTTGCATCATGACAAAGTCCTATTGTATTCCAAGCATCACATACTAACACAGACAGCCAGTGATACACACTTACTCAGGCCAGATGCACCTTCGGAGCTAAATGATGGGTGACGGGCAGGTAGATAATGGCATCACAGGAATGCGACTCATTACTTGGAACGTACGAGGGTTGGGAGATCCCAGGAAGAAGCGACATATTTTAGCATATTTGGATAGGCAGCAGGCTAGTATAGCCATGTTACAAGAAACGCATACACGGCCCCATGAGCAGCCACAGTTCGCCACAAGATGGGCTTCCCATAGATACTTTTCCTCGTACTCTGCCTACTCTAGGGGCACGGCTATACTTATTAGAAAGTCCGTACCCTACATTGAAGAGGGGTCCGCAATTGATCCGCAGGGCAGATATTGCGTCGCCTGGGGTAGGTTGGCATCGGCGTCAGTCACGCTGGTATGCAGTTACGGGCCCAATGAGGACTACTTCGTCGCGCTGTGGGCACGCATAGTCAGTCTGGGCTCTACTCACATTATCTGGGGGGGAGACTTTAACCTCACGATAGATCCCACAATGGATCGTTCCAACCCACTGCCGCACCACTACACTCGAGCGCAGCGCCAGTTACGGCAAATCCTTACTGACAATTTAATGGTAGACGTGTGGCGGCACCAACATCCAACGCGACTTGAGGGGACATTTCACTCAGCGGTGCACAACACATGGTCTAGATTGGACCTATGGCTGGTAACGCAAGATATTGCAGTGCGTGCCCTGGACTCCCGTCATTTGGCATGCACATATTCAGATCACTCCCCTGTGCTCATGACCATTGTACCTCCGGGATATTCTCCCCAGGCTCGACAGTGGCGCCTTCAGCCGACGTCTTTTCTTGATACGGTGTTCAGAACTGAAATGGGGGACACGTTGGACGAATTCCTGAAACTTAATGTGGGATCGGTGGAGCACCTAACCACGGTGTGGGAAGCCCTGAAAGTTACCATCCGGGGGCATTGTATGGCCAAGGCAGGGGGAGTCCTCAGAGATATCCGCACTACCATCAATAACTTGGAGCGTCAGATCAGACAGTGGGAGACGGAGGCCCAAGGGATACACACTGGACCTATGCATGCAAAAATACGAGAGGCTATAACACAGTACCAGGCTGAAGCGGAAAGGGAATGTCTCTTCCTAGGGAAATACCATAGAGCGAGGAGATATGGAGAGGGAGAGCGCCCCGGTAGGGCGCTAGCCGAAACTATACGCCCCCCTAGAACTGCTAATCACGTCCTGGTCATATGTGACAGCGAGGGGAGGGAGTGCAGAGATAAAGAGGCTATAACTGAAGTTTTCCTTGCACACTACCGTGCGTTATACACCTCACGCGCCCAGCGACAGGGGGAAACTCCGCAATATTTGCAGCAGGTGGAACTGGCCTGGCTCAGCGACCGCAGAGGGAATTTTTAGCGGCAGATTTCGAACTTGATGAAATCCGAGAGGCAATAATGCAAATCAATAGCGGCAAAGCACCGGGACCAGATGGTATAGGAATAGAATTCTACAAAACTTATATAGATACGCTGGCTCCTTTTCTCAAGTCCGTCTATGAAGAGGCGGCTCAAACAGGAATACTCCCACGCACTATGCGAGAAGCGATGTTGGTGTCATTGCTGAAGCCGGGAAAACCCTCTGATTCCACGGACTCATACCGGCCACTCTCTATGATCAACTGTGACGCCAAAATACTTGCGAAAATCCTAGCAAATCGGCTTACCCTCTTGATGGATGGATTAATTCGTCCAGATCAAGCAGGATTCATACCAGGTAGAGCGACTTCGCATAATTTGAGGACCCTCTTTTCCATCCTGCAAGGGATTGACCAGGATGAACAGGTGGTGGCGGTCTTTCTAGACGCCACCAAAGCGTTTGATTCCTTGGAATGGGGATACCTAATTGCAGTATTAACGCACATGGGATTTCCTCCGGGATTCCTCCAATGGATTAAACTGTTATATAATCAACCGTGTGCTTCCCTATTATTGAATGGTGACCGCTCTCCCCCCTTTAATATCACGAGAGGTACGAGGCAGGGTTGTCCACTCTCACCCCTGCTCTTCGCAATAGCTATGGAGCCGCTAGCCTCTATGCTTCGACAACATCATAAGCAATATGCACTGGACTACCCAACTAGGCCTGTGTTAATATCGCTTTATGCGGATGATATTACGTTGTACATACGTAACCCGGCAGAGGGGTTAAACCCCATGATACGAGAAATTATAAGATTTGGGGCCTATTCAGGCATAACCATTAACTGGGGGAAATCCCATATCATGCCACTGACGACCTGCCCTAACCGGTTCCCCATGGACTATCCGCTTCTATGGAGTGATGACGAGATCAGATACCTGGGTATCACGGTCACCAGGGATAGAGATGAACTGCTGCGCACCAATTACGGAGTGACACTGGATAAGGTAGAGGACCTCATTACTAGATGGATAGCACTCCCACTCTCAATGGCCGGCCGAATAGCCTTAATGAAGATGGTCATCATGCCAAAATTCTTATATCTATTCACCAATATACCTTACTCCCCGGGACGCCCTTTCTTCACTAGACTTAAAAGTCAACTCATACGCCTAGCATGGGGAGGGAAACAATCACGAATTAAGTGGAGCACTCTTACACTCCCATTTACTCAGGGAGGGTTCGAGGCACCTGACCCGGAACTCTATTATCTTAGCGCTCAAGCACATTTCGCTGCGTTTTGGTTCAATCCTCCGCCCTTCATGACGCATTTGGCGGTGGAGCGGGGGTTCATGGAGCCATTGTCACTGTCGGGCTTTCTTGGGGCAGCGAGCGGGAATACTGAAGGTAGGGGTTCCACAGTGGCTTGTACAAATAACGCCTGGCCAAACGGTCCCAAGTCACCGTGCTCTACTCCCCACTACTCCCTATCCAGGATCAACATAATTTGCCAGTAACGCAGGAAGGGATTTGTAAGCGCCTGCTTTTCCGCATGGGTATACACACATGGGGCGATATGTATCAGCAAGGGCAGTTTAAAGCGGAATCCGCATTTTTTAACAATATAACACCCACGGCATTAGACCGCTTCTTGTATGTCCGTTTGAGGCACGCTGTGAGGGCGGCTACCCCCGCCTTCCCGAAGAACCCCCCACATTACTTCCGCTGCATCACATAATACGTGCAGGGGCTTCACACGCTGTCTCCCGCATCTACAAGGGGTCCATAGGGGCAGGGACACATAACACAGCGAAGGCGCGACTGGGATGGGAGGAGGAACTGGGGCACCCACTTACGGAGGACGTTTGGGAGTTCTGCTGTCAGCAGACAGAACGCATCACTGCTTGCAGCAGGTTTCGTATCATTCACTTTAAGTTCTTACACAGAATGTACTATACCCCTGTCAAGTTACACAGATTCAAACTCCGAGAGAATGACAGATGCGACAGATGCAGACAGGAAAGAGCAGGTTTTCTACATCTGGCGTGGGAATGTGGGCCTATAGTACAATATTGGACAGAGGTAGGGAAAGCCATAGGAGAAATGATTGAGACACCACTCACTATCACCCCCGAAATGGGTCTATTGGGATATCTCCCTACATATAGAGGTAATGTTAAAAGGTTCCTGGCGCTATGCTTCCTCATGGCCAAACGTAGGATAGCATGCCGATGGGGGAGGGGCAGAGCCCCCAAATTTAAGGATTGGTTAAAGGATCTCATTTATAGCCAAGAGCAATATAATATTTACGTGGAGCTGTTGCCACTGGTTTCCCGCCCCCGTGATTTGTGGGACCCACTTATCAGGTATTTACTTAGAACGACGGCAGTGGAAGCGACGGCAGAGGATATGGTTCCATGAATCGCACAAAACACTGATAGGGATGGAACGCGAGAGTTGTGGGGAGATGGGGACGACGGTGGTTGTAATGGGTCACAAACTATCCATGTCTATAAAGGTTGTGTTAAGCTGGATATTAATGTAAGTACAAGTTTGCAAAGTATCGCTAAGATGGAACTGTGGACTGCAATTGTAATGTATGTAACACTCTGCAACGATGGTAATGTAGTGTTGAAAATGCCAATAAACAGAGTTAAAAAAAAAAAAAAAAAAATTTAATTATTCAAAAAAGACAAACAAATCCTAAACATTCTATTTCCAATCAGTGCTCATTGATAGCCAAATTTTGGGAAAAAACAGCTTCATCAAGCCAACTACCTAAAAAGAATATGTAATATAAAAAAATATTTAAAAAATAACTGGTAAAAAAAAAAAAAAAAAAGGATTATGACTCAAGATGACTCTTTCTCTTTTCTCCAGCTCTTTATTTCTCTTTTTTTTGGTTGTTCTCTCCATTTGTATTGGGGCTATAATGTATATGTATTAACTTAAGGCTATCTTTTTTTTTTAATGTACCCTTTGTTAAAATCAAAATAAAAAAAAAAAATGTAAAAAAAAAGGTAAAATGCTAATATCTTGGTGCCTTTCTGTATTTAACCAGGGAGATTCCATTAGAGGAGGATGTGTTAGTGCAGGCCAAGTGAGACAGGAGAAGTTGGGAACACCAGCTACCACAACGTTGCCCCACTGAGCACCACACGACCCTCTAGACAGGCCTGGCACCCTAGTGTGTCAGTGAAACACTGAGAAAATGTATAAAAATGTAGAGGAGGACACCTTTCAACGTCAAAATATATGCTGTTAGACTTGGCTTTTCAGCGGGTTTATGCCCAGACTTTTTGCTTTTTTGCCTCCTGTCTTTTACCTTGTTTTGTTGGTTTTAAGACTCTGGGCACTTTACCACTGCTATTCAGTGCTGAAGTGCATATGCTCTCGATGTAAATTGTGTTTATGAATTGGTGTTTCCATGATTGGCTTATTTGATTTACTACTCAGTCCCTAGTACAGTGCACTGTGTGTGCCCAGGGCCTGTAAATCAAATGCTGCTAGTGAACCTGCAGCATTGATTGTGCCACCCACACAGGCAGCCACAGACCTGCCACTGCGGTGTCTGTGTGCAGTTTTTACTGCCATGTCACCCTGGCAAGTGCACCCACTTACCAGGCCCAAACCTTCCCTTTTCTTACATGTAAGGCACCCCTCAGGTAGGCCCCCAAGGTACCCCCATGGGCAGGGTGCAGTGTATGTGAAAGGTACGACATGTACTGGTGTGTTTTACATGTCCTGATGGTAAAAGGCTGTGTGTTTCGTTTTTCACTATTGCAAGGCTATCTGTCCCATAGGGTGACATGGGAGCTGCTTTGTAACATCTTACAAGCATAACTTTCTATTGGGACATGCTAGAGAAATGGAGTTTAGGCTTCCTGAACTCAGGATTTTAAAATACATCTTTTAGTAAAGATGATTTTGATATTGTGTGTTTGAAAATACCACTTTTAGAAAGTAGGCATTTTCTTGTCTAACCATCTATGTGCCTCTGCCTGTTGTGTATTCGCTGTCTGGGTTTTAGACTGACAGGGAATGGTATGTGCATTCACACTAGACAGACACCAGGGGGGTTCAGGTGTGTCCTGCAATCCTGGGTGACTCATAGCCAGGCTGGATAGACCTGGCTGCATTTGAGTAGTGGAAATTGGAAATTGAGTTTATTGTACAGTTAGTTAAAACCTTTACAAACGTGCATCTCATGTTGTATTTTCAAAGCAACAATTTGAACACAAAGAAATATCAGGCACATGCATCAAGCTCGGATTTTGCGAGTCCTTAATTGCGATTTTTAAGGAATCGCAATTAAGGACTCTCAAAACCCTATGCATGTAGGAATCGCTATAAAAATAGCGATTCCTACACATTCCTTAATTGCGACTCGCAAATTGCGAGTCGCAATTAAGGAATGGCTTCCCATTCATTCCTATGGGCCTACAGGCCCATAGGAATGAATGGGAAATTGCATGCGCAATTTGCGTGTACCAATTGGTACTCGCAAATTGCGCATGCAATTCCAAGGGTGTCAAAAGGACACCCTGTTGCACCCTGAAATTGTACTGTGCACCCATGTTGCGCACACACATGCCCCAAGGGCATGTGTGTGTGTAACATGAAACTTTGAAAAATGCACTTTAGTGCATTTTTCAGAGTTTTTGCAAAATACCGTTGTGTTTCATTTCGCGGTATTTTGCGGCCCCAAATAGCGAATTCGATATTTCTAAGGGGTACATGCACTGCATTTAAGGAATCGCAAATTGCAATTCCTTAAATGCAATCGCAAGTTAAGAAATCGCAATGAATTGCGATTCCTTAACTTGCGAGTGCCCAACACCTTGATGCATCGCAAAAGGCGTTTTTGCGGGCGCAAACGGCCGATTTTTGCGAATCGCACCGTTTGCGCTCGCAAAAAGCTTTGATGCATGTGCCCCTAAGTCACCGTTAAAACACAATAAAAATGAGATAAAATATAAGCCCGATACTCCCTAGGGAGTGACTTAAAAACCTTCGAGAGAAAAGGTGCGAGTAATCTGTTTTTTTATAATCATAAACTTAGCAGCTTGACAGACAGAGCTATCCTCATTAGTCCAATACTTGACAGACAGAGCTATCCTCATTAGTCCAATACTTGACAACAGGATAGATGAAGCAGCAGAAAACAAAGTGCTGTGGCATGCAAGGGAAAGTGCAATGTGCAAGACAACAATTTAACTTCTGCAAGGATTATAGTGAATTTCATGCATGTTCCACAGGGCATTCATTGTAAACAGGCAATCGGTTCCCTGTGGGTATAAACTTAGCAGCAGAGCAAAAGTAGCCAACCTCGTTAGTCAAATACTTAGCAGCAGGTTAGGTGAAATAACAGAAAGCAGAATGCCTGTATGTAAGGAAAGTGCGAAGTGCAAGAGCAGCAATTTTTCTACCTCTGCAAGATTCTAATAAATATCATAAGTGTTCCGCCTAACTTACAGCAGAGAAAGGTGCTAAGTGCAAAACAGCTATTTGCAAAAAAAATCTTGCAATAAAATAAAACAATGCATACATTTAAAATCGTTGAATACTTAGAAGAGACTGATTGATCAACATAAAAATAATTTCTATGGAGCGATCTACCCAGAGCGGGTCCGTTTAAAGTGCGTGGTGTACCGGTATTTAACTGTGCTGAAATTCTCGTTAGGGCGGCAGCGCAATCGGCGTCTTATGAGGGTTGGGTCAAAGTACCATGTTCTGCTCGGCTGCATTACCGTCTACTAGCTGGTTGGCTTGTCTTTTAATGCTCAGTTCAACGGCGGATAGAAATTTTACCAGGCAGCAGCTTAATTGGACATCCTTGCCGGAAAAGCTTGCTAACACTGCTTGTCTGCAGGTCCGAATGTGTTTCTTGTTAAAGAGTGGTCTAAGGAGGGTCCGACACTCTTGTGTTAGAACCCTGCATATGGTTAGCAGGTGCACTATGTCCTCTTCTCCCTCCCCGCATAATCGGCAGATTGCTGGCTTCGGAGGGCGTAGCCACGGCGGCATGTGATATGCAGATGGTAATATGCCCAGGCGGAATTTCAAGAACTTCTCTTTGATGGTTCTAGAGAAGCTAGTGTGAAGATAGGCTTGGGGTGACGCCTTGCTGTAGGACTGTATGGTGAACCAGCCGTGAGCACGCTCTGTCAGGGCAGCTTTATCCTGTATGAGTGATTCTTTTTTAACAGTATTATTTACTGTTTTTTTGAAGCTTGCAAATGTCCCTGATAGTTCCCAAAGGTTCTGCAGCCCCAGTTGGTTAAGTGAGCTGTCCAAATAGCGTCTGGCTGGGCATACCTCCTTGGTTTGCAGTTCTTTCCACAAATAGGTATTAAGTGAATCTGGAGGACCCCTTTTGATTTTGTACCAGCTTTTAATGAATGCTCCTTTACGGGCGAGTTCTTGTCTTTGTATCCCGAACTCCAGCCTCAGTTGTGCAGGGGATGTGTATCCTGGTAACCCATAAATCATTCGGATTGCTCTTGCTATTGTGCGATCCAGAATTTCAGCATCTCTCCCTCTCATGGCTTCGCTTCGGTAAGTGATAGATGGTATAAGTTTTGCCTGGATCACTCTGGTTAAGGGGAGGAAATTTGGGCCAGAGATGTTGTTTTTTAGATTTCTTAATGCCACAGCAGTCATTATTCCCCTTTTTTTTTTTATGGGCTCACGTTGAGCTATATATTCCCTTTGTTATCGATGATAACTCCCAAATACTTGTAGTTTTGTACAGCTTCCAGCTTGCATGACGCCAGATGCCAGTGATGCTTTGACTTATTTTTGCGGTTGTTCACGCTCAGGATTTTTGTTTTTTCTCGGTTAATGCGGAGTTTGTTCTCCTCCGAGTACCGAGATGTAATATCAAGCAGGTGCTGTAAACCTACTGGTGTCCGGCTAATAAGCACCAAGTCATCCGCGTAGAATAAGTTAGATAACTGGAGGCCACCTAACTTGGGAGCGTGTGAGTTGCTACCATTGAGAGTGGCCGAAAGCTCCGCCATAAAGAGGTTAAAAAGTATTGGGGCAAGCACGCAGCCTTGTTTCAGTCCAGAGGTTGTTGGGATCTTCTTTGTTAGGTGGTCTTCTGCGCCCAGTTTTACTTGCACCCAGGTGTTGCTGTGTAAAAGGATTAGCTGTTTTAGAAGTAGCGATGAGATGTTCAGCCTTTTTAGTTTTTGCCACAGTAAGTTCCTGTTTATATGGTCGAACGCTGAACTGTAATCGATAAAACACAGATACAGGGGCTGTTTTATAGCAAGTCCAGCGTCTATTAGTAGTGAGAGGATTGAGATGTTGGTAGTAGTCCCCATATTCTTACAGAAGCCTGTTTGGTTTAACGGGATTGCTGCAGTTTCTGCGACCCAGGACGTTAGTTCTTGTAAGAGTAATCCTGCATGATATTTGGCTTCGTTATCCAATACCAACCGGTAGCTTTTTGGGTTATTCCTATTGCCTTTTTTGTAGATGGGAGAGATGATCGAGCCCCTCCATGATGATGGTATCGTCGATGTACGCAAGATTGTTTCGAAAGTTGGTTGTAGTACTGAAGCCCAGTACTCCGGGTCTTGTTTAAACAATATGGGCGGGATCCCATTTGGTCCTGGAGCTCCCTTGCGCCTGCCTTTGGAAATTCTTTTGCAAATTTGTGTGGTTGTAATTGTAAAGGGCTGTTCCAGTGTTGTATTTGAAGCCATTTGAGATGTTAATGCTTCCCGTTCGGGTGAGAGGTTGTCGGTGCGGGATTGAGTTTCTCGATCTTTGTTGAAATGGGATTGGAGGAAGATTGTCCATGCCTCTTCTGTTACATGCGAATTGATGCCTAGATTTAACGGGTTGGCGAGAGTGTTGATCTTTTGCCAAAATTGCGCACTGTTATTATTTTTAATATCATGCAAGAATTTAGCCCAGAGTGCCTCGTCAGCATCTTTTTTGAGGCGCCAAATTAATTTCCTGCACTTGGCTTTCAATTGGCTCAGTTCTTGTAAGGCCGTGGGATCTAAGTCACCTTTCTTCAGTCTCCGAAGCGCACAGTTTATCAGTGCCTTGAGCTTTTTCAGTTGTATATTATTTCCAAGGTTGGAGTAGGGGCGTTTGATTTGGGGGTATGCTGATCTCTTGTTTAGATGGATTCCCTTTTTTACCCCAAATTTATTTCCTAGATTTTTTGTAAACGCCTCCCAGCTTCCCATACTATCAGGCTCTGCAGCTTGTGCTTCTTCCACAAGTTGTTTTGCGAAGAAGAGGAGGCCTTCCGGGTCATCTGTTTTGCATTTTATTCTCTTCTCGTTAGATGTATATTCCAGGCCATGTACGTTTACTGACAGAGCTTGAGGTGTGGTTGATGTTTCTATTGTAATTTCCTGTGGTAAATGATCGCTGTAGTCCGAGGTTCCAATATGGTAATCCATTACTTTTGGGAACATACAGCGAGAGATAAATGTATAGTCTATTGTTGTGCTTACTACTGCATTATGAAATGTTGCTGTCTGTGGGCGGTCTCCTGGAAATCTTCAGTTTAATGCTCGAAAGCCCAGCTGCTCCAGGGTCGTTAGAAGCCTCTGAGCTATTTTGGTGTGTCTTCCACCTGAGTTGTTGTCCTGTGTTGCTGCATCCCATACAAATGGGTCCTCCTCCATGTGGGTGTCTTCAGATGTGTTCCTGAACATATTTAAATTGAAATCCCCAGTGTTGATCAGGCTGTTAGTTTGCTCTTCCGTTAAAATTTTCTCTAGTTCCTCCTTCAGCTGCTGGCTGCCTTTAGTTCTATCGCGCGGGTGTAAATAGAGGTTTATAAGGATTATCTGCTCATTTTTAACTTCTCCCTGTAAGGTGATTCTGAGCACTTGCATGGCATTTGGAGATGCTAAACTGCGTCATTGGCTCCATTGCGTAAATGCTCTTTATAAAGCTGTATGTGGCAAGGCCTCCCTTACTATAGCCAAATTTGGCACTCTTTATGGCTGGTAGGGAGTGCAGGTTGAATCCCTGCAGTGCTGTTGGTGATTCGCACCAAGTTTCTTGGAGTGAGACTATATCAAAATTTTGGAGGTAGGATTGCAGTTCCGGGTCAAGAGTCTTATCTTCCATGCCATTGATGTTCCAGGAACAAAGTTTCAGGGGGGTTTTTGTTGTGAGTGCAGGGAGCTTAGTATGTCACAGATTTTGGTTTTTGGTGTTTATAGTCCTGGATAACCAACTCCACTCATGTGGGGCTGTGCTTTTGGTTATATTTGTCCTGTGAGTCCACTGGTCTCTGGAATCTTTGCTCTCGGTACTTTTGCTGCGAGCTCCTCGCAGCACTGAGTATGAACTTATACTCGATTGAACCTGCCGGGTTCTCTTTGATTTTCTAAAATGGCAATTAAGGGTTCCGGATATCTTGGTTTGATGAAGGGCTGTAGCTTAATGACCCAGGCATTGAGTTCAGTATGTTCTTTTAAGACTTTATCAGCTACGTCTGGTGTGGCCCAAACTGTTTTAGTTGCTTCCACTCCCGGTTGATCTGGAGACTCCACAAATTCAATTGACTCTAGGTCATTGGTTTTTAGGTTCTTTAGGCTACTGATGGACTTTAGTAGACGTAGAATGTTTCCCCTATTTAATATGTCGACCCGTCCCTTTGACTTGTACTCGGGATGGAACATGATTGTTGTAGAGTCCAGATGTGCTGTTTGGTCTATAGGCGAATCCTGATTATTTAACTATTGGTGTATCTGATGACTCAGGGGATTCGCTTGTTGGTGTTATTTCTGTACCGTGCGTGTACCTTCCACATGCCGGAATCTGTGTCAGTGCGAAGGTCTGTTGTAATTGAACCCCCTTGTGTGCATCTTCTGTCTTTCCAGAGTTTGCTCTTAGGGTCAGCGCCACTGCTTGTGGTTTTATTGGGGGAGATGCTTCCTTTTGCTTCTATCCCCTCTTTCCGAGTCGGGCATTCTGATGACTCTTGGTCAGGTTCTATCACATCACCCACCTGCGTTGAAGTGTCTTGAGGATCTTCCTTTAGGTCTTTTCCAGAACCATGACTCTTGCCCCTGCAAGGTGATTTAGTCTGTATTCGTTTTTGGTTTCGCCCCTTCCTCCTCTGTTTTCTCCGCTGTTTGGAGGTATGCAAGCTAGTTGTCAAAACAATCTTTCCAGGGGGATTACTTTTTAATGCTGTGTTGCACTTTGGGGATGTCGGTGATCCTTGCCTTATTTGTTTATTTACATCTGTTCTTATCGGGCGGTTTTGCTTCTGATGTCAGATCCGGAGTGCATTGGGTCAGATCCTGGGTTGTTAAGTTTATTGGTTGCTCGACCTTTCACATGGTGGCTGGTTTTTTTGCTGGTTTGTGTGTCACAGCGTCTCTTATGTCAGAAAGGAGATTGTCCATTACCGTTGGGAGGGTTGCCAGCTTGTCTACGATTGTTACGCAGGTACAGCTGGCCTGTACAATTTGTGTCTCCGATTGTGCCCTTCTGATCAGATTGTTGAGATCTGCCAGTTTGTCGTCGATGTTTGCGACGAAAATCGAGAGTGAATTGAGGACTGACAGTTGGATATCCATTTTGTCGGACTGGTATTGCATGGCATTTACCGACATTTGCCTTGTATGCAGCAGTGTAGTCCAAATATCTTCTTTTTCCTGCAGTTTGTCCTGTTTGGTGTTAAGCTTTGGAGAGCTGTTTCTTCCTTGGGGTTCAACTTGGGGCACGAGAGAGTATGAGGCAACCAGTTCCTCCCATTCCTCTGGTGTGAGGTAAGATGATTCTGGTTCAGTTTCCTGAGTTGTTGAAGTGCCTGCTCGTACCCACAACTGTGCCCACGCCCACAGGAGCTTCCAGGTACCTCCAGGCGTCTCAGGCACCAGGCGTCTCAGGCACCACGGGGAAGCAGATGAGCAGGTGAGCAGAACAGGGCAGAACAGGGCGGGGGCAGAACAGAGCAAAGCGGGCCCCTCTGCTGCTCAGCCACACTCTCACCCTGGACGCAGACCGCAGCCCGCACATTGCGCCGCACCGCGCCCGCAAGCCGCACCCAGTGAAAGTCGCTGTGTCCACCACTGTAGCTACCGGGCCGCTTCCACGGGGGAGGGGACGGGCGGTGCGGGTTGCTTGCACAGGCGCAAGCACAGGCTCAAGAACGGCCGTGGCTCTCCTCCTCAGCTCCCTCAGCTCCGAACGCCGATTCCGCAACACTGAAAGTGCGTCAGTGGCTCATACGATCATCACCTGCATTGAAGGAACCTGTTACGGCGTTCTGAGGTGCAAATTGTCAGATGGGACCAGCTGCATTTAGAGTAGTGGGAGGAGTTGTTGCTTGCACCTGAATGGACTGTGTATGTCTTCCGCAATGCTGTCTCCACCTCCTGGAGTGAGCCAGGCAGAGCTGGATTATGAATGAATGAATGAATGAATGAATGAATGAATATTAGACTTCTAAAGCGCAAACTTAGCCCAGAGGCGTCAAGGCGCTACAGGAGGGACTGTCATACAGAAATAAAGTAAGGCTCAGACTGCTATCTCTGTGAAGAGCCAAGTCTTCAGAGCCTTGCGGAAGAGAGAATGAGACGTTTGTCCCGAGAGATCGCCAGGAAGGGAGTTCCATAGCCTGGCAACAACAGTGGAGAACGCCCTGCCTCCCCATCTAGATTTCTTGAACCTTGGGACTGTCAGCAGATTTTTACTAGCTGATCTAAGCTGCTTGGTGGGAACATAGCGCTGGAACAGCCCTTTGATAGAATCCGGGCCTAGACCATAAAAAGCCTTATGGGTAAGGCATAGGGCTTTGAACAAAATTCTTTGATTTAAAGGAAGCCAATGCAGCTTGCTGAGGGAGGCCGAGATAGGGTGGTATTTTGGAAGGTCCATCACCAGCCTGGCTGCTGCATTCTGCACCAGCTGCAGACGACGAACAAGGCCCTTGTTAATGCCCAGATAAAGGGCATTACAGTAGTCCAATCTGGACATCACTAAGGCAATCACTGCCTGTTTTCGGGAGGCGAACGAAAGGAAATGGGAAATTTTCCTGAGGATCCTGATAATCCCAAAGCAGGTGGACACCGTTCTGTTAATCTGCAGACTCAAAGTGGAACTTTGTTTGTGACAACTTCAAAGGGAAATGTGGTATAAACATTAGGGCCCTGACCCCAGAACTTTAGATAACTGCTGGACTAAGGAACCTGCCAGAAAAAAGAGCTGTAAGAACTGTGGGGAGAAACTACCACTTTGCTGTGTGCTTTGCTGGGTTTGCCTACAGCTGCTGCTTCTGTCTTGGGCAGGGAAAGGACTGGACTGTTCTTTCTGCATTCTAAGTATCTCCAAGGGCTTGATGTAGAGCTTGCCGCCTGTTGGAAGTCTCAGGGAAATCAAAGACTTCAACATCTTCTGGGTACTGGCTTCTGGAACTGGATGATTCAGCTGCCACAGAGGAAAAAGGTAACCCGACGCTGTCAATGACGCCGCTGCCGGCTGCATGACCTGAAGGCAGAAGGAACCGCCGCACTTTGCACCACAACCCTGGTCTCACCGACGCCACCATCCGACGCCACCATCCGACGCCGCCACTGAGCCGCTGCTTGCACCGTGACCTGTGGGCACCGCATTCCACACCGGCTCGCTTCACACCGCCACCCTGGTATCCCCAACAATGCCATCACCGATGCCGCTGCCTGCACCATGACCTGTGGACACCGCTCGTGGAGAACACGGAGCACCGTTCCACTTTGCACCGCAGCCCTGGTCTCACTGATGATGCCTCTCCAAGCTGAAATCAATGCGTCATGATCGTAAGTTACACGACGCACCGCCGCGTTCCACACTGCAGCCTTGGCTCACAGACGCCAACGCCATCGACTTCAGATCGTCAACCGATGCCGCAGCATGCACCGCGATCTGTGGGCCCGCACACTGCATTGCCCCATTTCGCACCAAAGCCTTGGGTCTACCGACAGCGCTTCAGCAATGACAGCACCTCTGCTCGCACCGTGACCTGTCAGCACTGCAACAAGCACTGCCCCACTTCACACCGCAGCCCTGGTCTCACTGGTGCCGCTGGATGGCCGTCACCAAGCCGCTGCCTGTACCCCGACATGAGGGCACCGCACATCGCACCGCTCTGCTTCACACCACAGCCCCAACCCCTGCCAACGCCAGCACTCCTGACTTCAAACTAAAGGAGTTCGGCCTGCAACGCGTGTGACTTCAAGGGCCCGATGACTCCTGCACCGACTTCCGGAACCGACGACTGCCAAAGCCGCTCCTCCGGAGCTCACCGCAAGGTTTGACCCCCTGCATCTCCAAAGGTACTGTTTTACGGGCCTCCCCGACATTGTAGCTGACCCACAACGCCGTGCTGGCCAGAACTGTTGGATTTGTTGTTCACGACGGCGTGATAGCCCAGACGGAGCCATTGACTTCAAGGAACTGTATATAAAGTCTATTTTTGCTTTATTGGTATTGTGGATTACTGTATGGTGGATTTTTATTGTTTTGGTCTTGTTTTACACAGATAAATATTGGATATTTTTTTTAAAAACTAGTGTGGTGCCCTTTTGTAGTGTTTTCACTGTATTAAGGTTTGTTATGTGCAAATGCTTTACACACTGCCTCTGGGATAAGCCTGACTGCTCGTGCCACTACCAAGGGGGTGAGCAGGGGTTATTTTAGACGTGTAATCCCCTTATCTTGACTAGAGTGGTGGATTCTGCCTGGCTTAGGTGCAAACCCTAGCCAACCAGAAAACCCATTTTCTAACAACGGCCTTCTCTCATCTTGCCCCCCACCATTGGAACAGGCTCCCCTTGTTCATTTCTGCATGCACTGACTTAACTGGCATCAGAAAACATCTCAAAACTTGGTTCTTCTGACCTGGTGCTACTCAATTTGACCTGCGCCACAGCGCGGAGAGGCCCCCTAAGGGGGCAGTGATTTGCACTATAATAAGTACCCACTACCATAACATAGCCTTTCCCTGTTTCAGAGTTTCCAAATTTCCTTAGGTAATGAATTTGGCGCAAGGGGAATGCAGGACAAAAAACAGTCAAACAGATGTTTTTCACCATGAATATAATTTATTAAAACAATATTTGTCTTCAATGAGCTGCCTGAATATGTTCCACCATTACAATATGCACTCTGCAAGCCATTGTGTGCAGCTGACTGCTTTTTCTGCTGGAGATTTTGGTGGAAGGCCGCTTCACGTGTTATTGACTTGACACCGCTTTTAGCTTTGGTCCAGCCTCAAGTAATCAAGAAACTCATACATAAAAATACATACCTATGTATGCAATAAATGGTCAGCCTTCTTCTTCCACTTCTTTGCTCAACTGTGATTCATAAGTTGCTACCCCCACCTAAGCAGCCCACGTGGGGCAGTTTCTCAGCCCACTTATGCCATTGGCCGCCCTGTTTTGAGTGATAGCATAACCTAGATCACGTGCACATGTGCGCCTCAAAGGAGCTGCAGAAATAAACATTGGCACAGTAATGCATTGGCTCACCATTTATATAAATGAGTTTACTGTAATTTTTAAACTAGAACAATTGTTTGATATTTTTATGTATTCAGATGGTTCATCCCACCCTTTTATGATTTTAAAGAAATCGAATAAAAGTATCTAACATAGTTGATAGCCAAAAACAAGCATTGGCCCACCACGGGCCAATGTATTACTGTGCCAATGTTTTTTTCTTTACATTATTTATCCTTCTTGTTTTTTGGGGGGTTTTTTAGGCATCCTCGTGTGTTTAACTGTGTTTTCAGGTTACTAAGATTTCGAATCAAATGAATCGTGTTCTTTGCTTCAGTAACATTCACATGTTCACATTTTGTGCATTAAAACTAAAAAAAAAAGGTTTCTAAATACTCCTGGTTGGACGGAAGCACCGATGTTGTTCCATGAAAATTGCGCACAACGGCTACTATTTTTTAATTCAGTTTTTTTGCTGGTAACATATGGACATCGCATTAGATGTTCGCATATTCTCTTTTTTCTTGATTTTTTTTTTTTGCAGCACATGCTTTTGCTTTTAATAAAATAAAATGAACCATCGCACACGCTTGCTAAATTCAGACACACTGGCTTTGCCAATGCTTGTTTAATGTAGTGTTTATTCTATAATACCAGGCACACACATAGCCCTGTCACATCCCGTATAGACAGCAGTGATGTTTGGCTGATCGCAGACCAAGCGTTTGGTGGTCGCAGTGTCGCCAGAGTGCAGCATCCGAACCCGTGAAGGGGTCCAGCAGGAGATTGAGGGGCGGGGGCGGCAAACCTGCCCAGCAGATTATATTCGAGAGCCCAACACAGAGAGTGTTGATTGTCCCCTGTTTGCACCCCGTCGTTCCCTGCTGAATAAAGCGAAATGTAGGTGTCTGTATTAGAGCCAAATCAACACAATTTAAAATAATTAAATAAAGCGCGTGCACACAGCGCTTCAGTGGAGGTGGGCGATCGACTGAAAGCTCGAGATGCCTGGCTCTGGCTCTGGCTCTGGCTCGGCCTGCGATCCCAAACGAGGCGATCTTTCATATGGCTACTGCCATATACCTCATGCCACAAGAATTAAAGATAAAGCAGTTACCTTTTATGTAAACATGACAGAGAAGGGATGCCCCTCTAAAGGCTGAGCTGCACAACGTGAAACAAGAATAGATGCAATCAATCCTGGCTTCCTTGCTGGCAAATTGTGTGATACTAGGCACATAATGTATTTCACCGACCTCCTTTTTTTCTTTATTACCAGGTATGAGAGCACTCTCAAGTACGCCGTTCAATGTGTGCCCCGTACAAATACCCTCTCTCGTGTTTGATGTATTAGCCAATACTGTTGCTCCATCTATAAAATGACTGTAGGTCACTTTTATGCTATAGTCGACAACTGACTTTTCGGTCTACTAATGGCATTTATATCAGGGTACAGGTATCTTACTAAGTTTTTGTTTAAAAACGATCACTTTTAATAAATACTTCACAGCGCAGTGATATAACCTGTTGTAATAAGGTAAAACGCGCCCACGTGTTAAATACATTTTTACGAGTCTTTGTCATATTTCTACATGGTTTGCTGCACGATTTACATGCCAAATATTTTCTAGGCGCTACGGGTACCTGGGGGCTCTTGGAGCCAAGCCAGACGGAGCTCGGCTCTAGCTCTGCTCTCCCCGTTAGTTTGTTGGGTGCCCCCTCCCCCCCCCCCCCCCAACGCTTCACACCCCACTTTTGCAGTTTCATCCCTTCCCGCTTTCTCACATGGCCCAGTGGTCCTCGGAGGCTAGCTTCCGTTGGTGCAGCAGGTGCAGTGGCACCGGGGCCCAGAGGCCTGAGGGGGCCACTGAACCCTGATTGCTCTTGCACTTCTAGCTTCAGCAGCATCTTAAAAACAATATTATTGCCACGCCCACCACTGGGGTAGCCAGAGTGTCCTGGACCCTGGTACAAGGAAGGAAAAGAGGACACTCTGGCTACCCCAGTGGTGGGCGTGGCAATAATATTGTTTTTAAGATGCTGCTCGTAGAGGGTGTGTCTAAATGGGGGTGCGTCTACGCTGGACTAGGTTGCGCGCGGCCCCGGGGCAATGGCTGCCTCCAGTAACCCCTTCTTGGGAAGAAACCTCACCCTGAGAGATCCGAGTCTGGGGTGCAGGTCGCCATCTTTGACACTTAACTAGTAAAGCGCCTAGTACGTTTGTCTTTATACACGTTGCAGGGCCCACTCGACCTTTCGTCCTTCTCAAGTCTATTGAATTAATACCACCGATCTGGATAAAAAATGGCACGAATTATTCAAGTCTCGACTCGTTTAAGAGCGTAATAGTTATTAATAAGTCGATGTATCTCTCTACTTTTTTTTATTGTTTTATTGTACTCCTCAGAGACGTTTTAAGGCTTGGGCAAAGTGGGCAATTGCCCAGGGCCCCCATCTTCCAAGGGCCCACTTGGGAGAGTGAACTTTCGCTCTATTTGACCTCTATCTTTTCGTTATCTAAACCTCTCTGCCAACCTTTACTTCTGACTCCGTCTCTCTACGTGTCACCTTAAGTATTTTTGGTATTCCAGGCAAGCCATATTTCAACAAAATTCAACATATATTTTAATACTTTGGTCATCATGTGGGTTTGAATTAGCGGGACATTGCTAATTTAATTAAATGTTTTCTGGACAGAGGCTGCCAAAGCATGTCTTGCCCAGGACCCTAAAATCCTTAAGATGACACTGTGATCTATGCTAAAAATATTTTAGTCAGTGACATAAAGGCAAATAATTATGTGCATGTTTTGAGACGCACCAAACCGAATTCTTGTTAGTCCATTTGGAATAGGTGTGTGCATGCATGGTTGTTTGGATTTTTTGCACTTTGTTATGCATTCATGTTGAGCCGACTATGATGATTTTAAAATTGAATTTACGGGGTATTACAAACGTTTTGACGTCTATTATTCTCTGTTAAATTGGTTTATAAAAATATGTTTATACGTGAATGATCCATATGTGATTTCTTTTTCAAGTAATGTTATTTGTTCTTGTTTCTCTGTGTGTGTGTGTGTGTACACATTGTACGACAATCTTTGTGCTATTAATAATTATGAATCGCTTCCATGCTACCAATGCATCATATGTGTAAACGTGCCATGTAGTGTTGTTTTATCTTACGCTGTATTGTATAGTTTTGCTTTTGCTTGTTAATATGTGTAATTTGCTCGATCCTGCGTTGGCATCAACATCTTTTGTTTTGCACTTTACTCTATGATTTGTTCTGTTATTTTGTGCTATGTTCTATCCTGGTCTTGCAATGCGTTGTACCTGTTTGTCTCCAGTTGATGAAGCATCGCAGAATGTGGTAGCTATATAGTGCTTCCACTGGAAAAGTTCTGCCTCTGGCCGCTGAGAATGAAAACGCCTTCATTTTTCATTTTTTCTGCCTGAGTTTGTAAATTCGGAAACTAGCAGACGGTGCTTGCGATCTGGTCGTCACCCTTCCCTGCCCCCCTCTGCCTGATAGTGTAAAAGGTGTAAATACTGTGTGTGTGTGTGTGACATCAAAGGCCGGTTCAGGAAGCGCCGGTGTATCCGGTACAGGCCAAGTGCTGCACATTAATCTGAAGTGGAGGAAGAGAAATGAAATCTCGCACTCACACTCGGTGCTGCACAGACAACCCCATTGTCAAGGAGTAACAAAGAGGCCGCTGTCCCTTTAAACCGCCCACGGCCCCACTCTAGCGCTGTTTTTAAATTTAGATTGAATTGCAATGTTGCTGGCGGCTGTAGGCCAAATAGATTGAAGGGAGTGGAAGAATGCGCCCGTCACCCCCAAAACATCTTTCATTGTATAATCTGTATAAAATTATAAATCCAATTGGTTAATAGCTTCAGAGAGCGCTGCGCCCCAGGGGCAGGCGTCGGCAGACAGTTATTTTAATATGGGTGAGTTTCTTGTTTGTCTTGGACACACCCCAGAAAGTTTCGCTCACAAAAACTGCTCTTTTTAGTGATATGTTTGTGTCCAGTTCACAGTAAAGCTCACTGTGGGCGAAACGTGCCTACGTTTTATTTATAGAACCCTCTTGATGCGCTTTGATGTTACGTAGATGCCAGCTGAAGAGAAAGGTTAACCTTTTCAAGTGAAGGGATAAGGCTTGGAGGCCCGGACTCGGGCATTCCCCTGTCTGCATTTGATGTCGGGCTTGCCCAGTGTAAATTGGGTGTCACACGCGCTCGGGGTGGCCGCTGTCCAGTCCCCCTGTGGTACATCTCGCGTTTTAAGAGTCTGTCTCCGGCTACTACAGCGCCTCCTGCAGCTCTTCTGGGGGGGGGGGGGGGGGGGGGGGGAGCTGTAAATAACAGGTGTTCTCTAAACTCCCATTACGATAAACGTGCATTTGCCTCATGGAAGCGCGAGGCGCTACAGATAGACTTATTTAGGCATTATGACGTTCAGTTTGTTGCTGAATTCTGTATTTATTTGCACGAGAATAATTCGTGGAGCAGATACGTGTGGTATTGATAGCTTGGCAATAAAACATGGAAACTAGACTCGTGTAAATACCACTCTTTGAAAATGTCCCTTACTCGTTATGGTTTTCTATATGAAAGCGCTGCGTGCCATCGAAGGGCCCTCTAGGAGCCTACGAGAAAGAGGACAGACAATGCGTAAAACAACCGGCAATGGATACCGGAGCCTGGGCTGCCGCTGCTACCGAATGAATGTGTGGCCACCGCATGCCTCCTCGCCCATTTCTGTCGCCCCATCCTACACACGAACTTTTACAACAGACCCTCCCCCTTCACTCCCCCAATTTGTAATTCCTTGTTCCCCTGTGGAATCTCCTGGTGGGCCAGACGTGGCTGTCAGGGTCATTCAGCTGGAGAGCCCGCGCCTTTGTTTGGGGCAAAGGCGAATAAATCGGCGACAGCGAGCTGGTGCTCCAAAACACCCCTTAGTGCTCTAAGCGCTTTTCGGAGTAGGCGCCTGCACCTGTGGCTTTGAACACAAGGTCACTGTAGTTTATGGGTTTCTCCATTTAAGAGAGTGTATGTGCGTGTGTGTACGTATGTGTGTGTGTGTGTGTGTGTGTGTACGTGATTGCCGGTGCAGCAGCTGCTTTCGCCTCAGTCGTGTGGAAATAGTTGCAGATTGTATGTCAGAGTGTGTCTGTGTTCAAAAGCCACAGGTGCAGACAACGGATAATTCAAGCCCTTATGGCGATAACGCACCCCCACCCGACCCCAACAACAGCACTTAAATGAGTCAGTGGGACTTTGAGGAATTTATTCGCCTTTTCCAATAACGAGCAACGCAAAATAGCTGCGCTTCCCGCCTTGAGATGGCCACAGTATTTCAACACGTGTGTTCGTTCCAAAAGGGGGGGGGGGGCGCTGTGTCGCCCTTTAGCCCAGGAGTGTATACCCGACCAGAGCACGCCTCACTGGTGCTATAGCGCGGTCGGATTTAATGTTGCGACTTTGAGGTCCCTCCTCACTCCCGGGAACACTGACAGGTCTTTTATGGGTGCTCCGCCATTTTGAGTCACTGTCTGGTAGGCTCGTCCTGTCCTCGTGGTCTGGGGGCACAGACACACGAGTGGTATGTATGAGCCTCCATGCCCTCTAACTTGAGCGCCAAGAGTTGAACACGCGCCTCATTTCGCTCTTCAGGCCGTATCTACGATTGGTGCAGCAGGTGCAGTGACACAGGGGCCGAGAGGCCAACCACCGAACTCCTCGCTATTGTTCCTCGTGCCTGCTTTGCGAGGGGCGACCGGTGTTGTGGTGGTGGGCTCTCAATAGTGCCGACACTTGTGGGCGATACTTCGCTTCCTTATTGGGCTTCATACCGCATTTATGCCGCTTCTAAGCGCTGCAAATAATAAGAAAGTGTAAGAATACATAAAAATTAACCTATACGACTTAACGACGCTCTAGCTTTGCCCCAGCATAGATAATGTTGAAGTTGTCCCACATTCGAGGCCCTCCTTAGACTCCTAGCCCTGCTGCAGTCAAAGTGCGTTTACAGACTTGGTCATTGGAACTGCGGGAGTTCCGGGGACTCGTTGGACCCCGTGACTTCACACAGAGACACAGTTCAATGGCGCCCACCGCACGCTCCCCGTGGTTTCCGAGGCGATTCTCCGGCGCAGAATCTTCTTTTCATTTATAGACGAATACACTTGTTTTTTTCAACACAGCGTAGCCTGAGGAGCATCATTAAAAGCCACTTCAAATAGCGTCACCTCATTAACATAAGCATGGCTCGGTTCGTATTAAAAACTAAAAAAAACAAATTTCTGACTCACAAACGGAGACAGTGCGCTTGATTTGTTTTCGGAAAAATAATTCTTAGTTTATGTTATAGAAAATAGGTGTATTTATACATGCATTATTTGTCGTTTTAGAAAAAATGTAAATGTTTTGGGTGTTGAAATATTCGTACATGTATCGTACTGGTCTGCGCTCATTTGCGTATGTGCGCGGTTGTTTGTGTGTGGAGTAAATGTGTGTGCGCGTGTGCTTGCCTTTGCTTTACAGGTGCGTTGAAACCGGATGCCAGAGTCCTCGAGCGTGAGGTGAGGCGCTGTGCTCACAGTAACAGGTGCCTCCTAATCTAACACAAAAATTGGCTCTTTTGGAAACGGTAAATTGGCGGTATTCAGTGCTTTAAATGGGAAAAAATAAGTGCAGGTACCCATTAACATGAGCTAGAGGTGTAGTGAGTGGGCGGGGCTAGGGGCGGGGCTAAGGGCAAGACATGATGATACTTAACGACTTCTATAATAGTTGCAGCACACACCAAAACACATGATAAATGTGTTTATATAAACAAACTCGTTACACAAAATGAAAGAGAAATGCGATATGTTAACAGTTCCTTTTTTTTTTTGCAATAGTTGCACCTTCTTAATGCCATACTGTTAATTGCTGTTGTTTGGCACAATACTATATATTTTAGAGCACAAGAGTAGGA
This sequence comes from Calotriton arnoldi, assembly GCA_963921515.1. Taxonomy (NCBI): domain Eukaryota; kingdom Metazoa; phylum Chordata; class Amphibia; order Caudata; family Salamandridae; genus Calotriton; species Calotriton arnoldi. The sequence goes on from CAWUFW010002726.1 coordinate 1,711,417, forward strand.
AGAAACTGAAAATACCCCCACTTCGAAGTGCTGCGCTTTGAAAATCACACGCGCACACTAGCAGGTAAAATGAATCTCGGCCCTGCTTTGTCAATCACAGCGTGATAGTGAGCACCGGACATTATTCAAATGAGCCCTGCTGAATAGCTCAGCTGGGGCTCAGATCGGGGCTGCAGAAGCGGTGCCTTGGCTGCCAGAGACACGTTCTACTCCTGCTCGCCAGCACAGCCAATGAGCCTACCTTTTAATGAGTACCGGTACTCTCCTCGGCAGTAGAGAAGTGCCGGTACTCAGAGTCATAAATTTAAGAAGTGCCGGTACTCAGTACCGGTGAGTACCGGCCCATTTAAAGCACTGGCGGTATTACATTGCATTTTTTTGTAGTACTAGACCATTAAATCAAGTTGCCTTCTCTGGATTTCACCTTTATGGCCTGCGCCGGTACTCTTGTGAGAGGACGGGACATAGGGGGGCAGATTTACAAGCCCCTTGCGCCACTTTTGCGTCACTTTTCCCATGTTAAAAGTGACGCAAAAGTGGCGCAAGGGGCTTGTAAATCTGCCCCGGGATGTTTTAATTGAACCCATTGAGGCAACAAACTTAGCTAATAGTAATGTCCTTGCCTTGTGATTCTCACTTTAATTGGCGAGGATGAAAGGCGGAGTTTGGCTTGCAGTTAACAGAGTTCGAAGGGGCTATTTACACGCACCCTTGTGCCGCAGGTCGTCACTTTTAATTTGGGAAAAAGTGACGTACCGGCCGCGCAAGGGGATTGTAAATAAACCCCAAAAGGGCTTGGCGTGCTCGGGGCACCTAGTGCACGTTAGTGCCCTCATCGGTACAGGATAACACAAGGCGACCGCAGCTGCAGTTTCAATTTTGAAGAGAACAAGACCAGTTTCCCTTGGACCTGGCCGGACCAAACCTGCCACCGAATCAGGACGCGTGTCTAAGGAGGCAGGAGAGAAAAGAGGTCGCGGTGCAGACCGTCATTTTGGCGCATTTATTTTGCCCATTGCGTGATATTTAATGCGCAACAAGTGTCATGGTACACGTTCTATGCGCAGCATAAAACAAACAAGAACAGAGAAATATAACAAGTAGAAATTACCATTAGTATTCAATAAACAAGCTTGAAGATTAAAAAAAATATTAATAATACCAGAAAGGGGAACATCATAAGATCCAATATAAAGAGATACCCCAATACTACAATGATACACCAAAAACAATACAACACTGCCCCCACAGGCGAAACAAAACATCGAAGCAAAGCGTTGGTGGTCTTATAAGGTCATTTTTATTATTAAATCTCTGACGAGATCGTGGAAGCTGTCCCTGGGTTTACAGGCCACAGCTGTCGCTTAAACTGCTTACATCCAAGTTATCTCCCGAAACAGAAAGTGCATTTACACGTCACCGGGCTCGTAGAGGCCCTTATCCCGATTTTTACAAAACCTCACGTTTTCTATATAAATTAATAAACGTTGTGGGGCTAACATATAATCGTCATAGGGTCGAAAGAAATGAAAAATTAAATAATTTATAGTGCTCATTATAATACGAAAACAAAAATTTGGAAGTCGGAAGGTCTCAGTGAATTTTAAATCTTCGATTGGACGAGAGTGGAATACGTCATGCTCCACCAGCTGCTGTTTACAGTGGCTCTTGTCAAAAAGGCGGGAAAATTTTACCGCAACTCCTCACCTCGGCATATTAAGATTCCCAGAATAAATGCCAAATGCGTGTGCAACTGTAAATATGAAATATCAGTGCTGCTGTTGTATATAGGGGTCTCCAATAGTGTTGAAAACACCGACATTTTAATTTCGCCTAAGCTTAGTACAAAGTTTCCCTCACAGGTGTTTCCTTAACAACGCCAGGAAGGCGAAATGATACAAAATAAAAGTGGGGGCCAGGAGAACGCTTGGTTCTATAATATGCAAGACGGGTTTCGTTTTGAGAGGCGCTGTGTTTCAAATCTCGTTGGATGAATCACCTAGAGAAAATGAGACGACACTATGACAAGACTTTGAAAAGTAGGCAGTCCAGCTCATTCTGTACAAAAAAGAACGGATAATGTACATTAAATATTCACAGCAATGTGACTTCTATTCACCGAAGTCACTTACGACATATTTACAAGAGTCATCGGGCCATTATTAAGAAACGTCCTGTGAAGTGTAGCGTGAGGGCCCCCAGAGAATGACCATCCCTATAGAAATTGTCTCGGAAGGGAGGGGGGCGCCGAGCGTCTCCTCCTCAGAATATTGTCTTTTCCTTTGTTTTCCTGCGTCAGGTTTAGTTGCTTAGAAAAATATATAAACATTCGGAAAAGGCCAAGAGTCACACAAGTGTCAGGGGGTGAGGCGCCGACAGCGCTGTGGTGAGGCTGCTGGAGGAGTTCCATGAACCCGCCCCCAGCAGTCAGTGCCCAGGGGCATCTGGTCCCAAGGGCCCCAGGGGTAACAGGTCTGGACCGCGGGACGCCTGCGTAGAGGTCTAGTCATCAGAGGCCCGAGAAGAGGACTTCTAGGCGCTACCCTGTTGTATTTGTCTATAGGGAGGGCTATGCGCCGAGGCCCCTTCCTTGAATGGTCTCTGCAGATTTCTAAGCGCTAACGCCCGTGTTGGTCTGATGGGCCTCTGGGCGCCAAGCTCCGGCGCTGCTGCGCCACGGGCAGCTCGAGGGGCCGCCCTTGGCGCGGGGGGCCCTTGGCTGTGCGCTGGGGGCCCTGGGCTCGGCCTAGGAGGAGCTCTCGGCGCCCGAGTTGTGCAGGTGCAGGGCGCCGCCGCCGGTCTGGTGCTTTTTGAGGAGCTGCGTGATCTTCTCGTCGTCGGAGTTGGGGTCCAGCGGCTTGTTGTAGTCGTCGTCCTCCTCCTCGTTCTCCGAGGCGCCCTTCAGCCTCTCGGTCTCCGAGTCCTGCATCTTCTTGGCCGTCGCCATCTCGGCCGCGTGCTTCTTGCGCCACTTGGTGCGTCTGTTCTGGAACCACACCTGCAGGAGTCACAAACAGAGGGTTAAAGGCGGGGGACAGAAAGCAATCACACAAGACAAGACAGCAGCAGAAGGGCTTCGAACTGCAGGCAAGTGGGCAACCACACAACGCATGCCAACACGGTGGGCTAGAGCGAGAGGCAAAAGAGCAACCACAGAAGACAAGCCAGCAGCAGAGGGGCCTCGAACGACAGACAAGTGGGCAACCACACAACGCAAGCCAACACCAGGTGGGATTAGAGCGAGAGGCAAGAGAGCAATCACACCAACACCTACCAACATCAGAGGGGCTTCCAACTTGAAAAAAGAGGGAGCCACACAACACAAGCCAGCACCAGCGGGGCTTCAAACGAGAGGAAAGAGGGCAACGCACCACACATGCAAACACCAGAGTAGCTTCGCACTAGAGAGAAGAGGGCAATCACACAACACAAGCCAGCGCAACATGAGACTCCTGAGACAAGGGGACAACCGCACAACTTATATCAATACCAAAGGCACAGTAAACCAGACCTCAAGCACAGAATCCGAGCTGACACAAGAAAGGCTTCGAAACACAGGCAGCAGCACTGGAGCGAATAATAGAGAGGTAACAATGGCCGTCACACAGCACAAGCAAACACAAGAAAGGCCAGAACTAGTAGCAGAAAAGCAACAGAGCAGCCACCCAACACAAGCCAACGAGAGGGCTGCAGGGAGAAGAGAAACAGAGACAACTCGAGCACTCGGGGATGAACAATACCCCAACAAGTACCAGCGCAAGAGGCTGTGAATGGGAAGTGTGAGAGCGCAACAGGAGATTAAGGCAAACACCAAACACACGCCAACACCAGAAGGAGTTAGTGATCAGGGCAACACGGCAAGAGGGCAGACGCGAACACCCGGTGCAACAGGCCAATAACTCGACAGGCTGAAGTGAAATGGGGAACACGAGGCAAGACAAGAGGGTCACAGGAGCAAGAGGGCGAACACTCAACGCAGGACAGCAAAAGAAGAGGTGAACAAGGGGCCTGGGGCCAGCCACCCAGCAATGACCCCTTTACCAGCTACCCCGGCGCTCCCCACAAGCACCCCAATCACTCACCAAGCCAATAAAGCAGCCAGTGCTTGACGAGAAAGTGACCTAACGTTTGGCCATTGAATTACTAGAATATTGTTATGTTTGCTCGTATTTTCAATTAATGCTAGTGCTGAAATAACAACTATACCCCTACATCGTACACAATACACACTAAATCCTCTCTTGAATGCAAGGTTATGGATGTCTTATTTGATCCATTTTTGTTCATTTTACCAGTATAATAATGCGAATATTTTTAATGGCACAACTCGCATTAACAAAGGGCCATCTACATTCTGAGCATGAATGATGCATTTAATGAAACTAAAGGTGCAATCAGCTACATGCAGCGCAACCTCCGAGGTGCTCCAAATAAAGAAAAAACTGCTCTGAATAGATCACGTTTGATAGGTGTTTTAATGGTTAATACTTAATAAGAAACACCGAAGAAAAAAAAATTTAGGACAGAATTTTCAACGCGCCGATGTGTCTTTTCCGATTCAATTGCGTTTTTCTTCGTAATTTTTCTAGAACATTTACGAATAACTAGCACATATTTCGTATTTATTTATTCCAGATTTTTATAGGCTACTGTTTTTATTCGGTTACTTTCGCGCGCTGGTTATATTGTAGCATTAAAATAAGCCGGACTTGTTTTTAATTTAGAAACACTTGAACCCATTGCGTGTTTTCAAGGTGGTAAAATAATACAATTGCGCCGCAAGAGGTGTCGGTGTTTAATAATGTGGGAAGTCAGGGTGTATTTACCGGATTGTATGTTGTAAGAAATGTTGACCAACAATAAAAAGACATAATAAACATGTGATTTTCAATACATCACGGATAAGACGTAAAAAAATCAATAAAACTTTGGAAAAACGCTTGGAGAAGATGTTTGGTTGGTTTGTGGTTGAGTGTCCCTTTTCGGCACAAGTTGTACCTTGTTATGAGAGCCGTGTGTTTTGTGTGTTTGCGCGATTTTCATCATTAGTTTCACTTTAACAAACTACTCCGCTTTGGGACTTCCGGAAACATATTAATCTGGACAGAGACCTTTACAAGTCACGTGATTTGTTTATTAAAAATGGGTCAGTGTTTGCGTATTCGTTGCTTTATTTTCGATCAGGGACGGTCCACGTTGCAGCGCGCAGCCTGAGCGCCCCCCCCCATGTTTATTCAATGATCGGAGCTTCCTTAGTAGGAGTGGGCGGGAGCATTGTGCGCGGTAATTTATGCATGGTCATTTGGACATATTTACCACGACAAATGAGGTTTCGTGAAACCCGCCAGAGAAGAGAGCTTCGTACCACGCCCCCTTAGGGCGAGGCGGTAAAGCCACTCTAACTTACCATAGTAATACATTTCACCGCATATTTTCATCGGAATTCCACAGAACGAGTTTTGTGTTTTTAATCTATTTCAAACTACCTGATGACACTTTCCTATCCCGCGCTAGAACAGCGGAAGCGATTTCCTTTCTCAGGAAATACACCGAGGGCTGCCTAGTTATCTATAGATCTATACATACCATTAATATATGCAGCACCTTAGAATCTGTCTGCCTATAAGACCAGCTAGAAAAAACAGGAGCGCGAATGATGTTTTTATACACGTAAACCTGCAATTAAACACTAAAAAACTGCAACATTTTAAATTAACGAGTGAGATACCACTGAGCTTCAACTCTTAAACAGATATTTTAATACAGCTAGACAGTTGTACGTTATTTTGATTATTGCTAGGTTTTTATTATTATTATTATAGGCAGGTGTATTATTATTGTATGTACTATTAGTATGACAGTATTAAGAGCCAGGATTATCATGATACTCTGTTATTATTTGCAGCAGTATTGATTACTTCGCTTTTGCTGCATTGGCAGCCTGCAGGGTGAGGGCGCCGAGGGTGTCGGTGACACCACAGAGCCCAGACACCTCCAGGCCTGTCCCTGCGGCCTGTTCCTACGCCTGTCCCTGCTCTGCGCCCCTGCGGTCTGTCCCTGGGGCCTGTCCCTGCTCTGCTTCCCTGCGGTCTGTCCCTGGGGCCTGTCCCTGCTCTGTGCCCCTGCGGCCTGTCCCTCTGGTCTGTCCCTACCGCCTGTCCCTGCTCTGCTCCCCTGCGGTCTGTCCCTGCGTCTGTCCCTGGGGCCTGTCCCTGCTCCTCTGCTCCCCTGCGGTCTGTCCCTGCTCTGTCCCTGGGGCCTGTCCCTGGGGCCTGTCCCTGCTCTGCTCCCCCGCGGGCTGGCGCCTCCTCGCCCCTCCCAGCCCCGGGCTCACCTTGACCTGGCTCTCCGTCATGCCTAGGGAGTAGGCCAGCCGCGCCCGCTCGGGTCCCGCCAGGTACTTGGTCTGCTCGAAGGTCTTCTCCAGGGCGAAGATCTGCTGTCCGGAGAAGGTGGGCCGCGTGTGCTTGCGCTTGCCGTCCTTGTCCAGCAGGATGGAGCCCTGGTCTGTAAGAAGAGGGGGCCCGGGCGTTACAAACAGGCGCCTTAACACCGGTGCAGAAGGCACACACGCACACGAGCAGCTCTCCACAGACACCGACACTCACCTGCACCCTCCGCTGACTTTACAGCGTGCCACAATCCATCTCAGACACCAAACTTGACACTCTCAAACAGAGGCAAGGAGCAGCGAACTCACACCGACGACACTCACAGAGGCAACATACAAGGAGCTGAGACCTCACACTGACGAAACTCACAGAGGCAACACACTAGGAGCTGAGACCTCACACTAATGTCACTCACAGAGGCAACATACAAGAAGCGGCGACCTCACACCGACGTCACTCACAGAGGCAACACACTAGGAGCTGAGACCTCACACTGATGTCACTCACAGAGGCAACATACAAGAAGCGGCGACCTCACATAGACGTCACTCACAGAGGCAACACACTAGGAGCTGAGACCTCACACTGATGTCACTCACAGAGGCAACATACAAGAAGCGGCGACCTCACATAGACGTCACTCACAGAGGCAACACACTAGGAGCTGATACCTCACACCGACGTCACTCACAGAGGCAATATACAAGTTGCTGAGACCTCACATAGACGTCACTCACAGAGGCAATATACAAGTTGCTGAGACCTCACACTGACGACACTCACAGAGGAAACATACAAGGAGCTGCCAGCCCAATGACAGAGAGTGCACTCAGTGCAAATTAAACTGCGCCATCATTATTCGAAGACAGACACATCTTGCAGTCGCACGTCTTCCTAACGTGACAAAGTGAATGTAGTACTAGAAATTATCAATATGTTTTCTTTTAGTTGGTACACCACAGATGTACTTGAAAACACAAATAATTTCCTCGCAGGCGATACAAACTTCCCCCAGAGACAGTTGGTGCACGTGCTCCAAATCAGACTGTGCCACCATTATTCCCACAGGAACGAGCACAAAGGTGTTTTAATATGTGTATACGATTACCAGGGAAAACGGGTTATTTCTTTTAAAATTGTAGTATTTTTTGTTTTGCTGCTGACGTTTTCGGATACTTTAAGACGACGGCGAAGCAAAGATGCCACGGGCCAAACGCAAGGAAGTAAAATGGGCCCACCCTGATTGGGAGCAAAAATAGGTATATTTAGGGCTCGGCGGGCCCCTGGTAACCAGGGGCCCGGTGCCGCTGCCCCGCTGCACTACTGATAGCTAGGCCCCTGCTTTAAGAGAGAGTGCCTGCGGTAGCGGTATCATTGCCACCATATTAAAGCTGATTCGCTGAATCAATTTTAAGATAAATTTCCCAGCGCTCAAAATAAAAAGAACAGCAACTAGCAGTGGCGTGGACGCAGTCCTTAGAACGTACAGCTCCTTACTACATGCTCCCACGAAGCGACATCCAAAGAAAGGGTACCCTGTAACCCCCTAGGTTTTTCATATTGTTTAAGGCGCCCCGCCCACACATTTTTTTTAGCAACCAAACTTCATGTGGCATTTGGGCCTAACGCAGGTGTCTGCCCCAGGTTATACACTGCAGGAGACTGAACAACTATCTCCTTCAGAAATGTTTTAAAATGCGCCTTTCAGTACTTCGACCAAACGTGTATGTTATATATAATGTCAGACTATCGAATTGGTGGGGGCGGAGAGCGGGTTACAAACCACCACGAGGACACTGAGGCCTTAGGACCCGATGCTGTTGGGGGCCTTGGGTGAAACCCAGCAAGCAAAGAGTGGCGCCCACGCTGGGCATCAACTGAGCTCTGACAGATAGCGCCCACTTAATTTCTTCGATTCCTAGCCAGAGCCTTGTCTTTCACAAACAAAAAGCTGCAGAGCTGCTTCCGGAGTAAGTGCCCATGGCTAGCTTGACACACCTGCTTTAGCGCACCTGGGGTGATTAGCACGCTATAGAAACACCCATAACATAACAACATAACATAACTGCCGTGGGAGAGTCTTGGGTCTCTGTTAGGCGCCCTGGACTGCGCAAAGGGTTAGACAGAGCCTCCCACCCTCTCGCGCCTGCCTTGTGCTGCTTTGTAAAAGCGCCCAGTGTGCCTATATTTAGAGTGCGACTTTCCACACAGGGTGACACTGAAAGTGTCCCCTCCTTTGTGGTTGAGGCAAGAACATGTATCTTTGGTAGAAGTCACAAATAGAGCAGTGTTTAAGCCACCCCGCTCCAGACACAACTCTGAGGCCCCTCCGGGCTCCTGCAGCCTCCACACTCATCCTCTCTGCCCCCCTTTACCTCAACAGGTTCAACATTTCTCTCTGATTTAAGGATGCGCCTGGTTCTGTTTTCGCTAAGGCCACACCGACTCTTCCATGCGGCACACCTCACCCTGAGGACTCCACTTATTTACAAATGGGCCATTCGAGGCCCCCACCAACTCCCAGAGGTCACCCGTTGCTTCCCTTAGTCTAGATCAGCCCGCGCGCTCACCTCCATGCCCTGGGCAACCCCGCCCCTCAGCACACGTCCACCTCTGCCCAGCCACGCCACGGTCGTCCCTTCACACTGGCCGGGCCCTCTCTTCACCGACCCCGAGTACACCTCGCCCCCATGCACCCCTTGTTGAGCCTTCCTTCTTCGCCCGTCATGCAGGCTCGGACTGGCCTGAAGGGCAACCAAGCACTGCCCGGCGGGCTGGTCTGTGCGTAGACCGGTTTTTGGGCTGTTTGAGGGCCTGTTTTATGGTATGGTGGGCCGGTTTTTACTGTTGATTTCCCTAATAATAAAAAACGAACGTTGCCCGGAGCAAGCTCAAATCCGTATAGCCGTCCATACATTGTAAAATACGTTTTTCGGCGAGTTTTTACAAGTTCACAACAGAGCCAGTTTGCAAACATGGGCCACATTTTATCTTATTCAATAATGGGAAGCACTTTTATTTTGTGGCCCTGTCTACTTTATGTCCCAGTCCGACCTTCACACGTGTATACTCGCCCCCTCCACCCCTTCCTTCACTTTCAGTCTGTGCTCACCCCTCCTCGGAGAGCTCCAATGCCCCCACCCCCCCTTGTCCTCATGGTCTTTCCAATTGAACCCAATTTAACATTTGAGCCAGTCTCACCCAATCGACTATCTCCTCACTCATGCGCATTTTTAGCTTTCTGACGACTTTTTGAACATATTTCATGAGTCACCCTCAACAAGGCATGGTTTGCAACCTAGATTCCCTGCACACACATTACACACACAGGCATCACACACCCGTGTAAATAGACTCACAAAGGCAAACCAGACGCATCATACAGAGGCACTCACGCCGATACAGACAGAAACACACCACACGCAGGAACACACAAAGGAACACCACCAGGCACATGAATACAAACACAGAAGCACAGAGAACCACACACATATACATCACACACAGAGAAACATAAACAGCCACAAACCTCAAAAACCACACACACCGCATAACTATACCACACACATACAATGCTGCAGGTCCACAAAGAGGCACTGGTGCATACAGATATAAACACAGAAGCAAGCACACACAGACAGCCACATCACGCAGACACACACTGTACCTAGGTTCCAGGCGTTGTATAGCTGAAGGTACTCACGGGGGGCGCAGGCAAGTCTGGCGTCCCTCCAGGGCGGGCCCTGCACCACCCCGGGCCAGAAGATGGGCGTCCTTCCCGGCAGCTCAGCCAGAGGCTTGGGATAGCGGGCCACCGCCACCGCACCACCGGGACTGAAGTAGAGGCCGGAGGGCTGCGGGGGCGGCGGCGGGGGACTGAGGCTGGCGAAGCGGGGCAGGCCGGCCAGCAGTCCCCCGGTACCGGCGCCCCCTGGGCTCAGGGCGGCCAGGCAGGAGAGCGCGGGGCGGCTCAGGATGTCGTTGATGCCGTGCGGCGTGGCTGCTGGTTGCTGCAGTGAGTGATGCGGGGACCCGTGCTTGAGGGGCCCCGGGGAGCCCAGGGGCGGCGAGGGGGAGGCGGTACTGGAGGCAGGCGACGAGGAGGAGGACGAGGGCGACGGGCAGGCCTGCCCGGGCAGCGGGTAGGCCGGGTAGAGCGGGGTCTTCATCTCGGCCAGGCTGTGCAGGGCGGCCAGGGGAGGGCTGCCCAGGAGGAAGGCGCTCTGCCGGGGGCCCTCCATCTGCCCCAGCGCTGCCAGCATCCCAGGGCGGCGCCCTGCCTCTGTGGGGGCTGGGGGCGAGGGGAGGCGGGATGCAGCGGCCCCTAGTTCCACAAGAAACCCCCAGAGACGCAGTCCGGAGAGCAGCGGAGACGGGGGTCTCTGCTCAAAGTCTTGGTGCAAGGAGGCAACTTCCGCCGAGAAGAGTTTATCCGCACCTGTGGCTGCGCTCCCCGGAAAGTGTTGGGCGCAGGGGGCCTCGTATTTACTGCAGGGTCCGGTTGCAGGCTGGAGAGGCAGCCGGGACTGCACCCTCCGTGGGTACCCACACACACCGAGCGCCCCTCTGCCCCAAGGGCCACCCCAGACTCCTGCTGTCCTCCCGTGGCGCTGTGCCCTGCTCGGGGCGAGGCTCCCGGGCTCTGCTCCGCTCCTCGTCCGCAGCACCGCTGACAACTTCTGGCAGCGTCCCGTCCCGCTCCCCTCTGCCTTCTGATAAGGAGTCCCCTTCTCGCTGCTCCGTCTCCTCCCGCCTGACAGTTCAGATGAAGCTCTCAAGGGCAATAAAACATTTTCATCACTCCCTGGCTTCTTTAGCTGGGAGGGGAGCCGAGAACTTTAAGAGGGTGTCAGTCAGGAGCCAGGGCCGGGCCCGCCTCCTCGAGGATGCCATCAAAACTGTGTGCACAGTGGGGGTCCAGAGGCCGGGATCTGATTGGCTGATGGGGAGGAGACATCTGCACAGCGAGAGCATCATCAGCACCAGCTATTCCGGGTTAAAATATTCGCTGAGTTGTTGCTGTTCTTTTATTTGTTGTCTGGTCGAGTGTGTCTGCCTGTATCTGTGAGCGCGATAGACAAATGGAGGAAGAACGGACCTCCACGGGCAGAGGAAGGAGAAGGGGACATATTTGTTTATATTGACACATGCTCGCATTTTTCGTCGCAATCCATCTGATTGCAATGAGCAACAATAAGGTTCTTTTTTGGTGCTAAATCAGTCATCCTGGTAAATATTTACGATCGCAAAAAGATAAACTCACTTTCTTTTTGCAGTTTTATTTTGCGCGAACTCGACCCGAAGGCAGAGCGCTTTACATGAGCACCATTACACAAGGACAAATTCATTTTTAGGCACGGGGAGATTAAGTGATTTGCCCAGAATCACAGGATGTTTGAGTCTCCTGCCAGACTGGAACCTGGTTCCCCAGTTTCAAAGTCGGCCGCTCTAGCCCATACGCCACATCCTTCTTCAGAAGTGTAATATGTTCAAAATTAGACATTGTGGTTTCCACCTATTGCCAGCCCCCTTCATCATTTCCACCCTCAATCTGTATGTGTATTTTTCGACTACACATATGCATAGAAATGTTTTGTAAATACGTTTGCTTAGCGATAGCGGCACATGCTAGTGGAAGCTGCTTCGGTGCGCTTGTGAAGTTTCATAGAAGCATACATTGCACATTTTCTTTGGGTAAAATGCACGTGCTAGGTTGGGTAGGCTGCCTCATTTGTGCCTCTTGGAAATACGCTGAAGTCCCCTCACAAAAGACCAGGGATGCCCCTTCCTGCAGTCACAAGACCCCTGGCACAGCCTCTCCTTCCTACATTTCGTGCAACCTCGATGGGCAGCTGCGGTTCACGATTTCTAATCCTGGCCCATTTGACCACTTTGTCTTTCGGATAATATCTGCGCCCTTTAAGTGAGTTCAGTAATCCATGGCTTCCCAAATAAAACACCAGCCCCTCGTAAAGCCTGATGGCTCTGAGGGTGTTGACGGTGCTTAATTTGTGCTGGTGTTTGCGGATGGCTCCTAAAACACGTTTGGGTCCCCGCAATTCTTGTAACAAATTAAGCGCTGGTTTTGTATGGTTCCTTTCATACATTGTACTCCAAACCCCAGCTGAGCGCGTGCTCGTGTTTACCTCAGCCTGGAATGCATTACAATAAGAGCCCCTGGTTTGTGGGGTCCGCTTTGGGGTGGTGCCAGCTTCGGCCCAGCCCCCATGAGCGCCATTTTGAATAGCTAATTATGGGTCACTGCATTAAAGAGTGGATGGGGGTGAGCCTATAAGAGAGGCCGAGGAGAGCCCGAGTGTACTCGGGGTACGGACTGGGGCGGGGTAAGTCGACGCTTTCACGTGCAGCCTTGAGGTATCACAGATGCAAATTGCTTTCCAAAGGGAGACCTTATTTTTAACCCAAATTAACCTGGACAAGACTCACCTTGCACATCCCGTTAGCGAGAGAGCAAGAAAAGCACATGAAAATGCGCGATGTCTCGTAAATAAGAGCGCCAGGAAAAAAAAAAGAAGGAAAAATGCATTATTTACGAGTATTATTGAACATTTAAGGAAAAATTCAGGGAAATATATTTTACTCTCTGTAAGTGGTGGGAAATAACTAATACGCAGTAGAAAAAGTAGATATTGTGTCAGCCAACGATATATACCGTGGATATATCATTGCATTACAAATACAAACTGCAGATCTTAATGTAAACTGCAGAGGAATGTGCTGGGTTCAATAACCTTTTTAATGATATAGTTTTGACTTAAGATGGTATAGAAGAATACGTGTTTGATGTGGAGATTTTCCTCATACACAGAACTGCGCCCTGGAGGGGCAACGAGAGAAAGTCACAGAGAGAAGAAACTCCATAGGCAGATGCCAAACACTGTCGAAGGGGGAACTAGGCCGGGGTGAGACATAGCGGGCAGGCCACATGGCGTGCGCCCTCTGGCGGCCGGGGCAGGTAGTGCGCTGAAAAGGGCAATGACCTGGGGCCGGTGACAGGGACAGGGGGGGCTCAGGCAGAGGTAGTGGACAGCCGCCCCCCTCTCTCTGACCCCACCCAACGAGCCAAGGGCTTAACGGGCGCACACCTTTATGTGAGGCGTGAAGGCGGCGGGGCTGGGGGTTTATACCGTTAACGTTGGCGAGGACGAAATACAAGCGCTCCTGGAAGGATCCGAAAGCCAAAAGCCGTCTTTAAACAGTTGCGAAATAAGAATTTCTGTAACACAAAATTGCATGTTTACTTGTCTCTGAAGGTCTTTTTTTTCGTTACCCCTTTTCTTTAACTCTTTCAAAAACCCCTCTTTAACTCTTTATTTTCCGGCTTTACATAGCGCGAACCCGACCCAAAGGTATTGGAGCGCTTTACATGAGCACCAGTTACATTACACAAGGGCACATTCATTTTTTATAGCCACTGGGAGATTACGTGATTTGCCCAGAATCACAGGATATTGAGCCAACGCCGAGACTCGAACCCGGTTCCCCAGTTCCAAAGTCAGCAGCTCTGGTTGTTACTCCACTTTAGCTTGCCCTCTCGTTAACACTCACTCTCACGTGGCTTCTCGCCGTTCTCGCTTCTCTTTCTCTCTCAACTCTCTTTAATTCTCTCTCGCTTTATCTTTCTCGTTCTCGCTCTCTCAGATACACTTCATTCCACAATTTCTCGACCCGCTTCCTGCCCGTCTGTCCGCGTCGCTGCCTCCGCGCTCGCTCTGCCCATCTCATCTGTGCGTGAGCTTTGTGAGACAAACCTGTGTACCGTACTGCGGCGATCAGTTTCTTAGTCGGGCCATGACGGGAGAATATTGCAACTAATTAGGCCTCATCCCCCCCCTCCCCCCCTACACACACACACACACACAATTCCGGCCCACAAACCGACCCTGTGTGTGGCCCCTGTACCAGAGAACCAGAGACTATAATGCAGAGAGCGACGAGCTAAGGGCAGAAACAGACACACAGACAGTTTCAACCGCGGCGTCGAAACTCTGAAGTGCACAGATATTGACATCCTCGTCCAATGACGTGTCAAAAAAGAGATCTGCGCGAGGTATGCCCGACCGTGGACCGAGTTCAATCACAGCACAATCAGAAACAGTGTGATTGGGTGTGTGTTGATGAGCGTGAGAGGGTGTGTGTATTTGTGAGTGCGTCTGTGTGTGGTGATGAGTGCGAGGGTGTTATTGTAAGCTTGTGTGTGTATGTCTCAGACATAATGTCTGTCAATAGAGTTTGAGAGGGTGTGTGTTTCAGTGTGTGTGGTTGTGAGCGAGTGTTGGTTTCTGTGTTTAAGGGGCCCCCCCCCCCCCACACACACACACACACACCCCCAAGGGACGCGCGTGGCCCTTGCAAGTTATCATCTCAGCACAAGCTATCCAATGAAGGTATCTACAGGTGACCATGTTTTATTTATGATTGAAAAGTGTCTGGGCGGAAAGACCTCCAGACCTCCAGTCTTTTTTTGTAACAATTATAATTAATTGAAACAATAAACAAATACAATACAATACAGGTGATTTTTCCAGCTATTACACTTTTCTGGTCAAAAAATGTTTAAAAAACATTTGCACGTAGGAAAATCATTTGCACGTAAACAAAAGATAACAGTTACGCTTCGTTCTGTTAAAGCCATGTCTAAATGGCACGTGGTATATCAAATGGCTTTTGTGCAGCAAAAGCAATTGCTGGCATTGCGCAAAAAACACTTTCTCTCAAAATGCACGCTACATTGTGTTTCTTTTTTGGAAGCGCGATGTTGTTCTTTACCACTGTCAATGAATCTTTTCTCATAAAAAAAATCAAATTTAGAATTAATTTTACTTCCTAATCATTGAGAACAAATACAATTATCCTGGGGGGGGGGGGGTCCCAGATGGCGTACTTGCAAAACCAGCAGCCACAAGGGAGCAGCGGAAGTCACTGAATAAAGATGCGATGTAAACGTGCACGACAACTATCTGTGCGATAGCCACACTGCATATGTGTCCACGCGCGTGTGGCACGAGTCAGCCGAGCACATCTGTGCTCTCTGCGGATCGAGTATTCAACCTGCAAATGTTAACAGTTTGCAAAAGTGGTCAAAGAGCCCCGCGTCCAAGGTATAAGGAGGACAACATTATACACGTTACTGGGACTGCACACACACAGACAGCGCACACACAAACACACACACACAAAAACATGTCCATGGATGTAAATAGGTGAACATTCGTTCATACATAAAAATTGTATATGTTTACAAATAGGGCTTTAAGTGGGCCTGGTCCTGCCGGTGCTCAGCGCTGGCAGTTCTAAAAAGCAGGTGCTGAGACGGGTCCCTATCGGGCTCTGCATTTTTGACCTCAGGGTGAAAAAAAATTCTTAACTCTGCAGGGGTACCACCCTTCACTGCCTTTGATGTAACTTCAAAGAGACTGGTTACAGTTCTTTCACAGCCTCATCATTTCAGAACTGAAGCATTTTTAATTTTATATACAACGAAGCCATAGTTGTTGCTTATTTGTCTTATGCAACTAACAACCATTGGCAAAGACAATAGTCCTGGCTTGTTGTGGGTCCGATTTTAAATGTTGTATTATATAGCTTGACAGAAGCAGCAAATTACCAGTCCGGCGGCACACTATGCTAAACACATATTTTTAGCTTACTGTTTAAGCCACGCCCTAATTACACCGGCCACGCCCCTTTTAGAGACCCCCCAGTTTGTTCATTCCACTTAAAGCCCTGGTTTACAACATACCAGCGAAAATCAATGTGTCCCAACTCCCAATAGATATGTTACTCATATGAAGTGTAATAAGAAACATAGATTCAAATGACGTAATCCGACAGTCCAGTTGGTCAAACTCTGCATAACCACAATGCAGACCAAATATACGGAAAAATCATTACCGTTGTTGAGGGAGGGGAGTGCGTCGCGAGCCACCAGCTCATGCCTTCCTCCCCGGAGAGTCAAGGCCCCTTCCTGCATAAAACAATGGTAATACATTTACATATTACACACTGCACATCACTGTGTGTGTGTCTAAAATATATCTTTAGTTACATTGCATTTCATTACATTCTAAATACATACATTTATACATAAAAAATATGCTAACTGATATATTTGCATGTAACTAGTGTACCTTACAGCACACAAGGGCATACATACATCTGTCTACCTTATGCGTGTGTTCGAGCCTCCTCCTGGATTCTTCTTAAAAAGTGAGATATAGCAGAGACACGTGTCTATATAGCGCTTCCGCCTTCTCGTAAAACTCACGCTTGTCTCTTCGGCTCTTTCTGTTGCACCGCGACACACTTAGACTAATATAGTGCTTTAAATGGAAATACAGAACTGCTGGTACTCACTCGTTAGAGTACCTGCTTGTTACTGAGAAGTGCCGGTACTCTCTCTTTCAAATTAAAGACGTGCAGGTACTCAGTACCGGCCCATTTGAAGAGCTGGTCACTAATGCGCACTTCCAGTGACAGAGCTCAGAGACGCTCGCCCTGTCGGGACCTGTGCGTCGGTGTTTACATAGCGATCCTAGCTACACAATAATTGTGGGACAGGGGCCACAGATACAACATTTTGTGCATCAGGAGGGAGTTAACACGTTTGGATTACACATTTCACAGATTTACAATTTCCAGACACAGCGAGGTGGCTTGCCCCAGAGTAGCACGGTTTTCAGTGTAAGTGCTGCGGGCGCGTCAGCAGGCAACAAGGGCTTGGTTTCAAAGTTAGCAACTTTAGCCGCTAACCCAAGGAGCTACACGAACTTAGTCAACCTCCTGACCTGCACACCGCTCTGGCGCCTTCAAAGACTGCACAAACAGGCAAATGCGACTTGATGACGTCACATGGACTTTTCTGGATCTTTGAATCGAAATCAATTAAACAGTGTTTTTTTTTTTTTTTTAAACACCCTGTATTTTCGCCAGAAAACAAACCGAATATTTGAAGAAGTTGTTGTCCCACTGCTGGCGACCATTGTATTTCAAATCATTCCGCGCTCTTGTCAGTAAAAGCCGCATTTCGTTTTTTTCTTTTCACGCGCATGAACTCTCAGCATAAACGTCGTGAACTCGTTAGTTTATTACAATGTGGTAACTGGATGAAAATGGAGGTGCACCCAACTTGGAAACAAAAGGTGTGCCTTAGACAATAGGGTCAACTATTTACTCTTCCCCACTCAGGGCCGATGGCACCCTCGGCTGAGACTCGCCTTGTCCCACCTTGGTTTTTATCAAGATTTCGCGAAATTTCGCCCACGGCCGTTTTGTTTTAAATTAATTACTCTACTGACGTGGGCAGCAGGACAGTAAAACACACTTTTTTCCAGAATTGCTTCCAGTTCTTGCAGGAACTGAGTTTTCCCCAAACTGCGCCTGCATGAGAGGCCACCACAGTGACAAAGCGGTGCAGGCGAAAATAACGACCGGGGGTCGAAACTGTCCAACACTGCGAAACTGTCCAATACTGCGCAACTGTTCCTCGCGAGCGATCAACCAACTGGCAGGAGCAACTCTTGGCGTGAATGCCCGCCGGCTACTTGCAAACAGTTCTCAATTTGCGCCTGGATTGGCACCAGAAGATATTTCCGAGGATTGTGGCTACTTTTGCAGTTAGCTGACTTTACACAGAGCACGGAAGAGAGAGGCAGAAATGAGCCAAAGGGGGTTGGTTCGAAGAGAGTCACAAACACACGGTCAAAGGGAGAAATCAGGGATGACAAAGAGAAAATAATTTTGTAATAAAGAGACAGGACGTGGAGGGTGATGGAAGAAAAAGCACGAGGGGAAGCAAGACAAAGCTCTTGACATTGGCCAGCCCCTCCTGCGGCTCGGGAGAAAAAAATCGTTGGTCCCTGCCCTTATGTTTCTTTTGTTGCACAAATTAAGCTCTGGCGAGCCAAATGCAGCGCACGCACACACGTGAAAAAGTTGACGCTGGGAAAAAACCTGCTAACTTTTTTTTGGGTCTCGAAAGCTTCGAAGAAGGGCCAATTGCATTTTTGAATAGCTCTTAAAGACACAGAGAGCGTGTTGTGAACTTGACACTCGTACTCTGCGTTATATACTCATTTTCAGTATAATCAGTATGATTTTACTTAGTCTGATTTGCACTTTACAGTTAATCACACTAGAAGCAAACGCTCATTTATTGTGTTTTGTGAAGGAGCGTTACAGATCGTTTTCCGTTTTGTGACAGATCCCGGCATCTCCTGTGCTTCCATCTCCCGTTCGCCGCGAGCCGTCTCCGAAGAATGGGCCACGAGCGCCACCTTGCGGAGTAAGTCGATGAAACAGCAACACATCTTTTCAAAGAAGCTACACTCTAACAAGCATTAGCAGAGCCAATATTTTTGGACTTGGCAAGCTGCAGTTTTTTGCAAGGTTATGCAATAGCAATAATATCAGTGAAACAATAAACAGTAAAAAAAAAATAGAACTGAATAAAGGAGCGATTCTCCCTGAAACCGTAGGACTAATATGCCCTTCTTTTTTAGATGTGCGCACTTGATCAGGAAAACTCCACCGCTCACAGTGCAAATGACCCAGTGGCTTTAGTGGGCGGATCCATTGCCCCATGATTTATGCAGCGGTGGGCGTAAGCAAAAGGTGAAGGAGCTTTGAACAGATCAACGAGTGAAGAAGTCTGATCATATCTAGGTATTTTCATCTATGAATTTTATCAAATAAATAAGGTTAGCGATATGGTTAAAGCTCCCTCTAAGCCAGACCTAAAGATGGAAAAGAAGATCAAATTGGAAGTCTTCATCATGCATCACTTCCTCATGTTACGCAGAAAAGTAGACTCACATACGAGTGGAAAGTCATTATAAACAAAAAAGAACAGTAGTAAGTCCAGCATCACGCATGGCCAACCACTGATTCTGCAACACCCTCCCTTGGAAAATAATGGAGGGAGGAACTTAAAATAGAATCCCATAGGAAATAATGCTAAATGTAAAATAATTGATTTAATCATTTAAAAAAAAGATAACAATTAAATTCAACATTAAAACATTTATATAACCTTGACTGGTAGGTCGCTCCCCCACCACACAGCTCCGTCTGTGTGCCCTGCTGCTGCCCCTGATTGTGATCGTTTTTTTTTCCTTCTGTGCCCCCTTGCTGCCCTGATTGTGCTCTGTTTTTTTCCTTTCTGTGCCCCCTTGCTGCCCTGATTGTGCTCGTTTTTTCCTTTCTGTGCCCCCTTGCTGCCCTGATTGTGCTCGTTTTTTCCTTTCTGTGCCCCCTTGCTGCCCTGATTGTGCTCGTTTTTTCCTTTCTGTGCCCCCTTGCTGCCCTGATTGTGCTCGTTTTTTCCTTTCTGTGCCCCCTTGCTGCCCTGATTGTGCTCGTTTTTTTCCTTTCTGTGCCCCCTTGCTGCCCTGATTGTGCTCGTTTTTTTCCTTTCTGTGCCCCCTTGCTGCCCTGATTGTGCTCGTTTTTTCCTTTCTGTGCCCCCTTGCTGCCCTGATTGTGCTCGTTTTTTTCCTTTCTGTGCCCCCTTGCTGCCCTGATTGTGCTCGTTTTTTTCCTTTCTGTGCCCCCTTGCTGCCCTGATTGTGCTCGTTTTTTCCTTTCTGTGCCCCCTTGCTGCCCTGATTGTGCTCGTTTTTTCCTTTCTGTGCCCCCTTGCTGCCCTGATTGTGCTCGTTTTTTCCTTTCTGTGCCCCCTTGCTGCCCTGATTGTGCTCGTTTTTTTCCTTTCTGTGCCCCCTTGCTGCCCTGATTGTGCTCTGCTTTTTCCTTTCTGTGCCCCCTTGCTGCCCTGATTGTGCTAGTTTTTTTCCTTTCTGTGCCCCCTTGCTGCCCTGATTGTGCTCGTTTTTTCCTTTCTGTGCCCCCTTGCTGCCCTGATTGTGCTCGTTTTTTCCTTTCTGTGCCCCCTTGCTGCCCTGATTGTGCTCGTTTTTTCCTTTCTGTGCCCCCTTGCTGCCCTGATTGTGCTAGTTTTTTTCCTTTCTGTGCCCCCTTGCTGCCCTGATTGTGCTAGTTTTTTCCTTTCTGTGCCCCCTTGCTGCCCTGATTGTGCTAGTTTTTTTCCTTTCTGTGCCCCCTTGCTGCCCTGATTGTGCTCGTTTTTTCCTTTCTGTGCCCCCTTGCTGCCCTGATTGTGCTCGTTTTTTCCTTTCCGTGCCTGTTTCCCGCCGCTGCGCCCCTGCGGCCCCGCCCCCTCACTGCCCATTCGCTGCCCCATTCCCTGCTCCTCCCTCCCACCTCCCCATTTATGGCGGCCGCTGTGCGGCCGCGCAGCGGACGTGCGCAGCGGGCACGCTGCTGGCGCGCCGAAGGCGCGCCTAAGGCAAGCCCGCCTGCGCCCGTTCGCGCCGGGACCGCACCCAGCGCCAGAACCCCTGGTCCGGGCATCCCCCGTGCCCGCCACATCAACAGACGCCGATACGACGCCAGCACCCTCCACGCACTCAACC
Organism: Calotriton arnoldi; assembly: GCA_963921515.1. Taxonomy (NCBI): domain Eukaryota; kingdom Metazoa; phylum Chordata; class Amphibia; order Caudata; family Salamandridae; genus Calotriton; species Calotriton arnoldi. Next base: position 1,732,262 of record CAWUFW010002726.1, read on the forward strand.
CCGGAAAAGATCACGCCTGCTACCGGGCCACCCCGAAGCGCACCCAAGGGCCCTTCACCTGCCGGAACTGCAGCTTCGCCAGCACCCGCCCCGCCAAACCACCGCCCAGGAAAGAACCCAACTACCTCAGATGCATCCTCCTCAACACCCGCTCCGCCCGCAAACACGCCATCGAACTCTGGGACCTTCTCGACTCAACCTCCCCAGACGTCGCATTCCTGACGGAGACCTGGCTGAATCCCGCTTCAGCCCCCGACATTGCCATTGCCATCCCGGACGGCTACAAGATCACCCGCAGGGACCGCACCAACGGAGTCGGAGGAGGCATCGCCATCGTCCACAGGAACACCCTCAGAGTCTCAACCAACACCGACGACACCCTCAGCACCGCCGAACACATGCACTTCCAGATCCACACCGATCCCAACACCACCCTCAGAGGAACCCTCATCTACAGACCCCCGGACCCCGACCACAGTTCAGCGATTCTATCGCTGACTTCGTCAGCACACACGCCATCGCCTCCACGGACTACATCCTCCTCGGGGACCTGAACTTCCACCTCGAGAACAACAAGGACACCAACTCCACCACCCTGATCGACAACCTCGCCACCCTCGGACTCAGACAGCTCGTGACTACACCCACCCACTCCGCCGGCCACACGCTAGACCCCATCTTTTCCGCAAGCCCACACGTCTCCTTCAACCACACCTCCGAACCCCACTGGACTGACCACCACTGCATCCACTTCACCTACAGGAAGCCCACCATGCACCACCTCACCGAACAAATGCCTCGCCGCTGCTGGAGCAGAGTCACCGAAGACCAGCTAACCACAACCCTCGCCCTGAGCCCACCCGCCGAACCCTCCGACCCCGACACCGCCGCCCGCAACCTCAGACAGTGGATCGACGACTGCGCCAACACCCTCGCCCCGCTCAAGAATCCGCCCAACAGCCACACCAGCAAGAAAGCCACCTGGTTCACCGAAGACCTCCAGGCCTCCAAACGAACATGCCGAAAACTGGAGAAGATCTGGCTCCACGAACGGACAGCGGACAGCTACGCCGCCCACAAGAGCGCCACCCGCAGTCACCATCACCTCATCAGATCCGCCAAAAGGGCCTCACTCAAAGACCGCCTAGACAACAACGCACACAACAGCAAAGAGCTCTTCAACATCGTGAAGGAACTCTCCAACCCCAGCTCCAACACCAACGACATCCCGCCGTCGCGAGACCTGTGCGACTCACTGGCCACCTTCTTCCACCGCAAAATCGCCGACATCCACGACAGCTTCAACACCACGACCGCCCCGGCAACCACCGAGACCACTGCCCCCACAACCACCAACCGCCTGCTCTCCTGGACCAACATCAACGACGAGGACACCAGCGAGATCATGAACACCATCCACTCCGGCTCACCGCTAGACCCGTGCCCTCACCACGTCTTCAACAAAGCCAGTACAGCCATCGCGCCCCATCTCCGGAAAATAATCAACATCTCCTTCGAGACAGCAACCTTCCCGGAAAGCTGGAAGCACGCCGAGATCACCGCCTTACTCAAGAAACCCAAGGCAGACCCCAAGGACCTCAAGAACTTCCGACCCATCTCTCTGCTCCCGTTCCCCGCGAAGGTCACCGAGAAAATCGTCAACAAACAACTGACCCGCTACCTCGAGGAGAACAACATCCTGGACCCTTCCCAGTCCGGCTTCCGCAGCAACCACAGCACCGAAACCGCCCTCATCGCCGCCACCGATGACATCAGGACCCTGCTAGACAACGGAGAAACAGCAGCCCTCATCCTCCTGGACCTATCAGCCGCCTTCCACACGGTCTGCCACCACACACTACGAACACGCCTTCACGACGCCGGGATCCAAGAGAAGGCCCTGGACTGGACCACATCCTTCCTCTCCGGCAGAACACAAAGCGTCCGCCTCGCCCCCTTCCGATCCAAGGCCACCAAGATCATCTGCGGCGTACCCCAAGGCTCCTCCCTCAGCCCAACGCTGTTCAACATCTACATGGCACCCCTCGCCCACGTCGCCCAACAGCACAACCTCAACATCATCTCCTACGCCGACGACACCCAGCTGATCCTCTCCCTCACCAAAGACCCTCACACCGCCAAAGCCCACCTCCACGAAGGAATGAAGGCCGTCGCTGAATGGATGAGGACCAGCCGCCTGAAGCTGAACTCAGACAAGACGGAGGTCCTCATCCTTGGTTCCAACCCTTCAGCCTGGGACGACTCCTGGTGGCCGACATCACTGGGAACAGCCCCGACACCCACCGACCACGCACGCAACCTAGGGGTCATCCTCGACCCCACCCTCTCCATGACTAAGCAGGTCAACGCCGTTTCCTCATCCTGCTTCAACACCCTCCGAATGCTCCGCAGGATCTTCAAGTGGATCCCCACCGAAACAAGAAAACAGTCACCCAGGCCCTCGTCACCAGCAGGCTGGACTACGGAAACGCCCTCTACGCAGGAACGACGGCTAAGCTCTTGAGACGGCTGCAACGCATCCAGAACGCCTCTGCACGTCTTATCCTCGACATCCCCCGACGCAGCCACATCACACCCCACCTGAGAGACCTGCACTGGCTCCCTGTCAACAAGAGGATAACCTTCAAGCTCCTCACCCACGCACACAAAGCACTCCACAACTCCGGACCAGCCTACCTCAACAGACGACTCAGCTTCTACACCCCCACCCGCCAGCTCCGCTCCACCACCCTCGCCCTCGCCACAGTCCCCCGCATCCGGAAAACGACCGCCAGCGGCAGATCCTTCTCCCACCTCGCCGCCAAGACCTGGAACACCCTCCCCACCAACCTTCGGCAGACCCAAGACCTACTGGCCTTCAGAAGACTCCTCAAGACCTGGCTCTTCGATCAGTAGCAGCACCACCCCCCTCTTCCCCCAGCGCCTTGAGACCCTCGCGGGTATGTAGTGCGCTTTATAAGTGACATGATTGATTGATTGATTGAATGATAAAAATAAGTATTATTTAATGCTAACTTGTTAATAACCTTTTGAAATTTAAATATAGATGTAACTATTTTTAAGAAAAAAATTATAACGAATCTCAAGTCTATACCTAACATTTTGTAATTTTGAATACAAAGTAAGTAAATACAAACATTTTACATTGGGTGTGTTTTTTAAAATCAACCTTTACAATTTCATTTGTATTTAATTTAATATATGTAATGTAATCATTATGTTAAAAATAAGTAATAAGTTAATAGTTTAAAGTTACGGCTAGTAGTTTTTCACATGTGGATGGAGGTCTCCACCACTGGGGTGGCAGATCTCTATATAGTAAATTATATGGAAACATGTAAAAGTTTAGTAAATGTAAAAATAATACAAAAATATTTCAATAGAAAATATTAATGTTAAATAATTATTTAAATTATAGAACAATATAAAAAGTTACAACATTAGTAACTTAATTGAAAATGTAAATATTTTGACAATACTAAATTGAATAAAAATTATTTTTCTGAAGTTTAAATTATAAAAAAATCACACTACAATACTTTATGTATAAATATATTAAAAGTGATTCATACAATTAATTAAAAATAATTTACAATGTTATATTATTTTTCAAATTAAAAAAAGTTATTAAACTGTTAGATTTAAATTTAAAAAAATCTTTTGAGATTGTTTAAGCAATAAATTTTATTTCTTAATAATTTCAACTAGTTTAAATAATTTGATTTAATTTAATATTATTTCCATGGGGTTTTATTTTTAAGTTCCTACCTCCATTATTTTCTATGGGAGGGACTTGCAGTAACAGTGGTCGGCCATGTGGACATGGACTTACTCCAACTCTGAGCTGGAGTACATTTACAAGTGTTTTGGGTAATTTTTGGCTGTAGTAAATTTAGAAGTCTAGTGTGTGAATAGCACACTCTTGTGGCTGGATACATGTCCCTCCGTGCCTTCCTTAACCCCTCCTTACCTCTACTCTAACCCCTCTCATTTAGTAGTAAGTAGTCCCCATTTTCCACCACTTCGCTCTGTTCCTCCTACATATGCTACTAAAAGGTATACTTACTCGTGCTTAGACTCCAGTGTTGAGGCGGAGATCTCTGCACAGACAAAGATAGAATAGGCGCAGGCAGAAAATTCACACATAGGGTTTTGAATAGCATTTTGTAGTACATTTGTAGTACTAAAAAATACTATGAAATGCAGTTCGTGAATAGGCCCCATTAACTTTTTTAGTTCATAAGTGCCCTTGTTCTAACAATTGCAAACTAAATTTACTGTAAAATAGCAGACACATGTTGCTTTTTACTGTTTAACATGTTACAGCTATTTGCTGAAAGCACTCCAATTTACCTATGCTTACAAAACATGTGTTTGACTCATGTAAAATACAGACTGAAGGACAACCACTTCTAGCCTAATTTATTTATTTATATTTATCTATGGTATTCATAGAGCATAGCTTCAGCTAAAGGGGCAGCAGAGCACTTTACAGGTCTCATGTCAGACCCCTGGACAGAGTTGGTAGTCACCTCAGTTCTACAAGATCTTCGAAGACTTGTGACCAGGGCAGGAGAAGAGCCCGCAATCTGTCCGCGGCCTTTGATACTATTGATCATTCGTTGCTGTTGGGCAGACTGAAAGATCTGGGTTTGAACAGTCTTGCCTTGAAATGCATACAGTCATTCCTCACAGAGAGATCCCAGATTGTAAACTTTCCATCTTTTAAGTCTAAACAAAGCATGTTCCTTTTGGATTGGCACAAGAGTCAGTACAGTGACAATAGTTGTTTTTGAACATTTACATGGTACTGTTGGCAACTCTTCTGCTATCAAGATGAGACCAGTTTGATATGTACTCTTACAACACACAATTACTATTTAAATTGTCAACCCGGCCGTCAAATGAACTGCCCACTGGTCTCACACAGGAAGGTCCAAGATAGACTCTCTTCAGAGTACAGAAATGGATGGCCAGTAGCTTTATCAAATGAAACCCATCAAACAGAGAACTATTATTTACAAAAAGTGAGATAGATAAATAGAATCCATCTTGCTTATATGACCTATTTGGCACCCCACTCATCATGGAAAAAGAAGTTGTAAACTTTGTATTATAAGTAAATCCAATCTCTCCATTGAAAACCAGATTGCAAACGTAATAAGCGTATGCTTCTGGGCAATGAAAACGTCTGATGACACTCCTAATCTATATTCCATAGAAATTAAATGCTCTGGCTCTAACAGAGCTAACCCAGTCCAAGATGGCAGGGCTGGACTTTAGTATACACGAGCTGGGCCTATGCCCAGGGCGCCGACCTCCAGAGTGGCGCAGGAACTGCCTACAGCAGTCTCCCTCCATCCTAGGCGAAAAGTGTGTCTAAATGCAATTTCTGAAGGCCACTGGCACCCATGTCCACATTTTTCTTTGTAATATTGGCGCTCCTTAAGTTTGCACCCCACACCTTCCTACTATTCCTCTCAAATAATTGAAACAGACAATTTAAGAGGACAAGTAGGAAGGGGCACCTGTTGGTTCCAGGGTCCTGATGGACAGATCATATTACTCCCATTCTCAGAGCTCTTCTCTCTCTCCTGACAGATAAGATAAGATGAGATAAGATAACCTAACACAACACAACTTAAAATGCATGACATGACATAATAAAACATAGCACAACACCAGCACCCACTAGCTACATCTATGACTCTGTGGTGATATTCATCACTTGGCCTAACTATAAGGATAGAGAACTGTGCTAGAAAGAACCTCAAAAGGTGTGGAGCCGAGAATAAAATGAAATATTCTCTCCACCACGCTCACAGCATACAACATGGGAAAAAGCGGGTTGCCTCCAAAAACACATCATTAACTACATTTAGACGACGAATCTCCAATCTGTCAACACTCAGACTGTTGTTCGTATATGGCAATTGATGGCAGTTTCAGTACAGAATGACTAAACAGCTTTTGCAATGCTAGCTGTTGATCTTCCTTAATTAAAGAAGACAGATCACTTGGAATATGGCTGCGATCAAACCTGACAATGGAAATTCACCTGAGAAGACCACACTAGACTTGATCATGAAAATTCAACCTTTTCTACCCCCAAATAACTGCTGACACGTGGTGTAGGCATTTGTTAGTTTGAGAATCCAGAATTGCAATGCACAACTATTAGGCACTTCAACATTAGCTCTAGTGGTCACAAAACAATTGTATGGCATTACAACGCATACCATTACAATGCATGCTTTTACAACGCGGCCATTATAATGTAAACACCACTACAATGCATGATTTTACGATGCTTACCATTACAACGCATTCCCATAGAGCAACATTATAACTACCATTACAACGCATACCATATCAATGCATACCATTACAATGTAACTTTAGTAACAATAGAATATTAGTGTTTTTTCAGCCTCCCCAAATATTCAAAAATACACTGTAACACTACTTTTTGAGCTAGCAGTAAATTGCACAATGAACATTTTCTGTACTTATCAACGATAAAAAACAATCAATATAACGCTGATTGGAAAAGCAGCAAGTGCATTACAAAAACAACATTTCAAGTGTCCTTTCTCTATTTTGAATCGCTTCATTCAGTGACCTACCAAAATGGCTGCTGTTCTTAACATGTTTCCAAACATTTTGTATTAAATATAGTTTGTCAGAATTAAAATCTCAGTTAAAAATACAATCAAAATCATATTTTGTTTTAAATTAACATTCACCACACAAAAGCGTATAAATTGAGCAGTCCACCATTTTATGCTCAGTGGAACACTGACTTCCCTGGTGTCCGCACGCATCGGAGCAAGGAGGAAAAGAAAGAGACAGTTTGCTTTTGAACACTGCCACCTACAGATCAAGTAAGTAAAACAGTTACAAAAAACACAAATACAGATGATATAGTATGACCCCTAAACATTTGATATTAATAATGTTTTTTTAAACAAATCCAGAATTTTGCCAGACTTAATACAGTCTTGCAAATAGGAAAATTCACAGAACATTTACAAAAGTAAGTTATTTGCTATCCCCAAAGGGTGTTCTAACTATATTGTGCACCAAGAATTACAAGTCCCTTTCATTTCTGACTTGACGTTTTTAGCCCCAGTTTTACTTTGGTATTCGATTTGGAAGAGAGATTCAGTGGGGCTTACACAAGGCATTATCCATGATTGTATGCAGCTTGATAAAGCAAATCGAGTCCCTTGGCTGTGTTATGTTAAAAACACACTGACGAAGTTGGGTTTAGAGGCCCTGTATTTAAATCCATCTGCCTGTAGGGGTACACCAAAAAGCATAATTAAAGTACGAGCTAAAGAACTTAGAGAAAAGAAAGATATAATCTAAATGGGGCCAAACCTACAGTAGCACTATATCTAACCCTACCGTGTATTTTAGGAGAAATGAATTCATATTTGACAACTGTAACAAATCCTCGACATAGATTTATACTGTTAAGATTTAGATTAAATTGTATTCCCTGTTTGCTAGGTTATCCATCAGGGACTTATTCAGTAAATGAACTTCCAGTTTGTCCCTGTGATAAAATATCTATACAATCTACATTACATCTGTTATTTTTCTGCAAATTTTATTCATGTATTCGGAAAAAGTATATTCGCCCGCTGTTGTTAAAATATCATTTTATTCAATGTCGACCTGCCCTGTTTTTCCTTCAAATGCTCCCCAATCCATATGTTAATTACTGTGTAGCATCGTACTTATGTTCGGCTTTATCAAAAAGGAGGTTAGTGAGGTATTAGACTGGCCGTAATTTTAAAACTGCACTAATTAGCACTTTAAAATAATTGTTTGGGTGGAGTTTATTCTGATAAGAATTTAAAATATTTTTAGATTTTAGATATTTGTTATTGTAATGTATTTTATTAACTAAATGGTATTGTTCATAAGAGGCACTGTGAGCACTTTAAGCACTATGCACTTTACTGATGATTCAGTTTGAAAAACATAATGGATGGTATTATTATTTTAAATGGTTCCTATCTGGCTTTTTAATTGTCTGTACATTTATGTCATTTTTAACTATACTGCCTGTGATGTATGATTTGTATACTTTTATGATCTTATCAATTAAGGTCGAATAAAGTTATTAACCAACCAACCAACCACAGAACATTTACAAAAGTAAGTCTATTATATAAAATTCAATTGGTATTATAAAAGGTTTTTCATTTATTTTTTTTAAGAACAAATTACATAAACTAAATGACTGAGGTGGTATTAAATATTACCAATAGATGAATGGTAGTTGGGGGCAAAATTACTATTTCTAAGCCCCGACAGGTGATTGCCTCAGAGATGGTGCTGGATAGTGGTAGAAAAATTACTATTCCTACTACGACAGGTGTTTGCCTCAGGGATAGTGCTAGATGGTGGTTGGGGGCAAAATTACTATTCCAACTCCGACAGGTGTTTGCCTCAGGGATGGTGCTGTAAAGTGGTGGGGAGAAAATTTACTATTCCTACTGCGACAGGTGTTTGCCTCAGGGATAGTGCTGGATGGTGTTGGGGGTAAAATTACTATTCCTACTCTGACCGTTGTTTGCCTCAAGGAAGGTGCTGGATAGTGGTGTGGGATAAAATTACTATTCCTACTCCAAAAGGTGTTTGCCACAGGGAAGGTGCTGGATGGTGTTGGGGGTAAAATTACTATTCCTACTCCGACAGGTGTTTGCCTTAGGGCTGGTGCTGGATGGTGGTGGGGGGCAAAAATACTAATCCTCCTCCGACAGGTGTTTACCTCAGGGAAGGTGCTGGATGGTGGTGGAGGGTAAAATTACTATTCCTACAACAACAGGTGTTTTGCTCATCTAAGGTGCTGGATAGTGGTGGGGGGCAAAAATACTATTCCTAATCTGACAGGTGTTTGCCTTAGGGAAAGTGCTGTATAATAGTGGTGAGAGGCAAAATTACTATTGCTATTCTGACAAGTGTTTAACACAGAAAAGTATAAGTACTCCTATGGATGCTGGCCTGAAAGAAAGTATACAACTGTACTTAAATATAAAACAGAAAGTATGCACAATAAATAAACCCACATTACCCTTTTTACCAGAGCTTTGAATTTTTACCTTAGAAATAAAAGGTTCCAATACCACTGTACAACAGAAATCAAACAATCCAAAGTGTTTAAGAATATTGAAAAAGCTCAACAGATAAAATGTTATACTAGAAACTTTTTAATTACATAAAGTATTAAAATCTGCAGCAATATAAGAAGGGAAATGTAAAATCACTCCTAACCAAATCTCACTAAACAAAATAAAAACATGCGTCTCAGTAAATGAAGTTTTTAAAAACTAACCACAGCAAAGACATTGGGCCTCATTACGACGCAGTTACGGACCACAACCGACAGCTTGTCAGTTTGGTCTGAACCGCATATACTGCTGCGCTCTGACTGACGCATTAGAACAGACTGACGCCTTCCTACAGGCTCATGGAGCTCATCAGTAGGTCGGAAGATCCTTATAATCCCTTAAGGACGGCGTTTCCGCAGTCGGTATTATGATGTTGTTTTCCGACAGCCTTTCCAAGTCGGCCTTTCGGACATGGAAAGGCTGTCAGAAAGCAAAATTGGGAGCTCCTAGCAAGGCCCCCTTCCCCCCTGGCCCTCTGCATCTGGGCTTGAGGGGCCTAAAAATCCCTACACCGTGTGGCAGGCACCATGAGATGCCTGCCACAGGATTTTCACAAACTCCAATTTCTCAATGGGAGCTTGTGCTGCGGGCAGTTTCCCCCGGCCGCACCAACTCCCATAGAGAAATGGAAGTTTGCAACCACACCATGTGCGGTCACATCGTAATCAGGTGTTCAGAACCGCCGACCTACGGTCAGGCGGTTTCCTCACTGAAACACTGCCTCCGACCGACATCATAATCAGGGCCATTGTCTCATTTACAGGTGTAATGCAAACCATTCATCTGTTGAAAAAAAGTGAAACAAATAATATACATCCATGTCTTTACATTTCTCTACAGATCAACCCATATCACACCACCTGTCTGGAGGAACACATTCTCAAAAAAATCAGAAAAATTAAACCATCACCTTCGGAAGTTGCTGTTCACAGGCAAACCCATTGAAGGTAAAATGCAACAAAAACACAATTATCACAAATATTAACTTTCTTTTCACAGGTGTCAAGAAAAAATAAATTTGAATGCAAACACATGGCATTGCCTAATGAATATAACCATTGTTATCAATAAGAAATCTAGAATGTCAAATACATAATTTCTAAACATTTTCCCTTGCAGAATAATATCGAAAGCACATTCATATACCAAATCATAAATACATTTTTTTCATCTTGTTCTTTCTATACAGATCAACCCATAGCACACCACCTGTCTGGAGGAACACAACCTCAAAAAATCTGAAAATCCAAACCATCACCTTCAGAAATTACTATTCACACAACAGAAAAACCCAATTAAGGTAAAATGTGACATAAACTCAATTAGCACCAAAAATAACTTTCTTTTCTCTGGTGTCAACTTAAAATACATTTCAATGCAAACATAGCAATGCCTAAGGAATATAAACTTTGTTATCAAAAAGAATTGTAGACTGTCAAATAAGTAATTTAAAAACATTTTCCCCTTGCAGGATAAAATTTAAAACACATTCATATACCAAATCACTAATACATTTGTGTATCTTTTTCTTATTTCTGCATGCAAATAAAGAATGGCATCAAGAAATCAGGCAAGCTATATTAAATCAAGCAGAGGAAACAGACTACTGAGTTAAGGTGTCTACCTTAATTGTAAAGAGAGATTAACTGAGCCCAGGAGTCATTGGAGGTGTGTGCAGTATTATGCATCCCATTGCGCAGGCAGAGCAGTTACTTTTGGTGACACCGTTAAGAAACCAACTGAGCATAACCACTCTGCCTCTACAATGGAGATTGAAGTTCGACAGAACATTGAACAAATGAAAACCCTTGCATACACCTTCAATGAACCATGTGGCTCAGTTTTGAGGGAGGTTTCCCAAAACATACCTATGCATGTATCTAGTTGTATGGCTACAATTCCTAATCTACATCTGACAAAAACAGGCAAGTATCCCACAACGTGTAACACCTCAAACCTACTCAGATATTAACATCCCTGATGAATTAACAGTAACCTTTAATAGTGAATCTTTCCTATTGCATAATAACAAAAACCCTCTAAAATGAATACTAATTTTTAGCACCCCCATAACCTTGTTAAACTGGAGAATAGTGATATTTGGATGATGGATGGTACCTTTAAGTCCACCCCATCCCTTCAGCCAAATATAGACTATTCATGCCAACATTAATAACACCACTGTTCCTTTAGTGAACAGTTTAATGCCAGATAAGCAAGCTTCAACATATACTGAATTTTAGTCGGTGATAAAAGCTAAAACTCTAAATAAAAGTCCTAGAAAAGTGATTATTGATTTTGAATTGTCTATGATTAATACCATTACTAAATTATACCCAGAAACTCAAATTCAAGGATGTTTTTTCCACTTTTCACAGGCATATTGGCGAAAGATACATAAAACATCCTTAGTCGAAGATTACATATCAGGCAGTGAACTACAATATCAATTGAAAAACTAACTGCATTATGCTTTGTGCCACCTAACAGTGTAGATGAATACTACACATCAATTACTGAATCTGACTACTTTACAAGAAACGACGAGATATTGGGCCCCTTACTAAATTATTTTGAAGACACATGGATTGGCCATCTAAGCAGGTTGGATTGCAGGAGGAAGCCAGGGTTCCCAATTGAGTGGTGGAACTGTTACTCGACCTGCTTAGAGGGTGGCGCAAAGACTAATAATGCCATTGAGGGATGGCACAACTCCTTCAACAAATTCATTGGAAAAACTCACCCAAACTTTTATAATTTTTTGGAAACTTTGAAGAAGGAGCAAAGTTACCAAGAAATGAGAATAGCACGATCGTTAACAGGTAGTCTGAATCCACGTACATCCCAAAAAAGTAAAGAAATGTCAGAGCGACTATTGCCACAAATGCAACAGTTTACGTTGTCAGTGACTTCAGATTACCTGGAAAATATTGCAAGCATACTACATTTCTAATAGAAACTAACCCCTTCTTCTAACTTACTTGCCTGTTTTTTATTTACAATTTAATTGCCATTTTTGAAATTATTTTTTAAAATTAATAGGAATGTCGGAAATCCTGCCTGCAGGTGTCTTCTTTCTTCAACTTTTGGTGATGTTTCAAATCCTCCTGTCTGCAAAATGTCTTCTGTACTCCAATAATCCACAGGGTTTAACCATTAATTCAAGAATTCCCCAATTTCCCGTTCAAAAAATAGAAACACAGAGTGGTGTAAATACCAGTACCAACATCGTTTAGTTGGTAAAAATCTGTGTTGTAAGTAAAAACGCAATCCCCAAACAAATAAAAAAACGAAAAGCATAAGTTTTTCCCAAAAAAACAGAAAAACTAATCCAAACTTCCAATCCACATTTCAAAGTGAAATTCCATTATTCGAATTCTCCTTGTTCTCCATGGTTCTGAAAAGAAGTCATAAAAAAAAAATCTGTTACAAAAAATCTTCTTTGCCGTTTTGAAAAGCCTGCATCCGATCCCAGTAATCTTTTTCCTTCTTTAAGACACATGGCGTGTATCACAAAAAAACTTCAACCAGTACTTAAAAACATGGCGCACAAAATCATAAAAAAAATATTGCATTTATTACAAATCTGTTTAAAAAAGTATTTCGGGGCGTGGCTTCAACTCCGATGGGGTAAGACGCACGCGGCTGGTGCTCCGTCCCCCGGGGCCTATCTAGGGCATTTGGGGAGCGATCCAAGGCACGAGGGGCATACGAGCCCCCCCATACGAGCAAGCACCCGGCGCTGCCCCGGACCCAAGGTGGAGGCCCTCTGGCTCGTACGAGCCGGCCGGCGGAGGTGGTGCGGAGGCACCAGACGCCATCTTACAAGAGCTTTGGAGTGGTGGTCCGGAGGCTGGGCCGGCACCGGGGGATAAGGCAGCGAGGAGATCGCTGTCCCATAGCCAACAACAAGCCGAAGACATACCAGGGAAACCCTCGGCTGAGAGGTGAGAGGCCCAGGAAGTTACCGGCGGCTGGAGACCGGGTGAGCTGGCAGTGCAGAGGCTCGACCCGCCATCTTGTGGAAGCGGCGAGGCTGTGCCCGAGTGGCCAATAGACGCCGGTGAAGGAGGGAGGCGCCCGAATTTGGCACACCATAAGTCCTGTACAGCGGAGACAATATACCGGCTGGGTGAAGGCGGAGCCCCCCGGGCCGCCGGTGTCCGACGACAGCACGCATCGCTGGAGGCCCGGTGTCTGGAGACGGAGACCCGGGAGCTGAAGAGGGCCCTGTGGTGAGAGGTGACGGCCTGAGACACCCGGTGAGTCAAGCGGGGTGGCCTGCTGGCGGACGGCCGGGGAAGCTGCGATCCCCCTGGAGTTATATTGGATTCCCTGGAGGTGAGGTGCGGGGGGTGTAGATCCCGGGGGGAAGAAGAGATAACGCTGGGAGGGGTGAAAAGCCCCCGGGATCGTAGAAAAGCCCCAAGGAGGTAAATGCTGGCCTGCTCACCCGACCACATACGGGGAGGTGAAGCTGTTACAGGCAGTGAGCCATAGCGCGCAAGGGGGCAACTGAGGCCTTAATGGGCGGGAGTCCCCTGCCTGATCGACCAGGACTTGAACCAAGCTGAGTGCGGGGGAGAAGGACGTGCTTTTGGGACCTGGAGTGACCTCCCACCCTGCATGGTCACCGTGCTGCGCAAACACCCCAAGGACTACGACAACACCCTATCGTGAAACAGGGGTGAGAGACGACTCTGGGAGGGAGAGGGCGCCAGCAGAGAGAGCAGGTTTTCGTGACCCTGGGGGCCCCCATGGAGCAACCCCCGAACTAACCTGTAAGTCTGAGTAGAGCCTGGTTGGGGATGTTGTTCGGGTGGAGCTCTGATGAGGAGAACGGGTCTGAGTGAATACTAATCGGCCGCATACCACTCCTGAGGGCACCCCGAGGCCTACCCGCGCGCTGGAAAGGGGATTAGTGCTGGGCTACACGGCGACACAGGCGAAGACCGCACTGAGCCCGGTACCAACAGCATGACCAGGCCTCGTACGGGGAAGTCTGTAGCGACCCCCGCCACCAAGGACACATCGGTCAAGGATTTGTGGCACAAACGCACCCCGTCACCTCTACCGGAGGCCCCTGAGATGGCGTCCGCCCTGAAAGACTCCGAACAAGGTACTATCACACAGGCAGTGCTGGCCACTTTTCTGCAAGAGATAACATCGGAGATTTTCTCCCTTAAGACGGAGGTCAAAACATACTTGACAGATGTACGCCGAGATATTACCGAAATTGGCAATCGGGTAGACGATATGGAGCGCACCATAGACTCTCGTACAGAGGACCTAGAAGATCTCCGCCGCAGAGTCCAGGCGGTAGAAGAACAGAACGTAGAGCTCCAGATCAAACAGGAAGATTTAGAAAATCAGAGCCGCCGGAACAACATCCGCATCCGGGGGGTGCCACGGGGTGCGGAAGGAGCAGACATACTCACATACGTTGCAGACCTCCTCCATGCCATCCGAGGTGATGAGGATATCTCCCCCCCGACGCTAGACCGGGCTCATCGAGTGGCTCCCCCACGAGGCAACCCCAACCTGGTCCCTGACATCCTGACCAGAGTCCACTTCTATGCGGAAAAAGAGGCAATCCTCAGGGCCTCCAGGGCAAACGAGAAGCTGGAATACTAGGGCCACACTATTCAGATCTTTCAGGACCTCTCGCCCATCACTCTGCGCCGCTGTCGGGACTTCCAGCCAGTGACGGCCAAACTGAAAGCGTCCAATATCAAATATCAATGGGGTCACCCTTTCGCTATAATTTTTCAATGGGAGGGACGGCGTCGATCCATACGATCATTGCGAGAGGCACTCCAATTGCTACACCTTTCACGGGACTCACGGCCTCCCTCGCCCTCCCCTGCCGACTCGGCCTCCCAGATATCGCTGCGCCCAGAATGGTCCAAGGTACAACGCCACGGCTCAGGATCATCTGTAGCCCACTCGGCTTCTAGTCAAGCTAAGCAAGACATCATACGCCATCTGAAAGCTCTGGAAGAACCCCAGCCGCTGTCGGAGAAGAGGTCTGGCCAAGCGTCCCCATCGACCTCGAGCCCAGATATGGGAGAATAACTTTTGATCAACACCTGCAAATTTCGTCCTGCCGCGTGGACTTCTTGAACACGCACACACCCCTACACTGGAAGACGGAGCATGCCCCTGACCTGCGACAACTCAGTCCTACTTACAACCGGGGCAATGGAGGAAGCCCCTATGTACTGTACGCAGGAACCCCTCTGAAGATGGCTTCTGGGGGCATTGTGGACCAAGGGGAACAATCTGCCTGAACTGGCCTCTCTAGGCGGGACAGACCTCAAATGCTGCTACAGTCAACGACGGGAAGCGGTCACGTTCACTACGATATAAACGACTGGTTGTCCTATACCATCTAACTGGAGGCAGCGAGACATTTCCTACCAGTGGGCCACAATGTTATGTGTTACCATGTTATATGTTTGCTACTACAGGACCTTATCAGGCCACTACCTGGCTCTGAGAACACCTTTAGGCGCTCGATACATCGCAACAGGCCTGCCAGGCTATACTGGGGCCTGTTATTATACGCCCCATACACTAGATATCCCAAGCTACAACCCTGACTTTATAAATTGATACCCATACACAATTGGATACGAGGCTCAGGCGCTCCCAGTTCTCCAATGTAGGGACTCGCTCCCCCGACATAATATGGGTGAACATTTTTTGACAGGCTCCCCGCCCCCACGACCACAGCTGGATGAATAGACGGCTCCCCGGGGGACGGTAGTTGCCCCGACTGTCTGGAACCACGTTCCCCCCCACCATGTCCTTAGTCCAAATGAGGAGTGACTTCCTCAGAGCCGCCCTGGTTCACACCACTGGGCCGCTCCAGGGCTGGACTGGTTCTTTATGGCCCAGTTGGCCATCATGTTGCTGGTTATTCTCTCTTCTTTGGTTTCTCTGTCTTCTCTATTCCCCCCTCTCACTTTTTTTTCCTTTTCTACTCTCACTTGCCTGGGAGGATCGGGGCAGGCATGCGGGATTCCGATCTGGTTCGCTGGCCGGACTATTAGGGACAGGCGTGGGCGCCAGGTGTCGACTTAAGAGGGCAGGGTTATGGACATGTGATATGCTCCCTGCCGAAATATATACCCTCAGCGGGGGAGGACCCCGGGATGGGGGCGAGAAGCGAAGGGGAGGCAATGCCGGACCGTGCTCCATCCTACTGGACCAATGGCACAACTTAAATGCATGACCCTTAACGTTCGGGGCCTGAACTCCCCGAACAAGCGAAGACAAATCTGGAGATATCTCCTCCTACGCGACCCTGATATTATCTTCTTGCAGGAGACCCACCTCCTTTCGGCGGATACCTCGCGTATGTCCCACCCTAAATATCCGCTACAGGTTTGGGCTTCTGCACAAACTAAGACTGCGGGGGTGGCAATCCTTTTCAAAGCTGGCACCCCAATAAAAATCAGCCGTACTACACGTGATAGGGAAGGTCGATATCTTAAGACGGCAATCTCAGCTCGGGGCAACCCTCTAATGCTACTCAACATCTACGCTCCTAATCAAGCGCAAGATATCTTTCTCCGTGATCTCCTCCGCTCACAACTATCCCAGGAGGATGGACCCGCCATCATTGGAGGCGACTTTAATTTAGTATGGGATCCTGGCTTAGACCGCTCTGCTTCCTTGTATCAAGGGACCGGAGCTATGTCCGCGACGCTTAAACAAGACATACAGGCCCTTGGTCTTGTAGATGCATGGCGATACAGGGAGCCTGACACGCGGGATTATTCCTTTTACTCCCATGTCCACCAATCTTACTCCCGCATCGACTACTTTTTTATTTCCCAGACACTTACTAGAACCTTGGAATCTGCGGAGATTTCAGACATATCGGTTTCTGATCATGCCCACGTGGAAATCACCCTGGCGGCGATGGGCAGACCCTCGGGCTCCACTCCACGGTGGCGTCTTCCTCCTCAGGTCTTGCGGGATCTGGTGGACGTAGACGAACTAAAACAAGCCATACAATCCTATTTCATTCATAATGACCTTCCGGACACCCCGATTTCTCTCTTATGGGACGCCTTCAAAGCTACGATTAGGGGCACTATCACCTCTATTTCCATAGCTCGACGAAGGGAGGCTAGACTGGTAGAGGACAACCTCGGTCGCGACATTAAAGCACTAGAGCGGCAAACTCACACAGCACCCTCTTTACATGCGAGGAAAAAACTTGCGTCACTTCGGGGACAACTAAAGGCCTTAAGAGTAAATAAGGCGGAACACTCCCTTCTCACCCTAAAGCAGAAATTCTATGGAGGAGGCAAAAAGTGGGCTCCATGCTGGCACGCCGCCTCCGCCTTCAGATATCCCGTAATCACATTGCCAAAATTACTTTGCCGGGCGGAGGGTGGGCTATCGCAGAAAGTGCCAAACAAAAGGAATTCCTTGAGTTCTTTTCTGATCTATACAAGGCTGCGGACACTTGTGTAGACCAGATAGATCCCTTCCTGGACGCTTGCCCCTGGCCACCTCTGGGCTCCCACCACCAACATCAGCTAGAGGAGCGCATTACAGCGGAAGAGCTATTAAACGCTCTAAAGAGTATGCCGACGGGGAAATAACCCGGCCCTGACGGCCTGACGCTGGCCTTTTACCGCCTCTTTCTCCCAGAACTTCAAGTGCCCCTGTTACGCCTTTTTAATTCATTTACTGAAACCGGAGCTGTGACACCGTCAATGGCTGAGGCGGAGATTGTTCTCATTCCGAAGCCCGGGAAAGATCATACTGCATGCGCATCGTTCCGCCCGATATCTCTCTTAAATGTTGACGCCAAGCTCTATACTAAAATCCTATCCCGTTGCTTGGCTCCTCTCCTCCCGAGCTTAATTGAACCTGATCAAGTAGGCTTCATACAAGAACGTCAGGGAGCGGATAACCTACGGAGAATAGCCCATCTGATACAAAAGGTTCAACACCACGACATGCCTGCCTTCTTACTCTCCCTCAACGCCGAGAAGGCCTTTGATCGGGTTGATTGGTCATTCCTTCGGGCGGTTCTCCGCCGTATAGAATTAGGACCTCTCATGATAAACCGCATCATGGCACCGTATGCGGACCCTAAGGCGCGAATTCGGGTGAATGGGCTCCTGACCTCTTCTTTCTCCATCCGAAGGGGCACTCGCCAGGGCTGCCCACTATCACCACTGCTCTTTGCGCTTGCTGTGGAGCCCCTGGCGATTGCTATCCGACGATCGGAGGATGTTAAAGGAGTCCGCATGGGTGGGGTGGACCATAAGATCGCCCTCTTCGCGGATGATCTACTTTTGACACTCACGGAGCCTGCGACCTCCCTCCCGGCGCTCATGGACACCCTTTCCCAATTTGAGTAAGTATCGGGGCTCAAGATCAATCTTCCAAAATCGCGTGCACTTAATCTCACTCTTCCCCCCCAGCAGCTAGACGAACTCCAGGCAGTCAACCCTTTCCAATGGGCCTCAAAGTCCATCCGCTATCTGGGGATCAATATCACAGCTAATCTTGACACTTGGACGCAGGCTAACTGGCCTGCCTGTAGAACCACCGTGCGAGAGGATCTCCGCCGATGGAAAGCGTTGCCTCTCTCTTGGCTATGGCGCCTCAACGCGGTGAAAATGTCCATACTCTCAAAGGTCCTCTACATATTTCAAGTGCTCCCGACGCCAATCCCCCATAGAGATATCCTGGGTCTTCAAAGAGAAGTGATCACCTTCATTTGGGGAGGAGGAAGACCGTGTCTGTCTACCAAAGTTCTGATGCTACCGCAAGATCGTGGAGGCCTAGCGTGTCCGGATCTCCTGGCGTACTACTGGGCATCGCATCTACGTTATATATCGGAGTGGTCGGTGCGGGCCAGTGAAAAACACTGGTTTCACATGGACCGAGCGGTGGCCTGTCGCCCGCTGTGGGACCTAGCCTGGCTAAAAAAAAGCGCTCGGCATCCCAGTGCTTATATTGTCACGCCCACGCGCACGGTATTAGAAATATGGGATAGAATCGCAATACCCCAGGGCCTTACTTCGTTCCCCTCTCCCCTCACTCCAGTGGCACTCAACGCAGACTTTCCCCCAGCCTCCAGCATAACCTCGTTTCGAGCATGGGAAACAGGGGAGTGTCGCATCATTGAACAACTCTTCGAGAAAGGGATGTTCAAGTCGTTTGAGCAGTGTCGGGCAGACTTCAACCTCCCAGTGAAGGCTCGGCTAGAATACTTTCAGATCCGCCACTGGCTTCGGGCCCCATCCAATATGGAGGGAGCCACACGACAGCTGACATCATTTGAACTTCTGGTTCGAGCATTTGATGAGTCTAGAGGGCTAATCTCTCGGACCTATAAGGTCCTTCAACAATCTCAGGAGGTCTCGCCCCACACCTACCAGCGCCAGTGGCAGAGGGACATTGGGAGCGAGATTCTCCCTGGCCGGTGGGCACAGCTCTGGAGGGACATTCGGCGCATACTTAGAAGTACGCCACAACAAGAATCGGCATATAAACTTATGACGCGCTGGTACTATACTCCTCTTAGACTGCAGAGAATGTTCCCTGGAGTTACCCCTAACTGCTGGCGTTGCTTGACGGCTCAGGGCTCCTTCATTCACATCTGGTGGGAGTGCCCACTTATTACTTTGTACTGGTCGGAGATACACCAACACATTAGGGCAATGGTAGGGTTTCCCCTCCCCAACGACCCGGAAGTTTTCATTTTGGGCCTCCGCCCGACCACACTTAAAGCCATGACACATATGGCCTGGCGTTTGATATTTCAGATGCTTACGGCTGCGAAACAAGTCATCGCGTCCCACTGGAAACAGGCCCACACTCCTTCCACTACCATGTGGTTTACGAGACTCTGGCAGGTCATGGCGATGGAACTCCTTACCCACCGACTGACACACACAGATGCCAAATTTCAGCGCACTTGGCAGCCCTTGATCCAGTACCTGACCCGGTTGGAGCACGCTAGAACTATGCCTCCGCGAGTTCGCGCCCTTCAACTCTTTGACGACCCAATACTCCCCAGAGGGGATACATACGAACTAGATACAGCCTAAGCACACGACAACCCCATATGTCCTCCCGATGCTTGGCGCCAGAGGGCCAATCCCCGGCCAGCCACGAGCTGCCCCCGCATGCCTCCGGGTTCCTCTTCCTTGCGGGTCACCCGACCGGAGAGATGTTCTTCCTCTGCCTACCCCCTTAGGCCTCTTCTTTCTCTTCTTTTCCTTTCTCTCTTCTAAGTCTATTTGTTCCTCTCCTGGTCAAATCTAGATTGCAAAGCCGACAAACCAGTATGTCCAGCTTCCCACATACCATCTTCCTGCACAAGGTGCGAACATTTAACTATAGTGGTGGGCCCGAAAGAACTACAAGGGTAGTGCAAACATTTTCACCGGCGTAACAACCGAGACAACCCTCTTTCCCTCCACTCATTGGTTGAAGTGGCACGCAGGCCGCAAAAAGGCCGCAAATCCATGGGTCCATGCACTGTTGTAATTGTAAAATGGGGAATTCGACATTACGCCAATTGAGGTATGGTATAGATAGCGTAAGATGATAGGAAAGCTTCTACCCAATAACTGTAGAGAATTACGCCCTACTTACATACATTTATTGCCTTACTATCTATAGCTCTCCTTAACGCGGCCGGCCCAATGTGGTTGTAGGCGGCTTGCTGTGTACTTCCCTTACCCAGCCGTAAGAATTACTGTCTCGATAATTTGCACTGCCGGCCCTGCTGGGGATGTAGGCGGAATGCTGTGGAGATGAACTTTATTCTTTAATAAAGTTGTTTTAAAATAAAAATAAAAAAAATAAAAAAAAGTATTTCACTGGTTATTAAAAAACATTTTAAAATTTATCTTGCAATAAAAGCAATCATCCCAATGTAGGCTTACAACACCTACCTGCATAGCATGAAAAATGGGTGAAAACATACATAACATCGAGTTTTACACTAACTACCTTACAACTACCTCCCTCCTCTCTCCTTACAAAAAAGTTGGCCACCTACAACTTTAAATTAAAAAAATTAAAAGTTCTTCCCTGACCGCATCCGATCTTGACCGCAGCGCTCCACCGACTGCAGAAACTGACGCACAACCGCATACGTCAGGCTGAAAGTAAAAAGGAAAAAAGGACAATTATTACCATTGAATGCAACGGATAAGTGTGGGAAAAATATGTTATTAATGCAATAAAAACTATTTGCACAGTACAAAATGTATCAAACATTTAAAAAAATTGGACATGTATTTCTTCAATTTAAAAAACTTATTACTGATTTTTAAAGGTGTGTTTCATATTTATTACTATGTATTACATCTCCTGTTTGTTTTCAACTATTAACAAAATATATTTACAACTCCCAAAAAACTATTAGGTGTTGTTTTATGCTTCATTTATAAAGTTTAAATTCTCTGCAATTTATTCTAAACTATAACTATGTTTTTAAATATTTTTTTCTTTTTTTTAAATATAAATGAAAGAATTAATCTTTATAAATGAATACTCAGGTACTAAAAATTAATACCTGAGTATTAATAGACTTCCCCACCCATACCCCTAAATCCCTCACATCCCGTGCCAAAAGGGTTGTTGCAACCTTTTTTTAAAAACTTTTTAAAAGTTACAAAATTAAATAAATATTTTAATGTATCATTTAAAATTAATACTCAGGTATTAAAATGAATACCTGAATATTAATACACTTCCCCACCTAATACCCCTAAACCCCTCACATCCTGCGCCTAAAAGGTGATGTTACAAAACCTACTTTATTTAAAATTAATTAATTTAAAATACTGAATTAAACTTATTCTTTTCCCTCACATCCTGTGCCTAAAAGGTTTTTCTACAACCTTTGTTTTGGCAAAAATGTTAGTTGTAAAAAAATAATTAAAAATTACATTTACTCTTTAAAAAATAATACTCGTATTAAAATGAATACCTGAGTATTAATATACTTTCCCACCCAATACCCCTACATCCCTCACATCCCATACCTAAGAGGTTATGTTACAATTAGGGCTCCCGGTTTTATGGTATTTATATTGTTGTCTTTTCCGTCTGTATTTATCCATATTTATTTTTCGCTAATTTTACCTGTATTTATCCATATTTATTTTAGGTTTTCTGAAAAAATGAAGCCAAAATGTGTATATTTCTGCATTTATTTAACCAGTTAATGTACACTTGTGCCTGAACGCCTGATAGGTCTTAATGATATATACACAGTCAGATGATAAATTACGCACTTATAAGAAAAACCTGCACATTTTGGTATCAAGGTTGTGCAAATCTACTGCTGTTTAAGGCTCTTTACTAAAGTTCCATTATTTGTTTACTCCCTTGTCTGTCAGTCTGCACAGCTTTTGGCCTGGCAGGCATGATTGACAGCATTCAGAATCATTAAAAAACAACCCAATTTCCGTTTTTATACACATTTAAAAATAAATACAGACAGGAAAATAAATGGTTTTCTGTCTGTATTTATCTGTAATAATCTGTAAAAACGGAAACCAGGAAGCCCTAGTTACAATCCATTTGTATTTAAATTATAATATTTAAAACCTAAAATACATAACATATACCCTTTTTAAATTATTACACACGTATTAAAATTGATACCTGAGTTTTAAAACACTTCCCCACCCAATAACCCTAAAACCTTGACATACCCTGCCTAAAGGGTTGTTTGACCCAGTTTTAAAAATTATTTATTTTATATGCTGAAATTAGTTTATTAATAATTCCATTTCGAATGAATCCTCAAAAATTAAAAGTAATACCTGGGCAATAATACACTACCTCTAAAATAATTGATTTATTAATTAGATTACTATGTTACATTTTAAATATTTATTAGGATAATTCATAAAAACTATAAATTATTTTTTGAATAAAAAAATAAATAAACAATAAAACTTACCTGAACACTTACCTTAACCATAAATGCGTTGTAAAGGTATGCGTTGTAATGGTACCAGCACTATAACAGCATACGTTGTAATGACATGCGTTGTAATGGTACCTGCACTGTAATGGTGTCGTTGTACTGGCATTTCGTTGTAATGCCTGCATTGTAATGGCGCTTTCCCCCATTAAACCAGTGCCTCATTCTACTGCTAGACTGGTTTCAGGCACAAAGATGTGATCACCTTTCACCAGTTCTGGAGGATCTTCATTGCTGGGTACCTCTGGAAGCCCGCATCAAATTTAACATGTCCTGTATAGTATGCAGACCGCCAGGCGTACAATGCCCATTGGGATGAAAGGGCTTTAGTTGTCCCCCCGTCGTATTCCGTAGCCCGGGCTGCTGCAAGCCTGCAGCTGTGTGGGTGTCTGTCCCCAGTAAAGCCTGGACGAAGTACGGCTTGAGAAGAGTGCATCAGAATAAACATTTTCTTTTCTCCGACAGACTGCTTATCTTGCTGCTTGCATTGTCCTTGAAGGAGGCCATGGGGGTTCACAGGTCATTCACAACATCTAGGACAAAAACTCCAGAGTGGGGGTTCTAATTGTGCACCGCAGTGTGTTTTACTGATCACCTTTGTTTTAAAGAAAGGCAATGTTTTCCCATTAATGCTGGTATGTGAGACTGCATCTGCAATTTAAAGCCAATCTCTGCCATCTTCCTCTGCTTCCAAGCAAACAAGACAGAAATCCCAAATTGTCTGGATTCGTAATTGCATTTATATAGTGCTTACTACTCATGTGAGGGGTAATAAGCGCTAAATAAATGCTAAAAATTGAAGAAAGAGATTTTTGTTTTTTAAATGCAATGACCATCCAGCAGTACAGACTTTTCTGTCAATAGCAAGTGGGAATGAGAGAAATTTGTGGTTTTGGTTCTAAACGTTCCAAGTACTGACTAAAACATAAGAACATGCAAAATGATTTTGGCAAAATAGGGGTCTGGTGCATAGATAGCACAGAGGGCCCTAGGGTAGCAGTCCTGATCCCGTAAGTAAAATGTTCCTGGCTGCCTTTGGTTTGTAGGTTTCGCCTGCACACTGTGCTTGTGAAATCTGTTGTATTTAATATATCTTAAAAAGGCTTACATCCAAACCTTACTTTTCATTTGTTGCTCTGCTTGCCACTTACTTTTCCTCTGTTTCTATTGGTTGTTGCATATTATTTCCTGTTCTTTCCTTCTGTGTGTCTCTTATAAGTTTCCCATGGCCCAAGTACTCCTTTTCATCCGCTTTGGTGGGGGGAACTTCTTTTATTACGTTTGCCTGCACTGATTTTACTGTTTATCTTTTCCTAATCTTTGTTTTTGTTTGTCCAACGTCTTTTCTTTAACATCCTTGTGTCAGCACGCATATGAAGTGTGCTTGTAAGCTGCATGTTTTTTTTGTTTCTCCAACGCCTTTTTAGGTAATCTTCTGGTTTGTTTGTCCGAGGTATTTTATTTAATGTCCATCTGTCAGCACGCATTTCAAGTGTGCTTGTTTTTTTGTTTCTCCCACACCTTTTAACCAGCAGGGAGAAGCCGGGACTCCCAGAGTGAGGCCGTCTTCTCTCCTCCCCGGCTCTTAAAGAGTCCTGCGGTGCATGGCCGCTTAGTTTACATTCCTCGAGCAGCGCAGCGAGGCTGCCATCTCCATTTGCGAAACGTTGCTGTTGCTGTGGTTCACCTCTCTTCTATTTGCCTCAGTGGAGATTGAAGCCCCCCCCCCCTCGCGTCGCCTCCATTGTTTACATGCTAAAATTGCCATCTTCCCTCCATTGCTGACAGGACTGTTTTTTTTAAATTTCTGCCACATGTTTATTTAGCATAAGCAGCTGATGTGTAATCTTCTTTGAAGAGAATTAAACTCTGTAATAATAAGGTGACAAAATGTAGGCTTTTGGTAAAGAAAAGTGGCCTTTATCCCAAACAATCACAGAAACTGGCTAAGGTAATTTGATGTGCAGTACGGGTCGAGAATGAGTATTATATCTATTCTACAACTTTTTCCGAAGTTGAAGTTTCCTAAAAGATATTTAGGAAACTACACACCACATTCAATAATGCTGATGTTTCACAGGCAGCGTAATGCAAAAATTTCTTCTTCACCGTCTAAGAATTCTTAGTTGCTTGCACTGTCAGAAGGTATACAGACCATTTGAAAGAGGGGGTCTTCTTAGGGTGCATTTACCTGGAAGAGTAGGTAGGCTTTTGCTTTCATGCAATCTTAGTTGCATGCATTGCATCCAAATATCCCTTGTTTTGATCAGTCCGGCGATGCCACATATGAGAGTTTGGGGGCAGAGCTGACGACTTTGGAGCTGGGGAGCCAAGTTTGAGTCTCAGCATCGGCTCAACATCCTGTGATTCTGGGCAAATCACTTAATCTTCCCCGTGCTTACTAAAGATGAATGTGTCCTTATATAATGTAACTGGTGCTTGTGTTAAGAGCACCTTGAGTTTCCGCTATTTAAAATTGCAACAAAAAAAGTACAGAGGATTTTTTTCCAAAGCTTTTTTATTGAGAGAACAGCTATTTACTAAGCATTGAATAAATGATTATCTTCGGTTGAGTGTCAGACCCTGAGAAGTTCTCCCACGCTTCACTGACTTTATGTATTATCCAGTGTGGCTGCACAATCTCCTCGATATCCATGCAGGACAGTCCATGCAGAACACACGGTGACACATTTGAAATGCAACTTTGCACCCGCCTGCCACATTTATTGTCGCATTTAGCTGTCAAACTGTCTGGTGTTTTGTGCAGAGCATGAGCTTGTCTCTTTAAGCCATGTTATACAGTAGTTCCACTGCTGTGCAACGTGTAAAAAAAATTGACAAAGCAAATAGATTTTGCATAGGCGAAACCTATTGGCTTTGCAAATGCTTGCTTATCTGTGCAGTTTAATATAAAGCCACAGAGATGTCTGTGGGAGGCAACTCCGACCAACATCATAATGAGGCCCTAAATATATTTTATTTTTATTATATTAATGTTATTATTTAATATATTTAATATTTACAATGTAAATTTATATATAATTTAAAAAAACAATATTTTTTTAAGTACTGGCAGATTAAATGATTTGCCCAGGATCTCAAGATGTTGAGCTGTTGCTGGGATTCAAACCTCGGTTCCCAGTTCCAAAGTTGGCAGCTCAGGCTGTTAGGTCAAATCTCATCAGGTAGTATTGGAGTCAGTGGTAGCTGGTGATCTTTGAAACTGATGGGGTGTACTCCTGCCCAGGAGTTTACCTTATTTTTTCAAAATTTGCGTCACTCTTTCTCATTCCCACTCACATTTACACCCAGATTAACAACCATTTTGCAATGGGTTTACATCACAAAATTGATGCAAACCTGCACAAAATGTTTTATTTAATTTACTTTCCAATGCAAAGCCTGTTTTGCACTCAAAAGTAACCTGAAAGTAACGCAAAGCAATGCAAATCTCTGCTGTGTGTTACTGTGCTTCAAGGGGACGTTCCATGGGTCTTACATGGGCGTTCCCATGCAACCACCCATGGGTTTCACGTAAAACCTTATCCACTAACAATAGTAAACAGTGCTTTGCATCAAAAAATACACGATGCATGGAAGCAGGCATTAAAAATGAAAAATGCTTTTATTTCTCTTAACTTTTCCTACTTTGCATGTGTACTGAACTGTTGAGCACAACTCCGAAGTAGGAAAAGTTTTAAAGTTAGTCAAAGCATAGTATTCTGTACTGGAAGGGCACCCTTCCAGTACAAAACCTATGCTAGATTCACGCAGACACCTTTGCACTATTGCGCAAAGGTGTGTGTTTGGCGCTCGGTAGCCTAATTCTGTGCCAGCGCTAGGGTGAAAGCAGGATGGTGCCATATCTTTGTAGATATGGTGCTCCCTCTCGCACGATGCAGAAACTTTGGGTGCTGTGCTGCGTTGTGTGAAAGCTTTGATAATCTGGGCCATAGTCTCTTTTCCCTCACTCACTCTAACTCTTATTCTCTCACTTGCTCATTCTCACTCATACTCTCTCCCACTCACTGTTACTCACACACACACAAACATACTCATACTCACAGATTCTCATTCTCACTTACTAACACACTTACACACCCTGACTAACTCTGGGCCCTGGTGCAACTCCGACTGCTGCACTATTGATAGCTACACCCACAATTTACTTCCACTCCCTCTCACAAGCTCCAATCAATAACACGTTCTAACACACTCATACTCCTTCACTCACTCCCTTGTACTCACTTTCACTTATTCATGCGCACTCCCAAACTCTGATTCTGACTTTCACTCAATCCTATTCACTCTCAATAAATCACAAACACACACACACAAACGCATAGAGAAATAACATTTCTTTTTGCTTACCTAGCTTACTTAGCTGGCAACCTGGAGGCTCCATGGCAGCAGCAGCGCAGGAATACAGTGCTGGGCATTGGAACCAGCAAGCCATGATTGCCAACGAGGAGCCAGGTGGAGTAGCAAGGGCAGGATTGAAAAGGGGAAGACCCACCTCAGTACCCTCTCAGCTTAGGCAGAGCCACTGGAATTATGCATCTGGGGAGGGCCAAATTATGCGGCAAAGTTGACTGAATTATGCAGCAAGAAAAGGCAAATTATGCTGCTTAAAGCGACACATTTTGTTATAGTATAATTGTAATATTTTGTTAATTTTACACTAGTTAACACTTTCTAAGCATAGCTTGTACCTCATTGGTACCAATTTAACACCTTAATGTAGCAATAAGCAGCAGAAAGGTGACCAGTTAACCTTTGCAAAGGGACTTTTGCGATGCAGCAACACATGTCGCTGGGTTTTTAGTAACTTTTGAACCGTTTGAGCTAGAAACAATTTTTGTTTGTTAAAATCTGGAGATTATGCAGCAGACAATGGATTATGTTTCAAAACCATAATTATTCGAAAAATAATCCAGCCACACAATCGCTTATTTTCAGTGGCCCTGTTGATTGGACTGGAAGCATAGGCCAGTAAGAAACTGGTATAGTGATGAGGATGCTGCCCCTGCTGCACTTTGTGGCTTTTCATTGGCTTCAGGGATGAACTGATGTGTGCCCTGACAGCCTCATTTTAGCACATATACTGTGCTGCCTGGGGCATATTCAGTATATGTGCTAAATAAAATGGATTGTACCTATGTGAGGGGATCATAGTTGAACTACGCCCCTTAGACATCTCACAGTCCACCTCCCAGAAGGTCCTTGTGTGCATTTGCTCTATTTTGTTTGGTGGACAGACACATAATAGACTGAAGAGGTGGATCAGAATGATACTGTGGATAAACAGTACCTGGGACGTCTACCACCAAAGCTGTCTGCCACAGCAGCATGGTTTTCCACAGATTGCTCTGCCCTCAAGTGTTGTACCTCTTAATCATATTTACCATCTCTGCCAGTGGCACTTGGTGGTTGGAAAACCTTGAGCCTGCTCCAAATCCAATAAACATTCACATTTCAAAGGATCCAAACCTGTAAGGGTTGACCCATGGGTTAACACACCTACTTCAGAGACAGAGTCCACTTCGCTCCCGTTCGTTTTAGAGTCCACCTGTTTTAAAGCTCACACTTGGTGCTCACAGACAAGAGTTCAAAAGTTATGTTTTTTCTTTAACTTTGCTTTTCTGCTCAGGCCAACTCTTTTCTTTCCATGTGTTACAGTGCAGTTTAACTTCTGTTGCATTGCCCATAGTTAGTCACCTGGGCCTTAGCACTCTTCATCCTACCCTGTGTCCCTCTTGTCACTCTCTCACATGTCGCTGCTTTCTCTCCTGCTCCCTGTCATCTTCCCTTTTCATTTTTATCAACCTGCCTCTTTCCACCCCATACATTTCACCTTTGTCTTGTTTCATATTTGTCATTGTCTCCTGGTCTCAGCCTGATCTTCCCTGCTATAAGCAATGAACATCACGAAGACTCACAACAAATCACCCTCTGGGTCAGAAGAGGGTGTGCCATTGAGAGCGGATAAGAAGACAGGGCAAATGGAGATCAGCACCATGTGTCCAAAGTCTTGCAGCACAAAGTTAATTAAAAATTCACCATTCAAAAGGGTGAAGCCTGCTCGGTATCAAGAAGCTCATTTCAGTGCCTATTTTATTAAGGAGAGGAAGTTGGTTGTTCTTCTGGAAATAAGCTAAACACTCAGGGGCCGATTCCGATTCGGGCCGGAAAACGTACCGACCGACTCGGAGCCGGAATTTATTCCGACCGACACGTACCGGTGCAGCCCGACCCGCAAAGTACGATGAAAAGCGTGCAAAATCCGACCGACTCGTACGGAACACAAGCCGAATGACCGAACCGCGCGGAAAACAGCTATCCGGCCGGAAAAGCACGCGAATCGAACCGACCGACACGCACCAGGAAGAATCCCGAACGAAACGTACCCGCGAACTCCGACCCGCCAAGTACGATGCAACGCGTGGAAAACACGACCGAGTCGCACGGAGCTCAAGCCGTACGACCGACACGCATACAAAACAGCGAGCCGAAGCAACCCAATACACCGCGACCGACGCGTACGCAGCACAGAAAACAGCACAAACACAGAGTGAACGACTCGGAGAAGCTCGCATGAGACAACTGCAGGGTCCGAATCGGTCAGAAGAACGTCTCCTACCTGCACAAAAAGTACAAAGGGAAAAACACAAAACAAAAAGGCCAAACAAGCAATTACAAAGCCAATAAATACTGGGGGGGGGAAACAGGGAACAAAGACACACCCACAACTCCACCCATATAAAGGACACAAATCCCTACCATGATCCTTTGCAAATTCAAATGACCTGCCAGCACAGAACACCAACAGACAGCAACCACACACACACACTCACAGCTCATCCATCACACAAGCCACACACCATCAGCACCTTAACAAATAGCACCCTCACATACACCCAGCAAAACTCACACTCACACACCCTCACTTGCACACCAACACACACATCACACACCACCACCACCCATGACCATGCCCCCCAAGAAGAATCCAAAGTTCCTAGATAGTGAATTGGAAGTCCTGGTAGATGAGATCCTCAGGGTAGAGCCACAGCTGTTTGGTACACTGGTCCAACAGACCCCCATGTCGCAGAAAATCAAGATGTGGGCGAGGATCGTCGACAGGGTGAACGCACAATCACCATGTTTGCGCACAAAGGAAGACATCCAAAACAGGTGGTATGATGTGCGCAGGAGGGTCAGGGACCTACTGAAGAAGGATTACATCTTGAGCCAACACACCGGCAGTGGCCCTCCTGCCAAACCACTATACCTCAGGCCCTGGGAGGAGAAGGTGCGGGCCATCCTACCACCAGTGAGCGTATATAGACTAGAAAACATCCCAGAGCCTGGTGAGTACACAACCAATATACCCAATATTTTGTGACAATACACACACATCACTGTCAAGGGGATAGTCAAACCATGCACCCTTAGCAAATCCACAGCAACTAAACCAGAATCATCCCAAGATGTGTATGTCAGTCAGATAAACACAATACATGCCATCTCATAGTGATATGTAACTGTGTCATGACATGTACAAACCCTACAACAAATAAAGCTAGGCAGTGGCACAAATCTAACCAACAAACACTGTCAGATATGTATCCACCACTACAACACCACCACACAGGGAATCCCACAGAATTGAAGGAATTCTGTGTATGCTGGTCAAGTCAGTGTAGCCAATAGCATCATGGGAGTTGTAGTCACAGATATTGCCCATCATCACAATACGCCCATCAACACCACTCTGAACCATGCTCACATCACAGGGAGTGGAAAACAACTGACAAGATGGCTGACACTGGTTACTGCTGTGGGGAGCACAAGGCCCTGCTGGGAACTGGGCACCAACAAACAGCAGGACACCACTGACTGACATCCTGAAAGACAACTTGCACTCCCTGCAATGGAAGCACGTTCCATGGTGGGATATCTGGCTGGGTGGGAAGGAGGACTGACAGCTATGACCATAGTTACCAGCAGCTCTTCCCACACACACCCATAACACAAACTACACACAACTCACCTGGGAAAATGCATTGCCTCACACTAAAATTAATTATCCCACAAAGAACCACCACCCTGGGTCATGCTGTGGGAAGCACAGTGACACACATGGGACTTGTAGCCAAACAAACGCCAGGACAACACTGTCAGCCATCCATTCAGCACAGGCACACTACCCCACAGGGAAGCAGAGTCAGAAGGAAGGAAGTATGGGCAAGCTTGGAAGGGGTTGGAGGCAATAGCATGATGGGAGTGGTAGTCACAGCTCAACATCCCCCCACCCACATGGCCCAGCAAGCTCACACTGAAGCATGCACACCTCACAGAGAGTGGAAAGCCCCATCAAAGATGTCTGACACTGGTGCTCTGTTGTGGGGAGCACAAGGCCATGCTGGGAACTGGCCACCAACCAACAGCAGGACACCACTGTCAGCCATCTTGCCATTGCTGTCACACCCACACACAGTGAAGTACACTCAAAAGGAAGGAAGTATGGGCATGCTGGGAAGGGGGGTGGAGGCAATAGCATGATGGTAGTGGTAGTCACAGCTCAACACCCCCCCCCCACATGGCCCAGCAAGCTCACACTGAAGCATGCACACCTCACAGAGAGTGGAAAGGCCCATCAAAGATGTCTGACACTGGTGCTCTGTTGTGGGGAGCACAAGGCCCTGATGGGAACTGGCCACCAACCAACAGCAGGACACCACTGACTGACATCCTGAGAGTCAACCTGCACCCACTGCAAGGGTGGCATGCTTCATGGTGGGATAACTGGGCTGGAGGGAGAAGGATGTCCGGATGTCAACCAAATACCACCAATGCTGGCCATGCACACACCTCAACATTCAC
This sequence comes from Calotriton arnoldi, assembly GCA_963921515.1. NCBI lineage: Eukaryota > Metazoa > Chordata > Amphibia > Caudata > Salamandridae > Calotriton > Calotriton arnoldi. Next base: position 1,764,341 of record CAWUFW010002726.1, read on the forward strand.
ATTGAAATGCTTCATGTTGTCAGGACAATGCGCTACACCAATATCAACAGCTGACTGTGACAACTTAGGACAATGCAATGTACAGGCCCGCATCCAGAGGTACAGTCACAACTGTCAGGTGTTTGAACCATTGATGCCTGTAGAAACATTACATACATTGTGTGTCTCTTCCAAATACAGGTGATGATGGGGACACTGAGGAGTCCCTGTCCCAGGCTCAGGGGGACACTGAGCTCACTGGTGTGGAACAGCCTCTGCCCACCTCGGATGACGAAGACCTACCTGGCACCTCCGGAGTGAGTCATCATGCAGCACCAGCAGGATGACCAGCTGCACCCCCTGCACCCACCTCTCCAACAACTGCCAACACACAGACCACCCCTGCCGACACGGACAGACCAAGGACCACCACCACCAAAAGCACACGGACCCCGGCCCAACGTGGAGCTACGGACACCAACACCAGCAACAACCCCCAAGGGGGCCCAGGGTCACCTGTGCGTGCCACCGCAGGTCCTGCATGTGTCGCCAGGCGTGGTGGGAGGGGTGGTAGACATAGGTCGCTGCTTGCAGAGGGGTCTGGACTGCATGATGACCCACAACTGGTACGCATAGCTGATGCGTACCAGACTAGCACCGGAGAGTTCAGCCAGGTAGTGGGGATCCTCAGGGACATTCAACAGCAGCAGGCTGCCCATCATGCCCGCTTGGACTTACACATGTCCCGCATGGAGTCCAAGTGGGACACATTGCAAGAACAGACGGCGGTGCATAGGGACATATTACAATGCCTCCGCCAGATGTGCACCAACATGTCAACACCTCCCTGTGTGCCCACAACATCTGGTGCTGCAACAACTGCAACTGCCACAGGGAGGGATGATGACTCTGGCGGAGAGTCCCCTGCACCGCAGCAGCCTGCACTTGAGGGCCCCCCCCCCCAAGAAGAGGGGTCGTCCGAGGAAGGACAACTGAGAGGCCGATGGCCATGCACAACCCCCAGGAAGCCAACACCTGTTCGGGAAAATCACCTTTGTGCGCAAACTCTTCACCCTGTCGAATGCAACACAACTCTCCCACATGACATGGGCAGCTCAAGTTGGACCAATGTATCAGATGACTGTGGACTTTACTCAGGACATTTCTGCTATCAGGACTTCCAAATCACCTAGGAACTTTGGATTACAATCACAATGTACAGCACCCACCATCCTGTGCACTATACTCACACATGTATGTCAATAAACTCAGTAATACACCATACTTGCCTCTGTTGTGATTCCAACGTTGTTTCTGAAGTGGAGATGATGATCTGTGAAATGACACTGTGCATGCTAACTGCTACAGCAAGTACAACACCAGCATGTTAGTCATGGCGACGTGACACATATGAGGGAGACACACCACCAGGGCTACACAACACATACACACCAGGGCCATCTGACTCATCGCATACACTGATGTTGCCAGGAAATACGGTGCAATGCACAGACCCAACACCTATTCACAGTCTGTGTTAACTAGCCCACTGGTGCAGTAAGCAAATGTCAGTCAGATGTGTGACCACAGACAACGCACATCACAAAGTGAAGCACAGGTTTATTACACATTTGCAACATGTTGTAACCACTACAGATGCAAGGTAATCCCACCTGGCAGTGGGCACACAGTCAACAAGTGTAGAAGAAAGGAAGTCCATGGGTGTGGCGCACATCACCTGTAGGGAAACGACAGCTACCACCCTGGAAGTTGATTCACGGTGTCGGGGGATCACAGTTGACCAAACAACTCTGAAAGTACCCTGTGAAGGACAGAAATGACACACATTCAAAAGCCCTGAAGAACAGGACAGAACTGCAATACTCATGCCCAATACATGTCACAAGATACCCACCCAGAACCAAGTTAGCATGTCAACACTGTTGTGGAGTACAGACTACCTGTAAGGACACATCGCTGCATGCATATAGTCAAGTAGCACATGGACACACTCAAACAGCACCAGAGCACCACCAACACATATCATGCAAACTCACATCATTGACATAACATCCCTGGATACTCACATTCAGCTGAATAAGTTGGTGATGAGCTGTGTGCGGACATCACCCTCATCATCATCATCATCACTGGCATCGTGGTCCAGCCCAGGATCCTTCACAGGTGGCGGATGTTGGTCATCGTCATCCAGGATGAGAGGCAACTCCTTCCGCACTGCCAGGTTGTGTAGCATGCAGCAGACGATGACAATCTTGCACACCTTTGCTGGGGCATATGGGAGGGCCCCTCCTGTCTTATCTAGGCAGCGGAAGCGGCTCTTCAGGAGACCAAATGTCCGCTCAATCACTCTCCTGGTCCGACCATGTGCCTCATTGTAGCGCATCTGGGCTGGTGTCACAGGGTTCCTGAGGGGCGTCAGCAACCACGGCATGTTGGGGTATCCGGAGTCACCTACATACAGACAATTGCACATTAGCTGAGTTGGAAAAGAGGGTGGAACACTACATTGCAGAACACACACAATGGTACAAAGTCAGTACACACCAACAAGCCAGGCACGCTGGTTCCGCATCTGTGACATCATCCTCAGGATGCGACTACTCCTCATCACGTAGGCATCGTGTGCAGAACCGGGGAAATGGGCACAGACGTGTGAGATGCTCATATCTGCAAGACATACCACCAGTGCATTGACCGAATGGTAGTGTTTGCGGTTCCTGTATGCCTGCTCTTGGGCCTGTGGTGGTACCAAAGCCACATGTGTCCCATCAATAGAGCCAATGACATGCGGCATCCTCCCCAGGGCATAGAAGTCACTCTTCACGTCAGTGAGTTGTTGAAGTCTAGGGAAATAGATGTACTGGTTCAGGTACCTCAACATAGCCTCCAAAACATCGCGGAGCACACGGCTGAACATGGTCTGTGACATCCCACCAGCAGACGCCACACTGTGTTGAAAGGTACCGGTGGCAAAGAAGTGTAGGGCTGCCATCACCTTCACCTTGGGGGTCAGCGCTGTAGGGTATGTCTGGCCAGGTTGCAAATGTGGGGCCAACCGCACCGTCAATTCCTCAATCAGTGGCCTGGTGAAGCGGTACCGTCGGATGCAGTCCCGTTCAACCACTGTTGCAAGGTCAGGGAATGGACGATGGACAGCTGGTGCCCTGCAGTGCATAGGTGAAGAAAGAAAGATTGTCAGTCACCCCACATATGTGGCATAGACCAGACTCAATATCACATGATACATCATTACGAGACACAAGTACATGATGCGTGTGCCGTTCCGTAAGGACATGTATGGCACCTACATGGCTAACTTCTAACATCACAGTTCAACATGTGTCCTCAACAAGTCCCAGGTTGTGCTATGGGATATCATTAGGCTGTGTCACAGTACCCATGTACTGCTGTCACGTTCCAAACACACACCACAGTGACATGTGAGGACAGATGTACCCCAGGCATCACAGCTCATCGACAGGTAGATTCCCAGGGACCCTGTATTGCCACATGGACACTGGCATGACATGGTGCATCATGAATACACCACAGCTAAACAACCATGACCCCCACAGGTAGTGGTCCCTGTTGCTTCGGCAGGACAGACTTGGATGTCTGTGACACACACACGCACAATATCAAAGTCCAATAACAAACAACGTGGATGTGGAGACTGTCTCCCATTGTGCACATGGAATCAGAGACATTGTAAACACAACATGCACACAGACTGTGGAGGGCCATCACAATTGTGGCAATGGGTCACCCTGGGACGTACATACCGTCCCACATGGGACTCAGGGGGTATGTGACATGACATACACAACCGTGAAATGTGACCATGCCACATGCCCTGAAATGAACAGTTGCACACTACAGTGTTCATGTGCACAACACACCAAGGATTCTGTCCCCATGAACACGTGCACAGCCTGGGAGTGGCTGCCCCCAAGTGCCACCCAAAACAACAACATGTTGACCCCCATACACGGAACATGTAATGCAGCCTTACATGCCTTAGGATACAGTGTGGACAGGCTGTGGTGTTGTAGGTGTGCCCCTCACTCCCTGGGAAGTATATGTGGCTGGCATATGTTCACCTGTGACAGGCATGGTGACATATGCCAGTGACTTGTACAGGGACGCGTTGTACAGCAATGGACCGATCGGTGCGCACACATTGGCCATTGCATACAATGTGAGCGGGTACGCGTTGTCATCCGATGTACGCGTTGTACAGCAATGGACCGATCGGTGCGCACACATTGGCCATTGCAACCAATGTGAGCGGGTACGCGTTGTCATCCAATGTACGCGTTGTACAGCAATGGACCGATCGGTGCGCACACATTGGCCATTGCATACGATGTGTGACGGTACGCGTTGTAGAGCAATGGACCGATCGGTGTGCCCGGCCGGCCCATTGCTTTCAATGTGAGCGGGTACACGTTGTATCCTGGGTACGCGTTGTAGAGCAATGGACCGATCGGTGTGTCCGGCCGGCCCATTGCATTCAATGTGAGCGGGTACGCGTTGAACTGCAATGGACCGATCGGTGTGCCCGGCCGGCCCATTGCATTCAATGTGAGCGTGTACGCGTTGTATCCCGAGTACGTGTTGTAGATTAATGGACCGATCGGTGTGCCCGGCCGGCCCATTGCATTCAATGTGAGCGGGTACGCGTTGAACTGCAATGGACCGATCGGTGTGCCCGGCCGGCCCATTGCATTCAATGTGAGCGTGTACGCGTTGTATCCCGGGTACGTGTTGTAGAGCAATGGACCGATCGGTGTGCCCGGCCGGCCCATTGCATTCAATGTGAGCGGGTACGCGTTGAACTGCAATGGACCGATCGGTGTGCCCGGCCGGCCCATTGCTTTCAATGTCAGCGGGTACGCGTTGTATCCCGGGTACGCGTTGTACAGCAATGGACCGATCGGTGTGCCTGGCCGGCCCATTGCATTCAATGTGAGCGGGTACGCGTTGTATCCCGGGTACGCGTTGTAGAGCAATAGACCGAACGGTGTGCCCGGCCGGCCCATTGCATTCAATGTGAGCGGGTACGCGTTGAACTGCAATGGACCGATCGGTGTGCCCGGCCGGCCCATTGCATTCAATGTGAGCGTGTACGCGTTGTATCCCGGGTACGCGTTGTAGAGCAATGGACCGATCGGTGTGCCCGGCCGGCCCATTGCATTCAATGTGAGCGTGTACGCGTTGTATCCCGGGTACGCGTTGTAGAGCAATGGACCGATCGGTGTGCCCGGCCGGCCCATTGCATTCAATGTGAGCGGGTACGCGTTGAACTGCAATGGACCGATCGGTGTGCCCGGCCGGCCCATTGCATTCAATGTGAGCGTGTACGCGTTGTATCCCGGGTACGCGTTGTAGAGCAATGGACCGATCGGTGTGCCCGGCCGGCCCATTGCATTCAATGTGAGCGGGTACGCGTTGAACTGCAATGGACCGATCGGTGTGCCCGGCCGGCCCATTGCTTTCAATGTGAGCGGGTACGCGTTGTATCCCGGGTACGCGTTGTACAGCAATGGACCGATCGGTGTGCCCGGCCGGCCCATTGCATTCAATGTGAGCGGGTACGCGTTGAACTGCAATGGACCGATCGGTGTGCCCGGCCGGCCCGTTGCATTCAATGTGAGCGGGTACGCGTTGTATCCCGGGTACGCGTTGTACAGCAATGGACCGATCGGTGCGCACACATTGGCTGGGGCCTGGCATGGCAACGGTCGCGTTTTCGAAGCTCCAACGAGTCTGATGCAGTGAATTCAGTTGGCCAGCCACAACAATGTTGCAAAATCATGGGTGTCATGAAGTTGAAGATTTGAAGGATGCTGTGGGCGTGTATTAGTGCTGCTATACCATGGATTGGTCAGATTCAGAAGATGCAAACGACTTGGACCTATCACTTTGGACACATGGGACAGTATCTGCCTCTGCAGCACACATATAATGCTGGCTGTTCCCCTGAGAGCTCACTTGCCTGCACTACATGCTCCAGGACGACATCTGCCACCAACACTGCTGCTGTTTATGCATCCTCTGGCTCCTGCAATGGCACGTACTGTGGAGAGAGCCCCAGCCTTCAGCCTTGAGGAGAACCAGGCCCTGCTGGACAGCCTCCTTCCACAGTACAGCAAGCTGTATGGGAAACCAGGGGAGCAGGTGAGTGTGCTGTCCACTGCATCACTAATTGTGCATGTTCTCTGACTAGCAGGACTTTCAGTGTGCACACCACTGGCTAGCATGCCCACTGAGTAGTTGTCACACCCCAAAGTGTGTAGTTACATGCACTGAACTGGTACAGTGCAGTAACAGTGCATTCCAACTAGGTTTACTTCCCATGCAATGATACCATGTAGTGACTGCTGGCAAACTGTTCATAGCCATTGTTGCACTGCCTGTGTACATCATATGCCCCTGTGATTGAGACATGTATATCCAACTGTGTGATGCACGTATATGTTGCATGTGTAGTAATGGCCTTTTCACTTTGTCATCCTCACAGGTTGATGCCCACCAGAAGCAGGAAATCTGGCTGACCATCGCCCGGAAAGTAAGATCCGTGGGGGTCTACAGGCGCAGGATCCGCAACTGCCAAAAGAGGTGGCAGGACCTTCGTGGCTGGACCCGGAGGATCGCAAGGGTCCAGCTGAAGCTGTCGCCTCCTCGCAGGAGGGGCGGACACCGGACCCTGACACCCCACATGCTCCGGATCCTGGCGGTGGTCTTCCCTGACCTGGATGGGCAGCTGAAGGACAGACAGCAGCAAGGAGGGGTGAGTCCATGACTTCACTGTGCACTTTGTCTGACATGCTATGTGCCCTCCTCTGGCCTGGTTAAACTTCCACAGTACATCAGTCATGTGGTCCAGGACCCATGTCCCTCATTTGTTACATGCCCACTTCTCCTCTGATATGCATATGTGTGGCCCTTATAGTCAGGAAATTGTGTCATTTGGGGACTGTGTCATTGCATTTTGCTTTGCTCAAGGTGGGGGACAGCATTTGTTCCCGTGACTATGTTGTGCGATTCATGGCTGGGTCAATTGCTTACACAATGCCTAAGTTCTGACATGTGATCTGGATGTAACTTTGATATGTGGTCCGCTTGCTTCTCTGACTCACCACATGTCCCTGGGGAATTTGGCACACACCCATGCTGCTGGTGGGAACAATATTTGGGCCTCAGGAGTATGTGTATCCAGTGTGTCACACATGCTTAGCCACCTGCCTACTGTCCAGGACTCATCCCTCTTACAGGTGGAGCTGGACAGTCATGCCTACTCCAGGGCATACAATACACTCTGTACTCCCACTCCCGTGTATCATCTGGCATGTTGTGATCAGTGAAATGTACCCTCAGGTGTCTGCCTCTGTCTCATTGTGCTGTGTCTTCGTTGTCAGGACTACTGGTATGTTTATCGGTTGGGGCTCAGCATGTCATCTGAGATGTGACCATGATGGACGATACTTCTGTGACTTATAGGTGTCTGATCACTTGACTGTGCACACAGGTGTTTGCGACTGTGACTTTCAGGCAGCTGTATTTTCATTCACAGCACACGGTGAGGTGCTCATGTTCAGAGAGTTGTGTTTCATGTCCCCCATATGTCCAGTTGGTATGATGTGGACAAATAGTAGTACAGATGATGTGGTTTTTGGGGGATGGACATGTGCACTTGTCAGTCACATAACTTGCATTCCCCATGCCCTCGGATTGTGACACAGTGCAGACTGTTGTTGGCTGGCTGCCATGGCCATGTGACTTGAGACAGTAATGTATGACTTTGCACGCATTCCTGTGTCATGGCATTCAACTTCCTGGGACTGATCCTGCAGGGGAGTGACATGTGCAACATGCACCCCATTGTGGCATTGACTATCCGGACATGGGTGCATCATGGTGTCTGGTGCTGGTATGCATCACATGCATTTCTAATTAGAATCTGGCCATCCCTTTATCCGGACACCTGCACTGACTCAGTGGCAAGAGATGTGATGTGTGCATGTTCACATGCTTCACCGTGTTCTCTGCAATGTCCAACAACTGTGTAGGTGGTGCATGTGTCCACACTGGGTCTTACCATCAGACAGGCACCAGACAGATGGGTGCAAGGGCAGGAGGGGTGTGAGTCCCATGGTTGACCATCAGACTGACAATTGGCTTCCCGAATCTGTGTGAGGAGTTTAGGCAATGTTCAACTAAGGATGCCAGGGCTTGCTCTGTAATGTGCTGTACTTACTGTGGTGTGTGCGGTCAGTGCAGGTGACTGATGTTTGTCTGTTTCCCTAATTGTTTGCAGATACATCCACGGCCGCAGGAGGGGACAGCTCCATGGACCAGGAGGAGCAGCGGAGCCAGACTGGGTCAGCATCGGACGAGTGGTCAGAGGGACCCAGTGGCACGGAGGGCGAGGGGAGCCACACCGAGGAGTCCTCAGCACCATCCACCACAGCTGGGGACCACAGCAGCTCGGAGGATGACTCCCTTGTGGAGGCGGGTCTCGGCAGCCACCAAAGGCCAGCTAGTCTGTCTGGCCCCGCCACCACCACCACCACCACCGCCCTCCCATCGGCTCCCATTCCTGAGGTCCGTGGAGGCTCCCGTGCTCGGGAGCGTGTCTCCTTCGTGCCAGGCACCGCACCCCCTGCCCCTGTGTCCCCTGCTGCCCTGAGTGAGGAGTCTGTGTACCTCCTTCGGCAGCTCCATGTAGGGCAGACAGCAATGCTGAGTGTCCTCCATGCACACACCACTCTGTTGACACAGCTGGTGTCGTTCATGTAGGGCATCTCGACGGGTATGTCTGCCCTACAGAGGAGCAATAGGTCCATGGACTCCTCCCTGACGGCAGCAGTGTCCCTCCTCCAACAGTCCCTCACCCCTCCAACCTCTGCCCCATCCACACTTCCTGCCCCCCTACTTGTCCAAGGCACATGCACACCTGCACAGTCACCCAAACACACAGACACGAGCAGCACAGACACACCCAAGAGTAAGGAAAGACGTGCACACAAGCATCCTCAGGGGACTGATACCACAGACACAGGGGATGGGGAACACACACACACACAGGCATCCACATTCACTCTGCAGTCCTCCAAATCCTCTCCCTCCAAGACCCCTTCCCTTGCCTCGCCTGCTACCCCACCTACACAGCAGATCTTCCTGTGTGACCTCGGCCTCTTCCCCACCATTCCTGCTGATCCAGCATACCAGGGGAAGAGGAAGTCCACCCACACAGAGAGGAGTGCCCCTCGCCCCCGGACACCCTCCCCCAGGTGCAGGCAGACACAGGAGCCCATTAGGAAGTCCCCCCGGAGCAGGAAGAGCAAGACCCCACCACCACCACCACGCAGCTCCAGCGCCCAGTCGCTCTCCTCCATCCCCCAGGCCACCACTGCACAGGTTCCCCCGCCACACCCTGCCCCAGGTTCCCCCACACACCGATACCGCATCCCCAGACTGCTTAGGCCCTCCCCCCCTGCCACTTGCTCTTCCACCCCCAACCCAGATGCTCTGCCTGTTAGTGGCACTGTTGTGGGGACCGGGTCCCCCCCCTCTGTCCTGCCCACCTCATCTGCCCACCCTTCCACTCCCTTGGAGTCATGCACTGCAGTGGAGTCCACAACCACCACGTCTGACTCGGGCACTGCAGTGGGTACCCAGTCCAGTACATCAGTCCAGCCCACTGCAGTGGTTGTAGCACCCACACCAACTGACTTGTGTACCACAGTGGTGCCGGACCCCCTGAGTCAGACACCTCCACTGCAGTTGCCGGTGACACTCCTGCACCCACCACCCCTTCACTGCCTCACTCTGCCATCCCCTGATCCTGTCCCTGCGGTGCCTGGCCTGCCCCTTGTATGCCCCTCCAAGGGGGATGTCCCCCAACCGTACCAGTGCAGGCAAGCAATGTGTGACCAGTTGTCACTTCTCACCCCGTTGGTACTGTGATTTTGGACTGGCCATTGGCCTTAGTTTCTTTTGGACTTCCGTGTTTACCCTGACATTTGCTGAATAAAGCCTCTTTTTGTTTACTTTTGGGTTTTCTTTTGATGTACATGATGTGGATGAGTAGCTTCCTGCATTTGCAGTTGTAATAGTGTTCACATCAGGACGATGAAGTGTTGCAGTGATGGACTCCATGTGGTCCATGGGATATGTGTCCTGTTGTAGTCTGGATCTATGGCATCCTTTGCTACAGTCTGAGGGTGTAATGTTCAGCATTTGACACAGGGATGTCCTTTTTGCATTTGTAAATGAACATCTTTGTCTTACACTGATGCACATCTGGTGGGCTTACCACTGTTCAATGTTCCGATTTCCCTGACTGTGTGCCCAGCTCCACTGGACATGCAGTTTTGCACATCAATGTCGAAGGACTCATCTGTGTATACAGTGCAACTTGCTTGACACGTGTTTGGTGTGTGTGCAGATGACTGACGTGACACCCCCGTACCCAGGCTGATGTGAGCAGAGCCTTCTGTGTGTTGTGGTTGTTGACTCACTGACGGAGTGTTCTGCTGACATGTTTGGGTCGTGCACAGACAAGGTTTGGCACAGTGGACCTTCCACAGGAGTGGAGTGCCCTCATGGCAGTGTGTAATCTGGTGACATTGCGTGGGCCTGTGTTGTGTAAGCATGTCTGTGCGTGTTCCCTTCCCTTTTCCTACACAGGCTGTGTCCCTAGGGATGTTCCTGTTTGTGATGCTTGCTGAGTTGTTCTGTGTTCATCCAGCATCTTGGACCTGGTTTCTCTGTGATGTGGGTGCTTGGCAAACTAATGTTCATGAGGTTGTCATCCCAGGTTGTCTTTGTTGTCAGTGCTGGGGATGTGGGCAAACGCAGATGGGACACATTCAGGATTCCCCTTGGCACTTGTTGTTTACACGAGTAATGTGATTTACAGTTTGTGTTAGCTTTCAGTGATTGTGACACGTTGTGTGTGTGACTGCTGCCCCTCCTCAGGGTCAGAACTGCAATGTTGGTAGTTGTGTACGTGTGTTCTTCGTGTGTCACCTTGGCTTCTTCATTGGTGTGTGACTATGGCCAGGATCCCATTGGTTGTGGTGGATTTCACATCATGCCCATGCACAGCATACTGTGCTGTGTGTCACACATTGACGAGTCTTGTTGACTGGCCATGTGTGATGGGTTTCTGCACCTTAGTTCCCACCACCACCCCTGTTATTGTCATGGGTGCATGTGCAATGTCACCAGTCCATGTGAGCTTCACTGCTGCACATTGGTGGAGATCAGGGTGTGTGGTGTTGAGTGTGTGCAGAAGTGAGTTGTTGCACGGCCAGACCCTTACCTCCATATTGGCCTTGGCTGGCAGGCCGTGCTGATTGATTGGAGCTTGTGTAGGTGTGATGGTAGTTAGTTGCTCAGGACACATGGCTGGGGTTCACAGTGTGAACGACATCTAACATTGTCATCACAGTTGGATTATCATGCAGGCTAGTGTCAGCACAATATGTGGTCCCTGGGGGTAGTGCTGTGGTGGGTCTGTCTCTTGCTGTGTTAGTTGCTGTTCCTACAAGCTTGTGTGACATGTGTAATTTGTGCTCCCTCTCACCTAACAATGCCTGATTGCCCACATAGGGGATTTGGATCCATGAGTTACCTTTGTGTGGCACTGTATGTGCATCTGTGTAATTGGTATTCAGGCCTCATCATGTGTTGTGTGGTTGCCTGGGGACACTGGCACCCCCCCCTCACCTGTTGTGTTTGATGTGCAGTGTGGGTCTGCCTGTTTGTGTTTGTGCATCTGCACCACTGCATTGGCATATCTTCAGTGTGCCATTGGCTGTATGTTGTTTGGTGGGTTTCACCTGCTGTCCCTGGGACTCCTAGGTCATCAGTCAGCACAATGATCATTGTTTGTGTGTCCCATTGCTGCCATGGTATGTTATTTGTTCACCTCACATCTACAGTCTCCACAGGGTATCTACATTTGTGTGCCCATTGGTGCAAATATGTGGGTCTGCATTATGATGGTCACTTCTGTCATTGTGTCATTGATGGATGTTGACAGTGTCAGCCCCCATGGGTGATGTTTGTCTGCACATGGCCAAAGGTATGTCTTATTTGCACTGCACTGTTTGCCTCACACAATCTATGTTGCTATGGGACACAAGCACTACTTTGCCACTGATGTGTTTGTTGTTCTGTGACCAGGAATCATCCATGCAGTTTGCCAGTTGCAGCTTTTTCAATGTCAACACTTACCTTTTGGTCACTGTGATGATGGGGGTTTAGACCCCATTGCCACAATGTTCAAGTTGTGCTTCAGCTATGGGCCCCACACTTACATTTTGGTCACTGTGATGATGGGGGTTTAGACCCCATTGCCACAATGTTCAAAATGTGCTTCAGCTATGGACCCCACACTTACATTTTGGTCACTGTGATGATGGGGGTTTAGACCCCATTGCCACAATGTTCAAAATGTGCTTCAGCTATGGACCCCACACTTACCTTTTGGTCACTGTGATGATGGGGGTTGGACCCCATTGCCACAGTGGTCATGGTCTGCTTGCATTGTGGGGGCCACACACATTTATGTGTGACACATGTGATAGGGGGTCACAGTGTATGTTCAAAGTCATGTTCAGTGTTGTAGGCATTTGACACAGTCTACACACGCTTGTCATGGTGTTGGGGGGATGTCTTTTTGTTGCATTCCTTATGTTGGTGTGTGCTTGTTGTGTCATGCATTACCCATCCTATGAGTGGGGGTGTTGTTGGTGGTAGGCATCCTGCCCCCCCTGGGTAGGGGTGGTGGTAGGGGTAGGCATCTAGCACCCCCTGGGTAGGGGTGGTGGTAGTGGTAGGCATCTGGCACCCCCTGGGTAGAGATGGTAGTAGTGACAGGCATCTAGCACCCCTGGGTAGGGGTGGTGGTAGGGGTAGGCATCTAGCACCCCCTGGGTAGAGGTGGTAGTAGTGGTAGGCATCCAGCCCCCATGGGTAGAGGTGGTAGTAGTGACAGGCATCCAGCACCCCTGGGTAGAGGTGGTAGTAGTGACAGGCATCTAGCACCCCTGGGTAGGGGTGGTGGTAGGGGTAGGCATCTAGCACCCCTGGGTAGAGGTGGTAGTAGTGGTAGGCATCCAGCCCCCATGGGTAGAGGTGGTAGTAGTGACAGGCATCCAGCACCCCCTGGGTAGAGGTGGTAGTAGTGACAGGCATCTAGCACCCCCTGGGTAGGGGTGGTGGTAGGGGTAGGCATCTAGCACCCCTGGGTAGAGGTGGTAGTAGTGACAGGCATCTGGCACCCCTGAGTAGGGGTGGTAGTGGTGGTAGGCATCCAGCCCCCATGGGTGGAGGTGGTAGTAGTGGTAGGCATCTGGCACCCCTGAGTAGGGGTGGTAGTGGTGGTAGGCATCCAGCCCCCATGGGTAGAGGTGGTAGTAGTGACAGGCATCCAGCACCCCCTGGGTAGAGGTGGTAGTAGTGACAGGCAGCCAGCACCCCCTGGGTAGAGGTGGTAGTAGTAACAGGCATCCAGCACCCCCTGGGTAGAGGTGGTAGTAGTGACAGGCATCTAGCACCCCCTGGGTAGGGGTGGTGGTAGGGGTAGGCATCTAGCACCCCCTGGGTAGAGGTGGTAGTAGTGACAGGCATCTGGCACCCCCTGAGTAGGGGTGGTAGTGGTGGTAGGCATCCAGCCCCCCATGGGTAGAGGTGGTAGTAGTGACAGGCATCCAGCACCCCCTAGGTAGAGGTGGTAGTAGTGACAGGCATCTAGCACCCCTGGGTAGGTTTGGTGGTAGGGGTAGGCATCTAGCACCCCCTGGGTAGAGGTGGTAGTAGTGGTAGGCATCCAGCCCCCATGGGTAGAGGTGGTAGTAGTGACAGGCATCCAGCACCCCTGGGTAGAGGTGGTAGTAGTGGTAGGCATCTGGCACCCCTGAGTAGGGGTGGTAGTGGTGGTAGGCATCCAGCCCCCCATGGGTAGAGGTGGTAGTAGTGACAGGCATCCAGCACCCCTGGGTAGAGGTGGTAGTAGTGACAGGCATCTAGCACCCCCTGGGTAGGGGTGGTGGTAGGGGTAGGCATCTAGCACCCCCTGGGTAGAGGTGGTAGTAGTGACAGGCATCTGGCACCCCCTGAGTAGGGGTGGTAGTGGTGGTAGGCATCCAGCCCCCCATGGGTAGAGGTGGTAGTAGTGGTAGGCATCTGGCACCCCCTGAGTAGGGGTGGTAGTGGTGGTAGGCATCCAGCCCCCATGGGTAGAGGTGGTAGTATGACAGGCATCCAGCACCCCTGGGTAGAGGTGGTAGTAGTGACAGGCATCTAGCACCCCCTGGGTAGGGGTGGTGGTAGGGGTAGGCATCTAGCACCCCTGGGTAGAGGTGGTAGTAGTGACAGGCATCTGGCACCCCTGAGTAGGGGTGGTAGTGGTGGTAGGCATCCAGCCCCTCATGGGTAGAGGTGGTAGTAGTGGTAGGCATCTGGCACCCCCTGAGTAGGGGTGGTAGTGGTGGTAGGCATCCAGCCCCTCATGGGTAGAGGTGGTAGTAGTGGTAGGCATCTGGCACCCCTGAGTAGGGGTGGTAGTGGTGGTAGGCATCCAGCCCCCATGGGTAGAGGTGGTAGTAGTGGTAGGCATCTGGCACCCCATGAGTAGGGGTGGTAGTAGTGGTAGGCATCCAGCCCCCCATGGGTAGAGGTGGTAGTAGTGACAGGCATCCAGCACCCCCTGGGTAGAGGTGGTAGTAGTGGTAGGCATCTGGCACCCCCTGAGTAGGGGTGGTAGTGGTGGTAGGCATCCAGCCCCCATGGGTAGAGGTGGTAGTAGTGACAGGCATCCAGCACCCCTGGGTAGAGGTGATAGTAGTGACAGGCATCTAGCACCCCCTGGGTAGGGGTGGTGGTAGGGGTAGGCATCTAGCACCCCCTGGGTAGAGGTGGTAGTAGTGACAGGCATCTGGCACCCCTGAGTAGGGGTGGTAGTGGTGGTAGGCATCCAGCCCCCCATGGGTAGAGGTGGTAGTAGTGGTAGGCATCTGGCACCCCTGAGTAGGGGTGGTAGTGGTGGTAGGCATCCAGCCCCCCATGGGTAGAGGTGGTAGTAGTGACAGGCATCCAGCACCCCCTGGGTAGAGGTGGTAGTAGTGACAGTCATCTAGCACCCCCTGGGTAGGGGTGGTGGTAGGGGTAGGCATCTAGCACCCCCTGGGTAGAGGTGGTAGTAGTGACAGGCATCTGGCACCCCCTGAGTAGGGGTGGTAGTGGTGGTAGGCATCCAACCCCCCATGGGTAGAGGTGGTAGTAGTGGTAGGCATCTGGCACCCCCTGAGTAGGGGTGGTAGTGGTGGTAGGCATCCAGCCCCCCATGGGTAGAGGTGGTAGTAGTGGTAGGCATCTGGCACCCCCTGAGTAGGGGTGGTAGTGGTGGTAGGCATCCAGCCCCCCATGGGTAGAGGTGGTAGTAGCGACAGGTATCCAGCACCCCCTGGGTAGAGGTGGTAGTAGTGACAGGCATCTAGCACCCCCTGGGTAGGGGTGGTGGTTGGGGTAGGCATCTAGCACCCCCTGGGTAGGGGTGGTGTTAGTTGTTGCCATCCAGGCCCCTATGTGTATATGTGGCATTGGTGATAGCCATCCCGCCCCTATGGTGCTGCTGTTGCAAGTAATTTCTGCATCCCTCTGTGTGCGTGTGATATGTCGGGTACGTGTAGTTTGTTTGTGTGGTGGGTGTCTGACTTACCTTCTGCGCCGTACGCGTCCGTGCCTGTTCCGGTAATAGATGTAGAATATTGGTAGGATCGGCACGATGGGATTCATGGTTGGTTCGTCTCGTTCGTCTTTCTCTTTGCTTCGCCTCATCCTCGTCGCTGGCGTGTTCGTCTCGTAGCCGTGGATCGTCTTGTGGCGCGAATCGGAGCTTATGTGCGCCTCTCCCGGATGCTTTGACGTGCCGTGCGTAGCAACGGGTTCGGCGCGTACGGAAAGCGCATCGTACTTGTCCGGCCGGACGGGGCTGCATTTTGGCTTCCGTGCGACTCGATTCTGCGTTTCCGGATCTGCCTCGGTCGGAGAACAGGACCTGTATTGGGTGAGTACGACTGGGTCGGGATTGGGGCAGTTGTGCGCATCGTACTTGCTCGTTCGGACGTATGTGCGAATCGGTCGGGAAACAAGCATTCGCCTGGCTTTTTCCCGGCCGAATGGTATTAGGTGCGCCTCCGACCGGGATCGGAATCGACCCCTTAGAAGACATAAATTCCACTGAGAAAAGTAGGTTTCTTGTACATACAGAGAGCATGAGGCTCTGCCACAAACATGCCTTTTCAACTTGTAGAGCTGAACTCACTCCTCTGTAGATAGAGCTGAAGCTCCAGCACAGATGCATCCAAGTCCCTTCATACATAATGCTGAATCCATGCATAGATAGAGCACAGACCGTGTACCGATAGGTAATTTCTTTCACTGAGCTGAAGCTGAACTCCTGCATACATAGCACTGCGACCCTGGGCAGACAGAGCTGAGCTCTTCCAAGTATGCTGCTGAGCCCTATTGCAGGCAGTGGTGAGCCCATGCGCAGACAGATTGAGGTGAGCCAGTTCACAGCCAGAGCTGAGCTCCTTCAGCATTCATTTCTATAATGTAAAAACCAAGGTTCTGAGGGAACTCAGAAACCAGGACCAGCTAATATTCTGTAGGAATATCACACATCTCTCACCCAGGTTAATCTTCCTTATAGGGAGTGAGGAGGGGAAGGTAGGAGGGAGGATGACAGTGAGAGAGAAGGGATTGAGAAAAGTGATTGAGAGAGAGAGAGCGAGAGAGAAAAAGAAAGACAAGGTAGATAGTAGTGAAAGAGAATTAAGAATGTGAGCGAATATGGACAGAAAGGTAAGAAGGAAATTGAGGAGAGTATGACTGAGATGGAAAAGAACAGAGACAAAGTGTGAAACAGGAAGCACCGGAGTGAGAGATGTATTTATTTATAAAGTTTTATATAGCGCAAACATGACCTGTGAGGGTATCAGAGCGCTTTACAGGGGGAAGAGTGAAACCTAGTAAAGACACAGTAATAAAACGCAGATACGACATGAATACAATCATAGAAGAATAACTAATTGAAGGATAAGACCTGCCTAGGAGATCAGAAGGATAGTAGTCATGATCAACAAATGAGAATATACAAGGTAACATCAATAGATATAGGGTATGATTTTGATTTTAATGCAACTATTTGTTCATCAGAAATGTTTTCACTTCTATTTTGAAGGAGGCGGTAGAAGGAATCAGACGTATTTCCTTCGGCAAAGAATTCCAACTTTTCGGTGCGATGCCCGAAAAGACTCTATTGTACATTTTCTTTTTGTGGAAAACCTGTGGTTTCAGCAGCAGGGAGCTGGTACTTCACGATGATCTACATCTGCCAGATAATTCCAGGTTTTGTGCCAAATATCTGGTACTATTGAAATGTAGGGTTTTATGAGTCATGCAAGTGATTTTAAGTTGAATTTGTGCTTTATAAGGGAGCCAGTTTAGGGATTTCAGATCAGGGGAAATGTGTTTGTTTCTTTTTGTTCCGGTGACAAGTCTGGCCACAACGTTAAGAGAGGCCCGTAAAGGGGCCAGCTTGTATCTGAGGAGGCCACTGAGCGTAGCACTTCAGTAATCGAGTCTGGGGATGACTAGGGCTTGGACTGCAGATTTAAGGTTGTCCTGGGGGAGGAAGGTTTTTAATTTCCTTAGGATGTTCATCTGGTAATTTGCTCCTTTGGTGGCATTACTGATGTGGCTCTGCATATGCAGATGTTTGTCAAGTATACTTCCCAGAGATCTCGCAGAATCTACAAAGTGAGGTGTGCATTTGAGGGCAGTTAGATGCTTCATCCAATGGTCGCTCTTGAGATTGTGTTTGGGTGGAGTAATGAGGAGGAATTTCGTTTTGATGGCGTTAAGTTTGAGATGGTTGAGAGCAAGCCAATTCTGAGTATTTTGAAGAATAGCGTTGAGGGTAGTAAAATCATCAGGTGAGGAGATTTTTAGGTACAATTGTGTGTAGTCTGCATACATGTGATAATGAATGTTGGCGGATGATAAAGAGTCTGCTAAAGGTTCCATGAATAAGTTGAAGAGAATGGGAGAGAGGGCATATCCCTGTGGGACTCCCAGGGTGACCGCAGAGGGCTTGGACAGAGAATGGTTGACCTTGACTATTGGGTTCTGTTATGGAGGAATGAAGTAAACGACGTAAATGAAGTAATGGACGGCCCCTGATAACCTCATCCTTCTTTCAAGTAGGTTTAGAAGATTGCCATGTTTCACAGTATTGAACGCTGATGATAAGTCAAGGAGGATAAGAAGACAAGCTTCATTCTGATCCAACATTGATAATATGTCATCCACTATGTGTGTGAGTGCTGTTTCTGTGCTGTGACCTTGATGAAAACCAGAATGGTATTGGTCTAGGAGTTGGTAATGATCTATGTGGTTGCAGAGTGGGATCTGGACACATTTCTCAATAAGCTTTGCCAGAGTGGGAATGTTGGAGATTGGGTGAAAATAGGTTAGGTATGAGCAATCTGCCGTTGTGTTTTTTTAGGATGGGGGTTACCTGCCCTACTTTTAGACAGTCAGGTATAGTGCCTGAAGGAGTGAGACATTTACAATCTTGGTCCATAAAGGGAGGATAGACGATTTGATCACCCTAAAGATATTCAGAGGTAAAGGGTTGATGAAATGATTGGAAGGTTTCAGTACTGTAAGCTAATAGTGACTGTCACTTTCCTTGAGGGGAGTGAATGTGTGCCAGGAGGCATTGTTTTTTGAGGAATGCCCATGGTTTAGGGACATTGGTGGATATTATTTTGTTGTTATAGGGGAACGATGGAGGTATTGTAATGCTCTGTAAGGTCATGCACATTCACCATGTCCACCTGGGGAGTCAGGTAATTGTTACTGAGGGCAGATAAGTATTTATGATTTACGTTCTGTAGATTTCTTTTCCAATGTTTTGGTTTTTTCACTTGAGCTTTTTTTGGAATCACACCTGCATTGATGAGAAAGGTAATACGTTAGTGGTCTGTCCAATCGCAAGGCGAAATAGACTCCAGTGTAGTGTTACCCCATTTTGCAATGATTAAGTCTAGGGTCTCTCCTTTATTGTGAGTAGAGCAAACACAAATTTGGGTCAGTTCGGGGTCTGATAAAAAGGCTTTAAAGGTGTTTACTACCTGGTCATTCAGGTCATTCCAGTGAAGGTTGAAGTCTCCAAGGAAGATCTGGGTAGCTTGTTGTTCAGCATTGGTTGAGATTACTTCCATGACATGTTTGATGAAAGCTAGGTTGTCTCCAGGAGGGTGGTAGATCAGGTGAAGTTTGCAGATGAGTCTTTCGTTGCTGACGATATTGATGCAAAGGTATTCTCTGGCAGGAAGGGCATCAACAGCTACCTGAGTCACAGCTAGGGTATTACGGTATATGCAGGCAACCAGGTCTGTGAGTTCTGTCCAGTCTAATGATGTTGTGACTAGGGGGAACTAGTAGGTCTAAAATAGGGGTGTATGAGTCATTTAACCAAGTTTCTGTCAGGATAACGAGGTCGAGCTGATGTGTGCTGGTGAGATCATAAATGTCAAATGCATGACTAACAGACGATCTGCAATTAATGAGCATGCATTTCAGGTGAGTATTAGAGTGGACTGTGAGAGAACGATTGGGGTTGATATGCTTGAGAATGGCTTTGTTAACCCCTCTAGGGTTGTGACTCAGTTCTCTGTAGGGATTACTTAGGATGATTTGGATTTGTCACGGACAGACCTTGTTGGTGTCTATATTGGAGGTGTAGGAAAGGAGAAGTACATGGATGTCTCTGTCTGAAAGGTAGTCAGTCGATCTCCTGGGTCGAGAGGGGGAATTAGGGGCAGGAGTGGATTTCCTATTAAAGTGTGGGGTGTGAAGGTTTTGGTTAGGGAACGAATAGATTGGGAGCTAGCTTGATTCCTCTGAAAACTGTCAGGCCTTTGGTTGAGCAACACCTCAGTGGTTATGGATGTAAGTCTTAGAATATCTTCCTTGAGATGTAGCAGGTTAAGTGAGATCTCATCAAGGTGAGATTCCAAAGAGGTGTGGGGGCAGGTGGTCATGGGTTGGGAGGGGGGGCCAGGTTGTGGGGGAAAGTTAGTAGTGGAGGAAGGGAGAGTTTGAAGGTCAGTAATATGCTGCGGTGGGACTGTCAGAGTGGTGGAGGGGATAGCCTGAGGGTGGCAGACCGGGGAAAGTGTGCTGATTGAGAGATCTAAGAGGCATGCGGTACGTCATGTTATGGGGTATGTAATCAGGTATATTCGTCATCTGTGTACTAGAAGGAGATGTGGTAGTGCAGGGAGAACCAGATAGGGATAATTCGGGAGGAAGGGGTGAGGGGGCGGGAATAGGACCTGGAAAGAGGGATTCCATGATTGCTGTTGTAGAGGCATCTGGTGTATGTGGACTGGAACTGCAAATTAAAGAGAGAGACTAAGTCTGGGCAGGGAGTGAAGGGTCTAAGGTAGGGGTGGGTATAGAGAGGGGGAAAGCATGGTCTAATGCTAGAGAAAGGGCTGGATCAATCAATCAATCAATCATGTCACTTATAAAGCGCACTACATACCCGCGAGGGACTCAAGGCGCTGGGGGAAGAGGGGGGTGGTGCTGCTACTGATCGAAGAGCCAGGTCTGGATGAAGCCGGAGTAGGGGAGGGCGTATGTAGGGGTGCTGGAGCAATGTCAGCTGAACTGGGGTGTCTTCGATTAGGGGTTGAGTTCTTATTGTTCACAGCTCTTTTGATGGATGATAGGGAAAATCTCATCCAATACTGCTAGATTCTCATTGAATTAGGATGATTCCATTATTATAGAGAGATATGGTAAAGACTGCCCTGCAGAAGGACGAACAGTATTCAGGTAATCTAAGCCCATGGGGTGTTTTCCTGGAGTTGGTGATTCGGAGCAGGGAGTAAATGGCAGTTCTCCACTGTGGACGTCTTTTTGTGTAGAAGATGAGGTCACTAATTAGCGTGCCCTTACTCGAGCAGAAGAATGGGTCAGAGATAAGGGTTTCAGGGTGGGATTTGAGTAGTCAGTGTTGAGGCTTTTTGATGCATTTTTAGAGAGATTAGCGGGGTAGTTAATTGTGTAGGCATTAAAGCCTGTTGGTTTTAGTTTTACATCCATAGCTCGAGGAGAGATAGCTAAAGAAAAATAATGCTTTATAGTTCGGTTATTTATAATGATACCCAGAGAATGCTCTTAGTGAGGTGGCCATGAGTGAGTGATTACAGTAGCCAATGGGCCAAAGTGTAACAAAAGGGTAACATGAGGCAATTATAGTAGGCGTTAGAACCAGCAACCCTTCAAACCATTCAAAGATGGGTGCCCCAAATTGAAATCGAGGTTCCTAGAAGGTAGGAGAGAGCCTTAGTCTGTATTCAGTTTCTATAGACCGTGTTGTATGCCAAATTGCCCTTCCAATGGAGGGCGGTTGTCTTGAAGAATTTCCTCGAGTGGAATTGGTGAAGAGGAGCGGAGGGCCAATGGAATGATATAGCAAGTAAGCAAGATTAAATAAGAGGCCTATATATTAAGGAGTTAGAGCTAACCACCATTCAAAGATGGCCGCCCCCTTTGATATCTGGGTTCCTAGTAAGCAGGATATATTCTTAGTCCTTTTTCAATTTTTATAAAGCTCACCTGGACAGAGTCCTATGTCTATTACCGTTCCCATGGAGGGGGTCGCCAAATTGAGAAACTTTCTTGTGGGGGCCCGGGGGAGAGAGGAGCAGAGGGATCCCTACAACACAGGGCAGGACGACACCCCCAAAAGATCCCAGCAAGGTGAGCAAAGCAACTGGGGCTCACACAGCAGACTCAAAAAGCAGCCCCACCCCACTACCCCACCAGACTCCAACAGTGCCAGGGGTTGCCAAACACAATTCCTGGAAAGGAAAAGAAACCCCAGTCCTCAGCAGTAGGAGCACTCGGGCAGTGCAGGGATAACCTCGATGGCCCTGAAGAAATCAGGCAGTCAACACGGGCAGAAGGAGCGGCAACTGCTGAAGGTGGGCTCGGGAGGAATTCAGACCGCAACGATCTAGAGTGACTCCCACGCTCATCTGCTCCCTGCCATCAAGCCCAGGATACCTCAGGAGGAGGGGTGTTATTGGGGCATCAGATCAGTCGTGGGGAGCACTCACCGTGTTTCCCCAGCAGCTCTGAACAGCCACCGGCGATCCGCCGGTGTGCCGGCTCCTTCCAGAGAGCTGGTCGGGCAGTGGGAGGAGGCAGCCCGCCTCGGTCAATGCAGACACCCCACACATGGTCAGGTAGGCATCCGGGGCTCTCTTTCGGCAAGAATCAGCGAGGTGACCGCCCTACCGGTACCAGTAAGAGGGGCTGTCATAGCCTGCTTCCAGCATGCAATCAGAGAAGGCCAGCTGCAGTGCAGTCATCTCAGCGCAGGAACCAGCTCCTGTGAAGAGTTCCAACCGCCAAAGCCTGAACAATACAGATGTAAGCAGAGAGGTGTAATCCTCGTAATCCTCGGTGTAATCCTTGAAAGGTCAAGGTGTTGGATGGCGGGGTTAAACCAGGGATGTTCACCGATCGGTGATCCCAACTCAGGAGCTGTCATCGTGACCTCCTACTCGGCGGTCACAACAATAATGCTAAGGCAAACTTTATGTTATGTGATGTTAAGGGTATTTATGAAGTGCATCTGTTCAGGTGAAGAATCATGTACTCCGCACTGGCTGAGGGTGCAGGCATTGTGCACTGGCTGGAGCTACACGAGCCCTTTGAGAACAGCGCAGCAGGGCTTTGGCCACACACTTTTCCAGACACATCGGTCTACTCACAGGTCTCGTTCTGGCTATATCAATTGAATCCTGCAGAAGTGTCTTATGCTTTCGATGCTCACCGTAACAAGAATAAGTGTAATTTTTAAATGGCTTCAGTTCCTTCACTAATATGGCTGCCAACACCCCTTCCCATGATGAATTTCTGTTGTAGCAAGCACACATTTAAATCTGTGCATCTTTGTCTAACCTTTTTCATTTGGAGAGAAAGAAACAGTGACTGAGTGCAAGTTTGGCTTAAGCATGCGTGTGTATTTTTATAATAAAATTAATTTAGAGGTAACAAAATGGAAACTGGCTGTTTAGTTGTAATTTACAATATAGCCTCATTTCTCCCAGCTTTGTTTAGCCATTTTAAAGAAGTATTGCAGGGCCAAAAACTGAAGAAAGATTCTTCAACCATTTGAACACTACCATAGATAACAGATAATATCATATTAAAAACGATACTTATCCCCACCACGATCTCTGCTCTCCGCTGATGGGTACAATGGAGATTATTGAGAAGTCATTACATCTTCAAATAAAAATGCATGTATTACAAGCTTTTTGGTGCTTTTGTCGCACAAAAAGCAGTGGAATTAACCCCACATATATTTAAGGAAAAGTGAAATATGGAAAATATTTCACGGTTACGTGTGAAATAGATTTTTCACCACTGTGCAAAGGTTTTACATTGTCCAGGCTACTAAGATTATGCAGCTTGGAGGACCAAGGTTATCGAAACTATGCGACAAAAAATGCAAATTATGTGACACTTTGTCAGGCGGCATTATTTTCATCCGTTTGAGCTGGAAACAACACTTTTGGTGAAATCTGCATATTTTGGAAATGATGTGGCAAATTCAGTAAATCCATAATTATGCTGTAATATCTGCAGCCACAGAGTCATATAAATCCACTGATCTCAACATTGCCTATTGTTTTATCAAAGATTTATTTGTGACAGATAAACAAAACCTCAACATTTTAATTCCAGTCAATGTCCATTGTTAGCTGCACTTTGAATAAAACAGCTTGTAATATAATAAATACATAAAGGGTACCTTGTCATTGCCATCTCAGACTTCTGGTGACATTTATAAACCACAGCGCCAAAGATATCACCAGAACCCCTCAATGGTACTATTGGAACAGATTACACAGTTACCTATTATGCATGCTCTGTATGTACTTAACCTTAAACTATTGTATGTATGCATATAGATAAACCTCAAACTTTAACAGAAGACAACTCATTTAGGTGCTACCCATGTATAAAACATAAATACCAAAATAATTTGCATTAGGTCCACTCACTAGACAGCATGAGGAATGTGGCCTAATTGCTATTTTAAAACATCAACAGACCATGAGTGTTCACAAGGAGTGGTGAAATTGTATGACTGAAACTTGTTTGAAAGTTCTGCTATATCAACTAAGGAAGGAGATGTCTAGTGGCTTAGCTGTTGATCTGAGGACCTTGATTTCCATTCAGCTTGGCATTGACTGAAAATTGTGCAGTTCTGGGAAATCAGTTAATCACAATGTGCCTAAAATTTAAAAGGTGTGAGATACTAGTGTAAGTGTGTGTAACAAAAAGATAAGGCACCATTTGATGAATATAGTCTTGCATCATTTTCCATCACCTCCCATAATAAGCAACGCTCTCTTGCTCTCGGGTTAGGTCCATGCTATAGAAATACCAACACATGCATGCTTTGTGATCAGGTATGCAGCTTATTATTCTCAGTGGATACCCCTTCCTTTTGAGCTGTTGGTGAGTCCACCTCGTTTTGTGACAACCAGATAGAAGCTCCCATGATCTTCTTTATCCCAGTTTATTCGTCACAGATCAAGTCTATTTTTCAATGTCTGTGGGAGCACTTTATTTGGCACATTGGGAGATTCCTCCACACACATCTTCTTGTTCCCTGGAAGCATGTTATCATTATGCAGTTCCTGCAACTTTTAATCAGAAAAGACACTTTTCCAGTAAGCCTTCAGTGCTTTAATTTCAGACATGCACAGAACTTGCTAGGTGCCAACCATCTTGCAGACATCCGATGCTTGCAGGTCTGGTGGACACTCTCTGAACTCCAGCAGTGCTCGGTGTCTCAGGGGATGCATTCGCAAAGACAAAAGATCTGTCTTTAATGTGCCACTGCAGGGAAGAAGAGGTATGAACATATGCCTTTTCAATGTGTTAGCGCATTACACCCGGACCTACTGACCTTCCAATCGTGTATTCTAATACTGTGTCGGCTTCCAGTGTGTGAAATGGTAGCCCCACCAACACTGTTTGGTACTAGTCCCCCACAAAGATCGGGTCTAGTTGGGCCCCTGCAGACTGCTACATCTGCATCGACCAGGAGAAATCTTCCATGCACTAAAGATTGCAGGAAGTTAGAAAATGAAAACGAATTCAAAAGCTAATGCTGGAAACAAAGAGGTTCTGAACTAAATAAACTGCAATGAAGTAATTTCAGAAGCAGCTCCAGCACTATGGAATTCTGTACATGTCAAAGTGAGATGTGCTGAAACAATTTAAAAGAAATGAAAACACATTTGCTTAAAACACACTTTGAGTAACAAATGCTAGACATAATTTTACACATTTTCAAAAGTAATTGGAAACACATTTATTTAAAAAACATCTGAGTAACAAATGCTAGACATACAGTTACACCATATCTCGCCACCAGGATACCCTTCTGTGTGATAGTGCGCTCTACAAATAATTATAACGTAATATTACATAACATCTCTTTAACCTTTTCTATGTCCCCTCACCCCCATTCACTAGTTATAGCTCAATTCTCTTTTCAAACTATCTAATGCAGTTTTATTCTCATTATATTTCTCTTTTAGTCTCTCATCTTTCTGTAGTTCCATCAGGCTTAACATGCTGGGACTCTTTCCTGGTTGAACCGAGATGTGCCTCACTCTTATACACCATTGTTACCTTCCCCTTGCCAAGTAGGGTCACCAACCATCCGCAAATTTCACGGACTGCCCGTAATTTGGGCCTCTTGTCAGTTGTCCATGAGGATTTCTTCCAAATGATGCCTTTTGTCCGTAATTTCAGACATTGGAACGAGCTGCCCCCTGCAAGCAGCCTGAGAGTTCTGCTACTCTCACCGCAGGGGCCAGCCCGCGCTCCTGCTGTGATCAGTGGCCTGCAGCAGCCCCTCCCCGACCTGGCACAAGCTGCTATCTGCCCATTATCATTCTGTATGTCGGCCTAATTATCACATACAGAATGATAATGGGCCTCTCTGTGCAGTGACAGCATTTGCTGGGCCTCCTCCTGCCAGAGCCCAGGGCATGGCAAACTGCTTTTGTTTAGGGGCTCCTGTCACCTCACCAGGGGCCAAGCTCTGGAGAGGTGGAGATTTCATTTTGGCGCATGTTACCCAGTGCATCCACTGTTAGCCTCTTAAACTGTCACACAAGCAGTGATAATGGTACAAATACAATTGTCCTTTATTAGTTATCTCTTTTTCTCCAATAGTGCAAAGTTTCTGCTTTTGTGCTGTTATTATTTTCATGTTTACCCTGGCCCTCCGAGCCCCCTTAGCTTTTACACATCACATCCCCTTGTGATGATTGATCGGATCTGGTGTTATTTTCAATGGGGGAGACGGGGCATGTAAGATCTGAGAAGCCTTCAGCTTTGATCTTTTTCTTCATTTTTTTTTTTTTTCAATATGCAAACCCAGGTGTTTAAGTTTCACTCGCACACACAACAGATGCAGCGCAAGGTTTTCTCAACCTAATATAAACTTATTTTGACTTGTGCTTGTGTTGGTTGTCTATTTACTTATGTAATATTGCGCGACCTCCTCTGATGTGTCTGTAAAATGTACCTTTTGTCCTGAATTCTGACCTTCTGTCCTGAATTTTTGTCCTGAATTTTGACCCTTTGTCCTGAATTTTTACACTCACTGTCCTGAATTTGCACCCATGCCAGTTGGTCACCCTATTGCAAGATATACCCCAATCTCTTTGCTGACTCTCTCTCTAATTGAATTCTATTCTCAATTCAGCCTCTCCTGCCATCCTCTCAATTTCCTGTTGTGTCCTGTTTCAGAACATCCCAAGTTTAACTCACTAATTAGGATATGGATAACTAGCTTAAATTGCTTCTTGTAAAATGCTCTACATTAGTTATTAGATTTTATGAGTGCTCATACATTTCAGTCTAGTGTGCTATAAAAGAATGTTAAAATAAATACATAAATATGCGTTTCCTGTGTTTCTGAGATCAAGGGAATGTGGGTTATGGTTTGGTGAGCAATGGTATGAAAAGATACACTGCTATCAAGCTTGTATTTTAATGTGTCAAAGCAGTGGAGAAGGCATTTTTAGTGTGATCACAAACATAAAGAGTAGGAGACAGGGGAGATCATGCCCCAGACAAATACTATGTTCCATGTGTAATAACCTGAGGCCCTTATCCTGGATCCAGTATTTCTGGATGAGGAAGCCTCACCCATGATATGTGGCATGCTTAATTATTGGCTTCCTCACCCCACCCTGGTGAGATGGTAATACCAGGGTGAACTCAACCTCATATTGCGAGGGAGTTCTTGATAAAAACTATTTTCCTAGAAAATTCAGGGATCAAGATATAAAAATAACTTAGGGTAGACCGAAAGGATTTCCCTTTATTTGTAGGTACGCTAAGTATGATTAAAATCTAGAGGGGATGTTATAGGTACTATGCGGTCCTAATTTCTATGTAATGGTGTCTCATGTATATTCTGTTTGTTCTATTAGAAATGTGCTTGAAACAAACAATTTCCTTTGCCTGAACCCTTTACTTTATGTTGTACGTCTTTCTTGCTAAGTTGGATGCAGGCTTGTATCCCACTTAAACTGTTCCATGTTTATTGTCTGTAAACATTATTTGACTGCATATTAAATATCTGTCCGGCTGGACAGATGTCTACAATATAGTACTGATTGGGTCTATATCTATTTGTAACTTATTTTCTGTCTGGGGACCACTGTCTTTAGAAATAGTTATGAGTACTATAGCCTTTACATCCACTTATTTGCCGACATGTTTCTGCCCAGTCAATTGCCTTATAAAAGGTTTGGGGCATTCATCAGGACTAACCAAGAAGATCCCTATATGACTATACAACACACCGCCATGCAGGTGAGACTGGGAGTGCCTACTTGTACCTACTGGAGTATATAAGCCTAGGGAAAAATGCAAGGAAAAGACATTAAGGATTGCATTTTAATGGCAATAGCAAAACCATGTTTTTAGTGTAACAATTCAGCCAGTACACGTGGTCCGTAGTGGGTCACTGCAAAACGTAAGCTATCATCACACGTGAGTCTGTGAAACTGTGAAGAAATAAAAGTCATGCACATAGTCATGCATCCAAACTTACCCTACTGTGGGCATTGATTTACATAATGGTTTAGACTCAAGGGTGGTGGCTCCTGTAGTCACACGCTTGAAAAATAGCATAACCTATTTTGAAGGGTTTTGTTTCTTAAAAAAGAATACCTTACTAGAACATGTCTGCCTTCATAATTATGAAAATATTCATTGACCCATAGTCACTGCCCCGCTCCCTCGTAGCCGCTGATAGTTCCACGAATCTGGGACTGCGCTCCCAGTCACCACTGCCTCCAGTTCGATCCCGCTGATCACACGTCTACTTGGTTTTTGTGCTTGCTCTAATATTAGCTGCAATTACATTTTTTATTTTATTGACTTATTTTCTCGTTTATTTTCCTTGGTTAATTGAATCTCACTGGTTATTTGATTGGCTTCTTTTGAGTTTGTGCTCTCCGCAGGTGTTGCCCCACCCATTCCCACTGTTCTTTCCCCGCTCCTGTCGCTGTTTCCTCTCCCCACCACCCCACACATCCCTGACAGCCCCCTCCTCCTCCCAGGACTACTTTTGGAGGGCTCCAGTAGTAGCCCCTGATCCTTAGTCAATGCACCCGTCCCCCGTTGCCGCTGATAGCTCCACAAATCTGAAACTGAGCTCCTAGTCACCACTGCCTCCAGTTCGATCCCGCTGATCACAGGTCTGCTTGGTTTTTGTGCTTGCTCTAATATTAGCTCTAATTTAATTTTATTGGCTTATTTTCTTGGCTATAATTTTATTGACTTATTTTCTCATTTTTTTCCTTGGTTAATTGAATCTCACTGGTTATTTGATTGGCCTCTTTTGAATACATGCCCTCCGCCGGTGTTACCCCATCTGTTCCCACTGTTTTATTCCCGTTCCTGTTCCCACTACTCGCCCCCACCTCCCCGACAGCCCCTCCCATCTTAAAGGATACTTATTGAGGCTGCTGCATGGCCACGCACAGCGTGCGCACCAAAGTCAAGTCTGTCTGTGCCCTTCAGTGCCTAGACCGCGCCCAGCGCCAGAACCCCTGGTCCTCCCACCATCCACCACTGAGGAGCTCCTGGACCCGGACACCACAGCAACGTCCAACCCACGATCGACCAAAGGACCCTTCACATGCCGACACTGCCACTTCTTCTGCTACACAGGACCACCTGTCCACACTGTTACCCGCGCCGCTGCTGCACAGAGGACTACAAACAACACGGAACTGATCCAATGCATCTTGCCCAACGCCCGGTCCCTCTGCAAACACGCTACGGAAATCTGGGACACCATCACCACCCTCTCCCCTGACACGGCCTTCATCACCAAAGCATGGCTCAACCCCTCCTCGAACGCCGACATACCCAACAACACTCCAGATGGCTACAAGTTGATACACCGAAACTGCACCAACAGGCGGGGGCATCGCTATCATCTTCATTGTAACCATCTGATGCACCATCACCAACGACAACCCAATGCCTCTCATGGAAAATCTCATCTTCTGACTTCAGACCAACGCTAATAAGAGGCACCCTCTCCTACAGATCACTGGGACCCCAACCAGCCCTCTGCGACGCCATCTCCAACCTCATCGGCCCCCTAGCCATCGACTCCCCCCACTACGTCCTCCTCTGCGATCTCAATTTCCACATGGACAACCCCAACGTCACCAACGCCACAATCTTCCTGGAGAACCTGAACAACATTGGCCTAACTGGTCACTGAACTCATGCGCAAAGTCGGACACACACTCAACGCCATTCTTACCTCCAGTGACAGACTCAAATTCACCCACGTCACAGAACTCACCTGGACTGACCACGCCATTGTTCACGTCCCCATCTCCATTGCCCAGCATAGCATCACCGTGCCACCCAATGCAGCTGGGGCAAGGTAACCGAGACCCAATGGACACAGGCCCTCAGCACCACGCAACCTGAAACCTCAGCAGATCTCGACCAGGCTGTCCAGAATTTCTCCACCTGGATCACCAAATGCAACAACAGAGTCACCCTGCTGAAACCCGCAAGAGCCAACAAAACCTCAAAACAAGCCAGCAGGTTCACCCCAGAGCTCAAAACCACCAAGTGCAACTGCTACCGACTAGAGAAGCGATGGCAGGTCACTAAGGACACCTCCGACAGAGCCACTCACAAAGCAGGCCTTGGCAACTACCACCTGTGCATCAAAGAAGCCAAAAGAGTAGCCATCACTGCACGCATCAACACCGCAACAACCACACGAAGGAACTCTTCAGAATAGTCAAGGAATTCTCCAAGCTGACAGCCACAGAGAACCACCCCTCCCAAGAACTCTGTGACACCCTCTTATACCACTTCCATGGCAAGATTGCCACCATCTACAACAACTTAAATCCCCAACCTACCACTCTCAGCCTCGAGAACCTCAACCAACCAGCAAACACCAGCTCACCACTCAGACCAACACAGCCATCATGTTGTCCATCCACTGCGGCGTGCTCACCAACATCTGCTCCCACCACCTCTTCATCCTCGGAACCAACCCTATTAGAACAGAACTCACCACCATCCTCAACACCTCCATCACCAAAGCAAACTTCTCAGACAAATGGAAACACGCAGAGGTCAGACCCCTCCTAAAGAAACCCTCTGCCAAACCCCAGCAACTTCAAAGATTTGCAACCAATCTACCTGCTCCCATATCCCAGTCAAAGTACTCAAGAAAGCCATCAACCAACAGCGCACCGAATACCTGGTGCACACCACCTACTCGATGCTTCACAATGAGGATTCCGGGCCAACCACAGCACAAAGACCGCGCTGATTGCAGCCACTGACGACACCGGAACTCTTCTCAACCACGGACAAACTGTGGCCCTGATCCTCCTCAACTTCTCTGCTGCATTCGACACTGTCTCCCACCACACCCTCATGGACAGACTCTACAACATTGGCATACAGCAAAACGCTCTCAAGTAAATCGCCTCTTTCTTGACAGGATACACACAGAGCATCCAACTGCCTCCCTTCACCTCCGCACCCAAGGACATCATTTGTGGCATACCCCAAGGATCTTTCCTCAGCCCCACCCTGCTCAACATCCACATGACCCCCTTCACAAACGTCGTAGGATCCCACAACTAATTCTCTTGCTCACGAAAGACCCCGCCAACGCTAAAGCCAACTTCTGCAATGCCATGATCAACATAGCCTAATGGATGCGAAACAGCTGCTTCAAACTCAACTCTGACAAAACAGAAGTAATGATCTTCAAGAAGGACGCCTCCGCATTGGACAACAGCTGGTGGCCAGCAGAACACGAACCAACACCCAAACCAACAGACCATGCATGAAACTTGGGCATAATCCTTGACAGCCAAATGACCATGAAACGCCAAGTCAAAACAGTCACCACCTCCTGCTTCCACATCCTCCACAGAATTTTTAGGTGGCTCCCAATAGGCAGCAGGAAGACTGTCACACAGGCCCTCGTCACCAGCCGCCTCAACCACGGCAATGCCTTAATTTCCACCCAGCTCCTCAGAAGGCTCCAAACCATCCAGAACACATCCTGGACACAGACTCATCCTGGACCTTCCCAAATGCACCCACATCACCCCCCACCTCAGGAACCTCCACTGGCTCCCCATCCAGAAGAGTTGCCAGTTCAAGATCCTCACGCACACATACAAAGTCCTACACGATCATGGGTCATCCTACATCAACCTTTGACTGAACTTCCATCTGCCCACTAGACACCTGCGCTCTGCCTCACTTGCCCTTGCACACACACCCCACATCCATTGCAGCCGCAGTGGGGGCCGCTCCTTCTCCTACATCGCTGCCAAGACCTGAAACGACCTGCCCCATCACCTACGAACAGCACCCTCCCTGGCGGACTTCAGAAAGAAACTCAAGACCTGGCTTTTCAACAGAAACACGGCAACCTCAGCACCCAGATACCTCTATGGGTGACAGTGCTGCGCTATACAAATGCTGATTGCTTGATTGACTCTGTTGAAATGTTTTATAGTGATGTGTAGCTACCGGCACTATGATTATATTTATCCTGAGTGCTTTTGTCCCCCCAGCTTGGGACTGTCTTTATGACCGCGTCATGAGAGATTGCGGGTAGTCGGGAGGAGAAGTGCAAAAATATGTAAAAATTAAAGTGGATTTACGTCTTCAAGGAGCGGCGCTGTATTTAGACTAGGTGTCTCCAACCAGTCGATCGCAAGCTGCCAGTAGCTCCCAGACACCTTCAGAGTAGCTCACAGCCTTGAGTTCATTTTTAAATAAGTACAAGGTCATATTTTCCTTTTAAAGTTAAGGGAAAGCTGTGTTTATGTGACATTATTACCACCAGGCTGCAGATAGCAGGGCCTGATAATGAGCAGTGCTCAGTCAGATTTATGACCCAAGCTGGGGTTGGGGCACAGAGGTGAACAACTGATGCACTGAGGTATTTTACTCGTAAATAAAAGTCCTTGTCAACTCAATATTGGAGCTGTGACAAAATGATGTTTCTGAATCCTTTTAAATGGGAGAAAACTAAAATGACAAGTTACCTTAATGAGTAAGTTAACTCTTCATTTTAATTTTCTCCCATTTCAAAGTGTCACATTTACAAACAGTGGGCCTCTTGCACCCAGTGGCAAGTAGACACTGTGCCATAAGTATAACTGAAAAATATAGCCAAGTGCAGAAAAATGTTCCATATTATGAACATTTTTGCAGAACATTTTTCTGCACTTTAAATTTCTCCCATTTAAAAAAAAGGATTGTATGTTTGTGTTATACATGTAATGGTGCCACATATGGCGTAAAGTATGCCCTGTGCTGCAAGTACATATGACACAGGCTCTCAGTCACCCATACAAATATTTTCCATTCATACGCACTCAGTTTCATACATCTCCAAAGACCACGTTCTCACTGACACACACGGCAGCCCTGTAATAGTACCCCTAGTTAAGGAATTTTGTTCAAACCATAGTATCTGGCTTTATGGACATGGACAGTAGTCTTAAAGCAATGAAGTTGGGCCTGGGGGTGTCTGACAGCAATGCACAAGATGTTTAGCCTTCAGTAGCTCACAATGATTTTCACTGATCAGAAGTAGCTCTTTTTACAGAAAAGGTTGGAGATCCCATTTTAGACCGATACAGATTCTCCCCTAGACGACCGAACTTTTTGCCTAAGACAAGAGGAGGCTGTAAATAAAGTGGAAGCTGCCATGTTTAAGAGCGTGGCTTTTGGTCATCTGTGCACATGCATTTATAAAACCAAAACACGTAGAGCCACTATTGGATGTACTGACGGGAAAATCCAACCAAGATTTGTTATGAAACAGTAAGCTTTATTCATAGATCCTAAAATTCTTATTGAATTACTTACAGTAAGTCGATGTTTCAATCTTAGCATCTTAATCCACAGATCATCATCCGTAAGGGGAGGGCCATGTAAAGTGCATTTGAGATTGGAGTGAAAAGACGGCGAAACGTGCTATCAAAAATGGGCAAATAAACACAAGTCAGGTGAGTTGTGTCCAATACAAATGATAGAGAGTTACTTGAATCAGGTAGGGCCCAAGTAGGGTCCCTTCAGGCATAGCAGTCCTACATTACCAATGAAAAATGCAGAAAGCATAAACAAGAGGGCAAATACCTTGTTCATTGGTGACTGCAGCAAAGTATGAGGGTAAAAACATACCACACATAAACATAAGGCAGTACAGTAGGGACCAGGCAGGGCCCCTTCACTCCTGCTCTAAAGCACTGATCACATTTTTCATTGCATTATCCAAGATGGCATATGAATTGCTTGCGTATAGAGTTTCTTAATATGGAATGAGAGCAAAAATTTAGAGAGCAAGGGGCTGATCTAGCGTTTGACAAAGGGAACTCACAGTCTGGCTGCCACAGTTAAAGTTGAGCAGACCAATAGTAGGTCAACGATGGAGACTACACTGATTCTGTAGCCGACATACTCCTCTGGCAGCATGATGGAGTACGGGCCGCCATAGGTTAGCCATCCACCCAATGTAGAGTGAGTGGTCAAATGGCTTTTTTTGCCTAGGAGTGAGGGATAGTAAAAATTTAAAAAATGACCGCCACACCAATGGGAGAAATCTCCCATGGTGTGGGGACTATTACTTTTACTTTTTTCAAAAGAAGCTCCCACTTTGAGAGATTCGGTTTGGAAAATGTTAAACTATGTAAATGTTTAATGGATGGCTGTCCTGTTTGATGGAGCAGTCCATCAAACTTTTATAACATTGACAGGAACCAATGTTGTCACTTCCTCCAATGTTAAGAGATGTGTGCTGGGATGGCGGACATCTCTTGATTTGAGGGACCGTTTGTCTATCATGGCAATGGAGTGATTTATTCTGTCACCCTGATGTACATTAGTCCGTCCTCCAAACTCTGGCCCCAACTAAGGGCTACCTCATAGCTATGTTTGACTCCAACCAGGCCGAAGCAGACTAAGCATATTAAGACCTGTATGTGAAACCTACATTCTTGAATGTGATGCCCAATGAGGAAGTCTCTTTGATATTTGATGGACACCAAAGCATATTAATCCCAGGACCCCTCCGAATCCAAAGAGGGAGCCCTATCGTTAATTAAGAATATATGAAAATGTGGTTTCCAATTCACCGAATAAATTCAACTACACAAGAACATGTAAATAGATAGAAATTATAAAATTCTAATAAAAGCTAGCAAAAACTTGACCTGTCTGATTTAAACACATCATCAACTATGCTAACTGTTGTAATTAAGAACCTATTGGTAAACATTGGTCAAAATGTGATCAAGTTCAATTATCCAATAGGTTTTAGGTACAACTTACAACTTCTGATCAATTACAAATCTGCAGCTTGTGGCATAGATGTCTCACACGTCAATAACATTCCTTCTAATTATGCATTACGTTCAAAAACCCAAAAGGAGATTAAGCCGCATGAAGCCACCACAGTTAGCTTTTCAACAGAAAGACCAAAGATAAGTCACATTTGTGTAGAAACATGTAGCATAACGATCTTTTCTGATCAATTTTCAAATAAATGTAGTTTTATCCACAAGTAGAAAACTGAATTCTTTCTTCTAGTACACCGTTATGGAGTTACAACTAAAATCCTCCATCCTCCGGCGACACCTAGCTGATCCGCTCCCTCTCTGATGAACCCACAGCCACCAAGAACAACTTCCACAGTGGAAGGAAGGCAGTAGCCATCTGGATGAAGGACAGTGGCCTCAAGCTCAACTCAGGCAAGACTGAAGTCCTCATCTTGGGCCCCAACCCCTCTGCCTGGGACGACTCCTGGTGGCCCGCAGCGCTCGGAACCCCCCCACACCCACGGACCAAGCACGAAACCTCGGCATCATCCTGGACTCCTCGCTGTCAATGAACCACCAGATCAATGCCATCTCGTCCTCCTG